>JAKWJA010002497.1:26482550-27682550 GCA_027704765.1 Solanum habrochaites
AGTTCTTACCCTCCACCGGCAAGGTGAGGATAGGCGCGGTAGTCAACAAAGTCTTAAGCTTCTGAAAGCTTTCCTCACATTCATCTGACCATACAAATGGAACATTGCTTAGTCAAGTTCGTCAATTGGGAAGCAATAGAAGAGAATCCTTTGATAAAGCGCGCGTAGTAGCTAGCTAAACCAACAAAACTCCGTATTTCCGACACATTAGTGGGTCTTACCCAATTCTTCACTGTCTCAATCTTAGAAGGATCTACCATCACCCCATCCTTCGAAACCACATGCCCCAAGAAGGACACTGCATCTAGCCAAAACTCACACTTAGAGAACTTGGCGTAAAGCTTTTTCTCCTCAACATTTCCAACACACCCTCAAATGCTCCTCATGTTCCTTCTTACTTTTAGAATATCCAGTATATATCATCTATAAATACGATCACAAAGAGGTCCAAATACGGCTTAAATATCCCGTTCATCAAGCTCATGAACGCAGCAGGGGCGTTCGTAAGACCAAAAGACATCACCACGAATTCGTAATGTCCATACCTCGTTCGAAAAGCAGTCTTTGGCACATCCGTTGCCCGTATTTTCAATTGATGATAACCGGATCTCAAGTCAATCTTAGAGAAGACACAAGCACCTTGTAATTGATCGAATAAGTCATCAATGCGAGGAAGAGGATACTTGTTCTTAATAGTTACCTTGTTCAACTGTCGGTAGTCTATGCACATCCGAAAACTCCCATCCTTCTTCTTCACAAACAAAACCGGAGAACCCCAAGGAGATGCACTTGGTCTAATGAAGCCCTTGCTCAACAACTCTTGAAGTTGAGCCTTTAACTCTCTTAACTCCGCGGGAGCCATTCTATACGGGGGTATAGAAATGGGGCGTGTGCCCGGTTCAAGATCGATACAGAAGTCAATATCCCTGTCTGGGGGCATACCCGGAAGATCTGCAGGGAATACATCAAGAAACTCACGGACCACCGAAACCGACTCAATCGAAGGTACTTGGGTAGTGTCATCCTTGAGATGTGCCAAGAAAGCTAAAACCCTTTACTAACCATTTTCTTAGCACGAAGAAATGAGATGATACGCACCGGATTGGAAGTGTAGTCACCCTCCCACACTAACGGATCTGTCCCAGGCTTGGCCAATGTCACAGTTTTAGCATTACAATCCAAGATCGCAAAATTTGGAGAAAGCCAAGTCATACCCAGAATTACATCAAAGTCACCCATTTCTAAAATAACCAAATCTACATAAGTGTTGCTCCCCACAAAGTTCACCAAACAAGACCTATGTACCTTTTCAACTACCACCGACTCACCCACCGGTGTAGAAACACGAATAGGCATGTCAAGTAATTCACAATGCAATTTTAGACCATTAGCAAATGATGAAGATACATATGAAAACGTGGAGCCAGGGTCAAATAATACAGATGCCATGCAATCACAAACCAAAAGATTACCTGTGATAACAGCATCAGACGCCTCCGCTTCAGATCTCCCAGGAAAAGCGTAACAATGGGCCCTATCGTTTGTCTGTCCATTGCCCCTACCATGTTGCCTAGTAGTGGCTCCATTTTGCCCATCACCTCTGTCGTTGTGATGACCACCATTACCTCGACCACCACGTCCTCCAGAAAAGCGGCCTCTACCATGACCACCTCTACCTCTAGCTAGTGGGGTTCTGTAACTCTGGTTTGGACAATACCTCTTGATGTATCCAACCTCCCCACATCCATAACACTCTCGGGGTTCATGCATAGGTCTCTCGGAGTAGTGTCGACCGTTCTGAGGTGGACCCCCAACTACAGTCTGTAGTGAAGACTGAATTGGTCGACTTGAGTAACCTCCGGAGCTCTGTCCTCTAGAGTGAGAACCATTAAACTCGCCTCCCCTTCGAAACCTTTTCGATGTCGATGTCGTGGTGAAGTCGTCTGGCTTCACTCCTTCCACCTCTATCACAAAGTCTACCACTCTTGGAAGGATGTTGCCGTAGCCGCTACCTGTAAGGCTGAATCCGCAACTCTGACCTCAACCCCTTCACAAAACGGCGAATCCGTTCTTGTGGACTGAAACAAAGTTGGGTGGCGTATCTGGATAGTGCGCGAAATTTAGCCTCATACGCGTTAACTGTCATCCTCCCTTGCTCTAGACTCAAGAACTCGTCCCTTTTTCTATCTCTCAAAGTCCTTGGAATATACTTCTCCATAAACAGGGTAGAGAATGATTCCCAAGTCATAGGTGGTGCCTCTGTTGGTTGACACTCAACATGTGACCGCCACCACGTTTTGGCGTTCCTTGAAACTGATAACTCACGAACTCAACGCCAAACCGTTCTACTATACCCATCTTGTGTAGTAGCTCATGACAATCAACCAGAAAATCGTAGGCATCCTCTGATTCTGCGCCCTTAAAGACTGGAGGTTTCAATTTCAAGAACTTACTGAAAAGTTCATGCTGATCATTTGTCATATAGGCCCAGTAGTCAGACGTGGAAATGTGCCTATTCCCAATGATGCATCCATGCGGGGAGCCATAGTAGCCGCATGTCGTACCTCTGAAACCGGAGGTGTTGGTGCAGAAACCACTGGAGGTGCCTGACCCTGATCGGATAACCCACTAAGATAAGCAAGTACCTGGTTGATCATCTCTGGGGTAGGTTGGGGTGGCATTTCCTCATTCTGCCCTTGTTCATTCTCCCCTTCCTCCCCCTCTCTTATCACCTCCTCGGTCGGTGGAGGAGTCACCGCCCTAGTATCAGAGGGGCTAGGTGCTTGTCCTCTTCCTCTAGAGGACGTCCTCCCACGACCTCTCCCACGGCCTCTTGCCGTTGCTCTTCCTCGAGCTACAGCCCAGTGGCTGGCTCAGTCGTTTCTTGTCTTTCCGTTGTTGCTGCTGGTGCGGTCGTTGCTCTAGTTCTAACCATCTGCGAAATAGAGTGAAGATGGTCAGATACCAATTCGTATCGCCCAGATACCAATTGGACTCAAGTAGTAGCACGAAAGAAGAATGAAAGAGTGAAATTTTCCTAAAGTCTTATAGCCTCTCAAGGAAAAGTAAAGGCGTCCCCCTACCGTTCCTTAAGACTCTACTAGACCTGTTCTTGTGTGATGAGACCAATGAACCTAATGCTTTGATACCAAGTTTGTCACGACCAAATCAGGGACGCGACTGGCACCCACATTTACCCTCCTATGTGAGCGAACCAACCCATCTAAACCTTAACATTTCAAGATATATCAACAGAAAATAATGCGGAAGATTTAAACTCATTAATAAAAACAATTCAATACTATTATTATTATCCCCAAAATCTGGAAGTCATCATCACAAGAACATCTATCTCAAATTACTTAACTAGGAATGTCTAAGAACAAAATAACTAAAAAGCTAAGCTAGTCCATGCCGGAAGTTCAAGGCATCAAGACTTGAAGAAGAAGACCCAGTCCAAGCTAGACGCATTAGCTCACCCTGAATTTCCGATGAAGTGAAGACTGGCTAGATCTGCTGTTGAGTTGAAGTTGACAGAACGTTTGCTGCATTACACAAATAACAAAGAGGAAAACATAAAAGTAGGGGGTCAGTACAACCACACGTACTGAGTAGATATCATCGGCCAACTCAAAATAGGGAACAGTATATATCAATAATAATGTAAATCAACTACAATACTCAACATGTAGCAATAACAACATGAATTCATCAATAACTACAACCGAGTTCACACATGAGGACTCAAGCCTCAATACCATACTCATTTGGGAATTAAGTTCATTAGATTGAGTATATTCATTATCTTTCAAGATTCATTATCTTTCTTCCTCTTGTGTCGGTACGTGACACTCCGATCCTCTATTTCTATCCTGGTGCCGGAACGTGGCACTCCGATCCTCATTCTATCCTGGTACCGGAACGTGGCACCCGATCCATTTATCTATCCTGGTGTCGGAACGTGACACTCCGATCCTCATATTCATTCTATCCTGGTACCGGAACGTGGCACCCGATCCATATTCTATCCTGGTGTCGGAACGTGACACTCCGATCCTCATATTCATTCTATCCTGGTACCGGAACGTGGCACCCGATCCATATTCTATCCTGGTGTCGGAACGTGACACTACGATCCTCATATTCATTCTATCCTGGTACCGGAACGTGGCACCCGATCCCCTAATTCATCAAGCCTTCTTTTACACTAAGGCATCATCATTCTTATTATATAATTTATCAAGCCTTCTTTCATACTAAGGCATCATCATTCTCATTATATAATTTATCAAGTGAATTAGGGTTCTTTCAAGATTTGGGATTCAATAACTTCATCATGCTTTGTTAATTCATCACAATTTTATAATCATAATCATGCAAGCATACAACTTAAGCACATAGCAGGGTTTACAATATTATCAACACATAATATTCACTATTAAGAGTTCACTACGAATATCGTAACATAAACCATAACCTACCTCCCCGAAGAATTGAATCAACAAGCTATCTTCTCAAAATCCTTGCTATCCTCTTCGTCTCTCTCTCTTGATCGATTCTCTCTCTCTCTTGCTGTTCTTTCTATTTTTCTTTATTCAAACCCTCTTTCTTTTACCCTAATTAATATATAATTAAGAATAAAGATGGCAATAATAACCCACTAATTAACTTAAGGTTACCTCTTTTAACCCCCAAGTAATTAGACCTATTAATATTAACCCTCAATCTTTATAATTAAGGAAAGAATAGTCCAAAACGACCCCTAAAACGTGTAGAGGAATCCTATTTTGCCTGGGACTGCGCACCTGTGACGGGCCGTCGTGCCTGCGACGGTCCGTCACACAGGTCGTCGCAGCTCCCTCGAACTCACGTAGCCTGTGACGGCCCGTCACAGCTGTGACGGTCCGTCCTGTTCTCTCGTCATGACGGTCAGAAACTCGTTTCTTGTACCAAATTCTCAAAAGTTGAAGTGTTTTGCAACGAGAACTCACGACGGTTCGTCGTGGATGTGACGGCACGTCCTGCAGGTCCGTCATAATTTATAGCGAGTCGATTTTCAGTACCCAATTTCAAAATTCTAAGTGTCATGGGACGACACCTCCTCGACGGGCCGTCGTGACTATGACGGTCCGTCGTTACATCCGTCGTCCCAGCCAGTTTTTCCAGAAATAAAATCTGTTGCTCAAAACGACTAAACAGGTCGTTACATCATATAACACTCCCAAACCTTCACCAAACATAGGGACGTCTACTAGTTCAATATAGCTAGTTTTCGAACTTCACGACCTTTCTTTGACCTTTTGGCTATAATTATTATAAAACAAATTATTTACACTTATTTAGGTTTAAAATCATCATTGTTTAACATATGAGGCTCAAGTATAGGTCAAGGAGGATGTGTCAATAACATAATAGATGTCGTTTGTGTTGTAGGATATCGTATTTGACTTTTCGATTGATTGAATACATAAATCAAACATACTTATTTAAACGTCCATAGGTAATCTCTGAAATCATATATTTAATCACATGTTTATCTTACACCAAAAAAATATTGTACATATACTTCAAAACTGTGTTATAACATATATAGAGGAGGTATAATAACATGAAAAACTATTGGTCAAATGTTAATATAAGGAAAGATGAAAGCGAAATATAATAAATGAAATAACTATGAGAATGCATAATATTATTACTAGAGAATGTAAAACAACGTTAGTAACGTTTGCAATAACTATAACAACTAAGAGAATTTATAATGTTATAACTAAAGAATTAATGTGCAATAGCTGAATTTGTAATAAATTTTATACCTATATAAATAAATAGGACTTTTAATTAATGATTTCAATTTTAATAGTTATTAGATTTTAATTTAGGGTAGGAAAAGCACCAAAAAATTTATTCCATATTACTAAAAAGTTTAAATATTTTTATCACAACCATTCAAAATCGTAAAATAATGATCAAAAGTAAATTAAAATAAACAATAACATTAAATAAAAATCAAGGCATCAACACATTAGTGGAATTCAACCTACATTTATACTAAAGTGTGATGATTGACATTTTGAATGATTCAAATATAAAGACTATGCATTAGAGACTTATAATAGTGGTTACTTTTCTTCTTCCCATGTGAAACACTAAATAATATTATAAAAACAAAAACCTTGCTTCTAATGATTAATACGAATGCAATAAAATATTTTAATTTTAGCAAAGATTTTGATCAAATCACACTAACAACAATAATATTATACTAGTGTAATTCCCAAGTGAAATTTGGTTCTTATCAAGTTGAATAATATAATATATAAATTAAGTTTAAGTTTATTCATAAAGTCAGGTGAGTATTGAAGTTCAAATTTTGATATTCAGTTTCTTTGTCTTCCTCCATTAAACCACTTCCCTTTTTGTGATTTGTAAGATATCATTTCATTAATGGATTTTCGTAAATCCAAATATAGTGACGCACCAGTTACCTCACTTTCCTAGTGTGCAATATCCTGTATTTGCCTATGTTCTTCCAAATCAACACCTTTTGAGTAATTATAATGAATCTCTATAAAAAAAACAATGAGGAAAGCATCATAAATTCATATTATGTGATTTAATATAATAAATCAACACCTATCATATATCTATATTCATCCCAATAGCCACCCATTTATAAAAAATTTAATTAGCGGGGGTTTGAGATTGCCTAACCAACCTCTTTTTAAAAAGAGATTAGTCCTTGAGACCTACTACGTTCATCTTCTCTATAACCTAGGATGATTTTTCTACCAAATAGAATGTGACTCCCTACTAATGGAAATAAAGGGCTACATAAAAATTGAAATTAAGTTACTTTGGTAAATTAAGGAAAGGACAAATATCAACAGTTATCTTACATTTTGATTATATTTATATATATTTATCACACTCCATTCAAAATCATAACATAAAGTGTCATTAGAAAATGTTCATTTTCTTTATTAATCAAAAGAGATAAGTTATTGTTTAGACTCAATGAATATATGACCATGCGAAATTTTAGTTTGCTAGAACATCACAGAAAATCAGATAATTTGATGCAATTCATAATTGAAGCATTTTTTTTTAAAAAGTTTTATTAGTAAAAAAAAACAAAACAAAAATCTGTTCATAAAATATCCTAAATTTCATGTGCGATATTCAACCTTACATGTATCTGTACATATAAAAAAATTGAAAAAAAATATTTTAAAGAATAAAAAATGCTTACTTGTAAGTATTCAAAAGTATAAATTTTAATAGAGTAGAGGAAAAAACCTGAAAAATTGAAGGAGAAGAAAGGGGCAATGTAGTTTATGAGAACAAATATGGACTAAGAATGGAAAATTAATTAAATCAATTTGTACTAAAGTAAGAAGTACCATAATCTTTACTTATATAAACTTGAAAAATAAATTCACTCGTCGTTCTTCTAAAATCTTAATTAAATGCAAAGTACTCCTACAACAAAAAATTCAGAAAAAAGGAAATACATAAGAGAAAATACCAATTATTACTTATTTTGCATAGGAACAATGTTAGTTTGACATCTAAGATCTACCCAATGTTTGGATTCATACCCGATGTTATGACCCTAAAGTACATCCTAGAAGTTAGGGCAACCCTTAGGTTTTCACAAGGCGTGCTCGACGTTTAGAATGTCTTGCACAAGCCTCTTAGCTATCATTCATTACATAAGACATGAAAAGTAGCGCGGATACTTAAACTTTTCACAACAATGATAATAAAGACAACATCTTTCATAAATACTAAAGGATAGTCTCATAGTCACAAGAAACTTAAAGACACAACATAAATATCTTATGGATACGACCCTTTTACATTGAAAAAAAAAACATAACAAGTATTAAAAGAAGAAACTAAAGAAACATAGACTATGACCTTGAATATATGAGGACTTTAACGACCTGTTTAGTCGTTTTGAGCAGCAGATTTTATTTCTGGAAAAACTGGATGAGTCGACGGACCCCACGATGAACCGTCATGGGCACGACGGACCGTCTGGGGGTCTCGTTCCAAAACACTTAGAATTTAGAAATTTGGGTACTGAGAGCGACTCGCTGAACGTCACGACGAAATGGCAGGACGGACCGTCGCATGCACGACGGCCCGTCACAGAACTTTTACAAAAATTATGTCTCTGAACTCTGTGACGGAGCAGCAGGACGGACCGTCGCAGGCGCGACGGTCCGTCACAAGCTGCGTAATCCCAGGCTGGGTCGGATTTCTGTTAAGTAATTTAAGGGGCGTTTTGGACTATTTCCTGCTTAATTATAAAGTAGTGGGTTAATGTTAAAAAGTCTAATTACTTGGGGGTTAAAAGAGGTAACCTTGATTTAATTAGTGGGTTATTATTGCCATCCTTTATACTTAATTATATGCTAATTAGGGTAAAAGAAAGAGGGTTGAATAAGAAAAATAGAAAGAACAAGAGAGAGAGAGAGAATCGAACGAGAAAGGGGAGAAACGAAGAGGAAACAAAGCTTTGGGGAATTTGCTTGCTTGATCACAATTCTTCGGTGGAGGTAGGTTATGGTTTTTATGCTATTTCATAGTAAGCTCTTAATAGCGAATGATATGTATTGGTTAGTATTGTAAACCCTTCTATATGCTTAATTGTGTGTATGCATGATGAGTTTATATATATATAATTGTGATGAAACTAGCATGATGAAGCTATTGAATTTAAATCTTGAAAACCTCTTGTTAATGATGATGATACCTTAGTATAAAAGAAGGCTTGATGAACTAAAAGAATGAGGTTAGGGGATCGGGTGTCACGTTCTGAATCCAGGGTAGTAATAGAGGATCGGGTGCCACGTTCCGGCACCAGGATAGAATATGGATCGGGTGTCACAATCCGACACGAGGATAGTATGATGAGGATCAGAGTGCCACGTTCCGGCACCAGGATAGAATATGGATCGGGTGTCACGTTCCGACACCAGGATAGTATGATGAGGATCGGAGTGCCACGTTCCGGCACCAGGATAGAATATGGATCGGGTGTCACGTTCCGGCACCAGGATAGAATATGGATCGGGTGTCACGTTCCGACACCAGGATAGTATGATGAGGATCGGAGTGTCACGTTCCGACACCAGATAGGAAGATAATGAATCTTGAAATATGTTAATATACTTAATCTAATGAACCTAGTTCCCAAAGGGTTATGGTATTGAGGCTTGAGTCCTCATGAGTGAACTTGGCGTATTATATTGACGATTACAGTACTTGTTGTTGCTACATGTTGAGTATTATAGTTGATTTATGATATTATCTGATATATACTGTTTTCTATTTTGAGTTGGCCGATGATACCTACTCAGTACTTGTGTTTTGTACTGACCCCTACTTGTATGTTCTTTCTTTGTTATTTGTGGAGTGCAGCAAACATACCGTCGTCTTCAACTCAACCGCAACTCTAGCCAGTCTTCATTACACCGGATTTCAGGGTGAGCTAATGCTTCTACCTTGGACTGGATCTTCTTCCTCATGTCTTGATGCCTTGAAGTTCCGGCATGGACTAGCTTTTGTTTATTTTAGCTTCTTAGAATCCTCTTAGTTTAGTAATTTGATTATAGATGTTCTTGTGTTGATGACTTCCAGATTTTGGGGGAATAATAGATGTTGAATTTTAGAAGTTATTGAATTGGTTTTTATTAATGAGTTTAAGTCTTCCGCATTACTTTCTGTTGATACTATATTGAAACGTTGGGGTTTAGATTGGTTGGTTCGCTCACATAGGAGGGTAAGTGTGGGTGTCAGTCGCGGCTCGGTTTTGGGTCGTGAAAAACTTGGTATCAGAGCATTAGGTTCGTTGGTCTCATCAAACAAGAACAGGTCTAGTAGAGTCGTAAGGAACGGTAGGGGGACGCCTTTACTTTTCTTTGAGAGGCTATAGGACTGTAGGAAAATTTCATTCCTTCTTTCTTTCGTGCTATTACTTGAATCCAATTGGTATCTAGGTGATACAAATTGGTATCTAACCATCTTCACTCTATTTTGCAGATGGTTAGAACTAGAGCAACAACTGCGCCAACACCAGCACCGGCAGGACAGGGTGCGTCTGAGTCAGCCACTGGGGCTGTAGCTCGAAGAGGAGTAGTGGCAAGAGGTCGTGGAAGAGGTCGTGGGAGGACGTCATCTAGAGGAAGAGGACGAGCACCTAGCCCATCTGCTACTAGGGCGGTGACTCCTCCACCAACTGAGGAAGTGGTAAGAGAGGGTGAGGATGAGGAGAATGAACAAGTGCAGAATGAGGAATTTCCACCCCAACCTACCCCAGAGATGATCAATCAGGTTCTTGCTTATCTTAGCGGGTTATCTGATCAAGGACAGACACCTCCAGTGTTTTCTACACCAGCACCTCAGGTTCCGGAAGTACGACAAGCCGCTGCTGAGGCCCCCTGCATGGATGCCTCATTAGAAATAGGCATGTTTCCTCGTTTGACTACAGGGCCTATAATGACAAATGATCAGCATGAACTTTTCAGTAAGTTCTTGAAATTGAAACCTTCAGTCTTCAAGGGTGCTAAATCTGAGGATGCCTACGATTTTCTAGTTGACTGTCATGAGCTACTACACAAGATGGGTATAGTAGAATGGTTTGGTGTTGAGTTTGTGACTTATAGGTTTCAAGGGAACGCCAAAATGTGGTGGCGGTCACATGTTGAGTGTCAACCAACAGAGGCACCACCTATGACTTGGGCGTCATTCTCTAGCTTTTTTATGGAGAAGTATATCCCCTGAACTTTGAGGGATAGGAAAAGAGATGAGTTCTTAAGCCTAAAGCAAGGTAGGCTGTCGGTTACTGCATATGAGGCTAAGTTTCGCGCATTATCCAGGTATGCCACCCAACTTTGTTTCAGTCCACAAGAGCGAATTCGCCATTTTGTGAAGGGGTTGAGGTCAGAATTGCGGATTTCAGCCTTACAGGTAGCGGCTACGGCAAAATCCTTTCAAGAAGTGGTAGACTTCGTGATAGAGGTGGAAGGATTGAAGCCAGATGACTTCACCATGGCATCGACATCAAAAAGGTTTCGAAAGGGAGGTGAGTTTAATGGTTCTTACTCTAGAGGACAGGGTTCAGGAGGTTACACGGTCTGACAAATTCAGTCTTTACTACAGACTGTAGTTGGGGGTCCACCTCAGACCAGTCAACACTTCTCTGAGAGACCTATGTTTGACTCCGAGGAGTGTTATGGATGTGGGGAAACTGGGCATATCAAGAGGTATTGTCCAAAACAGAGCTACAGACCTCAGATAGTTAGAGGTAGAGGTGGTCATGGTAGAGGCCGTTATTCTGGAGAACCCGGTGGTCGAGGTAATGGTGGTCACCAAAACGGCCGGGGTAACGGGCAAACTGGAGCCACTACAGCACATCATGGTAGGGGCAACGGGCAGACAGGTGATAGGGCCCATTGTTATGCTTTCCCTGGGCAGTCTGAAGCGGAGACATCTGATGTTGTTATCACAGGTAACTATTTGGTTTGTGATTGCATGGCTTCCGTATTATTTGATCCTTGATCCACATTTTCATATGTATCTTCTTCATTTGCTAGTGGTCTTAATTTACATTGTGAATTGCTTGACATGCCTATTCGTGTTTCTACTCCGGTAGGTGAGTCTATGATAGTTGAAAAGGTGTATAGATCTTGTCTTGTGACTTTTGTGGGGAGCAATACTCATGTAGACTTGGTTATCCTAGAAATGGTTGACTTCGATGTAATTCTGGGAATGACTTGGCTTTCTCCAAATTTTGCAATCTTGGATTGTAATGCTAAAACTGTGATGTTAGCCAAGCCTGGGGCAGATCCGTTAGTGTGGAAGGGTAACTACACTTCCAATCCGGTTCGTATCATCTCCTTTCTTCATGCTAAGAGGATGGTTAGTAAGGGTTTTTTAGCTTTCTTGGCGCACCTCAGGGATGATACTACCCAAGTACCTTGAATTGAGTCGGTTTCGATAGTCCGCGAGTTTTTAGATGTGTTTCCTGCAGACCTTCCTGGTATGCCACCGGATAGAGATATTGACTTCTGCATCGATCTTGAACTGGGTACTCGCCCCATTTCTATACCCCTTTATAGAATGGCTCCCGCTGAGTTAAGAGAGTTAAAGGCCCAACTTCAAGAGTTATTAAGTAAAGGTTTCATTAGACCAAGTGCATCCCCTTGGGGTGCTCCTGTTTTGTTTGTGAAGAAGAAAGATGGGAGTCTTCGAATGTGTATAGATTACCGGCAACTAAATAAAGTAACTGTTAAGAACAGATATTCTCTTCCTCACATTGATGATTTGTTCGATCAGTTACAAGGTGCTTGTGTCTTCTCAAAAATCGACTTGAGGTCTGGTTATCATCAATTGAAAATACGGGCAGCAGATGTGCCAAAGACTGCTTTTCGAACCAGGTCTGGGCATTATGAATTCTTGGTAATGTCCTTTGGACTAACGAATGCCTCTGCTGCTTTCATGAGCTTGATGAACGGGTTTTTTAAGCCATATATGGATCACTTTGTGATCGTATTTATTGACGATATACTGATATACTCCAAGAGTAAGAAGGAACATGAGGAGCATTTGAGAATTGTGTTGGCAATGTTGAGGGAGAAAAGGCTTTATGCCGAATTCTCCAAGTGTGAGTTTTGGCTAGATTCAGTGTCCTTCTTGGGGCACGTGGTTTCTAAGGATGGAGTGATGGTGGATCCTTCTAAGATCGAAGTAGTGAAGAATTGGGTAAGACCTACTAATGTGTCAGAAATAAGAAGCTTTGTTGGTTTAGCCAGTTACTACCGTCGATTTGTCACGGGATTCTCTTCTATTGCTTCCTAATTGACGAACTTCACTAAGCAGAATGTTCCATTTGTATGGTCGGATGAATGTGAGGAAAGCTTTCAGAAACTCAAGACCTTGCTGACTACCACACCTATTCTTACCTTGCAAGTAGAGGGTAAGAACTTCGTTGTGTATTGTGATGCATCCTATTCTGGTTTGGGAGCAGTGCTAATGCAAGAGAAAAATGTAATTGCTTATGCTTCGATACAATTAAAGGTGCATGAACATAATTATCCGACCCACGATATGGAGTTGGCTGCGGTGGTGTTTGCATTAAAGCAATGGAGACACTATCTATATGGGGTTAAGTGTGAAGTCTATACGGATCATCGTAGTTTACAGTATGTCTTTACTCAGAAAGATTTGAATTTAAGACAGAGGATATGGATGGAACTACTGAAGGATTATGATGTTACCATCCTGTATCACCCAGGAAAGGCTAATGTTCTGGCAGACGCCTTAAGTAGAAAAGCAGGGAGCATGGGTAGTTTAGCCCACTTACATGTTTCTAGACGCCCATTGGCTAGAGAGGTTCAGACTATGGCTAATGACTTTATGAGGTTAGAAGTAAATGAGAAGGGAGGATTTTTGGCCAGTGTGGAGGCGAGATCTTCTTTCCTTGACAAGATCAAGGGAAAACAGTTCGATGATGAGAAACTAAGCCGAATTCGGGATATGGTGTTGCGAGGAGAGGCTAAAGAAGCGATAATGGATGAGGAAGGTGTTTTGAGAATTAAGGGAAGGGTATGTGTACCCCGTGTTGATGATTTGATCCACACTATTCTTACAGAGGCTCATAGTTCTGGATATTCTATACATTCTGGTGCAACCAAGATGTATCGTGACCTAAGGCAACACTTTTGGTGGAGTAGAATGAAGCGCGACATTGTTGAGGTTGTTGCCAAATGTCCAAATTGTCAGCAAGTAAAGTATGAACACTAGAGGCCCGGAGGAACACTTCAGAGAATGCCCATTCCTGAATGGAAGTGGGAGAGAATTGCAATGGACATCGTGGTTGGTCTTCCAAAGACATTGGGTAAGTTTCATTCTATATGGGTAATTGTGGACAGATTAACTAAGTCTGCTCACTTCATTCCGGTTAAGGTGACTTACAATGCAGAGAAATTATCCATACTCTACATCTCTGAAATTGTTCGGTTGCATGGAGTTCCACTTTCCATCATATCGGATAGAGGTACACAGTTTACTTCTATGTTTTAGAGAACTTTGCATGCATAATTAGGTACTAGGTTGGACCTTAGTACTGCATTTCACCCTCCAACCGATGGACAGTCTGAGCGAACGATTCATGTATTTGAAGATATGCTTCGAGCATGTGTGATAGAATTCGGTGGTCATTGGGATAACTTCTTACCCTTAGCGGAGTTTTCATACAATAATAGCCATCACTCAAGCATTGATATGGCTCCTTTCGAAGCATTGTATGGGAGGAGATGTAGGTCCCCCATTGGTTGGTTTGATGCATTCCAGGTTAGACCTTGGGGTACTGACCTTTTGAGGGATTCATTAGAGAAGGTTAAATCTATTCAAGAAAAGCTTTTAGCGGCTCAAAGTAGGCAAAAGGAGTATGCAGATCGAAAGGTTAGGGACTTGGAGTTCATGGAGGGTGAGCAAGTCTTGCTGAAGGTTTCACCCATGAAGGGTGTGATGCGGTTTGGTAAAAGAAGTAAAGAAGCCCGAGGTATATTGGGCCATTTGAAGTACTTAAGCGAGTAGGGGAGGTGGCTTATGAATTAGCCTTGCCTCCAGGGCTGTCAGGAGTGCAACCGGTATTTCATGTGTCCATGTTGAAAAGGTACCATGGGGATGGAAACTACATCATTCGTTGGGATTCAGTTCTGCTTGATGAGAACTTGTCTTATGAGGAGGAGCCGGTTGCCATTTTAGATAGAGAAGTCCGCAAGTTGAGATCGAGGGAGATTGCATCCATTAAGGTGCAATGGAAGAATCGACCAGTTGAAGAATCCACTTGGGAGAAGGAGGCTGATATGCAAGAAAGATACCCACACCTGTTTACAGATTCAGGTACTTCTTTTCACTCTTGTTTTTCATCTCGTGATCGTTCAAGGACGAACGATGGGTAAATTGGTATCTATTGTAACGACCAGTTTAGTCGTTTTGAGCAGCAGATTTTATTTCTGGAAAAACTGGCTGAGTCGACGGACCCCACGATGGACTGTCATGGGCACGACGGACCGTCGTGGGGGTCTCGTTCCAAAACACTTAGAATTTAGAAATTTGGGTACTGAGAGCGACTCTCTGAACGTCACGACGAAATGGCAGGACGGACCGTCGCATGCACGACGGCCCGTCACAGAACTTTTACAAAAATTAACTCTCTGAACTCTGTGACGGAGCAGCAGGATGGACCGTTGCAGGCGCGATGGGCCTTTACAGGCTGCGTAATCCCAGGCTGGGTCGAATTTCTGTTAAGTAATTTAAGGGGCGTTTTAGACTATTTCCTGCTTAATTATAAAGTAGTGGGTTAATGTTAATAAGTCTAATTACTTGGGGTTAAAAGAGGTAACCTTGAGTTAATTAGTGGGTTATTATTGCCATCTTTTATACTTAATTATATGCTAATTAGGGTAAAAGAAAAAGGGTTGAATAAGAAAAATAGAAAGAACAAGAGAGAGAGAGAGAATCGAACGAGAAACGGGAGAAATGAAGAGGAAACAAAGCTTTGGGGAATTTGCTTGCTTGATCACAATTCTTCGGTGGAGGTAGGTTATGGTTTTTATGCTATTTCATAGTAAACTCTTAATAGCGAATGATATGTATTTGGTAGTATTGTAAACCCTTCTATATGCTTAATTGTGTGTATGCATGATGAGTTTATATATATATAATTGTGATGAAACTAGCATGATGAAGCTATTGAATTTTAAATCTTGAAAACCTATTGTTAATGATGATGATACCTTAGTATAAAAGAAGGCTTGATGAACTAAAAGAATGAGGTTAAGGAATCGGGTGTCACGTTCCGACACTAGGTACTAATAGAGGATCGGGTGCCACGTTCCGGCACCAGGATAGAATATGGATCGGGTGTCACGTTCCGACACCAGGATAGTATGATGAGGATCGGAGTTCCACGTTCCGACAACAGGATAGAATATGGATCGGGTGTCACGTTCCGACACAAGGATAGAATATGGATCGGGTGTCACGTTCCGACACCAGGATAGTATGATGAGGATCGGAGTGTCACGTTCAGAGAGGTTCTTCCTAAGAGATAAGAGAGAAGCCAAGGTTTAAGAGTTTATCAACCTAAGATAAGGTTGTACATGTGTAAAAGTAGTATTCCTTGAAGTTTGTTAAACTTTAAAAGTATGTTTCTTCTCTTGTGGAAAATAGCAGGGATGAAATGAGTAGATTCCTGACTGGCGTGTCGGAGGATATAGTAGAAGATTGTCGGGTAGCCATGGTGCTTGACAAAATGGATCTGGGCAGGTTGATGGCGCATGATCAACAAGTGGAGGAGATTAGCCATAAGATAAAGGTTCACGAAGGCAAGAGGCCTAAGGCCGCGGACCAGCCTAGTTCGAGCTTTGGTTGGGGCTCATTTGGAGTCCAAAATAGGACTAAGTTCAAGAGGAACTCATTTAACTCCGCTCCTTCAGGTAATTCTAGTGCTAAGGTGAGTAAGTTGTGACCCAAAAAGGACAATAAGCGTAACGTCTAACGAATCGATAAGCCTTGTGGTAAGTGTGGGAGTTCTTCGGAGGTGAATGTTAGGTAGGTACTAGCACTTTTTTTGGGTGCGGCAAAAGTGGACACATGGTACGTGACTGTCCTAAAGTGAGTAATAAGGCCAAGTTAAATGCTCAGGCTCGGCTTAATGCAAACGCTGCAGCAGAACCTCCCAAGAGGAACAAGTTCTATGCGTTTAAAGGTAGAGAAGAGCAAGAAAAGTTAGTTGATGTAGTCACTCCATTGATAGCTAGTAGATTTGATGTGCTTCCTGAAATCTTGCATGATCCAATTTTAGTAAGTACTCCCATAGGGGATGACATTAGAGCTGAGAAAGTGTACTAAAATTGCCTAATTCACGTCCTTGATATAGTCACTCACACTGATCTAGATGAGTTAGCCATGCTCCATTTTGATATAATATTTGGTATGGATTGGAGTCACAAGTGTTATGCCACAATAAATTGTCGAAATAGGGTAGTGAGGTTTCAGTTTCCAAATGAGTTAGAATTTGAATGGGAAGGGCGTGGTTCAAG
The DNA here is from genome assembly GCA_027704765.1 of Solanum habrochaites. Taxonomy (NCBI): domain Eukaryota; kingdom Viridiplantae; phylum Streptophyta; class Magnoliopsida; order Solanales; family Solanaceae; genus Solanum; species Solanum habrochaites. Next base: position 26,499,674 of record JAKWJA010002497.1, read on the forward strand.
TCCTACCGGACAAATTGTTTCAAACTTAGAAGACAATAATATTATAGTGAAGGGGTATTTATACCACTTTGTTAGAATCAATGACTTAAATAAAGAAGTATCTTCTATAGATTCCGTGTCAATAGTGAATGAGTTCCAAGATGTCTTTCCGGAGGATTTACAAAGATTCCCTCATGAATTTGAGATTGAATTTTGTGTTGATTTAGATCCCAACACCAAGCCAATTTCTATTCCACTGTATATGATGGCACCAGCTGAACTAAAATAGTTGAAGCTGCAACCAAATGATCTACTTGATAAGAGATTCATCTATTCGAGCATATCCCCATGGAGTGCTCCAGTGTTGTTCGTAAAGAAAAAGGATGGAACCCTTAGAATGTGTATCGATTATTGGCAACTCAACAAAGTCATTATAAAGAATAAGTACCCTCTTCCCAGAATCAATGATCTGTTTGACCAACTCCAAGGCTTAAGTTTCTTTTCCTAGATAGACCTTCGGTCAGGCTACCGTCAGCTTAGAGTTAGGTGAGAAGACATCCTAAGATGGCTTTTCGTACTAGATATGGGCACTATGAGTTTCTGCTAATTTCATTCGGTGTCACTAATGCACCACCCAGTTTTATGGGACTTATGAATAGGGTATTCCATAAGTACCTTTAATCCTTCATCATTGTAATCATATATCACAGTCTCATATACTGTTAGCTAAAGAAGAGCATGAATTACACTTAAGAAAGACATTGCAAATACTCATAGAACATCAGCTGTATGCAAAGTTCAGCAAATGTGAATTCTTGTTGAGATCAATGACCATTCTTTTTTCATGTTCTGACCGACCAAGGTGTTGAAGTTGATCCTAAGAAGGTTGAGGGGGTGAAGAATTGATTGAGTCCCCTTACTCCTACAGATATTTGGAGTTTTCAAGGTTTAGCCAATTATTATCGCAGTTTTGTGGAAGGGTTTTCCACTATTGCTGCACCAATGACCACATTGCAAAAGAAGAAGGCAAAGTTTGAGTGGTTCGAGAAATGTGAATAGAGTTTTCAACAACTCAAGGACTGAATCACATTGTCCCTGGTGTTGACGTTGCCGAGAAGTGGTGAGGGGTACGTCGTATATTATGATGCTTCCCTAGTATTTTTGGGATGTATTCTCATGGAGAATGGTAAGGTGATTGCATACACATCAAGACAATTTAAAATACACGAAAAGAACTACCCTACTCATGATCTTAAACTAGCCGCGGTTGTCTTTGCATTGAAGATGTGGAGGCATTATTGATATGGTGTACATGTTGATGTGCATACTGACCATGTCTTAAGTATGCATTCACGCAAAGGAAGTTTAATCTTCGTCAAATTAGATGTCTAGAACTTCTCAAGGATTATGACATGAGTGTGTACTATTACCCAGGTAAGGCCAACGTGGTGGCTGATGCATTAAGCAGATTGAGTATGCGCAGTGTTTCACGCATTGATGATGAGAAGAAAGATCTGGTTAAAGAGGTGCACCAATTGACAAGAATGGGTGTCGACTGACAGATGCATCAAGTGCAGGTTTTTCGGTTCACTCAAGTTCTGAATCCTCATTTTTTTAGTTGTTAAAGCTAATCAACACCTTGACCGATCACTCATGAAGTTGAAAGACTCGGTATTGAGTGAGTGGAATAAGTCATTCTCTTTAGGTGGAGATGGCATACTCGGATATCAAAAAAGATTATGCGTGCCCAATATGAATGATTTGAGGTCAAGTATTTTGGAAGAAGCTCATGGATCCCGATATTCCATCCATCCAGGTGCCATGAAAATGTACCAAGACCTTAAAGAGGTCTTTTGGTGGGAAGGCTTGAAGAGAAACATCTCTATGTTCATGGAGAAATGTTCGAACTGCAAACAAGTTAAGGCCGAACACCTTAAGACTTGAGGTTTCACTCAGACAATTAAGATCCCAACGTGGAAGTGGGAGGCTATCAATATGGATTTTGTGGTTGGTCTTCCAAAGACAAGGAAACTAAATGATTCCATTTGGGTTAATTACCAAATCCTCTCACTTCAAACGTGTGAAGTCTACCTTTAAGGCTAAAGACTATGCCAAGCTTTATATAGAACAAATAGTGTGATGGCATAGGATTCCTCAATCTATTATTTCTGACAGAGGGTCTCAATTCAATTCTCATTTTTTGAAATATTTCCAGAAAAATTGGGTACATAGGTGAAGCTTAGTACTGCATTGATCCGCAAACATATGGGCAAGCAGCGTACCATCAAGATCCTTGAAGACCTGTTGAGAGATTGAGTTATTGACTTCAAGGGGAGTTAGGATGATCACTTGCTGCTGAAAGAGTTCTATTACAATAATAACTACAATTTTTGTATTTGAATGGCATCTTTCGAAGTATAATATGGCCGAAGATGTAGATCTCTGATTGGCTCGTTCGAAGTAGGAAAATCGACAATCCTTTGTCCTGAGATCGTGCATGATGCTGTGGATAAGGTGAAGATTATTAAGATTAGATTGGCTAATGCTTATAGTCGTCAGAAATCTTATGCAGATAACCGAAAGACAGATCTTGAGTTTGAAGTAGGTGATCATGTCTATTTGAAGATATCACCCATGAAAGGGGTGATGAGGTTTTGTAAGAAATGAATGTTTAGTCCAAGGTATATAGGTCCTTATAAGATCATGCAGGAAGTGGGAAACATTGCGTATGAGCTAAAATTACCTCAAGACTTGGCTTCTGTTTATCTAGTGTTTCACGTTTATATGCTTAAAAAATGTCTAGGAGATCCAGCATCCATCCTTCATGTTGAGGGGTTAGGAGTTTATAAGAACCTTTCTTATGAAGAGTTCGCAGTCGAAATTTTAGATCGCCAAGTAAAGCGGCGAGGAACAAGGAAGTTGCCACCGTGAAGGTCCTATGGTGGAACCATCTTGTTGAGGTAGCAATGTGGGAGGCCGAGGACGATATGAGATCCCGCTACCCTCATTCGTTCACTTCTTAAGGTTAGATATTCTCTTCCTAAGTCTAGTTTATTTTTAAGGAAACTCTAAGTTCAAGTTCTTCAGTCGATTTGGTGTGATAGGGAACTAATCATATGTCTTATAATAGCACTATGTGAGTTAAAGCAAAGTTATGTTGGCATTGGCATTCCATATTGTTGTTTTTGTGTAGCATACATGTTTTCTGTGTTACATGATTTGTTAGGTGCATTAAGCTAAGTATGATTGAGAAGGAAATTCCTCAATCTAAAATATGAAGCTTCAGATAAGCTTGAATGTTATGCATCATCAAAATAAGTGTGAATCAAATATTCACAAAAGATAAAAGTTTAAGCATGATAAAGAAATTTCGAAAATCACCCTCTTTGTTTAAAAGATGTTTAAGTGTCATTCAGGAATGAATGTTCCTAAGGGTGGGGAGAATGTAACGTTCTCAAAAATTATATATCTAATGAAGAGCCCAGTATACCCTTAGGATAGCCTATTAGGGGTACATAGGCACCCCAATGCACAATATTGAGAAATATTGGGTATAGTATAGAAAAATTGCTTAAGAGATATTAGCCAATTCTCTATATACAAATAAGAGAAATACTTTCTGGGTTGTCATACCCCAATCCAAGATTGATATTTAAGAAATGTACCTTCAATGAAGACACTAAGCTAAAAAAATATATTTCGTCCAACTCACAAAATGTATGAGGCATCCAAGTGTCAAGCCTAGATATTATAACACATAACCATCTAAAATAATCATGTAAATTAAGTTGTTCCCAAAAAACATGATGAGGGTCCTTGGGACAACAAGTAAACACTCCCAAATGAGACATCAAGATAAATTTGTTAGGTAAGTGCAAAAAACCCATGTGCAATCACATGGGAATCACACGTGAATGAACCGTCCAAGGCAACCACGGAACCACCCTAACCGAATTTGGTTACGCTGATTAGGCATGATATACATTGGCGGGTCCCTCCATGTGGAACCTACTGTAACGACCTGTTTAGTCGTTTTGAGCAACAGATTTTATTCTGGAAAAACTGGCAGAGGTGAAGGAGGCCACGACGGACCGTCACAGGCACGACGGACCGTCGTGGATGTGTCTTTTCAAAACACTTAGAAAATCTGAAATTGGGTACTGAAAATCGACTCTCTGAACGTCGTGACGGAGTGGCAGGACGGACCGTCGCAGGCGCGACGGCCCGTCACAGGCCATCCACTGAAGATTGACTCTCTGTTGCACGCGACGGACAGCAGGACGGACCGTCGCAGGTGCGACGGCCCGTCACGGGCTACGCAATCCCAGTTCGGGTCGGATTTCTTTACACGTTTTAAAGGACGTTTTTGACTATTCCTGCTTTAATTATAAAGTTAGAGGTTAATGTTAATAAGTCTAATTACTTGGGGGTTAAAAGAGGTAACCTTAAGTTAATTAGTGGGTTATTATTGCCATCTTTTATTCTTAATTATATTTAATTAGGGTAAAAGAAAGAGGGTTTGAATAAAGAAAAATAGAAAGAACAGAAAGAGAGAGAGAGAATCGATCAAGAGAGAAGACGAAGAGGATAGCAGGATTTTGAGAAGATAGCTTGTTGATTCAATTCTTCGGTGGAGGTAGGTTATGGTTTATGTTACGATATTCGTAGTAAACTCTTATAGTGAATATTATGTGTTGATAGTATTGTAAACCTGCTATGTGCTTAAGTTGTATGCTTGCATGATTATGATTATAAAATTGTGATGAATTAACAAAGCATGATGAAGTTATTGAATCCCAAATCTTGAAAGAACCCTAATTCACTTGATATATTATATAATGAGAATGATGATGCCTTAGTATGAAAGAAGGCTTGATAAATTATATAATGAGAATGATGATGCCTTAGTGTTAAAAGGCTTGATGAATTAGGGGATCGGGTTCCACGTTCCGGTACCAGGATAGAATATGAGGATCGGAGTGTCACGTTCCGACACCAGGATAGAATATGGATCGGGTGCCACGTTCCGGTACCAGGATAGAATGAATATGAGGATCGGAGTGTCACGTTCCGACACCAGGATAGAATGAATATGAGGATCGGAGTGTCACGTTCCGACACCAGGATAGAATATGGATCGGGTGCCACGTTCCGGTACCAGGATAGAATATGAGGATCGGAGTGTCACGTTCCGACACCAGGATAGAATATGGATCGGAGTGCCACGTTCCGGCACCAGGATAGAAATAGAGGATCGGAGTGTCACGTACCGACACAAGAGGAAGAAAGATAATGAATCTTGAAAGATAATGAATATACTCAATCTAATGAACTTAATTCCCAAATAAGTATGGTATTGAGGCTTGAGTCCTCATGTGTGAACTCGGTTGTAGTTATTGATGAATTCATGTTGTTATTGCTACATGTTGAGTATTGTAGTTGATTTACATTATTATTGATATATACTGTTCCCTATTTTGAGTTGGCCGATGATATCTACTCAGTACGTGTGGTTGTACTGACCCCCTACTTTCATGTTTTCCTCTTTGTTATTTGTGTAATGCAGCAAACGTTCTGTCAACTTCAACTCAACAGCAGATCTAGCCAGTCTTCACTTCATCGGAAATTCAGGGTGAGCTAATGCGTCTAGCTTGGACTGGGTCTTCTTCTTCAAGTCTTGATGCCTTGAACTTCCGGCATGGACTAGCTTTTTAGTTATTTTGTTCTTAGAATACTCCTAGTTAAGTAATTTGAGATAGATGTTCTTGTGATGATGACTTCCAGATTTTGGGGATGATAATAATAGTAATAGAAGTTTTAATTGTTTTTATTAATGAGTTTAAGTCTTCCGCATTTTTTCTGTTGATATATCTTGAAATGTTAAGGTTTAGATGGGTTGGTTCGCTCACATAGGAGGGTAAATGTGGGTGCCAGTCGCGTCCCTGATTTGGGTCGTGACAAACTTGGTATCAGAGCATTAGGTTCGTTGGTCTCATCACACAAGAACAGGTCTAGTAGAGTCTTAAGGAACGGTAGGGGGACGCCTTTACTTTTCCTTGAGAGGCTATAAGACTTTAGGAAAATTTCACTCTTTCATTCTTCTTTCGTGCTACTACTTGAGTCCAATTGGTATCTGGGCGATACGAATTGGTATCTGACCATCTTCACTCTATTTCGCAGATGGTTAGAACTAGAGCAACGACCGCACCAGCAGCAACAACGGAAAGACAAGAAACGACTGAGGCCAGCCACTGGGGCTGTAGCTCGAGGAAGAGCAACGGCAAGAGGCCGTGGGAGAGGTCGTGGGAGGACGTCCTCTAGAGGAAGAGGACAAGCACCTAGCCCATCTGATACTAGGGCGGTGACTCCTCCACCGACCGAGGAGGTGATAAGAGAGGGGGGAGAGGGGGGAGATGAACAAGGGCAGAATGAGGAAATGCCACCCCAACCTACCCCAGAGATGATCAACCCAGTACTCGCTTATCTTAGTGGGTTATCCGATCAGGGTCAGGCACCTCCAGTGGTTTCTACACCACACACCCCGGTTTCAGAGGTACGACATGCGGCTACTATGGCTCCCCGCATGGATGCATCATTGGGAATAGGCACATTTCCACGTCTGACTACTGGGCCTATTATGACAAATGATCAGCATGAACTTTTCAGTAAGTTCTTGAAATTGAAACCTCCAGTCTTTAAGGGCGCAGAATCAGAGGATGCCTACGATTTTCTGGTTGATTGTCATGAGCTACTACACAAGATGGGTATAGTAGAACGGTTTGGCGTTGAGTTCGTGAGCTATCAGTTTCAAGGGAACGCCAAAATGTGGTGGCGGTCACATGTTGAGTGTCAACCAACAGAGGCACCACCTATGACTTGGGAATCATTCTCTACTCTGTTTATGGAGAAGTATATCCCAAGGACTTTGAGAGATAGAAAAAGGGACGAGTTCTTGAGTCTAGAGCAAGGGAGGATGACAGTTAACGCGTATGAGGCTAAATTTCGCGCACTATCCAGATACGCCACCCAACTGTGTTTCAGTCCACAAGAACGGATTCGCCGTTTTGTGAAGGGGTTGAGGTCAGAGTTGCGGATTTCAGCCTTACAAGTAGCGGCTACGGCAACATCCTTCCAAGAGGTGGTAGACTTTGTGATAGAGGTGGAAGGAGTGAAGCCAGACGACTTCACCACGACATCGACATCGAAAAGGTTTCGAAGGGGAGGCGAGTTTAATGGTTCTCACTCTAGAGGACAGAGCTCCGGAGGTTACTCAAGTCGACCAATTCAGTCTTCACTACAGACTGTAGTTGGGGGTCCACCTCAGAACGGTCAACACTACTCCGAGAGACCTATGCATGAACCCCGAGAGTGTTATGGATGTGGGGAGGTTGGACACATCAAGAGGTATTGTCCAAACCAGAGTTACAGAACCCCACTAGCTAGAGGTAGAGGTGGTCATGGTAGAGGCCGCTTTTCTGGAGGACGTGGTGGTCGAGGTAATGGTGGTCATCACAACGGCAGAGGTGATGGGCAAAATGGAGCCACTACTACGCAACATGGTAGGGGCAATGGACAGACAAACGATAGGGCCCATTGTTACGCTTTCCCTGGGAGATCTGAAGCGGAGGCGTCTGATGCTGTTATCACAGGTAATCTTTTGGTTTGTGATTGCATGGCATCTGTATTATTTGACCCTGGCTCCACGTTTTCATATGTATCTTCATCATTTGCTAATGGTCTAAAATTGCATTGTGAATTACTTGACATGCCTATTCGTGTTTCTACACCGGTGGGTGAGTCTGTGGTAGTTGAAAAGGTACATAGGTCTTGTTTGGTGAACTTTGTGGGGAGCAACACTTATGTAGATTTGGTTATTTTAGAAATGGGTGACTTTGATGTAATTCTGGGTATGACTTGGCTTTCTCCAAATTTTGCGATCTTGGATTGTAATGCTAAAACTGTGACATTGGCCAAGCCTGGGACAGATCCGTTAGTGTGGGAGGGTGACTACACTTCCAATCCGGTGCGTATCATCTCATTCTTCGTGCTAAGAAAATGGTTAGTAAAGGGTGTTTAGCTTTCTTGGCCCATCTCAAGGATGACACTACCCAAGTACCTTCGATTGAGTCGGTTTCGGTGGTCCGTGAGTTTCTTGATGTATTCCCTGCAGATCTTCCGGTATGCCCCCAGATAGGGATATTGACTTCTGTATCGATCTTGAACCGGGCACACGCCCCATTTCTATACCCCCGTATAGAATGGCTCCCGCGGAGTTAAGAGAGTTAAAGGCTCAACTTCAAGAGTTGTTGAGCAAGGGCTTCATTAGACCAAGTGCATCTCCTTGGGGTGCTCCGGTTTTGTTTGTGAAGAAGGATGGGAGTTTTCGGATGTGCATAGACTACCGACAGTTGAACAAGGTAACTATTAAGAACAAGTATCCTCTTCCTCGCATTGATGACTTATTCGATCAATTACAAGGTGCTTGTGTCTTCTCTAAGATTGACTTGAGATCCGGTTATCATCAATTGAAAATACGGGCAACGGATGTGCCAAAGACTGCTTTTCGAACGAGGTATGGACATTACGAATTTGTGGTGATGTCTTTTGGTCTTACGAATGCCCCTGCTGCGTTCATGAGTTTGATGAACGGGATTTTTAAGCCATATTTAGATCTCTTTGTGATCGTATTTATTGATGATATACTGATATACTCCAAGAGTAAGAAGGAACATGAGGAGCATTTGAGAATGGTATTGGAAACGTTGAGGGAGAAAAAGCTTTATGCCAAGTTCTCTAAGTGTGAGTTTTGGCTAGATGCAGTGTCCTTCTTGGGGCACGTGGTTTTAAGGATGGAGTAATGGTGGATCCTTCTAAGATCGAAGTAGTGAAGAATTGGGTAAGACCTACTAATGTGTCAGAAATAAGGAGCTTCGTTGGGTTAGCTAGCTACTACCGCCGATTTGTCAAGGGATTCTCTTCTATTGCTTCCCAACTGACGAACTTGACTAAGCAAAATGTTCCATTTGTATGGTCGGATGAGTGTGAGGAAAGCTTTCAGAAGCTCAAGACTCTGTTGACTACTGCACCAATTCTCACCTTGCCAGTGGAAGGTAAGAACTTCATTGTTTATTGTGATGCCTCCTATTCGGGTTTGGGTGCAGTGCTAATGCAAGAGAAGAACGTGATTGCTTATGCCTCAAGACAATTAAAAGTGCATGAACGTAACTATCCAACTCATGACTTGGAATTGGCCGCGGTAGTGTTTGCATTGAAGCAATGGAGACACTATTTATATGGGGTTAAGTGTGAGGTCTACACGGATCATCGTAGCCTTCAGTATGTCTTTACTCAGAAAGATTTGAACTTGAGGAAGGAGATGGATGGAACTACTGAAGGACTACGACCTCACTATTTTGTATCATCCGGGGAAGGCGAATGTTGTGGCAGATGCCTTGAGTAGAAAGGCGGGAAGCATGGGAAGTCTAGCTCATTTGCAAGCCTCTAGACGCCCATTGGCTAGAGAGGTTCAGACTCTGGCTAACGACTTGATGAGGTTGGAAATAAATGAGAAGGGAGGATTGTTGGCTAGTGTGGAGTCAAGATCTTCTTTTCTTGACAAGATTAAGGGAAAACAGTTTGATGATGAGAAACTAAGGCGAATCCGAGATAAAGTGTTGCGAGGAGAGGCTAAAGAAGCAACAATCGACGAGGAAGGTGTGTTGAGGATTAAGGGAAGGGTATGTGTACCCCGCATTGATGATTTGATCAACACTATTCTGGCAGAAGCTCATAGTTCAAGGTATTCTATACATCCGGGTGCAACCAAGATGTATCGCGACCTAAAACAACACTTTTGGTGGAGTAGAATGAAGCGCAATATTGTTGACTTTATTGCCAAGTGTCCAAACTGTCAACAAGTGAAATATGAACACCAAAGGCCCGGAGGAACACTTCAAAGAATGCCCATTCGGAGTGGAAGTGGGAGAGAATTGCAATGGACTTTGTGGTTGGTCTTCCAAAGACCTTGGGCAAGTTCGACTCCATTTGGGTGATTGTGGACAGATTAACTAAGTCTGCTCATTTCATTCCGGTTAAGGTGACTTACAATGCAGAGAAGTTAGCAAAAATCTACATCTCAGAAATCGTTCGATTGCATGGGGTTCCACTATCCATTATATCAGATAGAGGTACGCAGTTTACTTCTAAGTTTTGGAAAACATTGCATGCAGAATTGGGTACTAGGTTGGACCTTAGTACCGCGTTCCATCCTCAGACCGATGGACAGTCTGAGCGAACGATTCAAGTGTTGGAGGATATGCTTCGCGCATGCGTGATAGAGTTTGGTGGCCATTGGGATAGCTTCTTACCTTTGGCAGAGTTTTCGTACAATAATAGCTATCACTCCAGTATTGATATGGCTCCATTTGAAGCATTGTATGGGAGGAGGTGTAGATCTCCCATTGGTTGGTTTGATGCATTCGAGGTTAGACCTTGGGGTACCGATCTTTTGAGGGATTCGTTAGAAAAGGTGAAGGGCATTCAAGAAAAGCTTCTAGCGGCGCAAAGTAGACAAAAGGAGTATGCAGACCGGAAGGTTAGAGACTTGGAGTTCATGGAAGGTGAACAAGTCTTGTTGAAGGTTTCACCCATGAAAGGGGTGATGCGGTTTGGCAAAAGAGGTAAGCTAAGTCCAAGGTATATTGGACCATTTGAGGTACTAAAGCGAATAGGGGAGGTGGCTTATGAATTAGCCTTGCCCCCAGGGCTGTCCGGAGTGCATCCGGTATTTCATGTGTCCATGTTGAAAAGATACCATGGAGATGGAAACTACATTATCCGTTGGGACTCAGTGTTGTTGGATGAGAACTTGACTTATGAAGAGGAACCAGTTGCTATATTAGATAGAGAAGTTCGCAAGTTGAGATCGAGAGAGATTGCATCCATCAAGTTCAATGGAAGAATCGACCGTTTGAAGAAGCTACTTGGGAGAAGGAGGCAGATATGCGAGAAAGATACCCACATCTGTTCAGATTCAGGTATTCCTTTTCGCCCTTGTTTTCCTTCTTGTGATCGTTCGGGGACGAACGATGGGTAAATTGGTATCTATTGTAACGACCTGTTTAGTCGTTTTGAGCAACAGATTTTATTCTGGAAAAACTGGCAGAGGTGAAGGAGGCCACGACGGACCGTCACAGGCACGACGGACCGTCGTGGATGTGTCTTTTCAAAACACTTAGAAAATCTGAAATTGGGTACTGAAAATCGACTCTCTGAACGTCGTGACGAGTGGCAGGACGGACCGTCGCAGGCGCGACGGCCCGTCACAGGCCATCCACTGAGATTGACTCTCTGTTGCACGCGACGGACAGCAGGACGGACCGTCGCAGGTGCGACGGCCCGTCACGGGCTACGCAATCCCAGTTCGGGTCGGATTTCTTTACACGTTTTAAGGACGTTTTTGACTATTCCTGCTTTAATTATAAAGTTAGAGGGTTAATGTTAATAAGTCTAATTACTTGGGGGTTAAAAGAGGTAACCTTAAGTTAATTAGTGGGTTATTATTGCCATCTTTTTCTTAATTATATATTAATTAGGGTAAAAGAAGAGGGTTTGAATAAAGAAAAATAGAAAGAACAGAAAGAGAGAGAGAGAATCGATCAAGAGAGAGAGACGAAGAGGATAGCAAGGATTTTGAGAAGATAGCTTGTTGATTCAATTCTTCGGTGGAGGTAGGTTATGGTTTATGTTACGATATTCGTAGTAAACTCTTAATAGTGAATATTATGTGTTGATAGTATTGTAAACCTGCTATATGCTTAAATTGTATGCTTGCATGATTATGATTATAAAATTGTGATGAATTAACAAAGCATGATGAAGTTATTGAATCCCAAATCTTGAAAGAACCCTAATTCACTTGATATATTATATAATGATAATGATGATGCCTTAGTATGAAAGAAGGCTTGATAATTATATAATGAGAATGATAATGCCTTAGTGTTAAAGAAGGCTTGATGAATTAGGGGATCGGGTGCCACGTTCCGGTACCAGGATAGAATATGAGGATCGGAGTGTCACGTTCCGACACCAGGATAGAATATGGATCGGGTGCCACGTTCCGGTACCAGGATAGAATATGAGGATCGGAGTGTCACGTTCCGACACCAGGATAGAATATGAGGATCGGAGTGTCACGTTCCGACACCAGGATAGAATATGGATCGGGTGCCACGTTCCGGTACCAGGATAGAATATGAGGATCGGAGTGTCACGTTCCGACACCAGGATAGAATATGAGGATCGGAGTGCCACGTTCCGGCACCAGGATAGAAATAGAGGATCGGAGTGTCACGTACCGACACAAGAGGAAGAAAGATAATGAATCTTGAAAGATAATGAATATACTCAATCTAATGAACGTAATTCCCAAATAAGTATGGTATTGAGGCTTGAGTCCTCATGTGTAAACTCGGTTGTAGTTATTGATGAATTCATGTTGTTATTGCTACATGTTGAGTATTGTAGTTGATTTACATTATTATTGATATATACTGTTCCCTATTTTGAGTTGGCCGATGATATCTACTCAGTACGTGTGGTTGTACTGACCCCCTACTTTCATGTTTTCCTCTTTGTTATTTGTGTAATGCAGCAAACGTTCTGTCAACTTCAACTCAACAGCAGATCTAGCCAGTCTTCACTTCATCGGAAATTCAGGGTGAGCTAATGCGTCTAGCTTGGACTGGGTCTTCTTCTTCAAGTCTTGATGCCTTGAACTTCCGGCATGGACTAGCTTTTTAGTTATTTTGTTCTTAGAATACTCCTAGTTTAGTAATTTGAGATAGATGTTCTTGTGATGATGACTTCCAGATTTTGGGGATGATAATAATAGATGTTGAATTTTAGAAGTTATTAAATTGTTTTTATTAATGAGTTTAAGTCTTCCGCATTATTTTCTGTTGATATATCTTGAAATGTTAAGGTTTAGATGGGTTGGTTCGCTCACATAGGAGGGTAAATGTGGGTGCCAGTCGCGTCCCTGATTTGGGTCGTGACACCTACAAACCTTACTAACTCTATGTCCTAACCAACTATCCTAACTATCCAACTAACCTATGACTAGCCTTATTGGACCCCCTAATGCACCCGAAAACCTTGGACAAATTGGGTGGAACTTAGTACTAGTTAATGGGACAACCTAGCACCTAACCTAGGATGGTTCAGAAGGGTTAGATATGGTCCCAAAGATATAGGTTTTTTTTAGTAGTTTTCCTAGATCCCTAAATTAATTAAATTAAGGATTTAACTAATTAATTAAAAGTTAAAATGTTGACTGAAACCATAGTAAACACCAATTTCCAATTTTTTGGACAAGTCAACATTTTCCTATGTTTAGTAAGCTTAGGAGGGGAGTTTTAGTAATTAACTAATTGGTTATTCAATTAAGTTAATTAATTCATAAGTTGTTTTACTGAAGACCAGTTACTAAACCTAAAATTCAGGATCAAATATTGAGAACTCACGACGCTTAAGCAGTAGAACACAAACCGTAAAACGTAAGAACGCTAGAAGCTTTACTTGGGCGATTTCAAGTGTTTTCAAGGATTTTATTAGGGTGATCGTCGTAGATTCGAATATACATAAGTTATGGGTTTTCTCCTGGACTTATTTCTCCATGATAACTTTCTTTCCAATGATGTAAAGATATTGAAAACTAGGGTTGTTCCCGTGTTCTCCTCGAACTTCTTGTCCCTAGTATCCTTTTCGATTCCATGTTGAATAGGTTAGAGATCACGTTGTTGGTATGTGGTGCTGGATGAACTTATGTGTAATGTTCTTGAATTATAAATGTCAATTAACCTATGGAGTTGTGATCGTATAAAGATAAGTGCTTAAAATGTGAATCATGAATCGACGATGTGTTAGTTACACCGGTAATCGTTTAAGTGTTGATGTGTTTGTCCAAATGTTGTATTGATGTAATTGTGACCTTATTAAGAAGTTTTTGTCATCAAATATTAATATGATTATGTCCAATACGTCTTAAAAGTGTTACCCTAAAGTTATGAACTATGATAGGCTTAAAAGATAACTATGAAATCACATCTTGAATGAATTGACTATCTGATGCCAATAAAATTGGCTAACACTACTTTTTCAAAACGAATGCATGCTAATTGCTAGGATCTTATGTAAATGATCGAAACATTAGATAAAGGTTCATACATATTCAATTTAAATATGAACATACGTAAAATTGATCTCTACCAAGAAAAATGGTTATATAGTTTAATGTCCAAATGTTTAGCCAATACTAATCATATGAAAATCCTATGTAGTTAGAGTATCAAATAATATTATAAGCACTTCTAAAGTAACTCAATGAATCCATAACCAAGGGAATAACATTCATTTGAAACTCCCAACATCTTCTACAAGAATGAACCATGAAGATATGTAACTCATTGAAAGAAGTGTTCATCATCCATAAACGATGAAATGAAGTTGCTACACTAAAGTAAAGAAGTAACGTGAGTTATAAAATAATTAAATGGGTCTAATTTTAGTAAGTAACCATAATGGAGTGTTAAAGGAAGTGGTGTTACAATGTGTGAGACTAGTATCATTAACACCTAAGGATGATATGTAAGGACAATTCCCATTTCATCAATTTAAGGTAAGGATGATATGTGAGGACAATTCGCATTTCATAAATGAAACGTAAGGATGACAAGTCATCAAAAGGTTAAGTAAATCTCAATCTAGAAGCAAGCTTCCATAAGTCTTGATTCAACTCTAAAAGATAAAGATGATAATGAAAGTTAGCACAATTTTGATAGACTAGTTATGAGCATGTTCTTGCACGTGTAAGTCTCATGAGACGAGCCTACCACCGAGGTGGATAAGTAGTCTCATTACGTCCCTAGTCTTCAAACTATGTCTAGCCAACATAGGAACTAGCCATTGGTTTCCATCTAAGCGAGCTATGTAAGTTAGGCTTATGTTTTCCCGGTGATTCCACCCCTTTTTGGTGTGGGGCATACTCTGCATTTCATGTTTAGCTCATATGATCTATATCGGTTAATGCTCACGATATGTTGTTGGTTCACCATAGCCATGAGCCACTCCTTTTCGGTGTGGAGTGAACAATTTAGATGGATTCGCCTTAGTAGGGGATCACCCCTTTTCGGTGTGGCACAGACACTGAATTTCATGAGTAGCTCACATGATCTAGGTTCAATTTAACCGGTAAATCACCTCTCTTTTGTGTGGGGAAGACATTGGGTTTCATGTTAAGCTCGCATGATCTTATTCCTAATGATGTCACTATGAAAGTGAGAATGATGATGTTGATGGAACATAGGTCAAAGTGAGCAATGAAGAAGAGGTTACGAATATCAATTGTCAATGTAACACTCATGAAGTTTCAGCAAATAATGGGCAAAGCCAAATAAAATTGGCTTATAATGACTTCTTACATGATGCCAATAGAGCGAAGTAGAAACGTAATATTAACTAAATACCTCATAACTTCCCTAACATGAAAGTAATGAAATAAATGTCATGAGCAATAGAGAATGGATTATGAAACGTAATTAATATATAGTATAAAGAATGACTCACTATAAGGTAGGGAAATGATTTCTTAGTCTTTGGAATAATTACATTGATTCATTGTGGGTATGGGACTACAATGAATCATTGCATTTGTAAATAAAACATAGGACCAAAAAAATTATTGAACTATGCAACAACAAGAAGAAGAATACTGAAAAATAAACTAAGTATGAGAATGTGAGCTATCGTATTGGGTTTGAGAAAATTTTTAAATCTTCGCCAGAGATGTTCAGAAATTATGTTGACGATACTAATGTGTTATAATCATATATAATATGAGTTGTGTGCTTTGAATGGATTAAAATACATCGAATTCATACCATAATTCACAACTAAATAATTAGGAAAGTCTAATAACTAGACTTTCTAGAAATGGATTGTTGCTTAGGTAGAGCATTCATTGATCATGCATAGATTTGTGTGTATGTGATCATACACCCATACTTAGTACAAGTGGTGTAATAACCCCCTACTTTTAACTATTTTCTATAGGTGCAAGTCAGAGGAAAGATTGACGATACTTGTAGCGGTTCGGACTTCAGCGTTTCTCAAGACCATTTTGTAGGTCCTCTCTATTTCGAGGATGCTACAATTTAGTCTAGATTTAGATAAAAAAATAGTTAGTGGATGTTGTCCATAGCGTTTATTTCACACTTTGTTTTCAATGCTTTTGGATATACAACTATTTTGACAACTTATTATACTATATTCATATTTCGTTTTAATTGATTCTCTAATGGTAGATGGTTGTTTAATTTATGTTGAGTCTAGTACATGATATAAGTAGTTAATATCCATATGAAGTACATGTATACTTCATACATTTAAAAAGTTTTAAATTTTTCACAAATTTAACTAGATGAATATGAAGAATGTAAGATTAGGCTGGTCTGCGACCTCTGAGTGGTAAACGATGACGGTGGTGGTCTGGATTCCAGAATCTGGCTTGTTACACCAACATCATTCTTCGTTATGATGTAAATCAAATAATATGAGACATGGAGGTTGTACACCAATTTATTTGACATTGTCCATCCCATGCACTACAATATTAGCCTATTTCCTAACGCAACCTTACAAATAAATAATGGGTCCACCATAATGCTTAGAATATCTTTATCTAAAACAAAATATGTCATCATCATTCTCACCATAACGTATACAAGAGAAAACATGTAAAAAAAATCATATATATAGTTGAGCTCAAAGAGTCAATTGCATAAACATAATAAACTCTTTACAGAAAGCCATTCATTAATATTTATAAGACCCATTCTTTCAACATGTTCAACAAATGTTTTGGGCGGTAATCCTTTCGACAAAGGATCATCAATCATAAGTTTTGTGCTAATATGTTCAATTGACACTTTATGTTTCTGGACTTCTTCCTTAACTAAAAAGTATTTCAATTCCATATGTTTGGAACCCTTAGAATACTTATTCTTTTTGGAGAAGAAGATTGGTGCAATATTATCACAACGTAAAGGAATAACAAATAAAATTACTCTTACTAACCTTCAGATATATGTTCCGATCAACAATGTTTCCTTAAATCCAAAACTTACAATAGTTTCATTAAACTTAAGATACCATTGTCGGGAAGCTTGTTTAAGTTATATAATGACTTCTTAAGTTACACACAATGTGTTACTTTCCTTTACATAAAAACCCTCAGGTTGATTCATATAAACTTCTTCCTCCGATTTCCATTTAGAAAAGCGGTTTTCCCATTCATTTGATGTATCTCTATGTCATAATGAGCTACTAAAGCCATTATAATTCTATGTGAATCTTTTATAGAGAAGGGTGAAAATGTTTCTTTATAGTCGATGTCATCTTTTTTGAGTGAAACCTTTTACAACAACTTTGGCCTTGTGACGTTCCATGTTGCTAGTTGAGTCACATTTGGTCTTAAAAGATCCATTTACACCCAACTCTTTTGCACCCTTCTTGTAATTGAACAAGGTCCCATACTCCATTTTGTTCCATTGATTTTAACTCATCTGTCATAGAATTTATCTACCTATCAGAATTATTACTTTCAATAGCTTGTGAAAATGAAAATGGATCATTATCAGTTCCCAAGTCAATTTCTGCCTCGTGTAAATATACCAAATAGTCATCATAAATAGCAGATCTCTTTTGTCTTTGAAATTTTCTTAATGCTACTTCTTATGGTACATCTACTGCTGGTTACTTAATTATCACTTCATTGAGATTAGCAGGAGCATCAATTTGTTATTCATGTTGATTGTTAGGTTCTACAACAACTTTAGCAACAACATCTTTAAAAGAAGTAAAAGGTAGAGCAACCCTCACCCTAACTTCTTTAATTTCCACTTTACGTGGTTCTTCACTCCCAATAACTTCACTATTCTAAATGAAACTAGCATCTCCAGTTTAAACTATTCTTGTACTGTTATTAGGACAGGAAAATCTATACCCTTTTGATTTTTCTGGTACTAATTAAGAAACAACTGACTATTCTTTGATCTAGTTTCTTTTCTTGTAGATAAGAAACTCTAACTTCGGTAAGGCAACCTCAAACAAGCAGGTTCCTTAAACTAGGTTTCCTACCAATCCATAATTCAAAAGAAGTCTTTGGGACTACGTTACTAGAAACCTTATTAAGTAAGTAAATGGTAGTACTTAAAGCATACATCCACAATGAAAGAGGAATAGATGAATTACTTAACATACTCCTAACCATTTCCATTAATGTACGATTACGCCTTTCTTCTACACCATTTTGTTGTGGTGTTCCAGCATTGTGTATTGAGCACATATCCCATGCTTTTTGAGAAATTTAGCAATTGGACGTGGGTTTTGTCCATTTTCATCATATCTCCCATAGTATTCACCACCTCTATCTTACCTGATTATTTTCACCTATCTATTTAGTTGTGTTTAAACCTCAGTAATAAAGACCTCTAAGGAATTTATATCTTGAGATTTTTCATGTAACAAATAGACATATCCATAACTTGAAAATCATCAATTAAAGTGATAAAATACCGAAAGATGCAATATCAAAAGAACCACATATATCAGTCCGTATAATTTCAGGAAGTTGTGTGCTTCTTGTGGATCCTTTCTTTGTGTGTCTTAATTATTTTCCTTTAATACAATCAATACAAATGTTAAGGCTTGTTAAATACAAATTTTAAAGAATTTTATTCTTAACTAATCTTCCAATCATTCTTTGGATATGTGACCTAAATGTTTGTGCCACAAGAAAGCACATTGTACATTCACCAAACTTCGTTTGGTTCCAATATTATGATGCAAGGTTAATAGTGTTTCGGCAAATATATCAAGATTTAGTTTGTATAAGTTATGATAAAGAGTAGCAGTACCAATGAGATATTTATGTTTTACCAAAATATAAAATCCAATACCAAAATTAAAAGAATATCCAGTCTTATCAAACTTAGAAAAACATTAAAGAAAAGGTACATAACAAGTTTCAAGTAAATTGAAGTGAAACCCAGTATTAAGGATCAAATGGTAAGTTCTTATAGCTTTAACTTGAGCCTTCCCTCTATTGCTCATATACACATATCTTTCATTCTTATTTATGATTTATGTTATAAGGAATCCGTGCATCGTATTAAAACAATAAAGTATAACTACGTCAATAAACCAAGTATTATAAGGAAATTTAGTTAGATTTGATTCGAGACATGTAAAAAAACTAGGCTTACCTCTCTTCTCAATCCATGCCTTAAATTTTAGGCAATTTTTCTTAAATGTCCAAATTTTCCACAAAAACGACACTTATCATTCTATGTTCCTTCTTATGTACTTGAGAGGATGACTCATTAACAATATAGTGCCTCTATTTTCCTTTAGTATGTTTATTTCCTTTGTTTCCACCTCCTTGATGACTTTCAAAGTTGATGAAGTGGGTTCCATGATTCTTGAGCCTTACATCCTTTGAAACCAACATTCCATGCAATTCATGTACATTTCATTTGTCTTTAATGGTATTTTAGTTAATTTAGAAATGGTCATACTCAGATGGTAATGAGTTGATGATGAATTGTACAAGGAAACTTTGTTCCACTTCCATTCCCAGATGTCTTGCTGCTACATTTTTTATTTCAATGACATGCTCATGCATAGTACGTGAAACATAAAATTTCATGGTGGTCAAAGTACCCATTAGTGTCCATGTGAGAGACTTATCAGCAGTTTGAAAGGATTCTTCCGTGAATTTCAGAAAATCTTTTGCATTTTCTGTTTTGAGAAGAGTAGTCTTAATGTTGCTCGCAATATTCATTTGAATAATCATTATGTCTAATATATTAGATCGATCCTGTAACGACCTGTTTAGTCGTTTTGAGCAGCAGATTTTATTTTTGGAAAAACTGGTTGAGTCAACGGATCCCACGACGAACCGTCATGGGCACGACGGACCGTCGTGGGGGTCTCGTTACAAAAAACTTAGAATTTAGAAATTTGGGTACTAAGATCGACTCTCTGAACGTCACAACGGGGTGGCAGGACGGACCGTCTCAGGCATGACGGGACGTCACAGACCCTTGGTAAAAATCTAGTCTCTAAACTCTGTGACGGAAGAAGCACGACGGACCGTTACAGGCACGACGGCCCGTCACAGACTGTGTAATCCCAGGCTGGGTCGAATTTCTGTTAAATGTTTTAAGGGGCGTTTTGGACTATGCCTGCTTATAATTATAAAGTTAGTGGTTGAATATTAATAATCCAATTACTGGGGGTTAAAAGGGAGAACCTAGAAACAAGTAGTGGGGTATTTTTATCATCTTTTATACTTAATTATATGATTATTAGGGTAAAAGAAAAAGGGTTTTGAATAAGAAAAACAGAAAGAACATAGAGAGAGAGAGGGAGAAACGAACGAGAGAAACAGAAGAACGAACAGGAAAGCAAGGACTTTGAAGATTAGCTTGCTTGATCACGAATTCTTCGGTGGAGGTAGGTTATGGTTTATGCTATTCGTAGTAAACTCTTAATAGCGAATGATATGTATGGAGTAGTATTGTAAACCCTTCTATATGCTTAATTGTATACTTGTATGAATGTGATTACATAATTGTGATAAAATAAGCATAATGAATCTTGAAAGACGTTAATATACTCAATCTAATGAACCTAATTCCCAAATGGGTATGGCATTGAGGCTTGAGTCCTCATGGGTGAACTTGGCGGTGCTTATTAATGATTATAGAACTTGTTGTTGCTACATGTTGAGTATTGTAGTTGATTTATGATATTATTTGATATATACGGTTTTCTATTTTGAGTTGGCCGATGATACCTACTCAGTACTTGTGTTTTGTACTGACCCCTACTTGTATGTTCTCTCTTTGTCATTTGTGGAGTGCAGAAAACGTGCCATCGTCTTCAACTCAGCCGCAACTCTAGCCAGTCTTCATCAGGCCAGATTTCTGGGAGAGCTATTGCATCAAGCTTGGACTGGATCTTCCTCGTCATGTCTTGATGCTTTGAGATTCCGGCATGGACTATCTTTTTACTTATTTTAGCTTCTTAGATACTCTTAGATTAGTAATTTGAGGATAGATGTTCTTGTGGTGATGACTTCCAGGTTTTGAGAATAAATAGTATTGAGTTTTTATAAGTTATTTAATTGATTTCGTTAATGAGTTTTAAGTCTTCTGCATCGTATCTTGTTCATAATGGTTAAAATGTTGGGGTATTGATTGGTTGGTTCACTCACATAGTTGGATAAGTGTGGGTGCCAGTCGCGGCCCGTTTTGGATAAGTGTGGGTGCCAGTCAAAACATTAGGTTCGTTGGTCTCATCACACAAGAACAGGTCTAGTAGAGTCTTAAGGAATGGTAGGGGAACGCCTTTACTTTTCTTTGAGAGGCTATAAGACTTTAGGAAAACTCCATTCTTTCTTTTCTTCTTTCGTGCTATTACTTGGATCCAATTGGTATCTAGGTGATACAAATTGGTATCTGACCATCTTCACTCTATTTCGCAGATGGTTAGAACTAGAGCAACAACGAATGTGCCAACACCAACATTGGCAAGACAAGAAGTGTCTGAGCCAGCCACTGGGGCTGTAGCTCGAAGAGGTGTAGTGACAAGAGGCCGTGGAAGAGGTCGTGGGAGGACGTCCTCTAGAGGAAGAGGACGAGCACCTAGCCCATCTGGTACTAGGGCTGTGACTCCTCCACCAACTGAGGAAGTGGTAAGAGAGGGTGAGGATGGGGAGAATAAACAAGTGCAGAGATGATAAATAAGGTTCTTGCTTGTCTTAGTGGGTTATCTGATCAAGGTCAAACACCTACAGTGTTTTCTACACCAGCACCTCAGGTTCTGGAAGTACAAAATGCAGCTACTATGGCTCCCCACATGGATGCCTCATTGGAAATAGGCACGTTTCCTCGTTTGACTACAGGGCCTATAATGACAAGCGATCAGCATAAACTTTTCAGTAAGTTCTTAAAATTGAAACCTCCAGTCTTCAAGGGTGCTGAATCTGAGGATGCCTATGATTTTCTGGTTGATTGTCATGAGTTACTACATAAAATGGGCATAGTGGAACGGTTTGGTGTTGAGTTTGTGACTTATTAGTTTCAAGGGAACGCCAAAATGTGGTGGCGGTCACATGTTGAGTGTCAACCAACAGAGGCACCACCTATGACTTGGGAGTCATTCTCTAGCTTGTTTTTGGAGAAGTATATTCCCCGGACTTTGAGGGATAGGAAAAGAGATGAGTTCTTGAGCCTAGAGCAAGGTAGGATGTTGGTTACTGCATATGAGGCTACGTTTTGTGCATTATCCAGGTATGCCATCCAACTATGTTTCAGTCCATAAGAGCGGGTTTGCCGTTTTATGAAGGGGTTGAGGTCAGAATTGCGATTTTCAGCCTTACAGGTAGCGGCTACGGCAAAATCCTTTCAAGAAGTGGTAGACTTCGTGATAGAGGTGGAAGGAGTGAAGCCAGATGACTTCACCATCGCATCGACATCAAAAAGGTTTCGAAAGGGATGTGAGTTTAATGGTTCTTACACTAGAGGACAGGGTTCAGGAGGTTACTCAGTCCGACCAATTCAGTCTTCACTACAGACTGTAGTTGGGGGTCCACCTCAGACCGGTAAACATTTCTCTGAGGTTGGAGGTTATTCCCAAACCTCGTCATTCTCACAGAGACCTATACTAGACCTCAGAGAATGTTATGGATGTGGGGAGACTGGACACATTAGGAGGAATTGTCCAAAACAGAGTTATAGACCCCCAATAGCTAGAGGTAGAGGTGGTCATGGTAGAGGCCGTTATTCTTGAGGACGTGGTGGCCGAGGTAATGGTGGTCACCAAAACGGCCGGGGTGACGGACAAACTGGAGCTACTACAACACCACATGGTAGGGGCAACGGGCAGACAGGTGATAGGGCCCATTGTTACGCTTTCCCTGGGCGGTCTGAAGCGGAGGCATCAGATGCTGTTATCACAGGTAATCTTTTGGTTTGTGATTGCATGGCTTCTGTATTATTTGATCCTGGCTCCACATTTTCATATGTATCTTCCTCATTTGCTAATGGTCTTAATTTACATTGTAAATTGCTTGACATGCCTATTCGTGTTTCTACTCCGGTGGGGGAGTCTGTGATAGTTGAAAAGGTATGTAGGTCTTGTCTGGTGACTTTTGTGGGGAGAAATACTCATGTAGACTTGGTCATTTTAGAAATGGTTGATTTTGATGTAATTCTGGGTATGACTTGGCTTTCTCCAAATTTTGCAATCTTAGATTGTAATGCTAAAACTGTAACGTTGGCCAAGCCTGGGACAGATCCGTTAGAATGGGAGGGTAACTACACTTCCACTCCAGTTCGTATCATCTCCTTTCTTCGTGCTAAGAAAATGGTTGGTAAAGGGTGTTTAGCGTTCTTGGCACACCTCAGGGATGATACTACCCAAGTACCTTCGATTGAGTCGGTTTCGGTAGTTAGTGAGTTTCTGGATGTGTTCCCTGCAGACCTCCCTGGTATGCCACCAGACAGGGATATTGACTTTTGCATTGATTTGGAGCCGGGTACTCGTCCCATTTCCATACCCCCTTATAGAATGGCTCCAGCAGAGTTAAGGGAGTTAAAAGCCCAACTTCAAGAATTGTTAGGGAAAGGCTTTATTAGACCGAGTGCATCCCCTTGGGGTGCTCTTGTTTTGTTTGTGAAGAAGAAAGATGGGAGTCTTTGGATGTGCATAGATTACCTGCAACTAAATAAAGTAACTGTTAAGAACAGGTATCCTCTTCCTCGCATTGATGGTGTGTTCGATCAGTTACAAGGTGCTTGTGTCTTTTCTAAGATTGACTTGAGGTCTGGTTATCATCAATTGAAAATACGGGCAGCAGATGTGCCAAAGACTGCCTTTCGAACCAGGTATGGGCATTATGAATTCTTGGTAATGTCCTTTGGACTAACGAATGCCCCTGCTGCTTTCATGAGCTTGATGAACGGGATTTTTAAGCCATATTTGGATCTCTTTGTGATCGTATTTATTGATGATATACTGATATACTTCAAGAGTAACAAGGAACATGAGGAGCATTTGAGAATTGTGTTGGAAATGTTGAGGGAGAAAAAACTTTGTGCCAAATTCTCCAAGTGTGAGTTTTGGCTAGATTCAGTGTCTTTCTTGGGGCTTTCTAAGGATGAGGTGATGGTGGATCCGTCTAAGATTGAAACAGTGAGAAATTGGGTAAGGCCTACTAATGTGTCCGAAATAAGGAGCTTTGTTGGGTTAGCCAGCTACTACCGTCGATTTGTCAAGGGATTCTCTTCTATCGCTTCCCAATTGACAAACTTGACTAAGCAGAATGTTCCATTTGTATGGTCAGATGAATGTGAGGAAAGCTTTCAAAAACTCAAGACCTTGCTGACTACCGCACCTATCCTTACCTTGCCAGTAGAGGGTAAGAACTTCGTTGTGTAATGTGATGCATCCTATTCTGGTTTGGGTGCAGTGCTAATGCAATAGAAGAACGTAATTACTTATGCTTCAAGGCAATTAAAGGTGCATGAACGTAATTATCCGACTCACAATTTGGAGTTGGCTGCAGTAGTGTTTTCATTAAAGCAATGGAGACACTATCTATATGGGGTTAAGTGTGAAGTCTATACGGATCATCGTAGCCTACATTATGTCTTTACTCAGAAAGATTTGAATTTGAGACAGAGGAGATGGATGGAACTACTGAAGGACTACGATATTACCATCTTGTATCACCCAGGAAAAGCTAATGTTGTGGCAGACGCCTTAAGCAGAAAAGCAGGGAGCATGGATAGTTTAGATCACTTGCAATCCTCTAGACGTCCATTGGCTAGAGAGGTTCATACTCTGGCTAATGACTTTATGAGGTTAGAAGAAAATGAGAAGGAAGGATTTTTGGCCAGTGTGGAGGCGAGATCTTCTTTTCTTGACAAGATCAAGGGGAAACAATTTGATGATGAGAAACTAAGCTTAATTCGGGATATGGTGTTGCGAAGAGAGGCTAAAGAAGCAATAATGGATGAGGAAGGTGTTTTGAGAATTAAGGGAAGAATATGTGTGCCCTGTGTTGATGATTTGATCCACACTATTCTTACAGAGGATCATAGTTCCGAATATTCTATACATCCTGGTGCAACCAAGATGTACCGTGACCTAAAGCAACACTTTTGGTGGAGTAGAATGAAGCGCGACATTGTTGATTTTGTTAGCAAATGTCCAAATTGTCAGCAAGTAAAGTATGAACACTAGAGGCCCGGAGGAAAACTTCAGAGAATGCCCATTCCTGAATGGAAGTGGGAGAGAATTGCAATGGACTTCGTGGTTGGTCTTCCAAACACATTGGGCAAGTTTGATTCTATTTGGGTAATTGTGGACAGATTAACTAAGTCTGCTCATTTTATTTCGGTTAAGGTGACTTACAATGCAGAGAAGTTAGCCAGACTCTACATCTCAGAAATTGTTTGGTTGCATGGAGTTCCACTTTCCATCATATCAGATAGAGGTATGTAGTTTACTTCTAAGTTTTGGAGAACATTGCATGCTGAATTAGGTACTAGGTTGGACCTTAGTACTGCATTTCACCCACAGACCGTTGGGCAGTCTGAGCGAACAATTCAGGTGTTGGAAGATATGCTTCGTGCATGTGTGATAGAATTTGGTGGTCATTGGAATAACTTCTTACCCTTAGCGGAGTTTTCATACAATAATAGGTATCACTCAAGTATTGATATAACTCCTTTCGAAGCATTGTATGGGAGGAGATGTAGGTCTCCCATTGGTTGGTTTGATGCATTCGAGGTTAGACCTTGGGGTACTGACCTTTTGAGGGATTCATTGGAGAAGGTGAAGTCTATTCAAGAAAAGCTTTTAGCGGCTCAAAGTAGGCAAAAAGAGCATGCAGATCGAAAGTTTAGGGACCTCGAATTCATGGAGGGCGAGCAAGTCTTGCTGAAGGTTTCGTCCATGAAAGGGGTGATGCGGTTTGGTAAATGAGGTAAGCTAAGCCCAAGGTATATAGGACCATTTGAAGTGCTTAAGCGAGTAGGGGAGGTGTCTTATGAATTATCCTTGCCTCCAGGGCTGTCAGGAGTGCATCCGGTATTTCATGTGTCTATGCTGAAAAGATACCATGGCAATGGAAACTACATCATTCGTTGGGATTCAGTTCTGCTTGATGAAAATTTGACCTATGAGGAGGAGCCTGTTGCCATTCTAGATAGAGAAATTCGCAAGTTGAGATCAAGGGAGATTGCATCCATCAAAGTTCAATGGAAGAATCGACCAGTTGAAGAGTCCACTTGGGAGAAGGAGGCTGATATGCAAGAAAGATACCCACATCTGTTTACAGATTCAGGTACTCCCTTTTTGCCCTTGTTTTTCTTCTTATGATCGTTCGATGACGAACGATGGGTAAATTGGTATCTATTGTAACGACCTGTTTAGTCATTTTGAGCAGCAAATTTTATTTCTGGAAAAACTGGCTGAGTCAACGGATCCCACGAGAAACCGTCATGGGCACGACGGACCGTCGTGAGGGTCTCGTTCCAAAACACTTAGAATTTAGAAATTTGGGTACTGAGATCGACTCTCTGAACGTCACGACGGGGGTGCAGGATGGACCATCTCAGGCATGACGGGCCGTCACAGACCCGTGGTAAAAATCTAGTCTCTGAACTCTGTGACGGAAGCAGCAGGATGGACTGTCGCAGGCACGACGGCCCGTCACAGACTGCGTAATCCCAGGCTGGGTCGGATTTCTGTTAAATGTTTTAAGGGGCGTTTTGGACTATTCCTGCTTATAATTATAAATTTAGTGGTTGAATATTAATAATCCAATTACTTGGGGGTTAAAAGGGAGAACCTTGAAACAAGTAGTGGGGTATTTTTATCATCTTTCATACTAAATTATATGATTATTAGGGTAAAAGGAAAAGGGTTTTAAATAAGAAAAACAGAAAGAACAGAGAGAGAGAGAGAGGGAGAAATGAACGAGATAAAGAGAAGAACGAAGAGGAAAGCAAGGACTTTGAAGATTAGCTTGCTTGATCACGAATTCCTCGTTTGAGGTAGGTTATGGTTTATGCTATTCGTAGTAAACTCTTAATAGCGAATGATATGTATGGAGTAGTATTGTAAACCCTTCTATATGCTTAATTGTATACTTGTATGAATGTGATTACATAATTGTGATAAAATAATCATGATGAAGCTATTGAATCCTAAATCTTGAAAAACCCTAATCTGCCTTGCTAATGAGATTGATGATGCCTTGGTATAAAAGAAGTCTTGATGAACTAAAGTGATGAGAGTAGTGGAACGGGTGTCACAAGATGACACGTAGAATTAGGGGATCGGGTGTCACGAACCGACACGTAGAATTAGGGGATAGGGTGTAACGAACCGACACGTAGAAGTAAGGGATCGGGTGTCACAAACTGACACGTAGAATTAAGGGATCGGGTGTCACGAACCGACACGTAGTATATGGAGCAGAGTGTCACGTACCGACACGAGAGAAATAAGCATAATGAATCTTGAAAGACGTTAATATACTCAATCTAATGAACCTAATTCCGAAATGGGTATGGCATTGAGGCTTGAGTCCTCATGGGTGAACTTGGCGGTGCTTATTAATGATTATAGAACTTGTTGTTGCTACATGTTGAGTATTGTAGTTGACTTGTGATATTATTTGATATATACTGTTTTCTATTTTGAGTTGGCCGATTATACCTACTCAGTACTTGTGTTTTGTACTGACCCCTACTTGTATGTTCTCTCTTTGTCATTTGTGGAGTGCAGCAAACGTGCGATCATCTTCAACTCAGCTGCAACTCTAGCCAGTCTTCATCAAGCCAGATTTCAGGGTGAGCTATTGCTTCTAGCTTGGACTGGATCTTCCTCGTCATGTCTTGATGCCTTGAGATTCCGGCATGGACTAGCTTTTTACTTATTTTAGCTTCTTAGATACTCTTAGATTAGTAATTTGAGGATAGATGTTCTTGTGGTGATGACTTCCAGATTTTGGGAATAAATAGTATTGAGTTTTTATAAGTTATTTAATTGATTTCGTTAATGAGTTTTAAGTCTTCCGCATCGTATCTTGTTCATAATGGTTAAAATGTTGGGGTATTGATTGGTTGATTCGCTCACATAGTAGGATAAGTGTGGTTGCTAGTCGCGGCCCGTTTTGGGTCGTGACAGATCCAAGTGCTTATAATAAGACCTTTATGCAGTACTGCTTGTCTAAGTAATAGTAGTTGGCTTCTCAATGTAAAGTGTAAAATCAAGATATAAAACTCCGAGATACAATTTGATATGTTCACACCAATCTGAGAAGTTAACACCATTTAAGGTCATAATAGAGGTATAGTGCGAATGAAGAACATATTCCACAAATATACAATTCTCATTAGTTAATACTTTGACTTGTGAATTTTAAACTTACTATCAAATTCAGAAATTGTTTATAGATTTCTAAATGAATATTGATGTCCTTCTTTGGGCGAAACATCAAAATACAACTTTAGACATATTATTGCTTAAATGTAAATTCAACGTAATTCAATAATTTTTAATGTGTCAACTAATAATATTTATTATCTTAGGATAAATAATAATAACGCACATCAAAATTATATCCTTAATTTACAATGTTTAAAAAATGGAATAATCAACTATTTGGTGATCTGTAAAATATTCACAAATAAAAACATCAATTTATCCATAAGTGTTATTTCAGTTATAAACATCAAAATAATGGATAATTTAATATACATTTAATCATTATTATTTTGAATTAATTTTAAAAATATTTGACCATTTTGGTGATTAAGTAATCTCATATGCATAATTTTGAAATAAAATTCATAATAATAGTGAATAATTATTTCACTTAATACTACCTTTTAGCGTTTTCAAATAAGGAAATCATTAATTCTATGAAAAATCACTATTTCTTAAACCAGGATCTTCATACCACATGTAATGATATTAATGGTTGTGAACACATAATCAATCTATGCATTCATAAATCCTATAAATTATTCATGATCGTAGAACTATATGATTTTAACATAAATCTTTTAGAATACATAATCGAATCAGCCATAGTAATTGTCAAACAATTTTGACTTTAATAGCGCGGAAGTCTTTACTTTCTTTTCTTTCTTCTGATGCTATTTCTCTCTCCTACCTTATACTTTATGAATAATTTTGATGGATAAGACTATTACTTTAAGACAGAGAGAGGACCATTTAAATAAGAGTGTTCTTAACATCATTCCCACCTTTATATCATGGTGAGTGTTATAGATAATGAGAAGTTTTAAAACTACCAAGTAATACCCCACTTAATTCATAGTTGGAAGAGGTAATGCGTAGACGAAGACTTTATGGGTAGTTGGAAGTTACTAATTAACTTCTCCACTTCCCCACTTCTCCACACATATAGGGTATTATTTAACTACTAACCAAAATATAGTCATTGGGCCATAGAAATTTACAACAACTAATTGAAAAATCACAACCCTTTGAAAAAAAATCACGAAATATCGGAATAGTCACAACTCATCAAAAAATACACAACCTAAGATGCAGATATTTTAGTTATTTAATATTTAAGTTAGGAGTTCATGATTTTAATGTAATATATATATATAATGATGACCTTATTTTGGAGCCAAAAAAATACTCAAAAATGAATTCTCGACTCTAATAAGAAATGAATTTGACATAAGCATGATCGTAGAACTAACCTACTTCTTGGGATTGGAGATCAAGCAAAAACTTATGGGAACAGTGATCCATCAGTAGAAGTATGTTAAGAACTACTCAAAAGATTTAAAATGGAAGATGCTAAATAGATAACTATCATGATCCGAGTCTACACCCTTGATGTGACCGACACTCAAGAACCATTACTTGTCCCCAAGTGAACCCTTATCTTGGCTGACTACAAGCAGAACACTAACTTAAGCATGCAAAAGTTAAAAACTAAATAAATTTTAGTAATCTAAAATTTACAAAACTTTAACTCAAATGAAAATTTTTGAATAAAAATAATATATTTAACTAGCCATAAAATAGGAAACTTAAATCTTTACAATATTTAATGAAATAAATGACACAAACTTCTCAACAATACTTACTAACTATGAAGCATCTACTGATAAAAATGAAAGTCGGGAAAAGACCCACGAAATCCTAACTAAACTAAAAAATAAATGAAATTCTCCGGAGCAAAGAGTCTTACCATAGTTAACTTGAACTTTCGGATGTATTAACGAAACTCCTGTTGATGATCCCGAATACTTCTGTCTGCAACATCAAAAGATGTGGGCTAAATGGCTCTGCATGTGGAATGGAAGAGCATGTAAGGGGAATTCTCAAGCTGAAAACATAGGCTTGAACTTAATAAAAAGGAAACACACTTACCTCTTTTCAACTCAACTCAAATCAAGAATAAGATATTGTCACATCCGGTTTTACCCCCTAGACGTAACCGGCGTCGTCGTCCTTTTTAAGGACTATGACTATCCTCTTAACTCATGTCATTACATTCATAGGTTGAAAATGTGGAGAAATTTACAAAATTTTATTTTTTCTACTTGGAGGATTACAAAGACCTCTACATACACACATAATAAATATTCATATCGAGCATACATAGACCCTTCATAGAGGAAGGTTACATAGCCTTCTACTTTTATTGCACATATATATATAAAAATATTGAAATAGTCTCAACGATTTTCTCATATCATACCATCAAAACGAATGTCACAATATGGGCATAACCCTTACATCAATTCAACAAGACCATGTATAGGTCATATGAAAGTACATTATTCAAATAACAAGAAAAGGTATTATAGAGTAAATAAGATCATAACAAAGTCCAAAGCTAGAAGATGGCACTACCCTCAAAAATTTAGGACCTACCCTACTTGGATGAATAGAGAAATCCAAGCCTTCAAAGATATGGCCTTCAAAACTCTTCAACGACCCAAACCTAAAATATTTGGTACAAGGGAAGAAAATGGGGTTAGTAATCCACATGTAATGAGGATGAGATCTTATGAACATACACAAGCAAAATACGCTAAAAGGGACTTTTTATCAAAACATGTCATTTTACCCCTTTTGGGGGCTTAACGCAAAGGCAAGTAAGTCACATTAATCAACCAAACATACTTACTATCTCAACCAGTAACACTTATCCCAACACACATAGAATTATGATTTACTACAACCACAACATCAAGGAATAATATCACAATAATGAATAATAGTTAAACATATCATAATAAGCAAGACAACTACTCACAAGTCCTTATCAAGTCAACAAGTGCAATGACCAAGCAAAGCCCCATAACCTTACTCAATGATGTGTCCTAAAATGAAAAAAATGTCTAAAGTCCAACATTACATATCATAAAATTTAGGCTTACATTTCATCATATATTATCATTAATCCAAGGCATATTCATAAATGAACAAATCAACACATAGTATCAAGAATATGACATGGTCATCATATATACATAATATATTATCATAACATAAACATATAAGAATCTCCTCCTAAGACTCCCCATAAGATTAACTTGTGCAATGTCTAGGTAGAGTCACATACCCCTACCTAAACTAAGTTAGACCCCTTAAGTTATCCATGTTCGAGTTCAAGTCCTTTAATTTATTTTACCTTTTGGGAATATCTTGCCCTAACCGAGATAGATCATTTGAGATAGTGTGGAATCTAGTGTTATAAAACCCTACAGTAAAAAAAGGATGACTATTTGCAAAGGTAGTACCAAAACATAAAACATAGCAATTACGTAGATCCACTAGCTAGTAATCCTATGGGGGCAACATAGTTCAAGAACTAGGAGAGTTAGTTGGGACCCTCTTTATACGCCATGCATTATGATCTCCATTCTCAAGAGTGATGCAGTGCTCCTACCTTCCCTATGTGGGAAGGGATACTTTTCTATCTAGTTCACTCGATGCTAAGCTAGAGTCCCTTTTTGAAATGTCTTCAAGCGTTTAATTATCAATCATAACTTAATTTAGGCCAGTATACCCATTGTATAATAATCATCATCAGTAGCTATATAAGAATTGTATGAGTATAAGTCCTTTCATCACAATTCATATAAGTGAGGTTAACACATTAGTTTTTCATAACATGTTAAGGCACATTGATAGTTTTCACCATTGTTATACCACATACACCTTAATCAACCTTACAACATAGTCAATACATTTCAATTCAACATCATACAACCATATAATCCTATTATAAATAACACTCCAATATAATATCATGGCTTAACAACAATTCATTACAATTGGAAGTAAAGATAGACATTCTAAGATTTACCAAGTCTTTCTCATAGTCTATCATCAAGGACTTACCATCAACCCATAACTCAATCCAACTTGTGGAGTAAGATCATAGCACAATCATAACTAATAGAATAACAAGGCCAATAGCATCTCTATAACACAATTAATCTTTAGATCACAACTTGAGAAAAGATACATAGGCTAATTTCACATTATAATTCATAACCTAAATTACGTCTAAAGAACTAGCATTATAGGCCTATAATTAATCTTAATTCGTCCATAATAGCACCATAGGATAGTAATCTAATAAACAACCTACTCAATTGAATTATCACAATACAATATAGGTCAAGATCACTACCTAGGGTTAGGGATAGAGGATAATATTCTTCAATTTAAATAACCCATCAGAAATTATCATAAAAAGTTGAATTACATGTAAATCTACTGAATATAACCCTAAGAATTCATTAACAACTCAATCCATAACTTCAATTTCGTAATTTAATGAAACCTATAAAAAAACTCAACTTTTAGAAATCTATTTTGAGGGAACCCTTTGAGGAAAGGATCTCAAACGTGAATAGAGCCCATACGTTAATGTTTCTCAACAATTTGATGAAGAATCTACCCTATTCCATCCCCAAAACCCTAGTTCTTGCTAGACTTCAATGGTGAGTTCATGTAAAGAGAGAAATAAGAGAGAAAGAATAGAGTTTATTTTGAGAGTTGTATTTAGGTTAATGAGGGTTAAGGGTATTTATAGAGGGGCTGAATTAACTTAATTAGTTTCCCTTTAATCACTAACTAACCCCTAAACCACATGATTAATTGAATAAAATCATTTAAATTCATCAGTGAAATTCGACCCTCACTGATGATTGGGTCGTCGGACAACCCCCCTCCATCCTGCCCTTCCTTCAATTTCTATCAGAGATTTTGCAGGCGAGGGTTTTCTCAAATTTTTATAAGTATGGGGTGACGGTGTCCTCGATGCCCCGTCAACCCCTTACGTCGCGTGTAAAACTATCAAGGTAAAAAAAGGACTTCACAAATCTTTCTTAGTATGGGACGATGGTGGCCTCGACTCCCCATTGAGCCACTTACGGACCGTCCTCTGCCTCGTTGATGCAAACTGCCAGGTAATGCTGCATCAAATTGCAGGGGTCCTTCTCGAGGGTCCTTGGTTGATCCTTGGGGAGTCATACCCAGACGTTTCAATCATGATGCAACTCAAACACCTGTTAGCTACCTTTCCACCCATTTTAGTACATTTCTGACTCCTAAAAGTTAGTAAAAAGGCTAAGAGACACTACCCCTTGAAGCAAGTTCCCGGATGTTTTGGGACGTTTTGGTTCTTCAACCTTATAAATGACCTATATTCAATAAAAATTGACTTATAAATAGTGTTTAGACTTTATGACACCTATGTTAGACTTTACCATGAGTCTTGGATTTTCAAGGTGTTACGATATCCCCTCCTTAGGAACTTTCATCCCTGAATAACACTAAAACTCTTTTAAAGGAAGGAATCGACCCAAGACTAGCATCCCTACAAATCAACAATATCAATTTAACACAAATCATGTCACTTCAACAAGACAAATATCAAAAATCATATTACCACACCTAAGGATCAAAACACTTCATCATGAGACATTTCCTTCTCACAACTTTTATGAGCTCATTATGTATCATATGAGTCAATTAGCACCAAGTTCAAGTTAACAACATGCTACCTCTTATTTCATGATGATTCGCAATATCAAAAAACATAAGATAACTCAAATCAAGCAAAAATCAAAATTTCAAGTTTTTAATATCAATACTACAGTGACTTCACTGTAAAACATAATGTAAGGTTTTCAAAATTTTCATTTTTGCAACACTTCACTAGAAAATAAAGAAACACAAATCTTTGTAATGATTATACAATTAAAAAGAATGACTAACGTTAATTCTAAAAACTATAAGGA
This sequence comes from Solanum habrochaites, assembly GCA_027704765.1. Lineage (NCBI taxonomy): Eukaryota > Viridiplantae > Streptophyta > Magnoliopsida > Solanales > Solanaceae > Solanum > Solanum habrochaites. The sequence continues at coordinate 26,534,107 of JAKWJA010002497.1, forward strand.
TAACGGGATTTCATATCAGCCTTGGCCTCTGATGTAGCATCCTCAACTAATTGATTTTTCCATAACACATTTATAGATAATACCTCTTTATTCCTCAACGTCTTAACTTGCCTATAAAGAATTTAAACCAGAACTTCCTCATAGTAGAGGTTATCCTTGACTCCAAGACCCTTAATAGGAAGAATGGACTGGGATCACCGATACACTTTTTCAACATAGAAACATGAAAACCGGATGAACCCAGGCCAATTCACTAGGTTGTTTCGATTCATAGGCAACCTTACCAACCCTTTGCAAGATTTCATAGGGACCCACGTAAAGAGGACTCAATTTCCCTTTCTTGCAAAACCTAACCACCCCTTTAATTCGGGAAATTTTTAAATACACCTTATAACTGTCTTCAAACTTCAAACCCCTTCTCTTATTATTGGCATAAGACTTTTGCCGACTATAGGCTATTGGAAACCGGTTCCCTTTAATATGAACCTTTTTCAAAGTCTTATAAATCAACTAAGGACCAATAAGTGATGTCTCATCCACTTCAAACCATCCAATAGAATACTTACACATCCTACCATACAATGCTTCATAGGGAGCCATGGAAATGGAAGAATGAAAATTGTTGTTGTATGCAAACTCAATTAAAGGTAAATTCCTATTCCAGCTCCCTTTAAAATCAATAATGCAAGCTCTAAGCATATCTTCAATGTTTTGTATCGTACGCGCCGCTTGACAATCCATTTGGGGATGAAAAGCGGAGCTCAACTTCATCGTACTACCAAACCTTTTTTTAAACGACCTATAAAATATTGATGTGAATTATGTGCCCTGATCCAATATAATGGATAACAGAATGCCATGGCGGCACACACTCTCATCTAGGAAGATTCTTTCATAATCTTCCACCGAATATGAAGACTTGATGGGGATAAAGCGAGCATACTTAGTCAAATGATCCAAAACCACTCATATGGAATCATAGGAGTTTTGGGTACGGGGTAAACCCACTACAAAGTCCATATTGATGTCTTCCCACTTAGAAATTGGAATTTGGATCTCTTGTAGCAAGCCACCCGGCTTTAGGTGTTCGACCTTTACTTGTTGGCAATTCGTACATTTTGTAACAACCCTAAAAATGGATATGCTAAATAATGTTTAATATGCCTAGAATGCCTAAGATTAGACCGGGTTCACAAGGATTGACGCACGTAGAACCAGACCTCTGAACCCTTACGACAGCAAAACCTACTAACTTGGGGAGTTAGTGGAGATAGGAAAATGTTGTTTCTAGCAATGTAGAGCTCCCGAGTATGAAGATCTACTCGGATAAGTCTTTGACAGACTTAAAATGGAGAAATGTTAAGTTTGGAGGGTGTCGAGGTAAAATGGTCTTTTTCCAGGATAAGGGTAGTATAGTAATTATACTAAATATATAATTAATTATTTAATTAATAAGTTTGAGGGGAATTTTTGGGAGAGAGGGCCAAAAATTGGCCCTTAGAGTGAAGTCTTGCTCCAACCGGGTTTGAACCTAGGTGGAAACAATGAATTAATTTTTTTTTTAATTTAAGTTTGTAAATTATTGTAGTTTATTAATATTTATTATAATTATCTTATTTAAAATAAAATGGAAATCAGATTTTTTATGATTTAATAAAACCTTATTTGACTAAGTCCTAAAAAATACTCCTAAGCCTAATAAAACTTTCACGATCATTCTCTTTTACTATTCATGTTACTCTCTGCCAAATAACATTCAAGAACATAATTGGCCAAGGTCCGTCACACCTAAATAACTCTCATGAAAATATAAGAAAACCAAACGTTAATCAATTAAGTAGGCAAAAACAAGGTTTTTCGTCGATTGGGGTTTTGGACTTTTGGTGTTGGACTTTTGTTTGAAGATGTTTTTGGGCAGAAAATCGAGGTTTGAATGTCAAAAAGGTATGGTTTCTCTTCTCTGTCGTTCCTTTTCGAAGAGACTCCTAAGGTTCAGATGAATCTATTCCAAAAACTACGGTTGTTCGTCGTTGCACGCCCTGTAACTAGCTCCAAATGATTCGGAGGTTGGGTATGTTTGCTGGTAGATATTAGGCGTGTGTTGTGTTTTTGTGATGAAAATTTTCATGTATTTGTGTTTGAAATCGAATGAAGGATCACCTATGTTATCTAAAAATATGTGCATCTGTGTGCAATGTGAAGCATGACTATATGCCTCGGGTTTAAGTCTCTAACATGTGATGTTAGTTCTTTGTATTTCATGTACACATATTTATGTAAATTGTGATGTTCATAAGTGATGTAAAGATGATGATTTGAGTGCAATTATTTATGGAATCAAATCATGAAAATGCACCTAAGGAACTAACTAAAAGTTACTTAAAATGTCTAAACATTTAATGTTAAATAAGTGAGAAAATAGGCTGCAAAAATTTCAAGTATCTTTTTAATGAGTTTTGGCCAAGCTAGGGGAATCTTAATGCTATGAAAAAATGAATTAAAATATGTGAGATCTCCGAGGATTAAACTCGTGACCTCACCGCATTAAAAACAATGAAATTATTGAAGTAAAAAGGAATGTGGTGAAGGTGATTCGAACCATGGTTTTGGGCTGAAAAATAATGTATGAAAATAAGAAATGGGAGGAAAGGGATTCATACCCACAACCTCTATGTAAAGCTTACAGAAAAATTTGGATAAAATAGGTGTGTGGTGTGGGAATCGAACCCTCGACTTCTAAGCGGAAAAGGAGAATTAAATGAAAAATAAAATGAGGATGTGGGGGTTCAATCCCACAACCTCATAGTCAATTTGAAGAAGCCATGGAAAAAGAAATTAAAATAAAAAGGGCGTGTGGCGGTTCGATCCAACAACCCCAGGGCCAAGAAAGTGAAAATGTAAATAAAAGAAACTAAAAGAAAATGAAGGCATTGGGGCTTGATCTTGGGTCCCCAAGTCGTGTGGATCAAAATAAAATAAATGAAAAAAATGTGAGTGTTGTCCAAGGGATTCAAAACTGGGTTCCCTTGCCCAAATTCTGTATTGATACATAAGTCATACGTGTATTAAATATTCAAGAATAATTCTACCTACTTATATAAAAATCGAGATCTTGGCATACATACAAGAAGAATAAGTTTTGTACCACATAATCTTAGGAAGATACGAATCACTTAACCGAACTATAAACGAAGCCTCATAGCTTGTATGTATAAACCCATAAGTCTTGCATATGTTTTAAAATAAGTGAACCTAAGATGTATGTAATGAAATGATGTAACCCTAGAAGGGTTAAGTAAGAATGTAAAACATACTAAATAGCCAAGTGCTTTGGTAAATGACGAAATGAACAATCAAATGATGAAATGAACAACGAAATAATGAAACCCTAGATGGGTTAAGTAAGAGTGGGAAACACTCTAAATGGCCAAGTGCATTGTCATATGATGAAATGAAGATTCAGTTAAAAAGGGGTGAGTAATTATGAAGAGCAAATGTGCTAATTTTAATTAATGTTGTGACAAAATGATATGAGGATAATGTAAAAGATGAGATCAATCTCAAATAAGCCTAAGTAAATGTTACCAAGACGTACTCACCTATGAGTGTGTACAGTTAATGAAGGGACCAGTCTCTATGAACACTCTAATGAAAGTATTGATATTAACACACTTAATACTAATGATGAGATGAGAAATGATCTATTTAGCTATGATGTCCTCATACTAGAAGCCAACTTCCATGACGTATGAGTTGAATGTAATGGAACTTTATACTGAGAACAGATAGACTAGCTATGAGCGGTGATACCTTCTTTCGGGAAGGGCAGAGGTTCACGTACCTCTCATCACATGAGATTGTCCAGCATGCCGGGTATGGGTCTCCTTATATCTCCTATTCTTTGAACCTATACTGCCAATATATAGGGATCTGGCGGGGTTCAATCCCCATGTACGCTAGCATGTTTTGGGTCACTTTGGCTGGTGATTCCACCTCTTTTCTGTGTGGGGGAGACACTATATTTTATGATGCTCACATGATATATGTTGTTTAAAGATAAAGTTCCCAATGAATGAATGAGGCCAGCCTAACATGATGCACATAATTAAATGAATGATACCAAAGGTGTTAGGATAGGATAATCAAGAGGAGATAGACTCAAATAGAAACTAGGTCATTCTTGATCATTTCACAGAGAACCCGATGAATGTCTTAAACTACATTCTATGTATAGCTAATGTTCACACTAGCCTATGAATGAAATGAAATAAAGTACATTTGAATGAATGAAGCAGAATCTATGTTTGCTAAAGAAGTCTCCCTAGTTGAGGTCCCATATGTTGAGAACTCATTTTTGTAGGTCTTTATGTCAAGTCTATGATTCAAGGGTCTCATGGCATAAGAACGAATGATATGAAAAATGTTATGTGCTATATGCAATATGTTATGTGCTATATGCATGATGTTATGTAATGTGTACAATATGATAAGTATGATGATGCATGTTAGTCTCATGGCATGATATTCCTAATCCAAATTTGGAAATTTCACTCACTTTTCTAATCCAAATTAGGGAAGTTCAATCACTTTCCTAATCCAAATTTGGAATGCTCACTAACTTTATCATTCCCAATTTGGCAAGTCCACTAGCTTGTCTTTCCATAATCATGTTGTTAGGAAAGATTTATTCTTAATCATGCATGTCCTTGGTGTGTTCTTGCATATACCCATACTTCATACAAGTGTGTACTAATCCCATACAATTCTACAATTTTAGGTGCAGGAATATGTGGACGCTAGAGCTTACAGGTTGAATTTGCAGCTATCCGGACATGGAGCTTTCATCCAGACTTGGTAGGCCCTCATGCTTTCGAGGATGTCTATCATTATCTTAGATATAGAATATAGCCAGTGGATCATGTTCCACTAGTGTCTCTTTCTGCTTTTGTTTAGACTTTGTATTGGTGTCATTTTGGCAAAAATATGTTTGATAAAATTTTGAACTGATTCTTTCATTTGATTAACTCTATGTTAGATGGTTGATTTGTGAACTCCCATAATCTTAAGTTTAAGATGTTTATCATGCAATAGGAAAACAAAAAATTCAAATTTTCTACTAAAAGTAACCTAGATGAAGTAAGAATGACGTATGAAGGCTTGTCTGCAACCTCTTAGAGGTCAACGATGCTGGTCTCGTCTGGATCCTAGATTCTGGTCATGAAAATGGTAACAGAGCCTAGGTTAAATTCGAAGGATAATAAGTTCACATCAACCACATTGAGTTGTTTCTAAGTCAGGGTAATGATGCACCACTATCCTGATTTAGATATTGCATGATACGTAGGAAAATTTCCCTTCTTCTAATCTTATCGTTCTTCTCTAATGTCAGATTTCTTGGTTTTAAGAGCGTATCTAACATCAACTCTGTATGTTTCCAAAAGATGAATACAAGGAGAAAAGCCGGCGGAGAGATTGGAGGAGCAGCTGCTGGGGTAATTCAGGTTCCTTCCTAGGTTCCAGCTGCTGGAATAGAGATGCATGTTAACCCAGCTAGGTAAAAGATGGAGAAGTAAGGACAAGGTTGGAACAGCTTGCCCAAGCTAGCACTTTACAAGCTCAGGCTATTGAGTTTGATTGTTGTGGAAAAGTCTTAGTTGGCATCTTACCAGCTAAGGGATGTAGCTCAATCCTTGTATAAAGTGTGGCAGGATAGAAGGGTCTTAGAAAGAGGTCCTATGACTTGGTATCTTTTTACAATGTCTTTTCTAGAGCGGTTATTTCCCAGATAAATGAAGGAGGCAAAGGTTGAGGAACTCATCAGCCTTAAGCAGGGCTCGATGTCAGTCTGGGATATCTCCCTAAAGTTCATAAAATTTTACAGCTAAGGAGAGGCCACTTTGTTGAAAGTCTGGCATACAACATGAAGGAGAGTGTATGATGGGCTTTAACGCTTGTTACAGTTATGGTAAACCGGATCACATGATGAAGGATTGTCCGAATAGGAGGAAATGTAATAGCTGATAGGGTTCATAATGAATGCCCAATATTTGTATGTGGTAAGACTATGTGTGCATACTTGGTTGAGTTACCAATGCACGATTTTGATATTTTTCTAGCATGGACTAGCTTCATAGTTATTGTGCTTGTACAGATTGACGTAGTAGGGTTGTGAGATTTCATTTCCCTAATGAAGAAGAGCTAGTTTAGAAGGGGTACAACTCGAGTCATCCTAATCCCTTGATTTGGAACCTTAAGGAAAATAAAATGATCTCCAATGGGTTATTGTGTCATATTGTGAGTGTTAATTATTTAGATCATGACATTCCTTCCATAGACTCAGTGCCTGTAGTGAACGAGTTCCAAGATGTATTTCCTATATACTTGCCTGGAGTTCCTTCCCCTCGAGATATTGATTTTGGTATCAACTTAGAACACGATACTAAACCAATTTCAATTCCTCCTTACAGAATGGCTCCAGTTGAAATCAAAGAGTTGAAGCTGCAGTTAAAAGATCTCACTTATAAGGGTTTCATTCAGCCGAGCATATCCCCTTGGGGCGCTCTAGTGTTGTCTGTTAAAAAGAATGATGGAACCCTCAAAATGTGTATCGATTATCGACAGCTCTACAAAGTCACTATGAAGAATCAGTATCCATTTCAAAGAATAGATGACTTGTTTGACCAACTCCAAGAGTCTAGTTTCTTATCGAAGATTGATGTTCGTTAAAGGTACCATCTGCTCAGGGTTAGGTATGGAGATACCATAAAGACAACCTTTCATACTCGTTATGGTCACTATGAGTTCCTAGTTATCTCATTTGGTATCACAAATGCACCTGCTGCATTTATGGATCTCATGAACAAGGTCTTTCATGAATACCTTGACTCATTCATCATAGTATTCGTTGATGACATTCTCATCTACTCTAAGACCAAGGAAGAGCATGACCATCATTTGAGACTAACCTTACATGTTTTTAGAAAAGATCAGTTGTATGTCAAATTTAGCAAGTGTAAATTCTGGCTTAGATGAATGACCTTCCTGGGTTATATTATTTCCGACAATGTGTAGATGTAGATCCCATGAAGACTGAGGTGGTTAAGAACTATCCAAAACCTCTTACTCCCACATATATCCTTAGCTTCTTGGGATTGGCTATTTACTATCGCAGGGTCGTTGAGGGTTTTTCTTCCATTGTGCCTCACTGGCAGCTTTGACAAAGAAGAAGGCCAAGTTTTAATGGACGGAGACTTGTGAGAAGAGTTTCCAGGATATCAAGGAAAAACTCACTTCAGCCCCGGTGCTTACTTTGCCTAAGTGTGGTGTGAATTACACTCTTTATTGTGATTCATCTAGGGTATGTTTGGGTTGTCTTCTTATGCAGGGTGGTAAGGTGATAGCTTATGCGTCCAGATATCTCAAGGTTCATGAGAAGAATTATCCCACTCATGACATAGAGTTGGCAGCTGTGGTGTTTGCACTGAAATTATGGACGCACTACTTTTATGGAGTACATGTGGATGTGTTCACAGAGCACAAGAGTCTCCAGTATGTGTTGACACAGAAAGAGTTAAATCTACGTTAGTGGAGATGGTTGGAGTTGTTGAAGGACTATGACATGAATTTCCACTACCATATAGGTAAGGCTAATGTTGTAGCTAAATCTTTTAGTAGGATGAGCATGGGAAATACAACCCACATTGAGGATAAGAAGAAGGAATTGGTTGAAGATATACATAGACTTGCCAGACTGGGTGTGCGGGTGATTGACTCTACTAGTGGGGGTGTTTCAATTTATCCTAGTTCTGAATCATCTTTAGTAGTTGAAGTCAAGTTGGGTCAGCATCTTGATGTTTTGGTTGTTGGAGCTGAAGGACTCAGAGTTGGTTAAGATGAATGAGTCTTTTGCTGTGGGAGAAGACAGTATACTGATGTACCAGGACAGGTTGTGTGTACCAGATGTGGATGATTGTGGAATAGGATCGTTGTAGAGTCCCATAGTTCTAGATATTCCATACATCCTGGTTACACAAAGATGTATCATAATCTTAAACAGATCTATTGGTGGGATGGAATGAAGAAGGACATTGAAGATTTTGTGGCCAAGTGTCCTAATTGTCAACAGGCTAAGGTAGAACATCTACAGCCTAGCGGTCATACTCATATTATTAAGGTTCCAACTTGTAAATAGGAGGCAAATAGTATGGACTTCGTGGTTGGTTTTCCGAAGACTAGGAGACATCATGACTCCATATGGGTTATCGTGGACAGGATGAGTAAATATGCAAAGTTTATCCCTGTGAAGTCTACTTACAAAGCTGAGAATTATGCGAGTCTTTACATGATTGTGATATGGGATTCTTTTGTCTATCATTTAAAATATAGGAGCTCAGGTTAAACTTAGTATTGCCTTTCATCATCAGACATATGGGCAGGCAAAGCATACCATTTAGACATTGGAGGACATGTTGAGGGTGTGTGTGATTGACTTCAAGGGTAGTTGGGACGACAATTTTTCTTTTATAGAGTTATCGTATAATAACAATTATCACTCCAATATTAGGATGACACCATTTGAGGCACTGTATGGTAAGAGGTGTAGGTCTCCAGTGTGGTGGTTTGGGGTTTGAGAGTCATCGATTTTGGGTCCAGAGATCATTCATGAGGCCTTAGAGAAGGACACAGTGATTAGGGACAAGTTGACTACTGCTTAAAGTTGGCAGAAGTCTTATGCAGACAACAAAAATTGCCCTTAGAGTTTGATGTTGGTGACCAGGTCTATTTGAAGATATCACCTATGAAGTGGGTGATGAGGTTTAGTAGGAAAGGGAAGTTGAGTCCGAGGTATGTTGGGCCATATGAGATCCTACACCGTGAGGGAGAGGTGGCCTATGAGTTGGCATTTCATGCGAAACTAGCTTATGTTCATCCACTCTTTCATGTCTCCATGTTAAAGAATTACCTAGGCGACCCAACATCGATTATACCTGTTGAAGGTTTGGGTGTTGATGAAAATTTTCCTATGAGAAGGTACATGTTGAGATTTTAGACAGACAGGTCAAGTGGCTGAAGAACAAGGAGATTTCCACTATGAAGGTATTTTGGAGGAATTATCTTGTTGAGGGTGCTACATGGTAGGCCGAGGCTGATATGAGATCCCGCTACCCCCATCTTTTCATCTCTTGAGGTTAGACTTCCTACTCTTAAGTCTAAGTTTCCATATCTCTCCATTCTCTGTTGCTATTGCTTGATTGTGTATAGTAAATATTTTATGATATGATTGGCATTACACGAAATAGTTAGTAGTGTCATTTGGGGACAAATGTTCCAAAGAATGGGATAAGGTAACTACCCTAAAAATGGCTATGCTAAATAATGTTTAATGTGCCTAGAATGCCTACGATTAGACAAGGTTCACACGGATTGATGCGCGTAAAAATAGACCTCTAAACCCTTAAGACAACCAAGACAACTAACTTGATGAGTTAGTTGAGCTACTAAAGGTTGGTTCCAGCCATAAATGTCTCCCAAATATGAAGATTTACTCGGATGAGTCTTTACCGGAATTAAAAAGGAGAAATCTTAAGTTTAGAGGGTCTAGGGATAAAATAGTATTTTTCCAGGTTAAGGGTAGCATCGTAATTACCCTAAATATATAATTAATTATTTAATTAATAATGTGGAGTGGAATTTTAGGGAGAGAGGGCCAACAATTGCCCCTTAGAGTGAAGTCTTGCTCCACACTGATTCGAACCTAAGTGGAAGCAATGAATTAAATTTGTTTGAATTTAAGTTGGTAAATTAATGTAATTAATCAATATTTATTATTTTTATATTATTTAAAATTAAAGGGAAATCAGATTTTTTATCATTTAATAAAACCTTATTTGACTAAGTCCTAAACTAGACTCCTAAGCCTAATAAAACTCTAATTCTTTCAAGTCTATCTCCTCAACGTTCATGATCATTCTCTTTTCCCATTAACGTTTCTCTCTGCCAAATAACATTCAAGAATAGAAAATTACCAAGGTTCTTCACACTTGAAGAACTCACACAAAAAAATAAGAAAAACAAATGTTAATCAATCACGTAGGCAAAAAGAAGGTTTTCCATCGAGAGGGGTGTTAGACTTTCGGTGTTGGATGTGTGTTTGGAAATTTTTTTGGGAAGAAAGTCGAGGTTTGAACGTAAAAAAGGTATGGGTACTCTTATCTCTTGGTCCCTTTTCAAAGAGACCCCTAAGGTTCAGACGAATATATTCCGAAAACTAGAGTTGTTCCCCGTTTCATGTCCCTATCACTAGCTCCCAATGATTCATAGGTTGGGTATGTTTACTGGTAGATATTAGGCGTGTGTTGTGTTTTCGTGATGAGTATGTTCATGTATTTGTGTTTGAAATCGCATGAAGGATCACCTACGTGATATGAAACTATGTGCATGTCTGTGCAATGTGAACCATGACTATGTGCCTCGGGTTTAAGGCTCTAAAATGTGATGTTAGTTCGTTGTATTTCATGTACACATGTATATGTAAATCGTGATGTTCATAAGTTATTTAAAGATGCTGATTTGAGTGCTATTCTTTATCAAATGAAATCTTGAAAATTAACCCAAAGAACTCACTCAAAACTACTTAAAACGTCTAAACATTTAATGTTAAAGAAGTGAGAAAATAGGCTGAAAAAAATTCCCGCATCTTGAGAATGAGTTTCGGCAAAGCTAGGGGAATTTTCATGCTATGAAAAAATGAATAAAAATATGTGAGATCACTGAGGATTGAACCCGTGACCACACTGCGCTAAAAACCATGAAAATATATAAGTAAAAAGGAATGTGGTGAAGGTTATTCGAACAATGGTTTTGGGCTGGAAAATAAAGTATGAAAATAAGAAATGAGAGGAGTGGGATTTGAACCCACAACCTCTATGTAAAGCTTACAGAAAAATTAGGATAAAATAGGTGTGAGGCGTGGGAATCCAACCCACGACCTCTAGGTGGAAAAGGAAAGTTAAATGAAAAATAAAGTGAGGTTGTAAGGGTTCGATTGCACAAACTCATAGTCAATTCCAAGAAGCCATGGAAAAAGAAATAAAAATAAAAAGGGGTGGTGGGGGTCGATCAAGAAAGAGAAAATGTTAATAAAAGAAATTAAAAGAAAATTAAGGCGTTGGGGCTTGATCTTGGGTCCCCAAAACGTGTGGATCAAAATAAAATAAATGAAATATGTATATGTTGTCCAAGGGATTCGAAACCGGGTTCCCTTGACCAAATTTCATATTGATGCATAAGTCATACATGAATTAACTATTCAAGAATAATGCTACCTAATTAGATTGAAATTGAGATCTTACCATACATACAAGATGCATAAGTCTTGTACCACACAATCTTAGGAAGCTATGAATCACTTAAATGAACTATGAATGAAGCCTCATGTTTTTTAGGTATAGACTTATAAGTCTAGCATACATTTAAAAATAACTGAAACTAATATGTATGTAATGAAATGATGTAAACCTAGAAGGGTTAAGTAAGAGTGTAAAACACACTAAATGGCCAAGGGCATTAGTACATGACGAAATGAACAATGAAATGATGAAATGAACAATGAAATGATGAAATGATGAAACCCTAAAAGGGTTTAGTAAGAGTGTGAAACACACTAAATGGCCAAGTGCATTGGCATATGATGAAATGAAGATTCAGTTAAAAAGGGGTGAGTAATTATGAAGAGCAAATGTGATAATGTTAATTAATGTGGTGACAACATGATATGAGTCTAATGTAAAAGATGAGATCAATCTCAAATACGACTAAGTAAATGTTTCCAAAACGTATTCACCTATGAGTGTGTACAGTTAATGAAGAGACAAGTCATTACGAACACTCTAATGAAAGTATTTATATTAACACACTTAATACTAATGATGAGATGAGAAATCATCTATTTAGCTATGATGTCCTCATACTAGACACTAGCTTTCATGACGTATGTGTTGCATGTAATGGAACTTTATACTGAGCACCGATAAACTAGCTATTAATGGTGATGCATTCGTTCGGGAAGGGCGGAGGTTCACGTAACTCCTTTGAGATGAGAAAGTCTTGCATGGTGGGTATGGGTCTCCTTATATCGTCTAGTCTTCTAACTTATACTACCAATATAGGGATCTGGGGGTTCAATTCCCATGTACGCTAGCATGTTTTTGGTCACTTTGGCTGGTGATTCCACCTCTTTTTGGTGTAGGGAAGACACTGGATTTCATGATGCTCACATGATCTATGTCGGTTAAAGTTAATGTTCGCTATGAATGAATGAGGACAACCTCAAGTGATGCACATAATGAAATGAATATTACCAAAGTTGTTACGATAGGATAATCAAGAGGTGATCTAGTCTCAAGTAATGACACTAGGTCATTTTTGATCATGGCACAACGAACCTGATGAAAGTCTTAACCTACATCCTATGTATAGCTGGTATTCACACTAGCCTATGAATGAAATGAAATAAAGTACGTATGAATGAATGAAGAAGACTCTGTGTTTGCAAAATAAGTCTCTCTAGTTGAGGTCCCATATGTTGAGCCCTCCTTTTGGGAGGTATTGATGTTAAGTCCATGATTCCAAGGTCTCATGGCATAAGAACTGATGATATGAAAAATATTATGTGCTATATGCAATATGTTATTGGCTATATGCAAGATGGTATGTGTTGTGTGCAATATGATAAGTATGATGATACATGTTACTCTCATGGCATGACTTTTCTAATCCAAATTCGAAAAGTTCCTCACTTTCCTAATCCAAATATGGAAAGCTTACTCACTTTCCTAATCCCAATTTTGCAAGTCCACTGACTTGTCTTTCCATAATCATATTATTAGGAAAGAGTTTTTCTTAATCATGCAAGTCCTTGGTGTGTGCTTGCATATACCCATACTTATTACAGGTGTGTACTAATCCCCTACAATTCTACAATTTTTGGTGCAGGCACAGGTGGACTATAGAGCTTAAATGTTGACGTTGGAGTTATCCGAACGTGGAGCTTTCATCCGGACTTGGTAGGACCCTATGCTTTCGAGATGTCTACCGTTATTATCTAGCTTGGATGCCTGCTATAGCTAATGGAGCATGTTCCACTAGTGTCTCTTTCCGCTTTTGTTCATACTTTGTATTGGTGCAGTTTTGGCAAGAATATGTTTAGTAAAATTTTGAACTGATTCATTCATTTGATTACCTCTATATTAGATTGTTGACACAACAAGAATAATATTGATCAGTAAACAGTAAGGTGAAAACTACAAAAGCAATTTACATGAAAACCTCCTTGCTTAAGGGAGTAAAACAACAACCTGTTGAACATGATTTTCAACCCTCTCCACTAATCTTCTCAGGAAAAGTGAAACCCGGTTACAATAATTGTGAGAAAAAGTTATTAATCTCACGACGAAGTAATAACTCGATTACTTGAAGATCCTAAGAGGAAACAACACTGCCCACTTAGTTATCACCCCTACATAACTTAGACTTTGCTAAGCGGATACCACACCGCCCACTAAACCACCACCTCCAGATGATTTAGAATTGACTAAACTGATATAACATTTCCCACTAAACCATCCCACCTAGATAACTTTGAATTTTGACTAAGCAACAAAAACATGTTTCCCACTAAATCAATTAACCCTAACTAATTTAGAATTTTAAAAACCAAAAGCATAAATATGAATTTTTTATATACTAGGAACATATTTAAAATATATGCACGGAATAATAACTCCTAAGGCACACTCTGATGCTTGTAGCTTGATCAGGTCCTTGTTGTGTTTTCCAGAGAATAATTTTGAAAGTGATTCTTTGCAAGTGTTCTTGAGAATTTTCAAGTTGCAAAAACGTATAAAATGATAGAAAAAAACTCAAACTCAATAAGAACACTTCAACACTCAATCATGTCTCTTTGTTGACTATGAGTATTGTTATTCGTTGGAGATCACACTATTTTCAAGCTTATGAATTTTTCATATAATATCCAAGTTTTTGTTTGCCAAATCTTCAGTTTGTATTGAAGGAGAAGAGACTACATAAAAATGAACACAAACTATTTGGTCAAGGCCATTGGCTGAGAGCGAGCTATTCTCATAGGTTGTGAACCAACCATATCACAGTTGGTTGCCTTTTGCAGCTTTCTATTCGTTCTTTTCACGTACGCACACTTTCCGGGACCAGATCCCTTGTTGTGTTCTTTGATACTTGAGTTCTTGACAAATACTTGCTGACTATCTCTCTTATTGAATGAATGAACTTAATATGTTGATTGTCATGTTGGAGGTATCAACCATAAAGAGTTATTAACCGTTGGACAAATAACCTCTTCCATTTTGATTGGTTCAGTACGCTGGCACCTCAGCTATTACTGAGAGGATAGCTTTACAGTTGTACAACAATATATATAAGATGGAAAGAACTCTACTAGGGACCAAGTCCCTGCATTTGTGATCCACTGAAACAGCAATCTCGTCCGCTCTTCCTATCGCTGTAGGACAGTTCATTTTTCAGCTACAACCTCACATAAGAACTTTACAGTTGTACCTCATTGGAATATGGGTGAGAACATTGTTAGGGACCATGTCCCCTACATTTGTGAGGATCATCAAAACACCTAGAATATAACATTTTCCTCCTTTTTGATGATTACAAACAAATATTGCTCACACTGATTGTATTCATTCATTTTAGTGTCAGCAGTCCCAATAACAAATATTTCGTTCCTTGTTAGATTGATATGCTTGTTAAATGATCAAAACTTCATATTAAGTTCGAACTAACATATTGTATCAATTTCGACCTAAAATTTCCCCCCTTTTTATATTAAAATACTTATTCACCGGTTCCCCCTTTCAACAATATCTCTTTGGGTGACTGGAGTTTCATCATACCCAAAGTTTGTCAAATCATCAAAATGAAATAGCATTTTCCCCCTTTTTGATGATGACAAACATTTTCTTCCCCCTATTAACAGGATCAGGTCCTCTTCAGATAGCTAACACCCCTATCGGCATGACCATATCTCTTCAAGTAGATACTATTGATTCCCCTTATCGACATGACCATGTCTTCTTCAAACGACTTTTGTTCCCCCTATCGGCGTGACCATGTTATCATTGATCTCATACTAGACCATGTCATCATTACTCACATACTACACTGTTATCATTGATCTCATACCTTAACAATCTTCCCACTTTTGACATCATGAAAATGGGTTAAAGAAGTAAACGAAGTTGCCAGAAATGTATTCAAGAAAATTCACAGACACTTGGGCAACACTAAGAATGAGTAAAATTCATATAGTAAAGAGACAAGTCAGTAGAGACAAGACATTTTCATTCAAAAATTAAAGATCAACCATCGAGCATTGCAAACATCATTATGAATGAGAATCAAGGCAATACCCACTGAGTGTCGATTGAAAAAAGAAATAAAGACTGACACGGGAACATATTCCTTAGCATGGTTTTTAAGAAGTTTCTCTTCAGGTTCCTTTGTTACGAACTACTATTTTAGTATTCCTGTTGGCAAGAGCAACTGTTATATCTTTCAAATTAATCCCGAATTTCTCATGACAGAAAGATTAGAAATATGAAACCTACTTAAGGCCTCCGAGATAAATTAGTCAATAATTAAGGGACAATTTCATTTTTTACATTTTATTTTTCAATTTTTTAATCAAGTAAGACACAATACTATAAAAAAAATACATTGAATTCTAAGAGTATCAACCTTTTCCTTTTGAACATCATCTTTTCCACCTTTTTCATTTTGCTTACCAGACCTTGTCCCTCTTTACACTCAAAAATTTCTTTAAGAAGATAATTCTCCAATATGAATAAAAGATTCAAACATTTGATGTGTTTTTGAGTGAATAAAAAAAATGTTTTGAAGCTTTCTGATTTTTGGAAGGGGATATGGAGTTTTTTTAATTTGGGATATGGAAAGAAAAATGGAGTACAAGGGACGTTGAAGGGTTATCATGTGAAAGAAAGTGTCAACTTGGTATTAAAAATGGCTCATCGAATAGATACAAGGATGAAAGACAAGTGGCAATTGCCACAATTCCCATGAATAATATAAAATTCTATGCTAAGAGTGCTAACCTCCGAGTACGAACCAAGTCCCTCTCTATAAGTTAAATGGTATTGCAAAGATTTTTCTTGACCTCCCTTTTCCTTCAGCCCTTTTTCCATGTGTGTATACCTACAAAAGGTATGAAACTAAATTTGATAAAAACACATAACTGAAAAACATGGATACCTACTCCCTTTGCATAGTCATAATAGGGTTTATTGTTGCAGAAATGATCCATTCGGTTCAGTTTTAGCATCCCCAACTTTAATTAACACAAAATCTCTTGATGGATAGAATAGAACCACTCCCCCGCATTATTTAGATGTCTTAGGATTCTCTAAGTAGCTTTCAAATCTTATTTCATTTAAAAACCATGGAATCTGGTATCAATCCTGACATATGCATCAATTATATCTTTAACACATCTATCAACAACCATCATCGAGTTGATCCCAATGGGAGTATCGGTTTACTTAGATTCCTTAATATGAAAACTCCTCAATAGCTTCTTTGATTTGGAACTAGGTCCCTCTTTCGTATCCATCATTGAAGAAGAACTTGTACAATTTTTATGATTATTAATAATCTAGTGGCATACTTTTCTTCTTTCAAACTAAACTTGATCAACTTCTGCATTCTCACCTTAAGAATTCACATTATCAATTTGAACTGCATCATCTATGTTTGGCCTTATCTACAAGACCGAGTCCCTCATCAGGTTCATTATCTGTATCAGCTTCCTTGATGTAGCTTGATTCATGAAGAGGATGTTCTTTAACAAGCTCACCAGTTAGCGAATCTCTCTGAATTTGAAGTACCTCTTCTATCTTAGAAACTTCTTTATTTTGGAGCTGCTTAATTCTTCCTGACTCATTAAAATATCACATGAATACCCTTTTCAAAGGACAATTCTTGTTTTTATTCACTTGATAAGCATTGTTACATAAGGAATATCTCACAACTATTCATTCATAACCATTGCGATCAAACTTCTCAATATCACCCATTAGGTCATCGAACATTTGATATTCACCATTTCGGCAGAGAATTCTTTTGAATATTACAGATATACTTGTTCCCCCAAAAGATGGCCTAATATGCTTCTCTTTAGAAAAATTATCACAAACATTGTCATCTGGATTTTTTATTTTATGAAAACCGTTGACCAGGCCCATTGACCCAATAAGTTCGTTTGGAGAGAAGTGTACAACTCGCAAAGTCTCATGCCTCATATAAACTTATTCTCACATTGAGCATCAAAGGAAGTGAGATTGTTGCAACAGGTAGTGTTTATATTAACAATACATTCTTTTGCATCTATTTCATGTTAGCATCATCATCCGATAGATCAAATTATGACCACCCATTTATCTTATAAGAGATTAACTCAATTAAATTCATAACAGATGTATGAAATACTTGAAAGATTGTCTGTCAACCATATACATAGTAAACATCCTTAATGATATGTTTCACATATTTCCTGACCACACATGCACCAAAAATATACTCTTTCTTGCCATCATAAAATAAGAGACCTCCACCTTGAATTTTTATGCGAGAGGAAGTTTTCAGTTTTCCAGTCAAGTGTTTTGAGCATCCACTATTCATGAACCAACAAGGACTACTGCAACTTCCTCTCACCTACATACCATATCACTTGTTAGCCTTCAGAATCCACTTTAGTCGGAGTTCCCATTAACTAGATAAAGAAGTGATAAGGAGTTCTTTTTCTAGTGAGGAAGACTAATTTTCTACAATTTTGGACAAGATGCATGAGCGATTCCCTTCTTCTACCTGTTCTTCTATTGAGAATAGTTTGAAGAACTTACTTGAGATCTCATTCGGGCTGGACTCTGTTTCTTCAATTGACCATCTCGCATGCAATGCAAACGTAGTTGATTGTTAACAACAACACCATTTTTGGTGTAGGAAATTATGGGTTATCTATTTTCTCACAAACCGACCCTCTTATACTATTTTTATCCTTACTAATTACATTTGTAATTATATTAGAGGAAGTGGTCCATTTGAGAGATTTGTTCCATTCATCTTTTACACGAACCAGTCCCTCTCCAGAACAAGATTTCTTTCTAGATCTAATTTCATCGTCAATTCAACAGTGTGTTACTTAATTTTAAACTCCAACTATAATAGTTATCCTTTTTATCTTTTCCTTTAGCTATATATTTTTCAGCTTCTAGAACTGCCATTTTTTTCTCAATATCAGATATCTGGGTAACCATAGAAATTTTTTCATCTTGAAAGATGTCTCAGCTATTGTTGAATAAATCCTTCTCCGTGGTAACATCAATGATTGCATCGATGATGACAACAACTAGCTTTCTCAATTTTCTAATGGAAAAGACATTCACATTTTGCTTGAAGTCAGATAAGGTTACCTTTTCATTGACATATTAATCCTCTGACTTTACCACGAAAGAAAACATGGCATCAAACACATCTTCACCATCGTTGACTGCAAGCATGGATGCATCTTCAGGATGTTCTGATTCTTGTGAGTCACTTATGGAATTACTGAACACAGCAAGAGCCTTTTTCACAATATGATCAACAATTCCTTTTCTACTTGACATGTCACAAACCTGGTCCCCGCTTTTGTTCTTGTCTTCTACGTATTTGACACATTTCTTGTGCTCACCCTTGTGGATATGACAGTCGCTAATAATGTGGTCTGATTTACAAAACTTGAAACACATGTCATTTGAGTTTGTAGCCTTGTCAAGATCTCCTTTATTCATGAGGGTTCCACGTTTTGTCAGGATTTTTTGTAATATTATAGTGAGATAGCCCATGTTCTCATCTGTTTCACGTACTTCACTTTATGATACCCTAAGAAAAAGTTTTTTATACTCTTTTGCATCTTTATTTTAATTATATTCATCAATAGGATTTGACCGTTTGTCATTTCGCGTGAGATAGAGACCATCCCTTTTTATGTACATCTCATCTTCAGAATCACAAGAGGAATTTTCCCTTATTGCAAGCTCTTTCTGCGCCACTCGATCAACATTCGCCTTTTCCTTAGAATTGTAAAGTATCTGGTCCCTTCACTTTTATTTGAGGTGTTGACATTCATGCTTATGTCTCCCAAAGATTCTCATAAAGTCTCCTTGCTTTCCACCCCTATGACAGAGTTTGTTTGAATTTGTTGCTTTGTTGGAATTTCTATTCTTTTGACACCCTACATATTTTTTGACTATTTTTTAAAAACTTTTATTCTAATAGGTCATCTTGTCTTCATCTTCTGATGAATCATTTTGAGAAACTTTTATCACTAATGACTTATCCTTATTTCTTTCTTCATCGTACTCTCCTCTAGACTTCAGAACCTCTAGAGTAAGATATCCATTCTTCACTGGTAGGAATGTAAGGACCCTCAAAACATAGTGGAACTTCCATTCCTTGCATAAATCTCTCATGGTGTTAACTTGATAGAGATCACCTGATCTAATACCAAATGATGGAATGTAGGGACCACTATCAGTCAATGGACCAAATCCATTGTCAGAACAAGAACAATATAGAACATAAATAGTGAGGAGAACACAACATAAGGTACTTTATATGGAAACCTCCTTGCTCAAGGGTGTAAAAGCACAACTTGCTGCACATTATTTTTAACTGTCTTCACTAATCTTCTCAAGTAAAAGTGAAACTCGGTTATAATCAATGTGAAAAAAAAGTTATTAATCTCACAAAAAAGTAATAACTCTATTACTTGAAGATCCTAAGCAGATGGAACAACACCAACTAAGCTATCACCCCTAATAACTTAGACTCTACTAATCGGATAAAATACCACCCACTAAACCGCCACGCTCCAGGTGATTTAGAATTTGACTAAGTAGATACAACACTGCCCACTAAACTATCCACCTAGATGACTTAAAACTTTAATTAAGCAACAAAACAATGTTGACCACTAAATCAGTTAACCCAAACTAGTTAGGCTTTTTCAAACCAAAAGAAAATATTTGAATACTTTATAGAATATAAACAAATTTACTATAAATACACGGAAGTATAGCTTCTAACACAAACTAAAATGCTTGTAATTTGATCAGGTCGTTATTGTGCTTTCCGGGGAATACTTCTTGAAATCAAGTCTTTGCAAGTGTTCTTGAAAATATTCAAGGTGCAAAAACATATAAAATGATATACAAAAAACTTAAACACAAAAAGGAAACTTCAACACTCTATCAGGTCTCTTTTTTGAGTATGAGTATTATTCTTCCTTCAAGATGATCTTCTTTTCAAGCTTATGAATTTTTCAGAGAAAATCCAAGTTTTTTTACTAAATATTAAGTTTGTGTTGAAGGAGAAGAGACTATATAAAAATGAACACAAACTCTTGGGAAAAGGTCATTGGCTGAGAGCCTGATGTTCTCAAAGGTTGTACACCAACCACATCAGAGTTTGCACCCTTTTGATAACTGTCTTTTTGTCTTATTCATGTATGCACACTTTATGGGACCAGGTCTATTGATGTATTCTTTGATGCTTAAGTTCTTGACAAATAATTTCTGGATCTCTCTCTTCTTAAATAAATGAACTTAATATATTGTTTGTTATGTTGAAAGTATCAACCATAAAGACTTATTGACTGTTGGACAAACAACCTCTTCCATTCTTAGTGGTTCAGTACGTTGGTGCCTCAACTACCACTGAGAGGAAAACTTTATAGTTGTATACAATTATGTATCATCTGAAGAGAAATCTGATAGTACTAGGTCCCGACATTTGTGAGCCACCAAAACAATCAATCTCATATGCTCTTCCTATTGGTATAGGACACTCAACCTTTCACCTACCACCTGACTTCACATCTTTACACTTGTACCTCATTTGAATTTTGGCGAGAGCACTTGATGTTCCATGATTTCATGGAATATCTAATGTATTTAACTTAAAATTTGTGTGTGTCTAAAGAATTTTTGTAGTAATTTTAACAAGTTTTGTATCTTTTTTTACATGAAAGATGTTCTGGTGTCAATAGAAGAAAATAACTAAAAATAGTGAAGAACCATACCTAAGGATGCAATGGACGATTCGTCATTCAATTGACAGACTGTTGGTGGTACTCATAGATGATCAACTAATGACATTGAAGGAAATCAGGGAAGTGTGACCAAGTGTGGAACCACGAGAAGCAATGACGGTTTATCGGTTGATTGACGGATCGTACTAGTGAATGGTTGTTTGGTTCAAAGAAGGTTCCAATACCTGATTTTTGAATATTCTAAGTATGGAGTTATGGAGGATAATCGATGACCCGTTGGTGGATCGACGGACAATGCCGTGGGTCCGTTGTTTTATTCAGAGAGGGTGCCATCCGAGGAGAAAAATAGATTTAAGTCTTGACTTACGGAAGAAGTCTACGGACCGTCGATTGAGTTGGTTCGCCGATTGATATCGCATACCTGAACAAAAATTTTCTTATTTGAATTTTTTTTAGGACTCTTTTTATATATAGGGTATTAAAACCTCATTTTTGGGGTTAGCTACTATACTTTTGTTCTATTTTGTGTATTGTAGATTGTTTTTTTTAGAAATATTTCAATTAATTGATTTCTGGATTTGGTTTGATGGATTTTGTTTGCAATTTCAATTGGAATTTCTGGGTTTATTTTTATTTTTAAGTAAGTTCATGATTTTTTCATCTAAAACTATGAATTGTGATTTTGTTAACATGTTTAACTAAACCCACAACTATGGTTGTGGGAACCAAGGGTAATTAATTAAGTATAACTAGCAATTAAGAAATTCTCTAATAGTGTCTTTGCATAAAATTTATAAATCTTTCGGTTAAAAATCCTTTTAATGAGTGCACGCGTTATAAATCGCCTTGTTCCTACTTTCCAAACAAAGGAGGTTGTAATAGGAAAATAATTATCAATGTAGATTTATTTTGATACTATCTAATAGGTTAGTGTCAATTGTTACGAAGTAATAACTAAGCCATAAATCAATTATGATGTCTAATATGAGGTAAAAGTAAGGGTTACTAAATTATAATCACGTAGCTGGACAAAGGTGCAGGGTGAAATTCCCTAGATACTGGACAAAGGATTTAGAGATACCTAACTTATCACTTTGCATGTAAAACACTAGGAAATAATTTCTATTGCTCGAAATACAGTGTTATTAACCTGTGGAGAACACATATACCCGAGTTACTCTCTCTCTTTAATACAAACAAAAGTCTACTATTGTTTATTTTTTATATTATACTGTTTAAGGAAATTTGTTTCACAAACCCCACTTTTATTTACTGGTTTTCGGAAAGACATTGACTAAACTGACCACCGGGAAAGATGGATTTTAGATTAACTTTAATTACATTATTGAAATTAAGTCAACTATTTCCTGATTTTACTTTTTCTTTTTCTTTCTCTAAGGTCTATCTCTAGTGTATGCCAAGTACACGGAGCCGAGATGAACCATTCACTCCATACGATCCAGAAATGAATCGTACCTTGAGAAAAGTGGAAAAGCAAGGGGCTCTAGTTAACCCAAGCAGAGGGAATCTAGGCGATGGATCAGGACACCAGCCTTCTTTATTTGTTGAGGAACACATTAGAATTAGTTAGGTGAGACTTTTAGAATGCAAGCTCCAACATCCGCACGACTTCAGGACTACTAAAAGGGTAACGTGGACATTGTAGACTCTAATGGACCTCTTTTCCTACCACCTCCTCCACCTTGGAACACATTCGTGTTGACGAGTAGCTTGATGCAGATACTCACCATAAGGGTCTCGTATTTTTTACTTCTATAGGAAGACCCCATGGTTATATGGACAATCTAATGTCTGTGTACAAAACTTATGTGGGTAGACCAGAGTTGGATATGAACATGATCATGTTGTGTGTGTTTCCATTATCACAGACATAAGATGTCGTAATATGGTTCACTCATCTTCCTAAAACTTAATGTATACTTGGGATCAATTGAGAGGTGTGTTCTTAGAAAGGTATTATTTAGTGTCTAAGAAGCTCAACCACAAGGTTAAGGTGAACAACTTTGTGGTATTACCTAGAGAGTTAGAGAGTAGATCTTGGGACAAAGTTAGTATGTTTGTGAGAGGCATCCCAAACCATCGCATTTATGATGAGTCACTAAAAAATTACTTCTACAAAGGTCAAGATGATAACAAAAAGAAGTGCTTCATATTATTGTGGGTTACTACTATGGGGAATGCACATATGCTGAGACTGTAGAGAAGTGGGAGAAGATATCTCACAAAAATAAAGCTTGGAGCACTAGAAAGTCTGATACTGGGCGAAACACCTTGGCAGTAGAGACTACAAACAAGTTAATTGTAGATGAGATACTTAACTAGATGGCGCAAATAAGAATTGAACTAGGTTTGGTCCTGAAGCATGTGAGAGGAGGCACAAAGAAGATGAATGCGTTGAACTATTTGATGAAACAATCACCAACGAGTGATCATTATTACTATTAAGAGGACATACATATAGTTAATGATCAGACGCGGTGGGTCTAACCAAATGCACAAGTTTCCAATCAGGATAATTGGCGCTAAGGTCAAGGAAACAAAGGTTGGAACTATGGTAATTGCAGCTGAGAGATTCAGTATGTTTGATATGGGAACTACAATTACGACAAAAACTTCAACCAACACAACATTGGTAACAGGAACAACTGAGGTGTGCCATATGTTCCCTCTCAAAATCAGAAATTATCCCATAGGGACGGTCGAGGTAGTATGGAACGGGTTGAGGATATGTTGTAGAAGATGATGAGAATATTTGATGTGACTGATGAGAATGTCATAGAGATGAGAAATGAGCTAATATGCATTGGACAAAAGGTAGACGCACATGCGGTCTCTACAAAGCATTTTGAGCTACAGATGAATTAGTTGTCTACTAATGTGAATCTACACCAACCTTTCACTATCCCAAGCAACATTATCCAGAATTCAAAGAATGATGGGCATTGTGTGGCAGTCATAACTCAAAGAGGTAAACAAACCATTAATCCACATATGCCGTCTGTAGTACAAGGTGATATGACAAAGGAAGATGTTGTAGGAAAAGATAGTGGAGAGTTGATGGATGCAACAAGGAAAGAAACAGAATTACCTAGAATATGGTGCCCATCCCTAGACATCCACCACCATTCCCAAACATATTAGTGAAAAAATGGAGGATGGTGAATATCACTGATATATCACCATGTTGAAACAACATTACATCAATGTTACATTGATCGAATCTTAGTAGAAAATGCCCGGTTATGGTAAGTTTATGAAGGATATAATGACAAAGAAGAGGTCGGTGAGTTTTTAAAGGTGACAAAATGCAACATTTTAGTACTATTGCTACGAGGCATCTTGTGCAAAAGAAGAAGTATCCGGGTTTTTCACTATTCAATGTACTATAGGGTTGCTACACATTGCTAAGGCACTCTGTGATCTTTGTGTGAGCATAAATATCATGTCACTGTCTATTTATAAGAAGTTAGGCTTGGAAAACTAAGGCCTACTACGATGCGGTTACTGATGGCTGATTGAACTTTGAAGAGGACCATAGGTATACTCCATGATGTTCTTGTGAAAGTGGTTTCCTTCATCTTTCTTGCTATTTTGTGATTCTTGATTGTGAGGTTTATTTCGAGGTCTGCATTATTCTAGGGAGCCATTCCTTACCACTGGTGTGCATTAGTTGATATGGAAAAAGGCAGATAAAGTTTATGTTTAACAATGAAAAAACAACTTTCAATATTTGTTGGTCCATGAAACAGAGTAGTGAGCTCTAAATGGTATCTTCTATATCCTACAAGGTTGAGAGTGTGTCCGAAGTACAAATTGAAGAGACTATGTGTTGAGAAACTAGCGGCGGTCATCAGAAATTTTGACAGTGATGGTATTGAAGAGTATGATATTTTGGTGGATGAATAAAATAAATATCGGTCAAAGCCGAAGAAATTGGAGTTGGTATGACACATCGTGAGTCTCCACCTGCGAGACTATCTACTTTTGAGGCAATTAGATCTTACAGCTCTACTACCTCATATGAGTTATATGTTCTTCGGTGGAGATTACACTTTGCCGATGATAATTGCAGCAGATTTGTATGGGCAACAAGTAAGGTGTTTAGTAGCGGTGTAGAAGAGGTTCAAGCAAGACAATGGTTGGACTGTTTTGGACATTAGTGGAAGGATAAATCCCGGTTTTTGTTCCAACAAAATCAAACTCATGCCAGATCTTAAACCCGAGTATTGAGAATAAAAAAATGTTGAATCCTCCTATGCAAGAAATAATTAAAAAGATGATCATCAAGTGGTTGGATGTTGGAGTCATTTTTACTATTACGGACTGCAGTTGGGTGTGTCCTTTTCAGTGTGTGCCTAAAAATGGAGGGATGACCGTGGTACCACATGAAAGAAACGAGCTTATTCTAATGTGACCAGTGACGGTTGGAGAGTGTGTATGGACTAATAAATATTGAATGCTTGGACTGAGATGTACCATTACCACATCCCTTTCATGTATCATATGTTAGACAAACATGCATGAAAGGGTTGGTATTTCTTTCTTGATGTCTATTAAGGCTTAAATCAGATCTTTATCGCTCTAGAAGATAAAGAAAAAACCACCTTCACTTGTCCCTGTGGGACTTTTGCATTTACAAGGATATTGTTTGGGTTATATAATGCACCGGCTACCTTCAAGCCTTGTATTATGTTGATATTTTTTTATATAGTGGAGGGTACTATTGAGGTTTCATGGATATTATTTATGTAGTGGGCGACTCCTTTGGACGATGCTTGAGTAATTTTGTTGAGGTACTCAAGAGATGTTAGAATTGTATTTTGGTGCTGAATAGGGAGAAATGTCACTTGACGGTGAAACAAGGCATAGTTTTGGGCCACGCACACAAAGAAGGGGATAGAGGTTGATCGAGACAAAGTGAAGGTTATAGAGAAGCTTAATCCACCTATTTCTGTCAAAGGTGTGAGAAGTTTTCTTGGGCATACTGGACTATATAGGAAATTTATTCAGGAATTTTTGAAAACTTCACATTCTTTGTGCAAACTGCTCGAGAAGTTATGTTAGTTCTATTTCGATAAATCTTGTCTGAAATAACTTGGAGAGTTAAAAGAGAAGTTTTTTTACGTGCCCATTATTATTTCACAAGAATAGAGTCAGACATTTGAGGTGATGTGTGATGCGAGAGAGGTTGCACTTGGTGTGGTATTGGAATAGATAAGGGATAACATCCTTCACCCCCATTTACTATGCGTGTAAATCCGCGAATAAAGAAAAAAAGAACTACACGATAACTCAAAAGAAACTTCTTGTGGTGGTGTTTGCATTCGAGAAATTTGACTCCTATTTTCTTTGCACGAGGGTCATAAGACATACCGACCATTCTCCTTAGAGGTATTTGATGGCGAAGAAAGTTGTGAAGCCAAGGTTAATGAGATGGGTATTATTAGATCAAGAGTTTAATTTTGAGGTGAAAGATAGTAAGGGTACTGAGAACAAATCAGCCGACCATTTATCTATATTGCATAATGAAGATACCGTGAATTGAGAGAAAAGGTTGAAATTGATGATGCATTTCCATATGAACTTATATTGGCCGCTTCTCAAGATTTGATCCCATGGTTCGCTAACTT
Source organism: Solanum habrochaites (assembly GCA_027704765.1). Classification (NCBI taxonomy): domain Eukaryota; kingdom Viridiplantae; phylum Streptophyta; class Magnoliopsida; order Solanales; family Solanaceae; genus Solanum; species Solanum habrochaites. Next base: position 26,560,909 of record JAKWJA010002497.1, read on the forward strand.
TGCGAGCAATCTGGAAAGTGATGTTGTTTCATCATATTTGACCGTCCAAGAAAGGAAAAAATTCATGCTTGATGTTAAAAAGTTCTTTTGGGATGAGCCATACTTATATCAGAGTGTTGTCGATAGGATTATTCACTTTTGTGTACCTAAGGTTTAGATGTTGAGTGTTCTCGAGGAATTTCATTCGTCATTTCTGGTTGGGCTCCATAGTGGTATCTGAACTCTGAATAAGATCTTGCAATGTGGGTATTATTTCCAAACCATTCACCAAGATGCTCATGATTTCACAAAACCATATGTTCGGTGCCAACGAGATAGGGGAGTTTCAAAGAGGCAAGAGCTTCCCTTGAATCCCAATTTTGTGATCGAACTATTTGATTTATAGGGCACTGACTTAATCGGATCAGTTCTGAGTTTATCACGAGATAAAGTACAATCTTGTAGCAGTTGACTATGTGTCTAAATGGTTTGAAGCAATTGTGCTCCGCAACAATTAAGGGTAAATGTCACAACATTACTAAAGAAGAACATCTTCTCCAAATTTGGTACACCAAGGGATATCATTAGAGTTGGCGGCTCACACTTCTGTAATAAATTGTTCAAAGGGATGCTGGAGAAATTTGGTGTTAGTCACAATGTGGCTACACCTTACCACCCACAGGCTAGTGGGTAAGTAGAGGGGTCCAATCGGAAGATCAAACAAATATTAGAAAAAACTGTGAACGTCGATAGAAAAAATTGGTCAATGAGGTTAGATGACTCTCCTTGGGCATACCGAACTGCATACAAGACGTCAATAGGTACATCTTCATACAAACTTCTATATGGGAAGTTTTTTCATTGACTGGTCGAGCTAGAAAAAAAGGCGATGTGGGCGATGAAGAGACTGAATTTGGGTTGGACCGGAACATCATAACAAAGGATAAACTAGTTGAATATGCTTGATGAGTTTCTCCTGAAAGTATATGAAAGTTCAGCCATCTACAAAGAGAAGATGAAGAACTATCACGACCAAAGAATTGAAAAGCAAGAATTTGTGGTTGGTGATTTGTTGTGTCTATTCAACACTACTTGCACTTATTTCCAGGTAAACTCAAGTCCATGTTGACTGGGAGATCCCTCGTTACCAAAGTATTCCCACATGGAGTTTTATGTTGGAGAACAACGAAGGCGCTACGTTCATAGTAAATGGACAAAGGATAAATACTTATTTGCGGCATGTAGAGAGTGTTCAAGAAGTAGTTGATCCCTATCATCTTGATGAAATCTCAGTAATCAAGGGACCTACGTTGTGCGCAATGTTAAATCAAGCACTTCTTGGGAGGCATCCCACGGTGTACCCTTTAGACAACGATAGGTTTTGTTTTTTTCACTTGTACAAATCCTCGTTCTTTTAATTATATCATTTCTATTTGTGTGCTAGTATTGACTAGAGATTAGTTAAGGGTTCGTGCCTAAAAATGTCCAAAAAAACACTAAAAGAATGGCCTAATTTGTGTTATATGTCCTGGAGGAATAATCACAAATCCGCAGAAAATTGTTTGGTGTAAAGGTCTACGGACCACATCAATGGGTCATCATTCCATAAATGGATAGTTGATGGTGTCCGTAGATCCCATGTACGTCTCAATTTTTTTCTTACTCTAACAATGATGGACGGTCCTAATCTACGGTCCGTTGATCGATCCTCGACCCGTCGACATGGTTTCATGGATCCAACTGAATTAGTTATCCGACCCGACGCGACAATTAATAGTAAAAACCAACTCTTTCAAATTCCATCCCTTGTTCCATTTTTTTTAAAATTTCCTCCATCAACCATTTAAACCCATAATTTTTTCAAAATTTCATTTCAACATTAAACTTCCTATCTCCCAATTTTTCCCATCACTTTCCCCAAACACACCAAACATCCTCTCCCTCGAATTCGCTTTTCTTACATGTTCAAGAGGTCTGTGATTACGCTCGGAAGCGTGGGATACTTCGTCATGTTTCACAACCATAACACTTTACACAACTAGAAAGGTAATTCAATTTCCCATAAATTTGAATTCTCGTTTATAATTGAATATAGGAATTTGGGAGTGAGTCTTGACCATGGAACTGAATTAAGTTAAATTGCATGCTAAAATTTGCATAATTACTTCTTGGAATGATATACAGTGGTTGTGTAGAAAATTGGTGTATCTAAATTGTTGTGTGTCTATGCATTCCTGATAGTTCTGGATTAGGATACCATATTTTTAATTGCATTTGATATTTTTATGAAATGGGAACCCTAAGAATGTTGAACTAGTATTTAGTGTGATAAAAAGCATGTTTAAAATTGATTGTGTTATAATGGATCACTAAAGAAACTTAATAATCGAATTTAACAGAGCCATGAAAACTTCCACGGGCCTATAGTATGAAAACCCATCTACATACCGTCGATCAATCGATGGAACTTTGATGGGGGTCATAGATTACCACACCCAAATTCTCCAAAGTGTCAAACGACAGAAGTGGACTATAGTCATTTGATTGATCGACAGACCGTTCTGCACATCCGTCATTTCAATTAGATAGTGTGTCTTTAACCAATCAAAAATAATTCTAAGTGTCAAATGATGGACGTGGTCTACGGACCACCGATGGGTCCCATCGCTCTGATTTTGTAGCAAAGATCTGTGTTATGATATTTATGTTTTCTTCTTTCCATTATTTATCGAGTGTATTGTTATGCTTTTATGATTCTAACTACTACTCTACAGGTACAAATGTCTCCAAAAAGGGTAAGTGTTTACACAAGTATGGGAAAATCCAAATAGTTTGCCCTGTCTTATCAGGTAAATAGAAGAAACCGACATAGAGAATGACCCAACATATGTGACTTCGGGTATAACAACACCAACACCTTATGCCCGTGCCACTATGGGAACCCTCCGTTAGGTGACTCCCCACGTAGTCACTGCCTCCCAGTATGATGAGGAGTTCACACTTATTGGTTCACCAATCGAGGCTGATTCTAGTTTAAAACAAAGCTTAGTATCTCGTTCCGAGTCTACTTCAGCTTCAGGTTTAGGGTCGTCCCAAGCCTCAAGGTACAAATCAGGCACTGGCTCCTGTTTCAATTCTCAAGGATCCACAAAACCAGGGGATCAAGAAGAAGAAACCTCAACTGATTAGTCTACTAGTTCGGATGCTGCACATGTAACCCGACCAAATGACCCCACTTCTGTTGCCATTGAACCAAACATATGGTCAGTGGAGGGGCAGTGGTAGGTATATAAGGATGAGAATATGTTATATTAGAAAGGGTTATTACATGGATGGTCACTGGGGATCGTCGAGTCCTCACTTAGAGTCTGCACATAGTTCCAAAGGTGCACAAATATTTAATCTCCCTTAATTCAACTTGATGGCTTGGGACTTGGAAAGTTATAGCGAGGAGATTATACGGAGTTCAATGTGCATTATGTCGCCACTCACCAAGGGTCCATCGATAGGTGGGAAAAACCCGCCAAACAAGACCCTCTAAACCCTAAACTATTGGGGGGCTGCCGGGTTGACATATCAGAAACCACCATCCGCAGCTTTTTATACGGCTCCACCACTAGTTCACAGTGGACCAAAAATACTTTAGAGTTTTAATACATCATGGAAATTGTCTATAGTGGTGAGTTTCAACAGAGTGCAAGGAAAAATGAGGATGTTTAAAATGTCTGGCTCAATATCTTACGACAGATGGTGAGAGAGAAAATTGGGTTATAGATCCTTGAGGAATGATAAAAAAGGCTACCCTTACTGGTAATGTACTTTTATGGTATAAAGAAGAGATAGTGGCAAAACTTGTAGCAGGAATGTCTATAGACTTCGCTTGGATGATTATATCATAGTTTCACCATAGGGCATTCAAGACTTCCACCACTTACCCCTTTTTTTGTCTTATCTACCACATGTGTAGGTATGCTTGTGTAAGGTCTCAAAAATGACTTAGGTGAAGGTAGGGCAGAACATGGTTTTAATGATGGTCTAACGTCCTAAAGTTGAGTATAAAGTTTTATTGATGCAGTAGCAAAGATTTTAGGTGCATTGGAAGTCAAACGTCAAGATATGACCAAGACGTTCAATGACTAAGTCACCTAAGTGTCTCATATGTAATTATGTGTGGTTCTATGGGTTTATGTCTGATGCATGATCTTTTATGGTCCTTAAATATGTTTATATTGTGTATATAGGTAGTGTGTTAAGTTTCGTGAATTTTGGATGTCAAACGTCCAAGAATGTCCATGATGTTCGAAAGATGTGCCTTGAGATAACCTTATGTGTCTATGTATGTTTCGTCGAGTTTTACATGTTTGTTTTGAAGGAAACTCAGATGATAGGTCCTAGAATCGTACACGTACATGTTTGGGGTTGAAACATCCGGGAATGACTCCACATAGGACCCACAAGGGGCACTAAATGAGGACCCCAACATTGGAGATCACCACTACAAGGCACTGGCGATCGATGAGCCAAACGACAGCCAGTCGACAAGGCAAGAACCCATCGATGGGTATCGTCGATGGAGCCACTTGTACTGCAAGTTGAAGAGTAGCATGGGCAACCCACGAGACCCAAATTATGGGGCATGGGTGAGATCATGGTCAACTGGTATGGGCATTGATGGTACAACGTGTTTTCCTGCCAGTTTGCTATTAAGTTAAGGTTGAACTTCTAAATTCACCCCATGTCCCTATTATTCTTCAGACAGTTTTTTTGAGTGTTTATGAGTATTTTAAGAGTATATCAGTCATTAACATCTCATTTAACCCTAAAACTATGATCAAAATACATTCCCTCCAAAAGTTTCTCCGAAAACCTCCATAAGAGTTCAAAGTGAAGATGAAGCTTGAAGATGGATCTTCAATGGAGTTTATTCTTCAATTAGCATTAGTTTTTTCAAATAAGTTATGGTATTTATTCATATAATTCTTGCTATAAACCTAGAGCCACTTTCAAAGATGATTTTCAAAGGATTTAAAAAAAAAGATGAAAAAGTCCAATTTCTACTCTAAGCCTTGGGTTCTTGCATGAAAAGTTTTAAAACTTTAAGATATGATCTTATTGATGTTTTCCAATGAAATTCTCCATTAAACCTAGATCTTCTCAATTATATAATTTTCACTAAAATATGGGTGAACTGATTATGCTTTGAGATTAATGAATTCATGTGTAGATTGTTATGGGCTTTTGATTTATGTATACATTATGTATGTATGACGTATAGGCTGTTTCAATTTGATTAATTGTGTAATGAATACTCTTAGATATACTTCATGCTAAGATTATTGAATTGATATGAATTTAATACTTATAGATTCTAGTGTAGATTTCTATGGGTTTTCTAATGATGTAAGAATTGTATTCAACTAATTGGTGTTATATTGGTAAATCTATATTTAGTTGAAGTAGATTCATTTATTATTATGATTTATGCTTTGGATTAATGTTCATTGCCATGGGTAAGGGCCTTTTGGTATTGATTTGGATGATTTAGCTTGGGATTGAAGTGGTGAGTTCAAGTGGGTGGTATGCTTCCGTAACTCTTTTATTATTATGTAAAGCTATTGTAATTTATCTCTTGTATTATGTGTTATTGGCGTGGTCCACTTATGGTGGTGGTGTTATGCGTATTGACGTGGTCTTGTCGGCGTTATTTTAGGTATTATGATGATTATTACCTTGTCGGCACTACTTGAAGTATTATGTTAATTTTTGTAGTTTATTATGTGAAGTACGATCATATCTACCTATATGTAAGTAATGTGGAAGTATGTATTCTTGTATTGATGTTATTTAGGTAATCAAATTATGCTATGACTATGTGTTAGGTGTATAGTCTTAGAGTTGATACATGGTTGTTCCTAACTTGGCTAGATGAGTCCATAGTGGTTATGTTGATGATTTTAAGGTAATGAATAGGTTGATATACGGTTAATAAGGTCAATAAAAAAATCCTAAAGAATGTATGTAATATGTGCTAAAGTGCCATATGTTGTGTGTTGTTTCGATAGACTTGTGTCCCTTACTTGATACTTGTAAGAATATCAATATGCTATATCTTGACTTAGGAAATAAATAGTCTTAGTCTTTAATGTATGAATGTTATGTAAGACCTTGAATGATGACAAGATGGTCCTTTATGTGAATCTTGAACCTAGTAGTATGTTTATGAAACTTGAATTTTAAAGTCGTAATTGCATCCTTCATGTAATGAATGATGGACTTAAGGTTTATTGGCTTGAACGACATTATATCATACCTTAGGAAAGTCATGAAGAGCTTCTTGTATCCATAGTTAGATAGCCCTAGTGGACCTTGCTTTGGTGGGGTAAATGTAATTGGAACATGAACTTGATATAGGGCCCATTTGTATAAACCTTAGAGTGATTTAATCTATGAGAACAAAGACTATAACCGAGTGAGTATGGTAGGAAAAGTACTTCTAGTTAAAGGATGAGATTAGATTAAAAGCACGCCCTTCATATTACTTAACCATGTGCCTACATGGGATGTGTCTATGTTCTACCATTGGCAAGTAGAACACCTTCCATCGGAGTAGGTTACAACTTTGGATTCCACGCTTTGATACCATGGTCTATGTTTTTATTGACTATTCTCATTATATGGGATACTTACTAGCATTACAGAAGTTCTATGAAGCTTAGGTGGTGGTATGGGGCGTTATCTAGGCATTGCACAATAGTCTTTGAAGATGTTAATGAGAGTCCCTAGGTTGTCTTCTATACCATTACTTTAAAGTCCTTTATATTATGAATGTCTCCTAAATAAACTAAGTAATATAATGACTTAAGTTAAGGAAAGAATGTTAAATAAATAAGTACTTATCTAGAGTAGTTAACGGTTGTCTACTTAAGTTATGAAGGGGGAAAATGAATGGTCACTTCATCTCTTACTTAGATAAGTCTTAGTAATGATTTCTAGTTAAGGAAATGTAATTGATTGGGTGGACATGATCCTAACTTAAGTACGTCTTAAGGACTACTTAAATATTCTTGAAGAGGTCAATTATGGACATTCTTTTCATGAGTTACTTGAGTAGGTCTTTAGATAACCTTGGAAAGGAGAATGTCATGTTAGATGTATGTTATTTTATTTAGTGAGAATTAATTTATACTAGTTAGTCTATAGGATCTCTCGTGTGTGGGTGATAGGGATTGTATGGGGGGTCGCTCCATATTAACTCAAGTGAACCTTGGAATCACCTTTGATAGAAGGATCTCACGTTTATGTGCTTAATGTGTTGTAATTGAATGTGTCTCCTTCTAAGTAGTCTTGAGGATCATTTAGGAGTGCCTATAGTGGGTGTATGGGCGGTCTCTCTTTTTCTTACTCAAGTGAGTCTTAGGATAGCTTTTAGTGAGGGAATTGTAATGTTAAAAGGTGTGCAAGGTAAAGCTAATGAACTTTACGGCAACAATCGAGAACTTCACTGTACTAGTAAAGTAAGTTCAATATAATGCTTCTTTAAAATGTGAATAATTGCTTGGATGATTTCTTATATATTTCTGAAGTGTTAAATGTTGTTCTTATGGTGATGTTTTAATCGAAATTTATGAAAATCATGTTATTTACTAAATGTCCCTTTTTCATGGTTTTTGCATGAGTTGCATACTTAGACATCTAATATGCTAACCCCTTCTTTTACTTTTTACTTAAGTGTAAGGAATTGGAAGTTTGATGTGCCATGGAGGATGGATAGGCTTCTAAGGGTTAAAGATGAAGTATTGGTGATTCCTCATCGATTCGAGGACAATATCCACATGATCTCTTATGTCTTAAGTATTTACTTTATGTCTTGTATGGGCTTAGTTCCAATATTTGTATACTCGAAATTTTAGATTGTTCAAGGGGTTATTCTAAAGGTTTAATGTTTTAATGAAATTTTTCTACTTGTGTATTGTTTATGAAAAGAGTTCTTCGTGTATGAAAAAAGTTCTAAATTCTTACTCATTTTAGTATGTTATTATGCAATGAATGATACGAGAGGCTTAGATGAGACTTCTTGAAGTCTCATTTGTCTTGTGACATCACAAGGACAGTCTAACTTCTAGGGTTTACTTGTGGGATGTGACAGCTGGAGTGCCAATTTGGCATTGGGATAGACTCTGTTGATCAGCGGGGACAGTGGATATAGGCCACATCAGGGATGAGACCAATGTTGCAGCACCTCACAGAGTCCCTCGAATTGAGGTTCCTCCACTAAGCGAGAATTTGGAAGACATGGTGGAGCTAGATCAAAGGGATTACCCTACCATACTAGAGCATGAGAATCCCACTCAGACCTTCTCTTCACATTCAGCTTGAAGTGCCCCAGCTCTTAGGTATTAGTCCCTCTAGATAAAGCCAAGAAGTTAGACGAACAGATGTACACTCTCATCCATCACATTCATCCATGGATGCAGAAGTCCAATGTATTGGCATAGGACCGCATAGAGAAGCGAGTGGCCAAGAAGGCGGAGCAACAAATTCAGGCGGTCCACAAATGCCTTGATGCCTTTGAGCTGCGTGTTCTAGCTAGATGATGCCCCAACTGAGCTAGCCGAGGAAATTGTACTTGAGGCACTGTTCAAAGGACCTATTAAGACACAACCTGAACCACAAATTCATACCAAGAGACACCGCTCCACCCTCACCACTAATACCGGAGATGAGGCCCGTGCATGAAAGAGAGAGCGTACAGAGCTTGAGCACGCTAGGAGGTATTGTTTACTAGATGAGGAGATACCAGAGGATCACACTGGAGATGGATGTTAAGGAATCCAGTTCTATTTATAATATCACTACTTAGGTTTATCGCACTAGTGATGGTGCCCTTCTTAGAGATATGGGCACTACTGATGGTGGCCCAGTTAATGATCATGTGGGTTCTGGGAAAACGGACCCACCCGCTTGTAGAGATTTCTTCTGTAATATGAGCCATAAGTCTATTTTACCTACCCCTTTGTGTATTTTATCTCTTATTGCATTGGGTACAATTGCAAAAAAGTTTTCTCTTTGGGGGTAGGGTAAAAGTAAAGTGAGTGGTTGGATGAAGTTTGAGTAGCCCAACTCACAATCCTCTCTTGGTGTTTTCTTGTGTGTGTTCTTTTTCATCAAGAGACTGGTTAATTTTCTGTTAAATCGACATGTCTTAGTGATTCCAAGTACAGAAGCATGAAAAATGAAGAATGAGGGCTAATAAAAAAGGATACCCGGTCCATAGTGATTCTATTTATAGGTTAAGATAAGTTGAATGTGTTGGCTCTAAACATGACAAGAATAGACACCCACTTTATGATTTCAACTAAAACCTGAACTGGGAAAACTTATAATATGATAGTGCAACAATGTTCCAAAATAGTGTGAGGAAACTTGAATGTGCAATACATAGTACTTATGTAGAACTTTCCTTGTAATTCCTGCAAAGGTAATCGACTCAAGAACCTAGGAAGTGATCATAGTCCCTTGTTCGAAATATCCAATGTCTAACCTAAAAGAAGTTGACCAAATGAAATAATTGTCCTTTTTTACCCAAATATGTTGAGCTTGTAATAGATCAAATTTTTTTGATTCACCAACTCACCTTCCCAGGGTGTAATGTGTCGGCATTATTCCATCATTTGGGCATGTGCACCTCGATTTAGTACAAAAGCATATGTTGAGGGTGGCTAATACAGAAAGTGACTTCGTCTTCTCCTTGACCCAACTTCTGGTATTGTGTACCTCAACCCGTTGAAGATCGATGTGTTGAGGGTGGATATTATGAGTGAGGACCCAAAAGTAGGTATGAAAAGAGTTTGATGTTGAAAAGAAAAGTTTAAATGAGCGAAAGATGTGACTTGACAAAAAATGAAAGAACTGTTGAAAAGAACATGAAAAAAAGAAAAGAATGTTCTAAAAATGAGATGCAAAAGAAAAATGAAAGTCACATTTAAAAAGGATAAAAAAGGAAAAGAAGAGAAGAGAAATAGGTGGTCAAAAGCAATGAAAAGAGGTGGAAAGGTTAGCGTTAATGTCAAGGAGAGTATAAAGTCACTTAAACCTCATGATGTAATACCACCCCCTAGAAGTAACATGGCGTACTTGACCTCTCGAAGTTTTTATAGAAGACCATAGTTATCATTTATCGCATTTACATAGTAAATTTAGCGAAAAATTTAATACTTTTCATACCACATCATATGCTAAACTTCCTCTAACATATCGATAAAACATAAGTCAAAAAACATATTTCGACGTTAAGTCTCTTTGTCATCTTAGACTCAATAATCATTAGAATACATTATGGACAAGCCCCTTAAAAAATAAACACAAGTACCACTTTATACACTTTACAGTAAAGACATACCATAGGAATCCTTGGACTTAAGGATTCCTTTTCTTGAGCTTGGGAATCACATATGAAGTTCATCAATAATATAGACATCCTTTGAGAATCGATAACCTACACTTCATGCCATTTTGAGTAAATCTGTATAAAACCATTGTTTAATAGCATTTATATCATTCACATACTTCATATAAAAATATTCAAAGTCCAAACATTACATAAAATCACATATAGAATTTAAGCAATAATTGAGGTCACTTTACAGTGAGCTAATTCTTCTTACAGTGAACTACTTCTTTTAATTCATTAACCACCCAAGTAACACTCTAGTGATACTTAGTGAAATGCATCACCTTAGGACCACAAGGAAAGCATACATATGACCTACCTAAGCCAATATACCATAATAGAAATATAACACATCATAGACACATTTAAGTCAAGACTTATTAGTTTTACAGTAAGCTACATCAATTCACACATATATTCACTTATTTTCATATACATCGTTACAAGACCTTGTTAATGACCCCAACCTAAGTCTACAAGTGCAATGTACATGTGAAGCCCCATAACCTTACACATACTTATTAAAACCATCATTAGACCACAAACCTTCACATTTAATGCATGCATCGACATATAAGTGAACACAACTTCATTCATGTCAACAACCTTCATCATATAGTCATTTAGACGAACATAGTGCATATAAGGATAATATCACATCATATTAATTCATACCATGCAAATCTTCATAACAAGTAGATAAATACTACAATGCCATCCATAAAGACATAACCATAACCATACACATTAGGTCACCTTCCTAGGACTTCCTAAAGAGATACTTATGCATTGTCTAGATGGGTTAATTATTTCCTCCTATCCTAAGTAACCTCCCTTAAGTCCTCCTAGTTAGGATCCTAGTCATTTACTTTCATTGTTCATTTTTACTTTAGGGAAACTATAGCCTTAACTGACACTAAGACCATGGGTGCTGAACATGGAATTTGGTGTTGTAGAGCCTTACACCAATGGAAGGTGTTCCTTAATAGCCAAGGTAGAAAATTAACATAAATCCTAGAATCCTAAGTGAATTCACTTTTCTAGATCCTATGTGGCAAACATAGTTTATGAAACTAAGAGATTGGTATAATCACTATACATACCATTGGCAATTGGGGCCTCTTCTCATGAGAAAGAATGGTTGAACCTTTTTCAAAGGGAAGTCACCACCTCATGTGGGTCCATCGGTGAGTATTCCTCAAAGGGAAGTCAACACGCTATAAGGGACAAATGATGAATCTTACTCCAAGGGAAGTCAACACCTCTCAATGTGATGTTCAGTCGGTGCTAAGCTATGTTCCCTTTACTGAAAAGCCTTTAATTACTTTTTTCATAAAACATAGACTTTTCATTCCTCATATGCTTATAGCATATTCAATAATCTATCTAGTTTTAGAGTATTCGTGGGCACCCCTCTCAAGGCCCCTATATTTAATAGATCATCATTAATGTGTGTGTAGATATATGTGAGCAAACCTTTCACATAACACATAAATATCACACATGTCAATATCAATGCATAAGACTATAGGTATAACTATATGATAAATCCTTTCACATAAAACCTCTAAGACTCAATGCACATTCATACTTTATCATACCATATAAGTCATATTAAAAACATGTCCATATATTCATTTTTCATGTACATAGAAACCAAATTTAGGAACTATCCTATCAAGGTACACATGTTCAATGAATAGACAAGGTCTCATACCTTTTCCCATACTAGTTTACCTATCAACTCATCCTAGGTAAGGAATACATAATATACTCCACATACTTATACATTACATGCATAATACTAGACACTAGTGAATATAAGATCAACCTTTCATTAGACATTATGATTATATACTACTTGTAAGCATGCATGAAGTATGAGTGTGTATACATTGGTAAACATGATCTCATAATTGCTATCAACAACACATTGAGACAGCAACCCTCTTAACACCATATTACCTTTCAAGCATACACCACATAGCACAATTCAGCATAGGAGGCAAACTAACTTCATATTATACTATAAGACTCCTAACATTATCTATTCACACATTATCATAGGGGAACATGGGTAGGGGTCATCAATCCTTAACACTTCATTAATTGAAGCACATACACATGATCTTACACAACCCTTTACATGCTCATAACGATAGTACATATTACCTAGATTCACAACTAAAGTAGAAGACTAGAAACAAGTTACACATAAGGTGATCAACATAACCACTTATCCATATATTCATCAATTTGCCTTCAAGGCCATGGTCAACACATATATAATGACAATAAAGTAAACACCGCCACTATAAGTGGCCCATACCAAACAATGTCATACAAGGCTTCATCCATTAACAAAACTATAAAAAGTAGAGAAATAGAAGAGTAGAGAATTTTTTATCAGTCATTTAGACTTTGGTCATCATTGACTATTAATACTCTTTCATCAATAAATCAAGTATAGGGAAGTATCTAAAGTACCATAATCATACATGAATTCAAGTATCAGCTACTACAAGTGTCACGACCGGAGTTTAAACCCTAACTGTAATAAGCATCGTTGACCTCTCAGAGGTCGCAAACAATCCTGCATACGCCATTGTTACATCACCTAGGTCAATTTTAGCCAAAATTTGAACTTTTTGTGTAGTTATACTTCATAGTGAGAAACATTGAACTCGCATAACACTATCTACATAAGCTTATAAGCGTTCAGAACAACCATCTAATATTAAGATAATAAAATGAAAGACATAATCAATATTTGTATAAACTATAGAGTTGCAAAAATGGCACCAATACAATATCTGAAAATAACAGGGCAAGAAACACTAGTGGAACATACTCCACTAGCTAATATCTACGTCTAATGCTAGAATAAAATAAGCATCCTCGAAATCATGAGGGCCTACCAAATCTAGATGAAAGCTCCATATAAGAATAACTTAAGTGTCGATTCGTAAGTTCTAGCGTCCAGCTGCACCTGCACCTAAAAGTAGAGAGATGTACGGGATTAGTACACACTTGTACTAAGAATGGGTATATGCAAGCACATGCCAAGGAGATGTATGATTAAGAAGAGCTCTTCCTAACGATATGAATTATGGAAAGTCAAGTCAGTGGACTTGCCAAAATCATATTAGGAAAGTCATCCTATGAGAGTAACATGCCTCATCATATGTAATATATTGCACATAACACATAACATATTGCTTTAGCACATAACATATTTCATATCATTCGTCCATATGCCATGAGACCTTGGAATCATGGACTTGACATTAGGACTTCCCAAAATGAGGGATTAACATATGGCATCTCAACTAGGGAGCCTGCTTTAACAACATAGAGTCTTCTTCATTCATTTATACATACTTCATTTTTAATCGTTCGTAAGCTAGTGTAAACACCGCCATACTTAGGATGTAGTTTAAGAATTTCATCGGGTTTGCTGTGCAATGACCCAGTGTCATTACTTTAGTCTACATAACCTTTTGATTATCCTATCCAAAAACCCTTTGGTATCGTTCATTTCATTATGTGCATTACTTGAGGTTGGCCTCATTCTTTATTTTTAAACTTTAACCTTAACCGACATAGATCATGTGAGCATCAAGAAATCAAGAGTTTAACCCCACACCGAAAAGAGGTGGAATCAGCGGCCAAAGTGAACCAATGCATGCAACTGTATATAGGGAAATCAAACCCTGCTAGAACCCTATATGGACAGTATAGGTTCAAACACTAGGAGATATAAGGATACCCATACCCGTCTGGATGGACAATCTCATCTCATGAGACTTACACAAAACTTGTGCTCTCCCGAAAGAAGGAATCGCAACTCATAGCTAGGCTATTGGTGCTTAGTATAAAGTACCATCACATTCATCTCATACACCATAGAAGCTGACTTCTAGCATAAGGGCATCATAGCTCATTAGATGATTTCTCATCTCATCAGTAGTAATAAGTATGCATTAACTTCTAATACTTACATTATATTGTTCATAGAGACTGGTCTCTTCATTAACTTTACACTCTCATAGGGAAGTATGTCTTCGTAACATTTACTTAGGCTCATTTGTGAATTTTTCTCACCTTTCACATTAGCCTCTTATCATATTGTCACCACATTCTTTAACTTTAGCACATTTACTCTTCATAATTACTCACCACTTTATGTGAATGTTCATTTCACACATGTCAATGCACTTGGCCCTTTAGTGTGTGCCACACTCTTACTTAACCCCTCTGTGTTTCATTATCTCATCACATAACATCTTAGGTTCACTTACTTTTAAATATATTATAGACTTATGAGTCCACACATATAAGCCATAAGACTTCATTCATAGTTTGTCTAAGTGATTCATATTTACCCAAGATTATATGGTACAAGGCTTATGCATCTTGTAGATATGCAAAGATATTGATTTCGATCTTTAGAGGCAGTATTCATTAAACATTTGTTTACGTATGACTTATTTGTCAATATGGAATTGGGCAAGGTAACCCAATTTTGAATCCCTTGAGTAACATCTAATCTTATAGTAAACTTGATAATTGCATTTTTCAGATTTGGCGGACCCTAGATTGATCCCCATCACTCCCATAATATTTTTCTTTCTTTTTCTCCTCTCTTTTTCGTTTAAGGCAAGGAGGTTGTGGGATCAATCCCCCACAAGCTCATTCTTTTTCTTTTAATTTATCTCTTAAATTTCTCACTTATCTAAGAGGTTGTGGGTTCAATCCCCATTAACCTTATTTTATTTTTCTCCTTTATTTTTTCGCTTAACTCTCTCATATAATCAAGAGGCTGTGGGTTCAATCCCCACTCTCCACATTTATTTTTTTCTCCTTTATTTTTCTCCTAACTCTCTCATATATTCAAGAGGTTGTGGGTTCAATCCCCACTCTCCACATTTATTTTTCCATTAATTTTTCTCATTAAATTTTTATGTAGTTTACATTTGGTAAGGTCTTGGGTTAAATTCCCAATGACCTCATAATTTTTTAAAATATTTAAAACATAGCTATTTTTTTAATTCTTGGTCTAAACCACCGATTTCCAGCAAGCTGGAAATTTGGTCTCTTCCAATCCATTTTATCTCATTCTTATGTTGATTTTGTTAGTATTTTCAGTGACACTCAGTCAACCACCTTAACCTTATATGAACATCACATTTTTAACATTTTTATACACGCAAAACACAACATTTTAACATATAAATTTCAGGAAGCAAACATAGTAAATTTTTAGCACACACATGCTCAAAACAATCAACTAAATATACTTTTCCGGAATATATTTTCATCACTTAAATGATTTTCAAATACACATTAAACACATAATCACAACGAGACCTACAATTATCTACCAGAAGACATAAAAACACATGCTTTGAATCTTTCAAAGGATCTAATGACATGCGCATGCAACGGGGACAACCTTAGTTTTTCAATCGCGATTAAACTGAACCTTAAGGGTATCTTGGGAAAAGGACCAAGAGAGAATAAAGTCATACCTGAAGTTGTTCAAAAGATGATTCATTTGATCTTCCTATTTGACACCAAGACAAAGTTTCACTACCGAAACAACAAGTAAAATCCGTCGAGAAATTGATTTTTACTATTCATTTTTAAGATTATTTTGCTTTTGAGTTTTTAGCTTTCAAGTTCTTGATGAACTTTAGCATTCACGTTGTGTTCTTGTTTCTTTTGGTGAATGGCAGACCGTGAATGAGATAAAGAGAGAGTGATAAACGTGAGGGAGTATTGGCTTAAAAGTAGGAGATTAGGGAGAGACTTAGTCAAATTAGGAGTAATTAATAATTAATAAATGAAAATCTGATTTTCTTTCTTATTCTTAAATAAGCAATTAAATATTAATTAATTAAATTAATTCACCAAATAAAATAAAAAATACTAAATCATTGCTCCCACCTAGGCTCGAACCATAGTGGAGCAATATTTTGCTCAAAGGGCTAATTTCGCCCTTTCTACAAAAATTGCCCCTCCACCATATTAATTAAATAATTAATTAAATAATTTAGGATAATTACAATACCATCCTTAGCCTTGAAAATAATGTTTTGCCCCTAGATTCTCCAAACTTAAGATTACCCATTTTTAAGTCCGGTTAAGACTCATCCGGGTAGATCTTAATATTCGGGTGCCCTACATGGCTGGAACCAACCTTTCCTTGTTCAACTAACTCATCATGTTGGTTGGCTTGGATGTTACAAGGGTTCATAGGTCTGGTTCTACGCGCATCAATCCATGTAAACCCAGTCTAATCGTAGGCATTCTAGACACATTAAGCATTACTTAGCATATCCATTTGTAGGGTTGTTATAACAAGGTCATGCTACCATTAGTACAACACATTAACATACTAGAAAGTAGAAGAGCATAGACTATTACCCAATTTCACTTGCATGGATTAAAAATCATATTTCTTTAATCTTATTAACCTAGTCCGGCGGCTAAATATACACTTATCATATCAAAATCATGCTTTAATCCCTACAACATAATGATACCAACAGAGGCATTAAACTATCAATTCAATAGTGAGTAGAGGGAATAGGCTATCTTACCAATTTCACAAAGTATTGATCATCAATCGTATATTACCAATAAAATATATGCTAGGCAGTATCTCAATAGATCTTTACTAAAAATAAATCATGCTTCATCTAACCACAATTCGAGATCACATAATATGCATAGCCTTTTCACTTCATAGACTAGAAGAACCTAGATCAATTCATGTAAGCCTTTATTTAATTTGATCATCAAGGGTTTTTACCCACAATTCATCCATAATGGTTAACGTAAGGAAGTAGCTACAATGATTCTTGAATAAACGAAATCCTACACAATTGTTCAAAAATCGAAATCATTGCAACACATAGAAACATAGGCTAGTAATACACAAATCTGGGTACATTGATCGTCGTGGATACTTCATCATCAATTTATAATCAATTCACGTAAATAACAGTAAATATAAGCAATTTAATGTAAGATAATTACAAATCTACCATTAACAAGCCATGATCACAAAGCCCATGCAAGGACTAAATTGATTTAGGGAAAAATCATAGGTCGTCATAAAATTGGGTTAAAATCACGTTCAAACTAATACATTAACATTAATCCATAATGGTTGAACGATTTAAAACATTTTTACAAAGAACATATGGCCAGATTGAAGAAAAAGAGATTTGATCATGAAACCTTCTTTGAAAACTTGAGATTAACTCTCCAAGTGAAAGCTTACTTGGAGTTGAAGGATTACCATACATTTGTATAGTTGTAAATATCTAAAACTTGATGAATCACCCATGTAATCCTGTAACGACCTGTTTAGTCATTTTGAGCAACAGATTTTATTCTGGAAAAACTGGCAGAAGTGACGGATGCCACGACGGACCGTCACGAGCACGACGGACCGTCGTGGAGGTGTCGTTTCAAAACACTTGGAAAAATCTGAAATTGGGTACTAAAAATCGACTCTCTGAACTTCGTAACGAAATGGCAGGACAGACCGTCACAGGTGTGACGGACCGTCACAAGAGTCCAGTGCAAATTCACTCTCTGACCCTTGCGACGGACAGCAGGACGAACCGTCGCAGGCACGACGGCCCGTCACGGGCTGCGTAGTCCCAGGCGGGGTCGGATTTCTGATTAATTAATTTAAGGGGCGTTTTGGACTATTTCCTGCTTTAATTATAAAATAATGGGTTAATGTTAATAAGTCTAATTACTTGGGGGTTAAAAGAGGTAACCTTAAGTTAATTAGTGAATTATTAGTGTCATCTTTTAAAAACATAATTATATGATAATTAGGGTAAAGAAAGAGGGTTTGAATAAGAAAAACAGAAAGAAAAAGAGAGGAGAACGAGTAGAGAGAGAGAGAAACGAAGAGGATAGCAAGGATTTTGAGAAGATAGCTTGTTGATCGCAATTCTTCGGTGGAGGTAGGTTATGGTTTTTACACTATTCGTAGTAAACTCTTAATAGCGAATGATATGTGTTGGGTAGTATTATTAAGTCTTCTATATGCTTAATTGTGTGTATGCATGATTGCTCTTATATATATATATATGATTGTGATAAAATAAGCATGATGAAGCTATTGAATCTTAAATCTTGAAGAAACCCTAATCTACTTTGTTAATGATGATGCCTTGGTATAAAAGAAGGCTTAATGAACGAAAGTAGTGAGATTAGGGGATCGGGTGCCACGTTCCGGTACCAGGATAGAATATGAGGATCGGAGTGTCACGTTCCGACACCAGGATAGTATATGGATCGGGTAACACGTTCCGGTACCAGGATAGAATGAGGAGCGGAGTGTCACGTACCGACACGAGAGTAAATAATATAATGAATCTTGAAAGATACTAATATATTCAATCTAAAGAACACGTTTTCCCAAATGAGTATGATGAGGAGGTGTGAGTCCTCATTGATGTGCTTGTTGTTGTAAGCAAGGATTATGGTAATTGTAAATGCTGCATGCTAAGGATATTAGTTGATTTTATGATGTTACTTGATATATATTGTTTTCTATTTTGAGTTGGCCGATGATACCTACTCAGTACTTGTGGTTGTACTGACCCCCTACTTTTATGTTTTCCTTTTGTCTATTTGTGGAGTGCAGCAAACGTGCCGTCATCTTCGACTCAACAATAGTTCAAGTCAGTCTTCGTCACACCGGATCTTCAGGGTGAGCTAATGCTTCTAGCTTGGACTGGATCTCCTTCCTCATGTCTTGATGCCTTGATGTTTCGGCATAGACTAGCTTTTAATTGTTTTAGCTTCTTAGAATACTCTTAGTTTAGTAAATTGATCATAGATGTTCTTGTGGTGATGACTTCCAGAATTTGGGGAATTAATAGAAGTTGAATTTTAGAAAATATTGAATTGTCTTTTATTATGAGTTTAAGTCTTCCGCATTGCTTTATGTTGATATTAAATTGAAATCATAAGGTTCAGATTGGTTGGTTCGCTCACATAAGAGGGTAAATGTGGGTGCCAGTCGCGGCTCGGTTTTGGGTCGTGACAAACTTGGTATCAGAGCATTAGGTTCGTTGGTCTCATAACACAAGAACAGGTCTAGTAGAGTCTTAAAGAATGGTAGGGGGACATAATTACTTTTCTTTGAGAGGCTATAAGACTTTAGGAAAATTCCATTCTTTCTTTCCTTCTTTCGTGCTATTACTTGGATCCAATTGGTATCTAGGTGATACAAATTGGTATCTGACCATCTTCACTCTATTTCGCAGATGGTTAGAACTAGAGCAACGACTACGCCAACATCAACATCAGCAAGACAAGATGCATCTGAGCCAGCCACTGGGGCTGTAGCTCGAAGTGGAACAGTGGCAAGAGGCCGCGGTAGAGGTCGTGGGAGGACGTCCTCTAGGGGAAGAGGACGAGCACCTATCCCATCTGGTACTAGGGCGGTAACTCCTCCACCGACTGAGGAAGTAATAAGAGAAGGGGAGGATGGGGAGAATGAACAAGTACAGAATGAGGAAATGCCACCCCAACCTACCCCAGAGATGATCAACCAGGTTCTCGCTTATCTTAGTGGGTTGTCTGATCAGGGTCAGGCACCACCAGTGTTTTCTTCACCAACACCTCCGGTTTCAGAGGTACAACATGCAGCCACTATGGCTCCTCGTATGGATGCCTCATTGGACATAGGCACGTTTCCACGTCTTACTACTGGGCCTATAATGACGAATGATCAGCATGAACTTTTTAGTAAGTTATTGAAATTGAAACCTCCAGTCTTCAAGGGTGCAGAATCTGAGGATGCTTACGATTTTCTGGTTGACTGTCATGAGCTACTACACAAGATGGGTATAGTAGAACGGTTTGGTGTTGAGTTCGTGAGTTATCAGTTTCAAGGGAACGCCAAAATGTGGTGGCGGTCACATGTTGAATGTCAACCAACAGAGGCACCACCTATGACTTGGGCCTCATTCTCTAGTTTGTTTATGGAAAAGTATATCCCCCGTACTTTGAGGGATAGGAAAAGGGATGAGTTCTTGAGCCTAGAGCAAGGTAGGATGTCGGTCAATGCATATGAGGCTAAATTTCGTGCACTATCCAGATATGCCACCCAACTATGTTTCAGTCCACAAGAGAGGATTCGCTGTTTTGTGAAGGGGTTGAGATCAGAGTTGCGAATTTCAGCCTTACAGGTAGCGGCTACGGCAAAATCCTTCCAAGAAGTGGTAGATTTCGTAGTAGAGGTGGAAGGAGTGAAGCCAGATGAATTCACCACGGCGTCGACATCAAAGAGGTTTCGAAAGGGAGGTGAGTTTAATGGTTCTTACTCTAGAGGACAGGGTTCCGGAGGTTACTCAGTTCGACCCATTCAGTCTTCACTACAGACTGTTGTTAGGGGTCCACCTCAGACCGGTCAACATTCTCTGAGAGACCTATGTGTGAATCTAGAGAGTGTTATGGGTGTGGGGAGACTGGGCATATCAAGAGGTATTGTCCAAAACAGAGTGATAGACCCCTAACAGTTAGAGGCAGAGGTGGTCATGGCAGAGGCCGTTATTCCGGAGGACGAGGTGGTCGAGGTAATGGTGGTCACCAAAATGGCCGGGGTGATGGGCAAACTGGAGCCACTACATCACAACATGGTAGGGGCAACAGACAAACAAACGAAAGGGCCCATTGTTATGCTTTCCCTGGGAGATCAGAGGCGGACACATCTGATGCTGTCATCACAGGTAATCTTCTGGTTTGTGATTGCATGGCTTCCGTATTGTTTGATCCTGGATCCACATTTTCTTATGTATCTTCCTCATTTGCTAATGGTCTAAATTTACATTGTGAATTACTTGATACGCCTATTCGTGTTTCTACTTCGGTGGGTGAGTCTGTGGTAGTTGAAAAGGTATATAGGTCTTGTTTGGTGAACTTTGTGGGGAGCAACACTTATGTAGATTTGGTTATCTTAGAAATGGTTGATTTTGATGTAATTCTGGGTATGACTTGGCTTTCCCCGCAATTTGCGATCTTGGATTGTAATGCTAAAACGGTGACGTTAGCCAAGCCTGGGACAGATCCGTTAGTGTGGGAGGGTGACTACACTTCCAATCCGGTGCGTATAATATCCTTTCTTCGTGCTAAGAAAATGGTTAGTAAAGGGTTTTTAGCTTTCTTGGCACATCTCAAGGATGACACTACCCAAGTACCTTTAATTGAGTCGGTTTCGGTGGTCCGCGAGTTTCTTGATGTGTTCCCTGCAGATCTTCCGGGTATGCCACCAGATAGGGATATTGACTTCTGTATTGATCTTGAACCGGGTACTCGCCCCATTTCTATACCCCCTTATAGAATGGCCCCCGCGGAGTTAAGAGAGTTAAAAGCCCAACTTCAAGAGCTGTTGAGCAAAGGCTTCATTAGACCAAGTGCATCTCCTTGGGGTGCTCCGGTTTTGTTTGTGAAGAAGAAGGATGGGAGTTTACGGATGTGCATAGACTACCGGCAGTTGAACAAGGTGACCATAAATAACAAGTATCCTCTTCCTCGCATTGATGACTTGTTCGATCAGTTACAAGGTGCTTGTGTCTTCTCTAAGATTGACTTGAGATCCGGTTATCATCAATTGAAAATACGGGCAACGGATGTGCCAAAGAATGCTTTTAGAACCAGGTATGGGCATTACAAATTTGTAGTGATGTCTTTTGGTCTTACGAATGCCCCTGCTGCGTTTATGAGTTTGATGAACGGGATTTTTAAGTCATATTTAGATCTCATTGTGATCGTATTTATTGATGATATACTGATATACTCCAAGAGTAAGAAGGAACATGAGGAGCATTTGAGAATGGTATTGGAAATGTTGAGGGAGAAAAAGCTTTATGCCAAGTTCTCTAAGTGTGAGTTTTGGCTAGATGCAGTGTCCTTCTTGGGGCACGTGGTTTCTAAGGATGGAGTGATGGTGGATCATTCTAAGATCGAAGTAGTGAAGAATTGGGTAAGACCTACTAATGTGTCAGAAATAAGGAGCTTTGTTGGGTTAGCTAGCTACTACCGCTGATTTGTCAAGGGATTCTCTTCTATTGCTTCCCAACTGACGAACTTGACTAAGAAAAATGTTCCATTTGTATGGTCGGATGAGTGTGAGGAAAGCTTTTAGAAGCTCAAGACTCTTTTGACTACCGCACCTATCCTTACCTTGCCAGTGGAGGGTAAGAACTTCATTGTTTATTGTGATGCCTCCTATTCTGGTTTGGGTGCAGTACTAATGCAAGAGAAGAATGTGATTGCTTATGCCTCAAGACAATTAAAAATGCATGAACGTAACTATCCAACTCATGATTTGGAATTGGCCGCGGTAGTGTTTGCACTAAAGCAATGGAGACACTATTTATATGGGGTAAAGTGTGAGGTCTATACGGATCATCGTAGTCTACAGTATGTCTTCACTTAGAGAGATTTGAATTTGAGACAGAGGAGATGGATGGAACTACTGAAGGACTACGACATCACTATTTTGTATCATCCGGGGAAGGCGAATGTTGTAGCGGATGATTTAAGTAGAAAGGCGGGAAGCATGGGAAGTCTAGCTCACTTGAAAGCTTCTAGACGCCCATTAGCTAGGGAGGTTCAGATTCTGGCTAACGATCTTATAAGATTAGAAGTAAATGAGAAGGGAGGATTTTTAGCTTTTGTGGAGGCAAGATCTTCCTTCCTTGACAAGATTAAGGGAAAGCAGTTTAATGATGAAAAATTGATCCGGATCCGAGATAAAGTGTTGCAAGGAGAGGCTAAAGAAGCGACAATCGATGGGGAAGGTATTTTGAGGATTAAGGGAAGGGTATGTGTACCCTGCGTCGATGATTTGATCAACACCATTCTGACAGAGGCTCATAGTTCAAGGTATTCGATACATCCGGGTGCAACCAAGATGTACCGTGACCTAAAGCAACACTTTTGGTGGAGTAGAATGAAGCGTGATATTGTGGATTTTATTGCCAAATGTCCAAACTGTCAACAAGTAAAGTATGAACACCAAAGGCCCGGAGGAACGCTTCAGAGAATGCCCATTCCGGAATGGAAATGGGAGAGAATTGCTATGGACTTCGTGGTTGGTCTTCCAAAGACATTGGGCAAGTTCGACTCCATTTGGGTGATTGTGGACAGATTAACTAAGTCTGCTCATTTCATTCCGGTTAAGGTGACTTACAATGCAGAGAAGTTAGCCAAAATTTACATCTCAGAAGTTGTTCGATTGCATGAAGTTCCACTATCCATCATATCATATAGAGGTACGCAGTTTACTTCTATGTTTTGGAAAACATTGCATGCGGAATTGGGTACTAGGTTGGATCTTAGTACTGCGTTCCAAGTGTTGGAGGATATGCTTCGTGCATGTGTGATAGAATTCGGTGGCCATTGGGATAGCTTCTTACCCTTAGCGTAGTTTTCATACAATAATAGCTATCACTCAAGCATCGATATGGCTCCCTTTGAAGCATTGTATGGTAGGAGATGTAGGTCCCCCATTGGTTGGTTTGATGCCTTCGAGGTTAGACCTTGGGGTACTGATCTTTTGAGGGATTCGATAGAAAAAGTGAAATCTATTCAAGAGAAGCTTCTAGCGGCGCAAAGTAGACAAAAAGATTATGCAGATCGAAAGGTTAGAGACTTAGAGTTCATGGAGGGTGAACAAGTCTTGCTGAAAGTTTCGCCAATGAAAGGGGTGATGCGGTTTGGTAAAAGAGGCAAGCTAAGCCCAAGGTACATTGGTCCCTTTGAAGTACTTAAGCGAGTAGGGGAGGTGGCTTATGAGTTAGCCTTGCCCCCAGGGCTGTCCGGAGTACATCCGGTATTCCATATGTCGATGTTGAAAAGATACCATGGGGATGGAAACTACATTATCCGTTGGGATTCAGTTTTGCTTGATGAGAATTTGTCTTATGAGGAGGTGCCTGTTGCTATTTTAGATAGAGAAATTCGCAAGTTGAGGTCAAGGGAGATTGAATCTATCAAAGTTCAATGGAAGAATCGACCCGTTGAAGAAGCTACTTGGGAGAAGGAGGCAGATATACAAGAAAGATACCCACATCTGTTTACAGACTCAGGTACTTCCTTTCACTCTTGGTTTTCTTCTCATGATCGTTCGAGGACGAACGATGGGTAAATTGGTATCTATTGTAACGACCTGTTTAGTCGTTTTGAGCAACAGATTTTATTCTGGAAAAACTGGCAGAAGTGACGGATGCCACGACGGACCGTCACAGGCACGACGGACCGTCGTGGAGGTGTCGTTTCAAAACACTTGGAAAAATTTGAAATTGGGTACTGAAAATTGACTCTCTGAACTTCGAACGAAAGCAGGACGGACCGTCACAGGTGACGGACCGTCACAGTGTGACGGACCGTCACAGGTGTGACGGACCGTCACAAGAGTCCAGTGCAAATTCACTCTCTGACCCTTGCGACGGACAGCAGGACGACCGTCGCAGGCACGACGGCCCGGCGGGCTGCGTAGTCCCAGGCGGGGTCGGATTTCTGATTAATTAATTTAAGGGGCGTTTTGGACTATTTCCTGCTTTAATTATAAAATAATGGGTTAATGTTAATAAGTCTAATTACTTGGGGGTTAAAAGAGGTAACCTTAAGTTAATTAGTGAATTATTAGTGCCATCTTTTAAAAACTTAATTATATAATAATTAGGGTAAAGAAAGAGGGTTTGAATAAAGAAAAACAGAAAGAAAAAGAGAGGAGAACGAGTAGAGAGAGAGAGAAACGAAGAGGATAGCAAGGATTTTGAGAAGATAGCTTGTTGATCGCAATTCTTCGATGGAGGTAGGTTATGGTTTTTACACTATTCGTAGTAAACTCTTAATAGCGAATGATATGTGTTGGGTAGTATTATTAAGTCTTCTATATGCTTAATTATGTGTATGCATGATTGCTCTTATATATATATATATATGATTGTGATAAAATAAGCATGATGAAGCTATTCAATCTTAAATCTTGAAGAAACCCTAATCTACTTTGTTAATGATGATGCCTTGGTATAAAAGAAGGCTTAATGAACGAAAGTAGTGAGATTAGGGGATCGGGTGCCACGTTCCGGTACCAGGATAGAATATGAGGATCGGAGTGTCACGTTCCGACACCAGGATAGTATATGGATCGGGTGCCACGTTCTGGTACCAGGATAGAATGAGGAGCGGAGTGTCACGTACCGACACGAGAGTAAATAATATAATGAATCTTGAAAGATACTAATATATTCAATCTAAAGAACACGTTTTCCCAAATGAGTATGATGAGGAGGTGTGAGTCCTCATTGATGTGCTTGGTGTTGTAACCAAGGATTATGGTAATTGTAAATGTTGCATGCTAAGGATATTTGTTGATTTTATGATGTTACTTGATATATATTGTTTTCTATTTTGAGTTGGCCGATGATACCTACTCAGTACTTGTGGTTGTACTGACCCCCTACTTTTATGTTTTCCTTTTGTTTATTTGTGGAGTGCAGCAAACGTGCCGTCATCTTCGACTCAACAGTAGTTCAAGCCAGTCTTCGTCACACCGGATCTTCAGGGTGAGCTAATGCTTCTAGCTTGGACTGGATCTCCTTCCTCATGTCTTGATGCCTTGAAGTTTCGGCATAGACTAGCTTTTAATTGTTTTAGCTTCTTAGAATACTCTTAGTTTAGTAAATTGATCATAGATGTTCTTGTGGTGATGGCTTCCAGATTTTGGGGAATTAATAGAAGTTGAATTTTAGAAGTTATTGAATTGTCTTTTATTATGAGTTTAAGTCTTCCGCATTGCTTTATGTTGATATTAAATTGAAATGATAAGGTTCAGATTGGTTGGTTCGCTCACATAGGAGGGTAAATGTGGGTGCCAGTCGCGGCTCGGTTTTGGGTCGTGACAAATCCAAGATCCTAATTTTTCTTGAGCTTCACCAACATTGTTGGTTTCTAGGGAGAATATTTTCGCAGGGAAAGGTTTATTTCATGAGCATGGGATTTGAAATTGGGTTGGTCACGTTTTGGATTACTTATATATACCTAAAAATAGGTAAAAATCAATTAGGGTCAGTTTAGGAAGTGGGGTGAATTTTCCATTCACCCCTTAAGTGGGAAGTGCACATGCAGCTGTTGCACCAGCCTGCATCGACAGACCCAATCGATCGGGTGTTGGTCCATCGATGGGCCGTTCTGTGCCCTCCGTCTATTGGATCTGAGGCTGTATTGGGGTAAAGCCTTCCCCAGGCTAAGTGATCATCGTCTCCTCTCCATCGACGGGGCGTCAATCAACCAACAGGACGTGCATTCAGCTCATTGATTGACACTTCCAAGGCAGTGTCTCGACAGCCTTGGGTCCTTCCTTTTACGAGGCCCTTTAGAAGTCATACCCGGACATTTTAAACAAAAATACAAATTTCACAAG
The DNA here is from genome assembly GCA_027704765.1 of Solanum habrochaites. Lineage (NCBI taxonomy): Eukaryota > Viridiplantae > Streptophyta > Magnoliopsida > Solanales > Solanaceae > Solanum > Solanum habrochaites. The sequence continues at coordinate 26,587,809 of JAKWJA010002497.1, forward strand.
TTTTACACCTCCCACATCAGTTTACCCCAAAACAAATAAACGTAACATATCCAAAAAGGGTAAGCAACATCAAGACATACACACGGATGTCCTAAGGCTATCATTCAAACGTCTTGGACGTTCTTGGATGTTTGACCTCCAAACTTCACGAAACTCCATATACTACGACTAAACATTATTGTAACTCATTTTAAGATTTCATAAGCTCATGATAAACAATAAAATCACGAATAGACATGTGAGGCACATAGGTGACTAATCATCAAACGTCTTGGGCTTCCATTGACAATTGACTTCCGAATCACATCCAACGTTACACACTACCTATATATAATATTATAAGCCATTTTAGGACCTTATAACCTTAAGACAAACATGTTAGTATCTACAAACCCTAACACATTTTGGGGGTCTTACAACCGTCGAAGAGGATTATGGAATTAATCCGCTGCCAAATAATCCCACCGTGGCCCAAATGAAGAGTCAAAGAAAAGAAAATCATTAAGTCAAAGTCAAAACCAACCTTTTTTGTTGCTATTTCGACAACTGACTTCAAGAAAATTATGACTCTAACATCACCAAAAGATACTTGAAATAATTTGAAGAAAGAATATATTATAGATGAAAGAATACGAGGCACCAAGGTACTAAATTTAATGAGGGAATTAGAATTACAGAGAATGAAAGAATTAGAACAGTCAAGGAATACTTTGACAGATTGATTGTTATTATAAACTAGTTAAGATTACTAGGCAATGAATTTAAAGATACCAAAATTATTGAAAAAAGTTCTTGTAACAAATCCCAAAAGATATGAAGCATGTATAACTACCTTAGAAAATACACAAGATATGTCTAAAATTACCTTGGTATAATTTTTAATTCTTTGCATGTTCAGGACCAAAAGAATACAATTTTTGTGTTTTGAAATTATTACTCCACAATTTTCTCTGATGGTAATAAAACTGCTCAAAACACTTTTGGTAATCTTAGTTTTCTATAATCTTAAATGTAAAAAACATTTACTCTTTGGAATACATAGTTCTCATATATCATTTCAAAGAAAATTACCCCAGCTCTACTCTTCCTCAACCGAATGCCTAAGTCTTTAAAACAAGTTCTAAAATAATTTGTAATAGACTTCTTAAAATAGGGTTCATGCCAAATTATGCACGTGAACGACGCAATTCAAGGTTTTCAACAATAATGCATAGAACTCAATACTTGGAACTCAACAATTCCAAAACTCAAGGATTCAATTATACTATTAATCTCAAGAACTCTCGACTAGGGGGGTTCATGCATAATTATTGTCATGAACTACTTAACTCAAGGACTCAATGATACCTCTTATGTCAAGACTGATCGACTTAGAGGATTGATGCGGAATTATGGGAATGAACTACTCAACTCAAATAACTTCATGGGTAATTTTTAGTAGCCCCATGATTATACATTTAATCCTAAAAAGATGAGGAACTCAATACTCAACATCTTGAACTTGACGATAATACTCCTCTCAAAGATACTCAACTAATGGACTAATGGGTATTTTATAGGCATGAACAACTTGATTCAAGGGTCTAAATAGGAACATAGAACACATGTATACGACTCTTCTCATTATCATACTTACTTCCTTAAAACTCAAGTGTTGGTTTTGAAAAACATCTCTAGATTACAACTCCGGTTAGGATTCATAATGAATTATAGACATGAAAAAATTGACTCAAGTATCTTAGTTAAAATATAGAATCTCCATAATTAGGAATATAATTTTTTAATGAAACATGAACTCAAGAACTCAAAATCAACTTATCTCAAGAATACTTAAATCTAAGGGTAAACTACTAGATACTTCTTTTACTGATTTGACTGTAGATTTAAGATGTGAGAAGTCCATCCTCTATGATAGTATTTCATACAAGGAACAATAAGGTTCTTGAAGAATCTTGAAGAACAACTTGGTTAGAACCCTTGACCCTAGCTTGAATGTACAGGATCAAAAAAACCTTTCTTGATATTCTTGTATTAGTTTCTTGAAATCTCTATGCACAAGAAGTTTGATTTTCATTAGTGATTCATGATTGTATGGAGGAATTTGAGTTGAAAAGATTGGAATTCTTGGACAAAGACTCACTTTGGACGAGAAACTTGGAATATATTATAAGAATCTTGAATAGAGTTTTGACTTTGGTTTCTCCTTATGGTTTTGCCCTAGGGTTTGAGAGAGAAGAGAATGATGAATTAAAAAATGAAAATCACGTTTTTCAGTCTTTTATTAGTCAATAAATTTGTTTAGGGTTTTCTTGGAGATAAAAAAAGACAAAAATGACCTTTTTAAATATTTTCCCGCAGGCTAATTCGTAACAACACTATATTAGGCTACTAAAATAGTCATAATTTTTTACTCACAAATTGGGTTGACACGACATTTGTGGCCTTTGAATGTAGATTCAAACGCATTTAATTGGATAGGTTATGACCCAAATTAATCTTTATATTCTAAGAGACATAATCCTTTTTCGTTAACACAAGTAGAATCGAATGGAAAGATTTACAAAATAAACTCATGATTGGCGTGTGAGTGGACAAACCCAACACTGTGGAAGCTTACATACCTCTAAGAACTTGGTTACTGGCAAAATATTTAATTTCTTGAAAAAATGCTTGAACCTTGAATCTTTTCTCCGCTTGAATCTTCTCTTTAAACTCTAAATACTTTGGTAATGAATCAAAGTGATTCTAATTAGTTTAGACTCCTAAAACCCTACTAAAAATGCTAAAATTTTATTGGGTAAGGAAAAGACAAAAATACCCCTCATATTTTTAGTTAACTTTTAAACAACCCGAATTTAAACGGGTATATCTCCCTCATGTGACCTTAAAATTTATTAAACTCAGTGGAGTTGAAAAATGGGTTCCAAGACTTTACATTTAATATTTCATGGGTCTTGTAACTTATCCTGTGTTAAAAGTTATGATAATTTGAAGTTGACCTAAAATATAAAATAACTAAGGAGTGACTTAAATGAATTTTCTTTAATTCTTTTTGGAACTCAATATACTATATCTAGTGACTCGACCTTAATAATTAAGAAATATTAAATTCCTTGGTGAAGTCCTACTCACAACAAAGGATTGTTCTCATTTTGGTTCAAATCATTTATAGGGTATGAGAATATCTATCCCTTGGGATCATTTGTTCTCGCATGACGACTTGACTGGGTAAGTAATAGGGTTACTTTTATCATCTCTTCCATACCAACTAGAATATGCCTGCATTACTATTCAGAACAAACTAAGGGTTCTCATTTAGCTATTTCTCATAGTAAAACCTCATTTTCCTCATTTATAACCTTAGACGGAATTATCACACCATCATAACCACGATAATAATATCAACCTACTCTTTGTAACATAATTACATTACTAAAAATAACTCTGAAAGGATATCTCCCATACTCTTGACAACTCATTACTTTAGTACTCTCAAACACTTGACTTGATTTCTAATCTTGTCATCTCCCCCTTAGGTATAAAGCTTACACTTGAAAGCTCAAAAACCATTCCATTATCTCTAACTGGTGTACATCCGCTTTTACCTAACACTCTAAAGGATTTTATCTCATGACTACTGAAATCTCTATAACCCTGTACGAAGACCTCTTTTTAAGGTGTTTCTCTTAACGTCTTCCAATTACATACCCTCTTAGTACACATTTTCGCTCTCTTTTTACTCTTGTAGCTTAGGTATAGTTCACTACTATTATCTAAAGATTAAGGTTTCTCACTTGTATATCTTATATTCATTGTAACTAATCACCTCGATTTCTCACCTCCTCTATTTTAAGTCTTCGACATCAAATCTCAAGACTAACATCATCTCCCTCATGTTTCTATTATTTTGATCATGGAGCTCTTCTCAAATTCAAGATTATTTTTTATTATAAAACCAAAATATCAATATTATTGCTCGCCTACTATACTAACTGACCACTACTATGCACAATTGTAAAAACACTCGTCCACTAGGACCTTATGTATCAATCTTTACCTCTTAGCATCTACACTTACAACTTCTATCTTATTCCACTTCACAACTTATGTACTTTTTTCTCACTTACTATCGATTATATCTCAATTTGTTGTATCATCCTATGAATATTATGGGGTTCCCCCTTCAAAGTTCATAATCGTAGCTTAGGTCTATAACCTTATGAAGACTCTTCTATCTGATTCCACACATATACTTAGTATCCTATTACACGATCACACATCGACATCAACTTATTATTGTTGACAGAATGCTCTATCCATCATGACTAATAATTATTCCTCCTATCACTATATTCTTACAATTCCTTTTTTGACTCATAAAGGAACTCATTACTTAGAACTTACTACGTGCACGATTGTAATAAAATAATCTACCCGATCACCATTCCCTTTCCTTAGATTACTAAACATCTACATACTTTCCTCTAATTTTGGGAGCTTTCGCTACTACTGCTCATAATCTCGTAATTCATACTATTTTTATGGTGAAATACAACTAAAGATCTAAACAAAACATCTTTTTAAAGGTGTTAGTTGAATAAGGTTTAAGGAAGAGTGTGCAACTCGCTATCAGCTAAAAAATGCATGATTTATATGAACATGAGTGCATTGCTGTGAAACTCAACACTTAACTCACTCATGGTCTTCTCTCAAGCACCTCTTGAGTCTCATGACTTCCTCAAGACTCATTGTAAGAGAAAGTCATCAATAAAGGACGTACTTTTCTTTTCAACCAAATCTAGTATGACAAATAGTCGTATAAATTTGAGGAACACACGAGATGGCGTTAAAATCTATTGCTTAACGCTATTCAATTAATAAGAGTATGAGTGAACGGAAAATTTTCTTAAAACTATTATAGTCCCTCATTTATTGAAGTGGATCCCTCACAACCATAAACAATACCCCACCAACACGGCTACATAGATATCCTAGGTTACTTAAATTGTGTGCTCAAATATAAAGATTGTCATGACTCGAGCCTACATCCTTGATGTGGCTGTATCTCAAGAATGATTACTGGTCGTAAAAGAACCCTTATCCTAGATGACTACAAGTTAAAGACTAACTTGAGCATACAAAATATAAAACCAAAATAAATTCATTGAACTCAACCTTTTTAAAAGTCTGCAGGATACTCAAAATAAAAGTAATTATAGAAACTCCTCAATTCTATCTATCTATGAAGCCTCTACTATTAAAAAATGATATTAGGAAAAGCACCACCACATATCAAAACTAGGAACTATAAGATAAAGTTTAAGTCTTTCAAATTATAAGAAGGCTCACAAAAGCTTACAAGAATATTACATGACCTCAATGAAACACCTATTAATGCTCCTGAGTAACTATATGTGCATCATGAAATGATGAATGACAAATGACTCAGTATGTGGAATGTACGAGTATGTAAGGAGAAACATACTTACTTCACTCAACTAAACTCAATTCAACAAAACATAGTTCAAATCAAATCATAGAAAATAAAGCTCAACTAAATGATAAGATATTCAACTTAGTGAAATAAGTCTCAAATCATTAATCACATACATGACTCTAGGTACTCAACTCTAGATACTGAACTCTGGATACTCAACTCTAGATACTCAACACAATATAAAGCAATAATAAAAATGTAGTATATCAAAAACATTGAAAACAGTAGATATCAACTCAATGTATTAGAAAATACAATGTAACTCTATTTGTGTACAAGAATAAAAAAAATAGACTATATTTGTATATAAAAATATAAAATAAACTCTTTGTATATAAGAATACAAAATATATATATGGAATTGTCTATAACCAACAACAATCACAATGAGTTATGTGATAATACATGGTCTCGCATACGCTGCCAAAACTGTGTTATACTTTCCAAGGTATAATACCTATTCACTATGTTTATCCACTAGTGTATGCTAATAATTATTAAGTTACAATTGAATAAGTATGACCCTTTTATCCATGTTTGTTACATGATTTATGAGGGCAATGGGTTGTCTGGAATCTCCACCATATCGGTGCTCAATACTACTTTAAAATATAACTAGCTCATATGCTTAAAAACCTAATTATTTCTATTTTTGAGATTATTACTAAAATTCATTCTCATAAAAGAGATGGTACTCAAACTCTTTTGGAAATCTTAGTTTCCTTTAATCTTAAATGTAAAAATATTTACTCTTGCAAAAGTTCCCCTATATCATTTTTAAAAAAATGAAATAGCTCTACTCTTCCTCAACTCACTGCTCAAGTCTTTAAAACAATTTGTAAAAGACTTCTTAAAATAGGGGTCATGCAAAATTATGGATGTGAACGACTCAATTCAATGTTTTCAACAACTATGCATTGAAATCATACTTGGAACTCAATAATTGTAGAACTCAAAGATTCAATAATACTACTCATCTCAAGTATGCTCGACTTGGAGGTTTCATGTGAAATTATGGATATATAGTACTTAACTCAATGACTCAATGATACCTCTGATCTCAAGACTTCTTGACTCATAAGGTTCATATGGAATTATGGGCATGAATAACTCAAGTCAAGGAACTTTATGGGTAACATGTAGTGGCGCCATAAGTAGGAATATAATCCCTAAAGGATTATGAACTAAATACTCAAGACATAGAACTTTAAGATACTCCTCCTCTAAAATATACTCAACTTATGGAGTTCATGTGGCATTTATTGGAATGAAAGACTCGACTCTAGGGTAAATATAACAATAGGGAACTCATGGATACCACTCTTCTTATTCTCATACTTACTTCTTCAAAACACAATTAAAAACTCAAGTGTGTGCTTTGCAAAACTTCTCAAGATTTATATCTTAAAAAACGTTCATGTTTAATTATAGACATGAACAACTCAACTCAATTATCTCAATAAGAATATAGAACCTCAATAATTATGAATAGAATTTTATTATGAAACAGAAACTCAAGAACTCCTAATCAACTTATCTAAAGAATACTCAAATCTTGGGGCAAATCCTAGTTTTTATTTTACTGATTTGAGAGTAAATATAGGGTGTGAGGACGAACTAGTCCAATACTATAATAGTCTTTCATACCTGGAAGAACAGGGTTCTTGAAGAATCTTGCAGAACAACTTTATTAGAAGCCTTGACACCCTATCTTGAAGGTAAATGATCAAGAAAACCTTTCTTGATATTCTTGAATTATTTTCTTGAAATCTCTATTGACAAAAAATATTATTCGCATTAGTGATTTATAATTGTATGGAGGAATTTGAGTTTAAAAACTGGGATTCATGGAGAAAGAGTTACCTTGACGAAGAATGTTGAAAAAGATTGAAATAATCTTGAATGAAGCCTTCTACTTTGATTTTTCCTTAGGGTTTGGCCCTAGGGTTTTAGAGAGAAGAAATCGAGGGATTAAAAGATGAAAATATGATTTTTTTAAACCTTTTATTATTCAAGAAACTTGTTAGGGTCTTATTATGTGTAAAAATATAAAACAACCCTTTTAAATATTTTCCTATCGGCTAATTCATAACAACACTATATCAGGTTACTAAAATAGTCATAACTTTTTACTCAAAAATTGGATTGACACGAAATTGATGGCGTTGAAAAGTTTATTGAAACACCTTTAACTTCATGGGTTATGTTTGTAGCTGACCCAATAAGAATCTTACATCAAAACGTAGTCAATATGAAAACTTCAAGAACCTTATAAAAAACTCATCAAGAAATTGATTTGGTCAATATTTATAAATGGATTCCAAAAAGAAACTCATTATCCACGTGTGTTTAAACAAACCCAACACTATGGAGGATTGCATACCTCATATCTTCTCTCAAAACACTGACACTTTGGGGATGAATCAAACATTCATATCTCCCTCATAAAAGCTCAAAATTTAGAAAACTAAGTGGGTTGGAAAGAGGACTCCAAGACCTTTAATTTGATATCTTATGAGTCTTCTAACTCATGATCATGTGCTAAGAGGTATGATCATTTGAAGTTGACCCAAAACATAAAAGAACTAAGGAATAATTTTGAATGAATTATCTTTTATTCTTTTTGGAACTCAAGGTTATATATCTGGTGAACTTACCTTAATACTTATGAAATTTTGAATTCCTTGGTTAAATGCTACTCACAATGAAGGATGGTTCGCGTCTTAGTTCAAAAATTTTCTTGGCTCACGCTATGTTCTTTCATTAATTGTCCATACAAACAAAGCAAAAATTGGTATTCTTATAAAGAGGACCACTGGCGGAAGCGGCAAGAGAATGATGCTTTTGCTCTGAAGATGCAAATTTCTTTGACTAAAATCTATGAAGATGAAAATGATGTGGTTTTATTACTATCTATAACTAGTAACTAATGAAACCACATAATATTCATTACCACCATTTATATTCAGAAAACTCAACAGTTTTGTAGTAGGAACACAATTTAAATTCTTATCTACAACAACATCGCCTTTGTTGCCCTCTCAGTTGTCCACTGGAAATAAATGACAAATTCAATTTTTCCATCAAAATTCGGTGAAACAACATAACTACCATCTCTACCACTGGTTTATATCATAGATCTCAACATATTCGTGTTTAGACGAAGAAGAGTAAAACAAAATCTAAAGTTAAAGACCACCAATTTTATCATTTTTATCTTTTAGTCACAACAAGTGGTATCATAGGCGGGTGTAGTTCTAGCCGCAACCTTTTTGATACTAATGAAGATTTTGTTTGGAGAATGTAAGACCTCAAAAATTACTTAGGGTAATTAGATCCTAAGATGTTGTTAATGGTGTTCTAAGTTCTTAATGTGGTCTATTATATTGTATAAAGGCAGTATCTAATATTTTAGGTGCATTGGAAGTAAAACATTAAAGGACGACTAAGACGTTCAACGACTAAGTCACCTATGAGACTCTTATGTAGTTCTATGGGTTTATGTGTTATTCATGATGTTATAAGGTCCTAAATTGAGTTATTATATCATGCATATGCATTCTGTCAAGTGTTGATAAGCTTGGAGGTCAAACGTCCAAGAATGTTCATAAAGTTCAAAAGATGTGCCTTGTAATGACCTTGTGTGCCTAGGCATGTTTCATTGAGTTTTACATGTTCATGTTGGATGAAATTCATTTGAGAGGTATTTAACTCATATATGAGGATTTTTGGGTAGGAAACGCCCGGGTAAACATTCCCAAGGACAATTCAAGGGTCCTTGAGGAAGGACACAAACTGGTGGCAAAAACTGGCCAAGGCAGTCCACCTATAGATGGCAATCGATGGCCAGTGTCCTGGTCGACGCCCCTTAGGTTGTGGGAGACGTTTGGGAATTAGCATGGGGAGCTAATATCCCATCTCCAAGTCTCTAAGCATATCGACGGAGGACAATTTGATCTGAAAGTGGACCTATGCACCATCGATAACAACCATCGATTCACCTATATTTCTTGCGCAGGTCACTGTTAAGTGAGGGGTGAAAATATAATTTCACCCCACTTCCAAATATAGATTTTTTTTGTTCCTAGGGGGCATATTGGGTATTTTGAAGTTGTTTACAAGTCATTAACACTTAGAATATTTTATTCTTCCAGAATCCCTTAAGTATTCCCAAAGACTCCATTTAAGTTCAAAGTTAAGGAAGAACTTGGTGTGACGAATCGAGTGGATATTCTTCATCAAAGTAAAGAAATAGCTTCATTGAGGTGTGGCTTTTTATCCTTTAAACTCGTTTCATCAAGGAGCCTAACTTCAAAGATGTTTTCTATAGTTTTCAAAGATTATTTGTCCAATTTCATGATTCTACCATGGGTTCTCGCATTAAAGGTTTTTAATAAATGATTAGTGATTTAATTGTTGTTATTTAAATGATTTTAAATGAATCTACCTACAAACCGATGTAATTGATGAACCCTAGTTTTTGACTAATTTATGGGTTTCTTGATATTGGTTAATGTTTATGGATTAATGTGTAGTTTCTTATGGGCTTTCCAATTGATGTATCATTGTTGTTAGATTGTTGAATCTAGATTGCATTGGTTTAGATTTCATTTATTATTATAGTTTATGTATTGAGTTGGTGTTCATGGCCATTAGTAAGGGCCTTATAATATTGAACTAGATGATTTGGTATTGGCTTTAAGTGTTGATGATGAAGAGGTGGTATGCTTCCCTATTTCTTCTTATTTAATGTTATTTTATATTTCAATTATGTTTTGATTAGTGTGGTCCACTTAAGGTGGCGGTGTTATGTGAATTGATGTGGCCTTATCGATGTTATTTTTAAGTATATTGATTATCATGGCCGGCACTAGTTGAAGTTATATGACTATTTTTGTAGTTGATTTGGTGATGTATGATCATATCTACTTAGATGTAAAAGTATGTGTTGAATTATTGATACTATTTAGGTAATCATGTTAAGCTATGACTATGTATTAAGTTTATAGTCTTAGAGTTGATTCATGGTTGTTCCTAACATAGTTGTTTGAGTATATAATGGTTATATTAATGATGTTAAGGTAATGAATAGGTTTACTAGATAATGTTAAAAGTCATTCCTAAGTGTCTTAAGAAATATAGGCTATATGTGTTAAATGGTAGTATGTTGTGTCTTGTTTAGGTTGACTTGTGTCCATTGCTTGATGCTTATGTGAATATGTGATGTCTTGAATTGGGAACCTAAAGGGTCTTAGTGTTTGAATAAATGAATATAGGTGAGACCTAGAATGATGATAAGAGGGTCCTTCATGTGCAACCTTGAACCAAGTGGTAAGGTTATGAAACTTGAAGTCGAAAACCGTAATGGTATCCTTCATATAATGAATGGTGAACCTAGGGTTGATTTGCTGGAATGGGCATCATATCCATCCGTAGGAAATTCATGATGAGCTTCTTGTCTAGATAGTGATATAGCTCTAGCGGACCTTGCTTTGATACGGTAAGTATAATTGGGTTCTAGAACTTGATATGGGACCCATTTGTATGAACCTTAATGTGACTTAATCTATGAGAACGAAGGTTAGCAACGAGTGAGTATGGTAAGGGAAGTAGTTTTATTCAAAGAGAGAGACTAGAATACAAAGAATCCCTTCGTATTTCCTTATCCATGTGGCTACATGGGATTTGTCTGTGTTCAACCATTGGCAACTAGAACAACCTCATCACAGTAGGATAGAAATCTGGATTCCATGCTTTGCTACCATGGTCTATGTCGGTATTTCCTATTCTAGTCATATGTGATACATATTAGCATTAGAGAAGTTCTATGAGGTTTAGGTAGTGGCATAGGACTCTATCTAGACATTGCACCATAGGTTTTTAAGATGGTAATAAGATTCCCTAGGTTTTATCCAAGACCATTATTTGAATGTCCTTTTTGTGATGTATGCCTATTAAATGAACTAATGGTTTAATGATATATAATATGTAAATGAATAAGTACCAAACATAAATTTACTTAACGAATCCTTAGTTAAAGTGTGAAGAGGGCATACAGGAAGATCTCTTCATGTCATATCTGTGGAAGTGTTCAGAATGACTCTAATTAGGGAAGATGTTTGGTGTTGTAGACATGATCTAAGACTTAGGTAGTGTTAAGTACTATTTAGGTAATCTTGATAAGGTCAATAATGGATATTATCTTCTTGATTTACTTATGTAGGTCTTTTGATAGCCTATGGAAGGACAATGTCATATCATTTGTGTGTTGGTGTATTTAGCGAGAATGATTCTATACTCGGCATTCTATAGAATCTCTTAAGTGTGTGTGTAAGGTATTCTATGGGTGGTTGCTTCACAACTCACTCAAGTTAGACTTAGAATCACCTTTGGTAGAAGAATGTTACATTTAAGTTTATGATGCTTGTAAGTGTGTATGTGACTCATTATAGGTAATCTTGAGGGTCGTTTAGGAACATCTAGAGAAGGTGTATGGGTGGTATCTCTTTCTGTGAGTTTAATGAATCCTAGGATAGCTTTGAGAAGGGTAATTACATGCTAAAGGGTGTCTAAAGAGAAGGATAAGTAACTTCACTGTACAGTAAAGAAATTGACTGTGATAATGAATAAGGTTACTGTAAAGTAGATTCAAAATTATGATTTTTAGTTAAATGTTTTCTTATGTGATTCTAATGTTGGTAAATGTTGTTCTTATGATTATAATATGATATTTAAGTGAAAACATGAATATTCGTTTTCATGATTTTTATGGATAAACCACATTTAGTACATGTTGTTGTACTAATCCATGTTTTTATCTATATAGTGCTTGGTAGGTGAAGAAATTTTTGGAAGAAGACTTGGACTTACAAGATCGTTCAAGAGAAGTTTAAGTATGTCCTCACTTCTCTCTAGCGCATATATGTATTATATGTTTCTAATGAAGCTTTGTAATAAACTTATTAGTACTATGTTTTCTATATTCGTATAGGTCGTGTCCCAAGTACTCTTATGTCTAAGATGATGAAATTGAGAATTAGTATTTCCTATTACTTCTATATGAAAGCGTTTTTAATGAATATTTTATTGTTTTATGAAAAGTTTTAATTCCGCACTACTTTTCATTATGTATAGGCGATGAATGATTTGAGAGTCTTGTATGATACCTCTAAAAGGTCGAATACACCGTGCCACAATCGAGACTGTGCCCTAATTTCTAGGGTGTGGTCTCGGGATGTTAAAATCTTGGTATCAAAGCATAGGTTAATGGAAGTTGTTTTAAGAATCAAAAAGTATCGACAAGTCCCGGCTAGTAGAGTCTTGACCATTGGTGTGAATCGCAACACATCTATGGGCGAGAGGCTATAGGACGATAGTGTTTCCATCCATTTATACTCATATGTCATGCGATAGAGTAATGTTATTAGTATCCTTATGAATGTGTTTCCTTGTTTCTAGGAGATGAATACTAGAAGGATGGCTGCTAAAATGTTGGAAGAGGGAAGGTTGAATGAGGAATCTCATCCTCAAGTTGAGCAAGTAATTCAAGATGGACAAGGTGACCAAGGTGATCAAGTGTCTCCTCAAGGAGATCATGCCCCTAATGTGGGAGGAGGTAATGAGGTTCCGGTGGTTCCCCTGGAATTGAATAATTGGGAGATTAAAGAGGCTTTGCTTTCTTTAGCCTGAGCCGTAACTACTCAATCTAACTTAAACATGGTGCACAGGGTTAAATCTATGGAGAGCACAAATATCATCTAGGTTGATAGACTTTATGAGGTTGAATCCTCCAATCTTTATTGGATCTAAGGTCAATGATGATCCCCAAGAATTCCTTGATATTGTGTACAAGGTATTGAGTGTTATGGGGGTTACATCTAGCCATAAGGCGGAGTTGGATTCTTATCAATTGAGAAATGTATCTCAAATTTGGTACACTCAATGGAAGGACAATAGGATGGTGGAGTCGGGTCCTCATGAGTGGGAAGAATTAAAGGAAGCTTTTCTTTGTAAGTACTTTTTCCGTTAGAGGAGGGAAGTGAAAGAAGAGAAGTTTATCAATCTCAAGCAAGGCAATATGAGTGTTGAGGAATACTCTTTCAAATTCTAAATTTTTTCAAGATATGCACCTTCCCTAGTTTATAATCCAAGGGATGAAATGAGTCGCTTTTTGACGGGTGTAGCCAACTTAGTGAGAGAAGAAGGTCGTACGACTATGCTACATGATGATATGACTTTGGCTAGACTCATGGTGTATGCAGTCTAAACTTAGGAGGGTTTCATGTAAGTTTAAAATTAGTGTTGATAGTGATCAAGTGCGACCTAGGTTCAAAAAGAGGATTCAAACTCAAGATGGATCTAGTGTTCCTAAGAAGAAGTTTTAGAAAGGAGGTGGTTCTAAAAATGGTAAGCCTACATGTACCACTTGTGTTTGAAACATTATGGTGAATGTCTAGTGGGTACGAGTAATTTCTTTGGATGTGGAAAAAATGGGCACAAAGTGAAAGATTGTCCTCACATTGCTTTTAGACAAGAGGGTAAGATAGTTGATCCCAGTGCTCCAAAGGATGATGCTCAAACAAAGAGGTGTTTCTATGCACTACGTACTAGAGGTGAGAATCCGGATAGGAGTGATGATGATGTTGGCAAGTCCTTGTTTCTCTAATTATGGTATAAGTTCCTTTTAAGTAGGGGAGTATGGCTAAATAAATATGCTACCTGGTTTCATGTGCATGATGTTTAGGAGTTTGGTTGAAATTGTATTTCATTACCTTCATTAACTGTGTGTTTTATTGAGTTATGAGCATGTTGTAAAAGTTGTTTATATGATGTTACCTTGAATATTAGCATGTCTATATCATGAATTTCTGAAAAATTGTATTTTTGGAAAATTTGTTAAAATCTTTGTAGTATTGGAAAACTGCTCACTGTAATATTTTGGAGAATTTGACTAGTTGTTTCTTTGGTCTTAAATTATTGTAATGTAGTTAGAAATGATGTGCATGAGTATAATAATGAATATAAAATGAGTTTTTATTATTTGGAATGAAGTATGTGAGTTTTGTAGCATAATGAGTTATAGAATTGGCTTCTTGTTTCTTGTTGTGTTGTGAATCTCTTAACTATGTGAAATTGATGTTGAATCTAGATGATATGTTATATGGTTTGGTTTTGTTCTACTAGTTAATCTGTATTATTTGAAGTGTTCGGAGAGTGACAAGTGTTATTCAAGAACGAATATTGTCCAAGTGGGGGAAATTGTAAGACTTCAAAAATGACTTAAGAGTAATTAGATCCTAAAATGTTGGTAATGGTGATATAAGGTACTAATGTTGTCTATTATATGGTATAGAGGCAGTACCTAAGAGTTTATGTGCATTAGAAGTCAAACATCAAAGGACGACTAAGACCTTTGACAACTAAGTCACCTATGAACCTCGTATGTGGTTCTATATGTTTATGTGTGATTCAGGAGTTTAGAAGGTCCTTGATTGAGTTATTATAGTATGGACAGGTAGTGTGTCAAGTTTTCAGAAGATTGGAGGTCAAACGTCAAATAACGTTCATGAAGTTCGAAAGATGTGCCTTTAAAGGACCTTGTGTGTCTACGAATTTTTCGTCGAGTTTTACGTGTTCATTTTGGATGAAATTCATGTGAGAAGTCTTAAACTCATATAATAAAATGTTTGGATTGGAACAGTCTGGGCAAACATCCCCATGAACCATCCAAGGGTCCTTGCGGAATGAACCAAACTGGTGGGCAAAACTTCCCAAGGTAGTCCACTTACGGATGGCAATCGACGACTAGTTGCCTGGTCAACGCCACGTAGGTGGGAAACCATATGTGTGTTTCCTGCGCAGGTCACTATTAAGTCATGGGTAAAATAAGAGCTTGGAGTGACAAATTGAGTAGAGATTCTTCATCAAAGTGAAGAATTAGCTTCTTTGAGTAATGACTTTTGATCTTTGAAACTCGTTTCACCAAGGAGCCCAACTTCAAAGATGTTTTCTAAAATTTTCAAAGATGAATTGTCCAATTTCATGATTCTACCATGGGTTCTTGCATTAAAGGTTTTTAACATTGAGTAATGATTGAATTGTTGTTATTTACATGATTTTTACTTAATCTACCTATGAACCCATGTAATTGATGAACCCTAGTTTTTGACTAATTTATGGGTTACTTGATATTGGTCTAATGTTTATGGATTCATGGGTAGTTTCTTATAGGCTTCGTAATGATATAAGAATTTTATTCAATTGATGTATAATTGGACCTAGATTGTTGAATCTATATTGAATTGGTTTAGATTTCATTGATTATTATAGTTTATGTATTGAAATGGTGTTCATGGCCATGGGTAAGGGCCTTATGAATCTGAATTGGATGATTTGGTATTGGCTTGAAGTATTGAGGATGAAGAGCTAGTATTCTTCTATATTTCTTCTTATTTAATGTTATTTTAAATTTCAATTATGTTGTGATTGGTTTGGTCCACTTATGGTGGCGGTGTTATGTGATTTTTTGTGGCCTTGTAGGCGTTATTTTTAAGTATATTGATGATCATGGACTTTTCGGCACTACTTGAAGTTATATCACTATTTTTTAGTTGATTTGGTGATGTATGATCATATCTACTTATATGTGAAAGTATGTGTTAAACTATTGATACTATTTAGGTAATCATGTTATGATATCACTATGTGTTAAGTGTGGAGTCTTAGAATTTATACATGGTTGCCCTAACATGTCTATATGAGTCTATAATGGTTATATTAATAATGTTAAGATAATAAATTGTCACACAGGGATCCTGGATCACAGATGAGACCGGCGTCCTTAACCTCTCAGAGGTCACATACAAACCTATTCTTAACTTTCATCACAATCATAGAGTTAAATTTAGCAGAAAATTTTTAACTTTTATTGAAGTGTTGTTATATTTCATATAAATGCATAATAGTGATATAATAACATCTCAAACTAAATAACCATCTAATAATAGATTGAACAATTGAAATGAAGAATCATAATATTAGTAATAGTTTGCCAAACCAACCCTAATACAAACGCTTGAACAAATGTTTGAAATGAAACGCGAGGGACAACATCAACTAGCTATGTCTAACGTACTAAAGCTAGAATACAATTTGTAAACATCCTCGAACTCAAGAGGACCTACCAAAGTCTTGATATGCTAGTCCAAAACGCTTCAACTAATCTTTAATCTTCTTAAGGAGCAGCACATATAAAAATAGTAATTGTATATGTGTTCGCAAACACTTATACTAAGTATGGGTGTATGCACATAAACAAATAAGGACTATGCATTATCAAGGAAAGCTTTTCCTATAGCAACATGTCGTTTCTTGAAAGTAAAGTCACTTAACTTTCATAATTCGTTATTTCTAATCATGCTACAAATATGACATATTTTCATGCATATGCATTTAAAGAACACAACCCATTTTCTATATGAAAATAAGACCTTGGAATCATGAACATAATTTTAGAACAACTCAAGAAAAAGTTAATAATTTTGCTCCTTTAGGACGAGAGCTCTCTTTCCCAGCCTTAGTTTATTTTCAGTCTTTTCTTCTTTCTTGTTGTGTAATTCAATGATATCCTTTGATCCTATGTTTTACTTACGAGTGAAATGATTCATTGTAGTCCCATACCTACAATGAATCAAGTAAGTAATCCAAAACACTAAGGAAATGATTTGGGTACCCTACTCATGAGTTATTACTTTCATTCTTGTTAAATTGGGAATGAAGTCTTTATAAGCCAATAATTATTAGCTATTCCCATTTTTTTATTATTTGCATAATATATAGTTACTAGGGCATATATTAATACTCCAATATTCGCATAAACCAATAACTGTTCAAACTTCATTCTTGTCAAACATTGATGATTTGACATCCTCATGCTTTGCTTAATTATTTCACCTTGAACTTATATTTATTCTTCGTTGATATGTTGTTCACTTTGAACATGTTACTTTATTTCTTAAAAAAATCATTAGCATTTAGCTGATACAAATCATGTGAGCTAACAGGAAATCTAGTGTCTTCCCCACACCGAAAAGAGGTATTTCACCGGCTAAAGTGAAACCGAATACTTTCTTGAGCATTTAGCTGACATAGATCATGTGAGCTAACATGAAATCTAGTGTCTTCCCCACACCTAAAAGAGGTGGTTCGCCGGCTAAAGTGAAACCGAAAACATTCTTATGATTTTAACCGACATAGATCATGTGAGAAAACATGAAATCCAGTGTCTTCCCCACACCGAAAAGAGGTGTATCACTAACCAAAGTTAAACCGAATACTCCCTAGCTTTGTTAGGTGGATCCACTAGCTACTAACCTATGCTGGAAACATAGTTTGAAGACTAGGAGACCTTGGAGACTCTGATCCACCTTGGTGGTAGTCTCATCTCATGAGGCTTACATGTGCTTGCACAAGCTCATTTCTAGTCTATCAGTGCTAAGCTCAGATATATTATACTTTACAAATTGTAGAGTTGACTCAAACATTATGGAAGCTCACTTCTAGTATGAGGTATACTTAGTTCAATGAATGACATGTTATCCCTTTCTTTAATTAATGAATGTTATTTTAAATCCTACATTATCATCATGGTGTGAGTGAGACTTGTCTCACAGTTTCTAACACCCTCTTCTGTGAGTACTTTTTGACATAATTGCTTAGGTGTAAGTGATACTTGTCTCACTTCTTTTAACACCCCATTCTTGGTCAATTAAATAACTCATAAGCTTTTAGTTATTTCATTACTCACCTCATCATGTTATACGTTAATTTATAGTCTTGTACCATTCTTTAAGCAAGTTGTAAGGACATTATTCAATGTGCTACTATATTCACAAGTTCATTTAGATAGGGTATGTTGGGACTTGTCAGAATCATTGGCATACCCTTGGTTATGAGTTCATTTAATTACATCTTGTCAAATCTCATTCTTTAACATGTATTTGGTGTTATAATACATTGGCCATATAAGATTGGTATGAAGTAGTAATGGCCAATTCTATTACATATTTAATAAATTAATATTTCTAGCCAATTTATTGTCATAAAACAAACTTCCACTAAACATTTAAGTATGCCAACTTTTGACCTTTGATTGGACTTTAAGAACAATTCAATCTTCTCGAACACAATTAGGCATAACAAAATTTATTATCTTATGTAAATAATACCTTAATCATACGGATCTAACATATAGGTCTAATTCGATATTATAAATCACAGATACATAAACATAATAATCAGTTAGCACCACATACCAACAACATGCTCGAGATTTGTATTATACGTACTACTAGAATCGCAAATAGGGATAACTAGGGAGATTAACATTCAACAATTTCATTGGAAACAACCCTAGTTTCGGTTTTCTTGAAGTCAATATGATTGAAAAGCCTCATGGGGAAAGGAATCCAAGAGAGAAAACCCATACCATACTTTAGAATTATATCTACGATGATCACCCTGTTCTTTGCACAAACACGTTGAAGAACTACCTTGAAATCTCCTAAGGTTTTTCTTACGTTGTTCACTTATTTTCAGCTGTAGGTTTTCTAATACTTAAACATGAGTCTAAGTCTTACGAACTAAATATTGACTAATTCAACTTAGTATAAATAACTTAATTAAATAAATCAATTAGTTAATTACCAAAATGCCCCTCCTAAATTGACTAAAAATAGGAGAGCATTTGACATAGCCAAAATCTGAAAAAATTGATGAGGGTCTCGGTTTGACCATTTAAATTAATTAATTACGTTGATAATTTAATTAATTATGAGACCTCGGGTAATTACTAAAGTACCCCTAAGTAACTAGGACCATAACCAACCCTTTTGGACCATCCTAGGTTAGGTACTAGGATGTTTCTTTAGTTGGTTACTCGGCTAGTGTCACCCTGTTAGGTCTTAGGTTGTCGGGTGCACTAGTTAGTTCATTTTAGTTATTCCTAGGTTTGTTATCTAGTTAGTTAAGTTAGTTAGAGCCTAGGAGAGGAACCTCGTCCCCACGTTGCTTCACCCGACGGGTGCCTGTCCCGTAACCGCCCTAACCGAATCGGTTGGGCTTGGTCTCTCGGTCCGTAACACATGTGCTTGCGCATGTGTTGCCGTGCACTCTGTAGTTGAACTTGGAAAGTTCACTTCTTAATTTCCCAAGGATCCTCACTATGTCCTTGGGCACTACTTAATCTACATAGTCATTTTTTATGATCATGTTCTATGGTACTTAGTCTTGACACTTGGATGCGTAGTACCTAATGTGTGTCAGCGATGAAAATAAAAAATCTAGGTTAGGGTCTCATTGCAGGTACAATTACGATACAATCTTGGATTGTGTTTTACGTTACTTGTGTATAAATATAAATTGGCTAACTCCCTTAAGCCAATATTCTCTAACATGCCCAACATTACTTTGTATTGAGCATTGGGATGCCTATGTACCCTTATACGTATTCTTAAAACCCAAAAGTTTTTTCACTAGACAAGAGCATTTTCTAGATTGTTACGTTATCCCCTCCATAGGAACATTCGTTCCGAATGACACTACACATCATTTTAAATCAAAGAGGGTATTTTCAAAAAACACATCAACATACTTGAAACTTTACTCTTCGTGAATATCTAACTCACAACTTACTTTGGATGATGCACATCACTAAAAGCTTATTTGAAGCTTCATATCTGAGATTGAGGAACTTACTTCTCAATCTTACTTTAACTCAATGCACATCAAAACTTATGCAACACAAAGATCATGTCAGCACTACTGAAAACAACCACATGAATGAAAGCATGAACTCATATTAAATCATATAGTGCAAGTATAAAACACACATTTATGGACTTAAAACACCAAAACCGACTAATGCACTAAAATTTAGAGTCTCCTAAAATAAATCAGACTTAGGAAGAATTTATCTAACCTGAAGAACTGAAAAAGTGAGGGTAACAAGATCTCATATCGGCCTCGGCCTCCCATATTGCTCCTCAACAAGGTGGTTCTGCCATAACACCTTTATGGTGGCCACCTCCTTGTTCCTCAGTCTCTTCACTTGGCAATCTAAAATTTCAACTAGAACCTCAACAGATAGGATGGATGCTTGATCACCTAGACACTTTTTAAGCATCGAAACATGAAACACTGGATGAACAGAAGCCAAGTCATTTGGTAACTTCAGTTCATAGGCAACATTCGCTTCTCGCTGTAAAATCTCATAAGGACCTAAATACCTCGGACTCAACTTCCCTTTCTTACCAATCCTCATCACCCCTTTCATTGGTAATATCTTTAAGTAGACTTCATCACCTACCTCGAATTCAATATCCCTCTTTCTGTTATCAGCATAGGAATTTTAATGACTATAAGCAGTAGGCAATCTATCCCTGATCATTCTCACCTTTTCCCTGTCCTCATATATGATCTCAGGGACAAGGATGGTAGACTCTCCTAGTTAAAACCATCCAACTAGGTACCTATATGTCTTACTGTACATTGATTCAAAAGGTGTCAACCCCATACTTGAATGGTAGCTATTATTATAAGAGAACTCAATCAGTGGCAAGTGATCATCCCAACACCCCTTGAAGTCAATAACACATTCTCTTAGCATGTCTTCAATGGTCTGAGTGGTATGTTCTGCTTGTCCATCCGCTAAGGATGAGAAGCAGTACTAAGCTTCACCAGTGTACACAAGCTCTTTTTGAAAGATCTCTAATACTGAGAAGTGAAGTGGGTTCTCCTAGCCTAAATGATAGATAAAAGGATCCCATTCCACCTCACTATCTCATCAATATACACCTTTGCATAATCTCCAGCTTTGTAAGTAGACTTCTCAACAATGAAGTGAGCAAACTTAGTCATCATGTAGACAATGACCCAAATGGAATCATGCAGTATCCTGGTCTTGCAAAGACCGACCACAAAGTCCATATAAATAGCCTCCCACTTCCATGTTGGAATCTCAATTGACTGGGTAAGACCTCCATGCTTAAGATGTTCAGCCTTAACATGTTTGCAATTGGACACTCTTCCACAAACTTACAAATATCTTA
This sequence comes from Solanum habrochaites, assembly GCA_027704765.1. Classification (NCBI taxonomy): domain Eukaryota; kingdom Viridiplantae; phylum Streptophyta; class Magnoliopsida; order Solanales; family Solanaceae; genus Solanum; species Solanum habrochaites. The sequence goes on from JAKWJA010002497.1 coordinate 26,609,412, forward strand.
ACATGTTTGCAATTGGACACTCTTCCACAAACTTAGAAATATCTCGCTTCATACCTTCCCACCAATAGATCTCCTTGAGATCATGATACATCTTGGTGGAACCTAGATGAATGTAATACTTGGATACATGAGCCTCTGCAATTATATTAGGTCTCAAATCATCAATATTTGTTATACACAATCTACCTTGGTATCTATGCACACCATACCCTTCGGGGAGAATGATTCATTAAGCTTACTCAACACTGAATCTTTCAACTCCATGAGTACTGGTTCGAGATGATATTTACCTTTTACATCTATAATAAATGAGTATTTAGAACTGGAGTGAACTAAAACACCCCCCATTTGGTGTATCTACCAGTCGTACACCTAACCTAGCGTATTGGTGTACCTCTTTAACCAATTCCTTCTTCTCATCATCGATATGAGACACACTGCCCATGCTCAATCGACTCAAAGCATCGGCCACTACATTGGCCTTACCGTGGTGATAGTGGACACTCATTTCATAATCCTTGAGTAGATCTAGCCATCTTCACTGACGAAGATTCAATTCTCTTTGTGTAAAACCATACAAAAGACTTTAATGTCAAGTAAATACATCAACATGTACACCATATAAGTAATTTCTCCAAAGTTTCAACACAAATACCACAAACAGCTAACTCAAGATCATGCGTAGGGTAATTCTTTCATGGACTTTCAACTATCTTGATGCATATGCAATACCTTGCCATCCTGCATAATAACACATCCCAAACCTACTCGGGAAGCATCATAGTACACCACATACCCTTCACCACTGCTCAGTAAAGTGAGAACTGGGGCTGAAGTATCTCGGTCTTCGAGCTTTTGGAAGCTCTTTTCACAGATTTCATACCACTCAAACTTCGCCTCTTCTTTGTTAAATCTGTCAATGGAGAAGAAAGTGTGGAAAATCCCTCAACAAACCTGTGATAGTAACCAGCCAAACCTAAGAAACTCCGGATATCTATTGGAGTGAGGATTCTCGACCAGTTCCTTACTGACTCGATCTTTTTCGGATCAACCTCGACACCCTGATTGGACACAACATGAACAAGGAAGGTCAGTAATCTCAGCCAAAACTAACATTTGCTGAATTTTACATACAACTAATGTTCCCTGAGTAATTGTAATGTCATTCTCAAATGTTGTTCATGCTCTTCTATGGTCTTAGAGTATATCAGGATATCATCTATGAATACTATGACAAATGAATCAAGGTATTCATGGAAGACTCTATTCATAAGATCCATAATCGTGGCTGGTGCGTTAGTGAGACCAAATGACATGACAAGAAAATAGTAATGAACATACCTAGTATGGAAGGGAGTCTTAGGAACGTCCAGTTGTCTCAATCTAAGATGGTGATACCCTGAAAAAAGATCTATTTTAGAAAATAAGCTTGAACCTTTTAGCTGATTAAATAGATCATCAATTCTGGGAAGAGGGTATTTGTTCTTTAAAGTAACTTTGTTTAGTTGGCACTAGTCCATACACATTCTAAGCGCTCCATCATTTTTCTTAACGAACAACACTTGAGCACTACATGGAGATATGCTCGGTTGAATGAAGCCCTTATCACGTATATCCTTTAACTGCAACATCAACTCTTTCAGTTCAAATAGAGCCATTCAATAGGGAGGAATCGAAATTGGTTTTGTGTTGGGATCTAAATAAACACCAAAGTCAATCTTGCATTCAAGAGGGATTCCTAGTAAATCCTCCAGAAAGACATATTGAAACTCATTCATTATTGGCATAGAGTCTATGGAAGGAAATTGATGTTGTAAGTCATTGAGTCTAAATAAGCGGCATAAATACCCCTTAGATAACATCTTATTGGCTTTAAGATGGGAAACTATTTGTTTAGTTGGATATGAACCACACCCTTCTCATTAAAGCTCTAACTCATTAGGAAATGGAAACTTACCCTATTTCGACAATCTATGGTAGCATAACATTAATGAAGTCAATCCATACCCAAAATTATATCAAAATCAATCATGGTTAATTCTATTAGGTCATCATATGTAACTTTATCAAGAATAGTTATTGGGCAATCTCTATACTCTTTCAACCCTAATTATGTCTCATATAGGAGAACTAACTAGAAAAGGTTCATGCAAGATCTCAGGAAGCAAGTCAAATTTACTAGCTACTAAAGGAGTAAAAAAAGATAAGGTAGATCCTGGATCTAACAATACATACACATGAAAATAAAATACAAGCAAGTTACAAGTGACCACGTCAATAGATTTCTCTTGCTCCTTTCTTTATTTCAAAGCATAGAACTGGTTCCTCTTGGAGGCTCGGCTGCAGCAATATTAGGTCGAGGCTGAGTATCTACCTTGTCCTGATTATTCACATGTGGGAATTCCCTGATCATATGCCCACTCTTTCCACACCCATAGATGGCATTACAACCTACCATTAACTCACCTCCATGCGAACGGCCACACATACCACATGATTTTCTCTCACGCTGGGCATTTCAATCATTTTCCTTCTTGGGGCCGTACTTCTCCATTTTGGCAGTATTGTTCCTGGAATGAGTAGGATTACCTGAGTGCTGCAGAAAAAAAATAGCAAAATCTTGCCCATTCTTGAACTTGGGTCTGTCTTGGACTCCAAACGAACCCCTATGAGTGCTAGAACCAGCCAGATTCGAGCGCTTAGGCTTCTTTCCTTCTTGGCCTCTCTTCCTCTAACGACTTTCCTCCACCTGTTGTGCACGTACCATCAACCTAGCAACGTCCATGTAATCATGCAATATGGCTGCCTGACAATCCTCCTCCAAATCCTCCGATACACCAGTCACAAAACTGCTCATTTGATCCCTTCTACTTGACACCAGGGAAGAAGGATAATTGGAAAGTTTAACAAACTTCAAGGAGTATTCCTTGACTGACATACCTCCCCGACGTAGGTTGATGAACTCCTAAACCTTAGCCTCTTTCTTCTCTCTGGGAAAGAAACTCTCCATGAATGTAGTCTTGAGAACGTCCCCATTGATTGGGACCTCTCCTGGTGCTCGACCATTATCCCCACATCTTGTACCGACCTGAGCCATATCCTTGAGCTGGTATGCAACCAACCCAACCTTCTCCTCTTCATTAACACCCATAGCACAATGATCCTTGTGAACCTCATCCATAAACTCCTTACAATCGTCATTGGTTCTTGACCCGAAGTAGATTGGAGAATTCATTCTGGTGAAATCTCTCGTTTTGCTAGCATTGGTGCTAGAATGTAGGTTCAACCTAGGAGCACCCGCTCTAGTGTCTTAGGCAGTTATAGCATGTTCCTGAACTGTGATGTCTTGGACCATCTGAAGTAGTGTTTCTTTCACTTCGCCATCCGTCAACGCAGTTGGGTTGCCAGGCACTTGCTCTCCAGCAACTGGGGTTTGAGGAGAAGCTTGGTTTACTCCAGCAACATCTTCTCAAACTCTCCTGCCTATATTTCTTCTTGTGTTCATCCTCTACACGCACACACAAGACGAAAGTTAGATGCTAGAATGACAAAAAATGGCAAACCTCTAGACAACAAAATAAAGAGTAGAAGAAGGGAAGACTCTTAACATCACTAAGTCTCAAAGTCATGGTTGTTGTGCACTTAACAACCATAAGCTATAAACTACGCAACGTGGTTATTTTGAGCCTTAGTCCCTAGGTAATTTAACATCATGCTCTGATACTAAGTTACTCACACTCGGATCCTGGATCCCAAATGAGACTGTCGTTGTTAACTTCTCAGAAGTTGCAGACAAGCCTCTTCTTAGATTTTATCACAATCATACAATTAAATTTAGCGGAAAATTTAAAACTTTTATTTATGTGTACTTAGACTTCATATAACTGCAATAAGAATGATATACTACTAGATCAAACTAAACAACCATCTAATAAAATATTGAACAATTGAAATGAAGAATCATAATATTAGTAATAGTTTGCCAAATCGACCTTAATACAAACGCTTAAAGAAATGTTTGAAATGAAATGCTGGGGACAACATTCACTAGCTATGTCGAATGTACTGTACCTAGAATATAAATTGTAGACATCCTTGAACTCTAGAGGACCAACCAAAGTCTAGAGATGCTAGTCCAAACCACTTTAATGAATATTCAATCTTGTCAAGGACCTGCACCTATAAAAATAGTAATTTTATATGTGTTAGTACACACTTGTACTAAGTATGGTTGTACGAACATAGACACATAAGTACTATGCATGATAAAGGAAAGCTCTTCCTATAGCAACATGTCATTTTTTGGAAAGTAAAGTCACTTCACTTTCCTAATTCGTTATTTGTTAATCATGCTATGAATTAGACATATTTTCATGCATTTAAAGCAGACAACTCATTTTTTATATTAATATAAGAACTTGGAATCAAGAACAAAATTTTAGAATAACTCAAGAAAAAGTTAATAATTTTGCTCCCTTAGGCCGAGAGCTATCTTTCCCAGCCTTAGTTTATTTTTAGTCTTTTCTTCTCTATGTTGTGTTTTAATGATCTCATTTGATCCTATGTTTTACTTACGATTTAAATGATTCGTTGTAGTCTCATACCTAAAATGAATTGAGAAAGTAATCCAAAAGACTAAGGAAATGATTTGGCTACCCTACTCATGAGTTATTTTTTTCATTCTTTTTAAATTAGGCATGAAGTCTTTATAATCCAATCTTTGTTGGATATGCCCGTTCTTTGATTATTTGCATAATATATAGTTACTGGGCATATATCGTACTCCAATATTTGCATAAACCAATAGCTTTTCAAACTTCATTCTTATCAAACATTGATGATTTGACATTCTCATGGTTTGCTTAATTAGTTCACTTTGAACTTACATTTCTTCTTCTTTGATCTGTTGTTCAATTTGAACGTGTTACTTTCTTTATTTCTTACTTTCTTAAAGAAATCTTTAGCATTTAGCTAATGTATATCATGTGAGCTAACATGAAATCCAGTGTCTTCCCCACACCTAAAAGAGGTGGTTCACCGGTTAAAGTGAAACTAAATACTTTTTTGAGCATTTAACTGACTTAGATCAAAGCAGCTAACATGAAATCCAGTGTCTTCTCCACACTTAAAAGAGGTGGTTCACCGGCTAAAGTTAAACTGAATAATTTCTTTTGCATTTAACGTACATAGATCATGTGAGCTTACATGAAATCCAGTGTCTTCCCCACAGCGAAAAGAGGTGGTTCACCGGCCAAAGTTAAAGTGAATACCCCTAGGTTTCTTAGGTTGATCCACTATATAGTAACCTATGCTGGCAACATAGTTCAAATACTAGGAGACCTTGGAGACTCTGATCAACCTTGGTGGTAGTCTCATCTTATGAGGCTTACATGTGCTGGCACAGGCTCATTGTTAGTCTATCGATGCTTAGCTCAGATATATATTATGCTTTACAACTTTAAGAGTTGACTCAAACATTTGGAAGCTCGCTTCTAGTATGAGGTATACTTATCACAATGAATGACTGGTCATCCCTTTCTTTACTTGATGAATGTGAATTTAAATCTTACATTATCAGCATGGTGTGAGTGAGACTTGTCTCACGGTTTCTAACACCGTTCTATATGAGTACTTTTTGACATAATTTCTTAGGCTCGGTCAATTAAATAACTCATAAGCTTTAAGTAATTTAATTACTCACCTTATCTTGTTATACGTTAATCAATAGTCTCTTACCATTCTTCATGAAATTTGCAAGGACATTATTCAATGTGCTACTATATTCACAAGTTCATTTAGATAGGGTATGTTGGGACTTGTCCCAATCATTGGCATACCCTTGGTTTTGAATTCATTTAGTTACATCTTGTCAAATCTCATTCTTTAATATGTATTTGGCATTACAATACATTGGCCATATAATATTGGTATGAATAAGTAATGGACAATTCTATTACATAATTCTGAATAATATTGCTAGCCAATTTATTGGCATAAAACAAACTTTCACTAAACATTTTTAATGAGATTATCATTAGCCAAGTCAATTAACTTCATCTATATATTATATTAATCTAATCATCTTAATCAAGCCAACTTCTAACCTTTGATTTGCCTTCAAGAACAATTCCATCTTCTCGAACACAATTAGGCATTACAACACTTATTTTCTCATTTAAATAATAACCTAATGATACGGATCTAACATATACTAAACATACACATAATGATCAGTTAGCACCACATACCAACAACATGATCAAGATTTGCATTATACATACTACTAGAATTGGAAATAGGGAGAAACTAGGGAGAATAACATTCGACAATTTCATTGTGAACAACCCTAGTTTCGGTTTTCTTGAAGTCAATACAATTCAAAATCCTCCTGGGAAATGAATCCAACATCTAAAACCCATAGGTTACTGTAGAATTGAATCTACGATGATCAACCTGTTATTTGCACGAAAACCTTGAAGAACTTTCTTGAAATCTCCTAAGGTTTTTCTTACGTTGTTCACTGTTTTTCAATAGTAGGTTTTCTAATGGTTAAACGTGAGTCTAAATCTTAGAAAATGAATATTGAATAATTCAACTTCGTCTAAATAACTTAATTAATAAAATCAATTTGTTAATTACCAAAATGCCCCTCCAAAATTGACTAAAAATAGGAGAGCATTTTACTTAAAAAAAATCTAAAAAAATTGTTAACGGTCTCGGTTTAAATATTTAAATTAATTAAATATATTAATAATTTAATTAATTAAGTGACCTCGGGTAAATACTAAAGTACCCCTAAGTCACTAGGACCATAACCAACCCTTTTTGACCATCCTAGGTTAGGTACTAGGATGTTTCTTTAGTGAGTTACTCGGCTAGTGTCACCCGGTTAGGTCTTAAGTTGTTGGGTGCACTAGTTAGTTCATTTTAGTTAGTCCTAGGTTACTTAGCTAGTTTGTTAAGTAATTTATAGCCTAGTACTTGTTAGGAAGGTCGGCCCCACGTGGCTTGACTCGACGAGTGCCTGTCCCCTAACCGCCCTTATTGAATCGATTGGGCAGGGTCTCTCAGCCGATAGAACATGTGCTTGCACATGTGTTTCCGTGTACTTCTTAATCTGCATGGTCATTTTAAATGATCATGTGCCATGGTACTTAGGCTTGACATTTGTATGCCTAGTACCTAATGTGTGTAAGGGATGAAAATAAAATTTTTAGCTTAGGGTCTTCATTGCAGGTCCAATTCCTAAAAAATCATGGATTGTATGTTAAGTTACTTGTGTATACATAGGAATTGGATAATACCCTTAAACCAATATTCTCTAACATGCCCAATATTACTCAATTTTAGTCATTGGGATGCCTATTTACCCCAATACGTATTCATAAAACCCAATAGATTCTTCACTGGACAAGTACAGTTTCTAGAATGTTACATTAACAGGATGACTAGATGACTTTAAGGGTCACTCCTAAGTGTCTAAAGAATATAGGCTATATGTGTTAAATGGAAGTATGTGGTGTCTTGTTTAGATAGACTTGTGTCCCTTACTTGATGCTTATGTGATATGTGATGTCTTGACGTAGGAATCTAAAGGGTCTTAGTCTTGAATAAATTGATATAGGTGAGACCTTGAATATTGATAAGAGGGTCCTTTATGTACAACCTTGAACCAAGTGGTATGGTTATGAAACTTGAAGTCAAAAATCGTAATGCTATCTTTCATATAATGAATGGTGAACTTAAGGTTGATTGGCTGGAACGACATCAGATCAATTCTTAGGAAAGTCATGATGAACTTCTTGTCGCCATAGTGAAATAGTTGTAGTGGACCTTGCTTTGGTAGGGTAAATGTATGGGACCCATTTGTATGAACCTTAATGTGACTTAATGCTAGCACTGAGTGAGTATGGTAAGAGAAATAGTTCTATTGAAAGAGTGAGACTAGAATACAAATAATTCCTTTCTATTTCCTTATCCATGTACCTACATGGTTTGTGTCTAAGTTCTACCATTGGCAACTAGAACAACCTCATCACAGTAGGATAGAACTCCGGCTTCCATGCTTTGCTACCATGGTCTATGTCGGTATTTCCTATTCTCATCATATGTGATACATATTAGCTTTTGAAAAGTTCTATGGGGTTAGGTTGTATGGGACGCAATCTAGACATTGCACAATAGGCTTTGAAGATGTTAATAAGAGTCCCTAGGTCTTGTCAAGACCACTATTTGAATGTCCTTTATGTGATATATGTCTCTTCAATGAACTAATGAACTAATGATTTAATGATATAAAGTATGTAAATGAATAAATTCCTAATTTAAAGTGACTTAAGGACTCCTTAGTTAAAGTGTGAAGAGGGCATAAGGGATGGTCTCTTCATGTCTTATCTATGTAAGTCTTGAGAATGACTCTAGTTAGGGAAGATGTTTTGTGTAGTAGAGATGATATAAGCATTAGGTAGTCTTAATGACTATTTTGATAACCTTGAAGAGGTAAATCATGGATGTTATCTTCTTGATTTACTGAAGTAGGTCTTTTGATAACCTTTGGAAGGAGAATGTCATATCATATACGCGTTGGTGTGTTTAGTGAGAATGATTATATCCTAGGGAGTCTATAGTATCTCTTGAGTGTGTGTAAGGGATTGTATAGGCGGTCGCTTCACAATTCACTCAAGTGATACTAAGAATCACCTTTGGTAGAAGAATCTTACATTTATGTTTATGATGTTTGTAAGTTGTGTGTGACTCATTATATGTAATCTTGAGGGTCGTTTAGGAACATCTAGAGAGGGTGTATGGGCGATCTCTCTTTTTTTGACTATAATGAATCCTATGATTGCTTTGAGTGGGGTAATTACATGCTGAAGGGTGTCTAAAGTGAAGAATAAGTAACTTCAATGTACATTGAAGAAATTCACTGTAAAAACGAGTGAGGTTACTGTAAAGTAGCTTCAAAAATTATATTTTTTGGTTAAATGGTTTCTTATATGATTCTTAGTTGCTAAATGTTGTTTTTATGATTATAATATTATATTTTAGTAAAAAGATGCATATTTCCAATAAAAGACTATTTTCATGATTTTTATGCATTAGCCATACTTAGTACATGTGGTCGTACTAATCCATGCTTTTATCTATATAGTGTTTGGTCAGTGAAGATCTTTTGGGAAAAAGAATTGGACTTAGAAGATTATTCAAGAGAATTTGAAGTATATGCTCATTTCACTCAAGGGCGTATATGTCTTTTATGTTTCTAATGATGTTTTGTAATAGACTTATTAGTAGAACATTTCCTATATTTGTATGGGCCGTGTCCCAAGTACTATTGTGTATAAGATGATGAGATTGAAACTTAGTATTTCTTATAACTTCGATATGAAAGAGTTTTTATAGACTATGATATTGTTTTATGAAATGTTTTAATTCCGCACTACTTTTCACTATGCATATGCGATGAAAGATATGAGAGGCTTCTATGACACCTTCGAGATCCGAGGTTGTTCCTTAACTTCTAGGGTGTGGTCTCGGGATATTATATAGAAATTGTTCCAAAGAGATTTTGTATGTAGATATGGAGGAGGTTATTGATAAGAGATGCAGGATGTTGAAGATTAGTGAAGAAGGTTAAAAATTTTATTTTGTTAGAAAATCAGGACAAGGGGGAGATTTTATGTGTATTAATTGCCTGACTTTCTTACATGCTTTTATTTTCGGAAAAGGTTTAGGACTCTATAAATAAAGACTTGTTCTTTATAACTTTTAAAACACTCACAATATAGTTCTAGGGTCTTTGAAAGTTCTGGTTAGGGAGAGAACTTATGGGACACAAGTTTGATACGTTATCACTTGTGTGAATCTCATATGCATGCCAAGTTAAATAGTCGAGGTTGTTTCTCTCTATATTTTTTACCCTCATATTTATATAGTTGATTGCTCTTATCCTTTATAGACCTAGGTCGATTGACCGAACAACGTAAATATTTTTTGTCTTTTGGTATATTTCTCATTTGTCTTCTTACTCATGGTCTTTCAAGATTTGCTTTGTTAGCTTCTGTAGGACACGTAATTATTTTAGTTCTACTAAAAGATGAAAAAAAAAATCTAAAAAATAAAGAACACCATGTTTATTGTCAAAAGACCCTTAAATTTGAATATAACACACATGGGATCGAATAGATCTGAATGACTTCACTACAACAATAAGAGGATTACAAATATTCTTATAATGGATACCTAACAAGTTCCAAAAGAGAAAAATAATAGGTATACCAACAAATGATGAATAGAATGAAACACTATCCAAATCCAGTTGCTATTAAGGACTTAATTGAGGATTTGGATGACTTATGAAGTTGATATAACTATTCAAATAAACCACCAAGATGTTAGGAAAACTCAGTTTAAATTTCTACCCTACCCAACGGTTAGTTAATCGGGAAACACTATATAAATGTTTCTAGTAGGAGGAGAAGACAGCAACAGAAGAACCTTTTCTCTTCTCTCTTCATTCTTGTTTAATGATCTCTTAAGAACCTCTCTTATGTACTAATGTATTTCAAAGACAATACTATTGAGATATTGAATTACTCTTTCAAAACCGTTCTCTATTTATATTGTTGTGTTTTTCCTTACAATATCAAAACATACTCCAAATAGAACTAATATTCCAATCTTTCCTCGTAGAATTGGAAACCAAATAAACAGGATAATTCCAATCCTTTTTCAAGTAGGATTAGGTCATGGGTCTTTATCCAGAACATAGGTCATATCCCAACAAACTCTCCATCCAGCCAAGGGGACAAACGGATTTCAATTGGAGGATTTCTTGACCCATGGAAATCAAATTTTAGACATATATTGTAACATCCGGGGAGCACCCCCTAGAAGTAACAAGTGTCGTCGTCCTCAGAGAGGATAAGACTAGACTCTTAGAATTCATCATTACATTCATAGGTTAAAAGTGAGGAACGTTTAACACTTTTTATCTACATCTACTTCATGAGGTTTACTTAGACCTCTCGCTTACATATAATATATTAATAGCAAGTTTACTTAGACTCCCTGTATAAGAAGATTACAGTCTTCTACTTTTGTGTCACACACATAAATATTAGTCTTAAAAGGTATGTTTCATACTAAACCATCTAAACAAAATCGAACAATAAGGGCATAGCCCTTACATAAATGTATAAATGTCTCTTGGGACTTACAACAATATCTTAAAACAACTAGAGTTAAATGATTTTATTTAGACTATAACAATGTAACATCGATAGAGTAATAAATGGAATCATCCTCGGAACTTGAGGACAGACCCACACTTGGAAAAATGATTCCAAGCTTTCCTTTAAGATGGCCAAATCCTCCTCAATAGCCGAAACCTAAAATGTTAGGGAAAAAGGGAGAAATAGGGGTTAACACATCACTTGTAGTAATTATGGAAACATATGCGCACACAACATAGAGATCGTGCTAAAAAGGGACATTTGTTCAAACGCATGCAAAGTCACTTTGAAAAGCCTTATACACAATCAATAAACAATACAAGCCAATAAGCACACATTTTTTAAGTAAATATCATGTAGAACAAAATACCAACGCCACCAAGTATGTTAAGTCAAAATGCATACAAACATAATTGAGTACATAATCAAAACAACTCTTACATCAAGTGTTAACATCCATAAGTATGTAAAAGAGTTCATAACATCAAAACATAATCAAGACCATTACTCACAACTCCCATTAATCCACTAGTGCAATAACTATGTAAGGCCGAATAATTTGACTCAACGAATTAAACCAAACAAGGACCATAAGAAATGCCTATCTATACACAATACAATTAAAAGGTTAAGTTAAAACCAACATGTAGGGACTAGTTAATAATCTCGTCACAAAAAGTAAGTATACTGAGATGAGATTATATTTCCGTCCTAAAAGGTAGATGTTATGGGGAAGCTAAAAAATATCATCCCTTAGAATACTAATTACTCGAACCAACAATTGAGAGACTTTGCGGGAGCGCCAAAATAATGCTAAATATTTTACCAAAACGCAAAAATAAAAAAATCTTAAAGCAGGCGCCAAAAGAAGCACTAATTTCTAAAACTCCCAAAATAGATTTTTTTTCTCTCAAAATGTATTTGTCACAACTTTTCCCTATACGTATATTCTCAAGCCCAGAAGTGTTTCTTTTTCATCTGATCAACCACGACCTAGGGCAGCAACAGAGGTCAACAGAATGTATTCTCAACATCAAATCCTCTAAAAGTATCACTAAAGATCTTTCGCTCAACTCAACAAAAGAGTCCCTTTTACATCTTGATTTACAGCGACCTAGAGTTATGAAGATCTGCCTCAAATTCTCTGTTCGAAGTCTTAGCAGTAACATATTTATTTCATTTTCATTACTGCGAATTGAAATTATGATGTGTCTTCTTCTATGTATATTAATGTTTATAGTGTATTGTGTGTTTGAAGAATAACATTACCCATGATATAAAGTTTTGTTTTTTGAAAAGTAACTAGGAGTACACTCTTCCTCTTTTCTTCTCTGTTTCATGATTCCTCCCTTCAATGGACAGTAAAGTCCCTTGTATGAATGAGTATATGATTCTTGTTTGATTAATTAGTTGTTGATTATACAACACAAATATTCATTACAACAGAATCTTGATTGACTTGTCATAACAAAAATGATTATTTTCTATATACTACAAGGTAAGCAATAACTTTCATTATTAATGTGTTACGGGTGTTAAATTATAAAATGGTTTTAACATCACCGTTTCACTTGTTTTTGAACTCTTTGACCGTTGAATTTAATATAGCAAGTACTAAACTTTATTTGGACGATTGACAAGTAAAAATTTACTTTGGTCATAAACCTGATTGTGTTAACAAACTAATCATGCTTAAGTCTTAACATGTTTATTCTAATGAATTATCTGATCATATAGAGTATACAAATTTTTTAGAAAAAGAAACTATCTACTTCGTCTCTTATCCTAGTAGGTTCTCTCTCACAAGCAACATAGGAAGTCTCCTTTGCAATGCCCTCCCATATTGTACTTATTCCTTCTTCTCTTTTTTATGGTTTCCCTTCTTTAATTTCCAAAACCGACCAATGTATAAATGGGTATATGAGTCTTGATCGATTATTTTTTGACTGTTCAAGATAAAAATTCTTTATATTGGAGTCTTCATCGAGCTAAGTAATTGTCATCTTTTATTGATGTGCTATAGGTTGTTAATCTACACATCTATTAATATCACTAGTTAGTTGAATTTGGATTCTTTGAAGAATTAACAAAAGATACTAATCAACAAAAAAAATAAATTTGAATGGTTATTTAATTCATGTCTAGTAAACAAGCAACTACTAGTTTATAAAAAAATCATGTTAACTAATTAGATTATCAAAGAAAATAATTATAAAAGGTTGACGACAAAGAAATCATGAGTGAAAAGCTATGGATATCTCAAATAAAACCTTCAAAATTATGACAATGAAATCTAATTATATTTCTTTTTAAATGGTATTTTCCTCTAATTTTGGTAAGTTTTCTCATTTTCTTTATTCATGTTTGTTGTATCAACATATTGGTAGGAAAGAAACTTTAACACTTGCGTCATACATTATCGATTTGACTCGTACACTAGTGATCATGATAATATGATGGATTGTAAGATAAACCAGTGTAATTAGTTATTGAGTTTCTTTAATAAGTGATGAACACATTAGAAGGAGTAAAATTCAAACAAGTTATAGCATATGTGCACTAATGATCAAAGCTACACAACTAAACAAGTGTATAAAAACATCTAAAAATTTTTTAAAAAAAAACATATGTTCTCATTTAAACAAGCAACTTATATGTTGCTTATTCCTTCATCCTCTCTGATAAAAATGGCTTCAACACCAGTAGAGTGTAACATAGGGAAAATATTGAAAACCGTTTGAACTCGAAAGTACTATTTTCTATTTCCTTTAATTGCCACAATTCTTTTTTCATTTATGCTTCATATTACAAGCACTTTTATATTGATCATCAAAACTATTTGTTATAACACTTTGCTAGACAAGATTGTCCAAGAGTTTATTAAGTACTAGGAGAGAACTGATATAGTTCTGTACTTTATATGAATGTTCTTGCTAATTTGTGTTCTCATAAGAGCTTGTAAAGTTCTTAAGATGAGTTTTTGAGGACTCATATTATGAAGCTAATTTTATGGATGGTTACCTAATACATATTTAAATTGTCAAACAATATCAAACATAACAGTAAAAAGATGATATTATGTTATACATTGTTGAAGAATCCTTTAGAACCTTCGATATCTATCTTGATAATAGCTTCTCGAGGTCTATGAGTTATGTAGAATTCTTTTATATATAACCATGACTCGAATTGTTATTCTCAAGATCAGTTTTCTTGTGAAGAATTTTAAGAAATTGCTTCTTTTGAAAGAAAACATTCTTTGATTTTATTTAGCTTGTATTCAAAAGTAAACATTCCTTGCTTTAATTAGCTTCTATTCAAAAGTTCTTTAATCTTTACCTAGCAATGCTATTGTTGAAAAATGTTTTGGACCTCAAACTCGTAGTCATGTGTTTGGATTTGGGGGTGAAGTAAAGGAAAAACACATGAAGGGTGGAACTTTTTCGAAGGCTGAATTATTGTGTGAACTATGTTCAACTCGAGAGGGTAACTAATGCTTGAATGAATAAAGTACATCCTTGAATGAGGAAAACAAATCCTTGAACGATGGCTTGTCTACCTTAGAAGATGGGATGAATTAAATAACGAAAATGAAGGAATTATTTGCTTCTCAACAATCACATATCCAACCTATGACATCCAATGTTTCAATTGAATAACTACTACTTTTTTCTAATGACCAAGTAAGCACCAAGATACCCGACTTTTTAGTTTATTTTTTTGATTTTCATATAGTCATATTCTACTAAGACTATATCTAGCAAAAGAGGTAACTAATCTTTTCAATCTAGAAGATAGTACCGAACTTGTTTGAATCCATGTTGATCTCTACTAGTTTTCTTGTTCTCATTGTATATGATCTTAAATAGAACAAGCTAAGACTCAATCAAACAGAAGTATAGATACTGCCCTTAGAAAGTAAAAAATGATGTCATGTCGGCTAGTTGTTCTATGTTTTATATAATGTATGTATAGTTAAGTAACGTAATGTTTATACAGATAAGTCGATGTTGAATAGGTCCAGAGAGTTTAATTTTTTGTATGTAACTAAAAAATTGATAAAACTTTATATGCCTAGTCAGGTGCTGAATCGTGTAAGATTTGGATACTCCAACTAATTTTATTATCACTTAGATCAAGCCATAACAACTTATATAAATTGTCAACTGATGGTGGAATTGATCTATTGAACTTGTTAGAAGTTTATGATATGAGAAAATGTTGTTAAAAAGACAAGAAGTAAAGTGAATAAGAAGCTTGTTGATGCTAAAATAAACAAAAATCAAGAAGACCTTGCCTCTTTTTATACGGCCATAAGAAAAGTTTGGGATGAAAGTTAGTCAAAAGTGTTTGTAATATTTCTTTTTTAGATTCATGTCCTTTAATTTCCGATGTTGGCATGTTCTACTTGTGCCGAAGCCAATATTAACAAGGGTGAATACGCCTTCCAATTAACTACACATAATTAGATTGGGGAACCATTGATAAGGAAAACAAAATATTTTGCAAATGGCAGCTGAGGAGAAGTCATATATTCTCATAAGTCAGCTACCTGTAGATATATACAAGGCCTTTGTGGAGGATGAAAATGAATCACATGTGACTATTCTTACTTTTGTCATTACTAGTATTTTTCGTCTGTTGACTTGTTTGTGTACTACTGTCTGGGATTCCTTCACAAGTAGCTTTGGCCATAGTTCCTAATTGTATGACATTGGTTTTTGACGCTGTAAATTTTGGTATGATGTTTTAGATTCGTCAGAGCTGTTACTTTCATTCTTCGTCTATTTTTGTGAAATACAGCGGTTCATAAATTTACATAGCTGAAAAAAATGTTCTCGAAATCATACTTAGAAGAGATGCACAACTTATCATGGAAGTGTGTTTTTCAAGACAACATTATTCTATAGAACCCTGTGACAAAGAAGCTCATATGTGTACATCATTAATTAATTTTTTTTACACAAATGCACATAAGTGTCGTTTTGTATATTTGTTAACTTCTGCAATGTTGTAGTTTTTGTAAGCCACTTTATATGTTAAATTTTCTGCTCACAAATAATATTTGAATTCTTTGTAAATGCATCTCAACGATTTTAGAGTTGATTTCTTATGTTTTTCAGCTTTTGTGGATATTTCTAGATAACGCGTGGAGAAGTTTTAACTACTTTTTGGGGTAAGTGATCTACCTAAATTTTTGTATAAAGGTGATCTACGTAATTTTTGTATAAAACTGAATGTATACCAATAAATATTTAACATTTTTTAAAATTTTGAACTTGCAGATTTTGAATGTTGATGTTTTAAGTCAAGATACAAGCTTAGAAGAAATGCACAAGGTTGTTATTAGTTTGCTACGAATGTTATGTAAAACTCGATAGTATATAGTGTAACTAGGATGTTGGCACAGTTTATCGATTAACATTTTGAAACAAAGTTCATGGGATGTTGACCAATTAATTTGAACTCTTTATATCTATCTTTTTGTTTCTGTCTCTCTATATTTTCTTTTTGAATCGAAAGTAGTAGTACAAAATTTAGTATTCGTTGAAGAATTTTTTTATGGTGATATCAATTGACCTAGTACCGTTGATTACCAATCTAGGACAAGAAATATCTCGTCTCTATACAAATCAAGGACCAGGTCATCCTCATCTCTAAAACTATTAAACGACCATGACAATATCATTGCAAAAGCTCATCAAGTAACATAATGTTTTGTCTCTAAAAAAAACTAGGACCAGGTGTTTAAGGTCGCTAAAAAGTTATAAAGACCTAAAACTAGATTTTTCCCAAGATATATATTGCCTATTTTAGACTAGTTATGTGGTCTCTACAAGTATTTAACGACTATATTTTTTCCGGTCTCTAATACCATTTAAGGACAAACATTTTGTTCCCGTCGCAGAAGATCTATAGTTACGAAGGTGGTTACGACGGGTGGCGACCAATATTTTGTTGTCTCAAATTAGCATTTGGGACTAGATTTATATTATCAGGGACCAGATTTCCCTTCCTTAGAGGCTGTTTTTCTTGTAGTAACATCAATAGTAGTTATCATTGTACTTAACAATAGATACCCTCAACTTGTTCATAAGTGAAACAAATCATATAGTGTCATCAGCATATAAGATCAACATATGTGTATCATTTAATTTATAAACACATTAGGACATAGGAACATCCTCCGACGACTTCCCTTAAGGCTAACTAATACAATGTGTAGGTATAGTCCCATACTCCTAACCCTACCTAGACTAAGTCAAACCCCTTAAGACATCCTAGTTAGTGTTTGCTTTATTACATCATTATACTTTTGGATACATCTTGATTAACCTACATAGACCACATGAGCTAATGTGGAATCCAGTATCATGGAACCCTACACCAAAAGAAGGTGGACTACTTTCCAAAGTAGTATCAAATCTTGAACATAGCTTCTATGTGGATCCACTAGCTACTATTCCTATGGGAGTAACATAGTTTAAGAACTAGGAGATGTATTTGGGACCCTATTTATGGTCCATGCATTATAGTCTCCAATATTATGAGTATAATAGTGAACATACCTTCCCTATGTGGGAAGGAACACTCCTCACTTCTAGTTCACTTAGTGCTGAACTAGAGTCCCTTTTGAAATGTCTTTCGTTAATAATCATAACTTAGTTTATTTCATAGGCTACTACTCCTTATATTTTCATAGTCTTTTTCTCAATAGGAATTGCATGAGAACATCCTTCCAATGCAACCCTCACATTTGATATTTAACACTTTAACATCATCTTAATATGGTAAGGCACATAGGTACTTCATAACCAACTTTATATCATAACATATAAACATAATATCAAAATATACATAATCAATACATTTAAATTTTATCATCATACCCACACCTACGTAATTCAATCATAAGGTATACTTCAATGAAAATTCATCACCAAGTAAAAGCTACCATAATTGACGTAAAAGTTTACGATCACTAAGACTTACCCATCTCCTTCACAAGCCATCTTCAAAGGTTTTACCATCAACCATCCAATTCAACCCAAAAATGTGTGTAATATCATGACACAATAATTAAGTTAATTGAATCACTACAATTCAATTCAACACTAGTTCATAATGTAGGGTTAGACACTTGGGTCAGTTTAATGATCTATTTCACATAATTTGTTAATTAATCAAGATACAACATAATTTGATGATAATAAATCATAATGTAAGTATAATAATAAAAATAAACAATATATAATACAATTTGGAAGATCAAATTCGTAATAGAAATAAACCCATCTTTTTTAAATTAATTTTGGAAGAACCTTTTGGGGAAAGTAATCCCAAAGGTGAAGATCTCCAATACCTTGGTATTTGATAAAGTTTAATGGAGGAAATTTGAATTCTTTCTTCCAAAAATCCCTTGAACTAGTTCTTCAATGGAGTTCTTCTTTTTGGGCGAGAGATAGAAGAGAGAAGGAACAACAATTATGTTTTGGAAAATGTGGGAGTTTTGTTGAGTTTAGGATTAGGGTATGTTTTATAGTTGATTAACTAACCTAGTTAACAAACCCCTAATAACTAATTATGCCTCTAACTAAATAAATAAACAAAATGACACAACTAAAACTCACCAGTGAGACTACAGGCCTGACCTACGGGACCAAAACCTACGGTCCATTGGTTAGTCAACAGGCCTTGGGACCAATCGTATTGCATGTACATCATTTTGTCAAAGGCCCTAAATTTGGACACTATTGAAAAAGTGGCAAAGTGTTGATCGAATGAGGAATCGATGCCCCGTCGATTAGCCTACACTCCATCGCCTACAACCGTTGTTGCACACTCTCTTGTGACAGCTTCTTGGCCATATTGGAAGTGACCTCTTCAAGGACCCTTAGGGTGGTTCTCGGGGAGTCTTACACATTTTGACCCTTTCACCAACTTTTATCAAATTTTGACTCTTGAAACCCCGTGAAATAGGCTAACGCACACTAGCACCTTTTGCCCTAGTCTCCGGACGTTATGGATGTTCCTTGATTTTGGAATCAAAACCCTCCTAAATTACTCTTATACATTAATGTTTACTTTAAAAGAGTATTAAAAACCTTAGACACTCATGTGAGGCTCTAGATTAGGTTTTACACTTTCGGAGTATTGCATTATCCCTCCTTTAGAACATTCGTCCCTGATTGACAATAAAAATCTTTTGAAGGGAAAAAATAGTCGCAAGACTAGCAGCCCAATCAACAGAAACATATAGAACATGAGTTTAAATTCAAATTAACTTAATCAAAATGGAATTTATTTAGAAATTCAAAACATTAAATACTACACATATGAGCTCAAAATGACTACATGAGGAATTTTCTTCTTACAACAACATGACCTCATCATATCATTAAAAATTCAATTTTGCAAAAATTCAACCTATCAATATGATCAATATCATTTCATAAAGTCAACAACATACCAAGTAATCAATAAGTGCTAAGCAAGAAAAATAAGAGCATTTTTCCATAAAACTTCATTTTAGGAAAAAGCTGTTACCATAATATGCATATCTTTTCAAAACAAGTCGAAAGAAAATTTATTAATTATTTTCATTATAAATAGGAACAACTAACTTTTATTATAAAATATATGAGGGTAACGGGACTTCATGTCGGCCTCGGCCTCCCATGTTGCTCCGTCAACTAGGTGATATCTCCATAGATCTTTTACGGAGGCCACCTTTTTTTTCCTTTATTTCTTCACTTGAAGATAAAGAATTATCGCAGAAGCCTGTTCATATGAGAGGTTTTGTTACACACCAAGATGCTCAATAGGAATAATGGATTCGGGATCGCCGATGCACTTCTTAAGCATTGAGACATGAAACTGTAAGATCCCAAAAATGACTTAGGTGAAGCTAGATCCTAACATAGTTAAAATGATGGTATAAGGTCCTAAAATGGTCTATAAATTTTTATTGAGTCACTATGTAAGAGTTTAGGTGTATCGGAATTCAAACGTGAAGGGGCGACTAAGACATTCCGCGACTATGTCACTTAAATGCCTCATATAAGGTTTTATGTGTTTATATGCGATTCATGAGTTTTTTAAGTATTAAAATGATTTATTATAATGTATATAGTCAGTGTGTCATGTTCTATGAAGTATGGAGGTCAAACGCTCAAGAACGTCCATGACGTTTAAAAGATGTGCCTTGAAATGACCTTGTGAGTCTAAGCATGTTTTGTCGAGTTTTACGTGTTTATTTTGGGTGAAATTCATGTGAGAGGTCCTAACATAGTACAAAAGGATGTTTGAGTTGTAAACATCCAGGCAAATATCCTAAAGTACCATCCAAGGGTACTTGAGGAAGGACCCAAGTTGGTGTCCAAGAAAGCCCAACCAACGGTTGGCAATCGACGCCCAGTGGGTCATTCGATGACCCGCTGGTGTGGATCGGAGATTGGGAGTTATTAATGGTAAAGGAGAAGCCAAATACAAGATTTTGTCCCTGACCACGGACAAATAGGATGGTTTGTTGGTCAAGGGATTGGCCATCGGTGGTCCTTCCGTCTATGAAGCAGTCCCTGCATGCAAATCACTGTTAAGTGAAGAGTGAATTGGTAAATAAGTGATTTGGACGTTTCTTAAGGGAATATTGGTCATTTTATACATGCATATATGTCTTTAACACTTGGAAGAATTCATTCTTCTAAATCAAAACCCCAAAATCCCCTAGAAATTCTTTAAGACTCTATTGAAGCCAAAACACAAGGAATAGATTGGATTGGATATTTGAGTGGTGATTCTTCATCAAATTGGAGTATTAAAATCATTGAGGTGTGGTTTTTAATCTTTTAACATCTATTCTTCAAGGACACCAAATTCAAAGATGTTTTCTAAAGTTCACAAAAGATGAACCTCACCTATTTCATGATCTATCCATGGGTTCTTGCATTAAAGGTTTTTAATCATTGTTTTGTGATTTAATTGTTTTTCTTAATATTATTTTAAATCTTTTGACCTATGAACCCATGTAATTGATGAACCCTAGATTTTGACTAATTTATGAATTACTTGATATTGGTCTAATGCTTATGAGTTCTAGTGTAGATTTCTATGGGCTTTTTAATGATATAACAATTGTATTCAATTGATGTATAATTGGTATTATATTGATAATTATATATTGAATTTACCTAGTATTATGATTTATGCTTTGAATTGATGTTAATGACCATAGGTAAGGGCCTTATGGTATTAAATTGGATGATTTAAACATGGATTGAAGTGGAGAGAATGGATTGGTGGTAATATTAATTGTTTCTCTTTATTTAAAGTATTATATGTATTTAATTATGTTGTGATGGGTTTGGTCCACTAATGGTGGCTGTGTTATGTGACTAATGTGGCCTTGTCGGCGTTATTTTTTGTATTATAATGATCATGGCCTTGTCAGCTCTACTTGAAATAATGTGATTATTTGTGTAGTTTATTATGTGATGTATCATAATATCTACCTATTTGTGAAATAAAGTGGAAGTAAGTGTTTATTCTATTAATGTTATTTAGGTAATCGGGTTAGGATAATGGCTATGTGTTGTGTGTAATCTTAGAAGTTCATGCATGATTATATCTACTTGACTATATAAGTCTATGATGGTTATATTGATGATCAAATAGTAGTGAATAGGATGATTTAAATAAGATAATGGTTGTTCCAATGTGCTTCTATAATGGCATGTAACATGTGCTAAAGTATAGTATGTTGTGTCTTGTTTAGGTAGACTTGTGTCCCTTACTTGATGCATGTATGAAAATTAATATGTAATGTCATGAATTAGGAGGATAAAGCATATTTGTATCGTATGAATGAATTAATTGTAAGACCTTGAATGATGATAAGAGAGTCCTTATGTGAAGCTTTGAACCTAGAGGTAAAGTTATGAAGCTTGAAGTCGAAAGCCGTAGTCGTATCCTTCTTCTAATGCAGTGATCGACTAAAGGTTGATTAGATGGAACAGAATCATATCAAACCTTAGGAAAGTCATGATGAAATTTTTCTCACCATGGTAATGTAGCCCCTAGAGGACCTCTTTGGTAGGGTAAATGTAATTGGTTATGAACTTGATATGGAACCCTTTTGTATTCCATAATGTGAATTAACATATGAGAACAAAGGCTAGCACCGAGTGTGTATGGTAAGGGAAGTAGCTCTAGTAAAAGGATGCGTGTATAGTACAAAGTAATCCCTTCATATTCCTTAACCATGTTCCTACATGGAACGTGTCCAAGTTCTACCATTAGAAAGTAGAACAACCTCATCAGAGTAGGATAGAACTTTGGATTCCATGTTTTGCTACCATGGTCTATGTAGATATTTTCTATTCTCATCATGTGGGAAACCTATTAGCATTAGATAAGTTCTATGAAGTTTAGGTGGTAGTATGAGACGCTATCTGGACATTGCACAAGAGGCTTTGAAGATTTTAGTGAGAGTCCCCAGGTCTTCGTCAAGACCATTACTTGAATGTACTTTATGTGATGAATGTCTCCTAAATGGATAAGGAGTGTAATAAATTAATGATAGGAAGAATTTAAATGAAGAGTACCTAATCTAGAGTGACTTAAGGATTCCTTAGTTAAGTGTGAAGAGGGAATAAGGGATTATCTCTTCATGTCTTATATAGGGTAATCTTGAGAATGAATCAAGTTAGGGAAGTTGGAAGTTAGTTGGAGATGATCTAAACTTCGTAATTCTTAAGGATTATTTAGGTAACCTTAAAGAGGGTGTATTGGCGTTCTCTTCTAGAAGTACTTAAGTAAGTCTTTTGTTAGCCTTAGTAAATAGAATGTAATAACTTATATGTCATGTGTTTGATGTATTGTAAGTGCGTGCATCTCATTCTAAGTAATTACAAGGATCGATTAGGAATGCTTAGAGGGTGTATCAGAGGTCTCTCTTTTTATGACTTAAGTGAGACTTAGGATAGGTTTTAATGAGGTGATTACATGCTAGAAGGTGTCTGAAATGAAGAAAGGCAACTTCACTATAACTGTTTAGGAATTCACTGTATAGTGAGTTGAGGTTTTTCTAAAGTGACTCTAAAATTATGATATTTTGTTTAAATGATTTATTATGTGTTTCTAAGTTTATAAATGTTGTTATGATTATATAATGATATTTAAAAGAAAAGATGCATATTTCAAATAAATTTCCTTTTTAATGATTTTATGCAATATGCCATACTTAGTAAATGTGATTGTACTGATTTCATGCTTCTATCTATCTCTATAGTGGTTGGTATGAGGTGAGGAGAATTTGGAAAGCAAGAGTTGGATCGTAGAACCATTCAAGTGAAGTTGAAGTATTTCCTCATTTGACTCGAGAGAATATATGTCATTTAATTTTTTTTATCGAAGTATTGTAATATACTTAGTCAAACTATATTTCTATTTCATATAGGTTGTGTACCAAGTACTCTTGTGTCTAAGATTTATAATATTGAGACTTAGTATTTTCTATTACTTCTATATGAAAGAGTTTTTAAAGACTATGATATGTTTTTTGATAAGTTTTAATTCGCACTACTTTCACTATGTATATGCGATGAATGATATGAAAGGGCTTGCATTAGACCTCTGAAAGGTCGAGTACGCCGGTTGCAATCCGAGATTCTTCCCTATATTCTAGAGTGTGGTCTAGGGATGTGAAAGAAAATCCAGATAAACCGAAGCTAGTTCACTATGTAGTCTCAATTCGTATGCATCATTGTCAACCCTTTGCAAAATTTGATAGGGAGCCACATAACGAGGACTCAACTTCCCTTTCTTGTCAAATCTAACCACCGCTTTCATAGGTGAAATTTTCAAGTACACTTTATCACCTTCTTCAAATTCTAAATCTCTTCTCCTATGATTGGCATAAGAATTTTGCCGACTATAGGCGGTTTGCAACCGGTTCCTCATGATATGAAATTTCTCCAAAGTCTTATAAATCAAATAGGGACCAAGAAGTGAAGACTCACCAACCTCAAATTACCCAATAGGATATATGCACCTCCTACCATACGAAGTTTCATAAAGATCCATAGATATGGATAAATGAAAACTATTATTATATAATACAAGCTCATCCCAATTTCCCTTAAAATCAATGGTACAAGCTCTAAGCATGTCTTCAAGAGTTTGAATAGTCCGCACCGCTTGACCATACGGTTTCTCAAATCATCAACATTGGGAACACACAACCTTTCTTGGTACCTCAAAACACCATCCCCCCCTACTAAGGAGAATGACTCATTAAGCTTACCAAGAATCGATTCCTTCAACTCCATCAACGATAGATCAAGGTGTTACGTAGACTTCACCTCAACCACCAAAGACGATTCAGAGTTATGACGGGCCATAAAACCACCATTTGGGGACTCTTCCAATCTAACACCCAAACGAGCCAACCTATGAACATTCTTTACTAGGTATTTCATGGCTTTCACTACATGAGACACACTACCCATGGTCATACGACTTAGAGAATCCGCAACCATATTGGTTTTATTGGGATTGTAGAGAACACTCATGTCGTATTCTTTCAACAATTTCAACCAACTTCTTTGTCCGAGATTTAACTACTTTTGAGTAAACACATATTGAAAAATCTTATAGTGGGTATACATATCAACATGAACACCATACAAGAAATGACTTCATATTTTTAAGGAACCACGACCACTAATTTAAGATCATGAGTTGGATAATTCTTCTCATGCACCTTAAGTTGTTTAGAGACATAGGATACTACTTTCCCATGTTGCACAACAACACACCCGAAGCCCACTTGGGATTCATCACAATATACCACGAATACTTTAGTACCCTCAGGTAAAGTCAATAACGGAGAGGAAGTAAGCATATCTTTCCAAATTTTGAATCTTCTTTCACATGCCTGTGACCACTAATCTAACACCCTGTATCCAATAAAGACCAAAAATTAGTTTTTCAGAAAAATCTGCAGAAGCAAACAATATGTCCATCGACGGACTATAGCCTAACCCACGGTCCGTCCTGCACATCTGTATAAGGGATCAGAGACTCCCAAAATTCAACTCGAAAAAAAATTGGTTAAGTCTTGATAGATGGACGGACCTACGGTCCATAGGTAAGACTATGGTCCATAGTCTGTGACCGTCAGCCACTCTTTTACAAGGACCAAGTTGACCAGCACGATCCGTAGGTCTGACCGTAGGTGGGAATTCGTAGATAGTTAAGGGGGAAATGCAGTAGAGTGAACTTTAAATTAACATAACTCTTAGCACAAAACAAATTAGGTGTCTCATGACATATAAAAAAATACATAATTGAATTACCTTTCCATAGACACCGACCTTGCTAAAATCAAAACTTCGAGTAAAACGTTATTTCCATTTTAGTAAAGGCCTGTTAAACAGACCCAACATACGGACCAAACGATGGACCGTCCATTGAACGAATAATTGTCTGTCCATGTCATCGTTTGGTCCAACAACAACTAACTCAGGGGTCTTTTGGTATTTTCCTACTTCATTTAAACCTTAAGATACGTCGTTTTTACCCTATATCAACATATATTAGTAAGTTTAAGCCAAGAAAAATAACTAAAACTTACCTAAGTGAAATCATTAATCAAAACTTATAAAATTAGAAGCAAGAAAGGAGAAAAAGCTCAAGAACCCTAGTTCAAGAAACCAACAAGGTTCCAGTAGTTCAAGCCCTGAAACCTTAGTGTTTTTGAGTGAATTTCATCACTAGGCACTAGCGGGTTCCTTTCACCCATTGGGTCCCTAATTTTCAGTCAGTTCTTGATTCTCTTATCATGATTAAACCTAGGGTTTCTAGAACTTGGATAGAACTTCATGAATTTATTTAAGAAATGTTCCAAATCAGATTGTAAGATTATTATTAAGTTTATCGTATGAATTTTAAAGCCCTAGCTTTGTATTTCTTTAGTTCTTGAATTACATATTCTAGGTCAGATATTTCAGTTGTGCAATTATACATGCTTCAGTTTTTAATGCATCATTATCAAACTAAATGTTGCATTTCCAGTTTGCATGTTAATTGTTGAGCTATTCAGTATTTACAGAAAATTCAGACATAGTCACTTAACTACATAAATCAATGGAGTAGCATAATACCGAGTTGGATTAGAGTTCAATGTACCCCATAGTCCAAAAACTACTAGTCAAGTAGGTTGTAAGTCTCCACTGTGGGAACCAGTTTAGTGATCACGCCAGCATGCCTTTATACCTTTAGTAAGGTAATATTGGGTCCTCTTTATGGGGTGTATACATCGGACTCCACATTTAGGTCATGTGGTTTTATTATCGGTTATTAGTAGCTCCCACGGTTCAGTCAGTCTCTAATGCATTTACCATTTATCACTATATTTAGTGTTCAATTTTTGCATGTTATAAATTGGTCATTGCATTTAGTTAAATTTGCATTCACTTAATCATGTTAATATTTCTATACTTGATTTGTGCTTGTTCAGTTATATTTTATTTCATTTGTATTCTATCATACATGCTCAGTAACTTTGAAGTATTGACGCATACGTGCGCTACATCTTCTCGTGATATAGCTTTAGGTTCTCAGCATCCAGATTGGGCTTAGATCGATTTCTGATCTCCAGTTCAGCTGATTCAGTGGTGAGTCCTCATTCTCCGAGGATAACTGTCATTAATTTTATTTCAGTCTTTTAGTCATTTAGTTTTAGCTTTTGCTAGATTTAGCTGGGGCTTGTCCCAGTATTTCTAGTCTTTTTTAGAGGATATTTTCAAGACATAGTTAGTTTCAACTTAGCATTGAGTTAATATTTCTTCGTATTAAACTCATCAGATTTTATATATCTCAGTTTAGCATGTATGTATTCTCCATCTTTTCATTTTAAGTATTATTTAGCTTCCACAATAGTTTATTATCTTTAGTATGCTCATGATCATGCTAGTAAGGTTAACTTTGGATCACTTGTGGTCCTAGGTAACATATCCACATCTCGGGGGTAGCTCGGGGTGTGACAACTAAAATTTCACACTCTTTTGGATCAATATAGTCAAGGGAGAAGAAATGGACGCAAAGCCATCCACAAACCTCCTATAATAATCCGCTAGACCCAAGAAACTCCTGATGTCGGTTGGTGTCAATTGTCTAGGCCAATTCTTCACCGCTTTGGTTTTCCTTGGATAAACCACAACTCCCTCACTAGAGATGATATGACCATCAAACTCCACCGACCTCAACCAAAACTAACATTTTCTATACTTGGCAAATAGATGGTGTTCCTTAAGCACTTGCAAAATCACTCTCAAATGGTCCATGTGTTCACCCTTATTTTTTGAATTGCCTTGTGTGAATTATATGGTTAATGTTGTAATGCATTTTTGTTGGTTGGAATTCTAGTCTTGAGTCTATTCCTTCCTTCTAAAGAATTTTAGTGTCATCCGGGGACGAATATTCATAAGGGGGGATAGTGTAAAACTTTAAAAATCCAAGACGTGTCGTAAATCCTAACATTAAGTGGCATAAGGTATAGACACTATTTTAAGGCGTATTTTAATGTTTATAAGTCATTTAGGAAGTTTAGAAACCAAACATCCAAAAACGTCCATGACGTTCGGAAACTAGTTCAAGGAGGTACTAGCATGCCTTAACCTTTTTGACTAACTTTTAAGAGTTGGAAAATGGTGATAATTGTTGGAAGGGTGTATAACATGTGTTTAAGTCGATTCATGGTTGAAACATTTGGGTACGACTCTCCAACGACCAACCAAGGGCCATTGATGAGGAACCTTGCACATTGGTATCAACACATCCTGGGCATTTTGTAACCACGAGATGCAATCGACGATCCGTTTATGGATCGACTGGGCGTCGTTGCCAACCCTCGATCAACACTTAGTCAATTCCTTCAAATTATCAAATTTCATAGTCTTTGATAAGAATGAAGGATGTATTGCACGGAAGGGCACGGTAACCGTCGACTCACTGACAGACCATCGATTAGGGTCTCGTATATGAGGGTCCATTTTCCTAAACGTTTTTAAGTTGTTTTTAACTAATTAATTAATGGTTTTGGTGGTTATTTAAGGATTAATATAAGACTAATTAAATAATTTAACCCCTATATAAAAACCCTAACCCTATTAGTCTAATTACAACTCTCAAAACAAAACGCTCTTCCTTCTCTCTTTTTTCTCTCCCTATTTGAAGACACCATTAAATACTAGCTAGGGGTGGGATTTGGGGATGTAAAGGGGAGATTTCACCATTAAAAAATCATCAAACATTGAGTTATGGAATGTAATTCACCTTTGAGACCAGTTTCCTCAAAGGGTTCCTTCAAAGTATTTTCAAAAGATCAGTTTTCATGTGGGTCTTTCTCAATCTCGAAAATTATGTTATGAATTGGATTGTTTATGTTTTATATTGGCTAATATGAATTTATTAACATGTATTATACCCTAATAGTGATATATCTTGATAGTTTGGTCTTGTTTGTAGAAGATGACCCATGACCTTTAACCCTAGGTTTGGTTCTGATATAAATTAGGTTGTATTTGGTTGAATTAAATTTGTTATTGATTTAATTATCATTAGATGATGTTCTTACATTAATCATTAACAAATTAGAGTGAATTTTAGTCTTTCATGCTAGTTCTTGTAAAAATGATCTAGATTAGGAAGTAAATTGACCTAAGTATCTTGTCTTAAGTTATGATCCAGTATTGAATTGTGATATAGTGTATCTTCTAGTCTCATATCATGTTTATTATTGATTTATGATTATGTATACCCAAATTGGTTTTAATTGAGGGTTTAGGGTAAGACCTTGATGATGAACTATGAAGGAGATTTGATAAGTCTTATGATCTCTATCCTTTTCTTCAAATGGTGGTTAATTGTGATTAAGTCATGATGTTGTATTGGAGCAAGTCTTGTATTAGGATTAGTAGGGTGGTATGATGATGAGTTGTTACGACCCAAAACCGAGCCGCGACTGGCACCCACATTTACCCTCCTATGTGAGCGAACCAACCAATCTGAACCTTATCATTTCAATTTAATAACAACATAAAGCAATGCGGAAGACTTAAACTCATAAATAAAAGACAATTCAATAACTTCTAAAATTCAACATCTATTAATTCCCCAAAATCTGGAAGTCATCACCACAAGAACATCTATGATCAATTTACTAAACTAAGAGTATTCTAAGAAGCTAAAACAAATAAAAGCTAGTCTATGCCGAAACTTCAAGGCATCAAGACATGAGGAAGGAGATCCAGTCCAAGCTAGAAGCATTAGCTCACCCTGAAGATCCGGTGTGACGAAGACTGGCTTGAACTACTGTTGAGTCGAAGATGACGGCACGTTTGCTGCACTCCACAAATAAACAAAAGGAAAACATAAAAGTAGGGGGTCAGTACAACCACAAGTGCTGAGTAGGTATCATCGGCCAACTCAAAATAGAAAACAATATATCTCAGATAACATCATAAAATCAACTAATATTCTTAACATGTGATAGCAACAAGTACAAAACATCTTTTATAATATCACCGATCATATCTATGAGGACTCAAGCCTCCATACCATACTCGTTTGGGATACGTGTTCTTTAGATTGAGTATATTATCATCTTTCAAGATTCATCATCTTTATTCCTCTTGTGTCGGTACGTGACACTCCGATCCCCTACATCTACGTGTCGGTTCGTGACACCCGTCCCACTAATTCTATGTGTCGGTACGTGACACTCCGATCCCCTACATCTACGTGTCGGTTCGTGACACCCGTCCCACTAATTCTATGTGTCGGTACGTGACACTCCGATCCCCTACATCTACGTATCGGTTCGTGACACTCGTCCCACTAATTCTATGTGTCGGTACGTGACACTCCGATCCCCTACATCTACGTGTCGGTTCGTGACACCAGTCCCACTAATTCTATGTGTCGGTACGTGACACTCCGATCCCCTAATCTCGTTCTATTAATTCATCAAGCCCTCTTTTATACCAAGGCGTCATCATCTCATCACTTTAGTTCATCAAGCCTTCTTTTATACCAAGGCATCATCATTAATAAGAGATTAGGGTTATATCAAGATTTGGAATTCAATAGCTTCATCATGCTTGTTTCATCACAATCATATATATAAAATCACATCATGCATACACACAATTAAGCATAAAGAAGACTCTATAATACTACCCAACACATATCATTCGCTATTAAGAGTTTACTACGAATAGTGTAAAAACCATAACCTACCTCCACCGAAGAATCGTGATCAAGCAAGCAAATTCCTCAATTTCTTGTTGTCCTCTTCGTTCCTCTCTCTCTCTACTCGTTCTCCTCTCTTTTTCTTTCTGTCTTTGTTCTTTCTATTTTTCTTATTCAAACCCTCTTTCTTTTACCCTAATTATTATGTAATTAAGAATGAAATATGGAAATAATAACCCACTAATGAACTTAAGGTTACCTCTTTTAACCCCCAAGTAATTAGACTTATTAACATTAACCCTCTAACTTTATAATTAAAGCAGGAATAGTCAAAAACGTCCCTTAAAACGTGTAAAGAAATCCGACCCGAACTGGGATTGCGTAGCCCGTGACGGGCCGTCGCGCCTGCGACGGTCCGTCCTGCTGTCCGTCGCATGCAACAGAGACTTGTTTTTAAGTGGATGGCCTGTGACGGGCCGTCGAGCCTGCGACGGTCCGTCCTGCCACTCCGTCACGACGTTCAGAGAGTCGATTTTCAGTACCCAATTTCAGATTTTCTAAGTGTTTTGAAACGACACCTCCACGACGGTCCGTCGTGCCCTTGACGGTCTGTCGTGGCCTCCGTCACCTCTGCCAGTTTTTCCAGAATAAAATCTGTTGCTCAAAACGACTAAACAGGTCGTTACATGAGTTAATATGTATTTATTATTATTATGAGGTGTTGTCTTAAGATGTAAATGTTGTAAGAAGGGTGAATGATTAACCAATGTGCCTTATCATGATATGAAATGTTAATGTGCTAACCTCACCTATGTGAATTGTAATGAAAGGATTTGTACTCATGCAGTTCTTTTTGAGCTATGATTATGATGATGTTATACAAGGGTTAGACCTTATGACCTAAACTAACCTATGGTTGATAATAAATGCATAAAGACATTTAGAAAAGGTACTCTAGCTTAGCACCGAGTGAACTAGAGTGAGGAGTGTCCCTTCCCACTTAGGGAAGGTAGGATCACTAATGTACTCTTAATATTGGAGACTACAATGAATGTACCATAAATAGGGTCCAAACTTTATCTCTTAGTTCTTGAACTATGTTGCCTCCATAGGAATACTAGCTAGTGGATCCATGTAATTGCTATGTTTCATGTTTTGGTACTACCTTGGCAAGTAGTTCACCTTCCGTCGGTGTAGGGTTTTATGACACCGGATTCCACATTAGCTCATATGGTCTATGTCGGTTAGGGAAAAATGTTCCCAAAATTAATTAAAGGATTGAACTCTAACTATGACAACCTAAGGGGTCTCGCTTAGTTTAGGTAGGGGTATGATACTCTACCTAAGCATTGCACTAGTTATCCTTGAGGGGAGTCTTAGGAGGATGTTCTTATGTATGATTATGCTTAAAATGTTGTATGACATGTATATGATGAACTTGCACATTGTTGATACTAAATTTTGATTAGCTCACTTATGGATATGTGTTGATTTATGTTGTTAAAGTAAGATGATATGTTCACCTAAATGCCATGTTATTTGAAGTAGGATGTTAGTCATGATTCTTATTGAGTTACTTGATTCAGTAAGGTTATGAGGCTTTGATTTGTCATTGCATTTGTTTACTTGATAGGGGTTTATGGGTATTTTTCTTTCTTAAGTTATAATGAAATGTACTCTTATGCATGCTTATTGTTAACATGACTTGATGGTAGAGTTACTTGGGTATGTATCTACTTATATGATAGGTATGGTTTACTTGACTAGATTTAATGTTTTAGTTCTTGTAATGTACATATCTATGACTTAATGAATATGCAATATTGATTGGTATGGTCTTTTTGGATGTGCATAAAGGCTTTAAAGGAAAAGTGCATACTTTATGAAATGTCCTTTATTTTTAGCTTTATTTTATAGTATGCATGCATATGGTCTCATACATAGTACAAATGGCGTACTAACCCCATTTTTTTCTTTTTCCCCAACATTTTAGGTTTCGATCGTTGAAGTGTTTTGGAAGGCTTGGATCCTTTGATCATCAAAGTAGGGTAGGTCCTCATTTTCTGGAGGGTGATTCCAATATCAAGCTTATGTTATTGTTTTAGTTCTAAGACTCTTATACTCTATCTCCTTTCATTTGAGTACAAATTGTATAAAGCCTATATGTGGACATCTTTACATTGATGTATGGGCTATGCCCAAATTGCTAATCATGTTAGATTGTTATGAGTTGAGACAATCTTTGAAGACTATGTTCTATCTTATATATATACTTATGTGCAATAAGAGTAGAAGGATATGTAACCTTCATATACGAAGGGTCTATGTACACTTGATATATATATATGTTATGTGTATGTACAGGTTTATGTAAACCTCCAAGTAGAAGTAATTAAATGTTTTAAATTTTCCGCTAAATTTGACCTATGAATGTAATGATTTAAACTAAGAGGCTATTCTTAATCCTCAAAGAGGACGACGACGCCGGTTACGTCTAGGGTGTAAACCTAGATGTGATAGACATGATGTTATATGAATTATAGATATTGCTTATTGTGTCTTTATTACTTTACTTGGTTTATGTGGGGTTATGGGAGTTCACATGAGCATTGCACTATTTGACTTGGATTGGGACTGTGAGTAAGGGTCTTGTGATGGTTTAATGAAATGAACTCTAAACTATGACATGGTTATAGGGATTTATGATGATGTTATTCTTGTATATAGATATGAACATGCCTTAATGTTGTTATGATTATTGACATGTATAAGCTCTTGTGTGTTCATGAAAGGCTTTTAAGTAACTTAGCATGATTTTAAAAAAATAAATCATTTTAGCATGTTTCGAAATGTTTTACTTGCATATGTTTCCATATTTAGTACATGTGGTTTATAGTAACCAATATTCTCTCTATTTCTACAATAATGTAGGTTCGGGACATTGAAGAGATTGAAGGCAATTTTAAGGAAGACTTGGATAGTTCCCATGTTTTTGGTGAGTTCTCAAGTCCGAGGACGATGCCACTATTCTACATTTACTTTTTGGCTATGCCTCAGACAATGTTCATTTCTTTTCTTTTGAGACTTTGTTGTAAGTTCTACATGATATATATTGTAATATTTTAAGGGATATATGTCCCAAATCTTGTACTTCTCTAATAGATGATTATGTGTGAGACAATAGTAGACTATGTTATTAAATGAGAAATTTATGTAACCTTCATACATGGATAAATGAGAAGTCTATGTATACTTCGTATATAAAGTTTTTAATTTTTCCGCATTTTCTCTACCTATAATATGCAATGATGTATGCTAAAGGCTATCCTAAGACCTCTTCGCAGAATGAAGACGCCGGTTACGTCTAGGGGGTGCTCCTCGGTCATGACAGTGATAATCCACCATCTAATACAGAACTCAAATAAGTGAGGGCTAATCTGAGGTCAAGGGTAAGGGTTAGTAAAGCATACAACCGTAGATCGACAAGTTGTGTGGTGAAATTTCCAATTTTGACGACCGATTACTTATAAGAAACCTAACTTACTGACTTTGCATGTTGAACACTACGGAAGAGTTAGTATTATTAGAAATATTGCGTTAAGAACTTATGGGGAACACATGTGTCCTAGTTTCATCTCATATTGATATTAAAAACTATGAATCTTGTACTTGTTACTTATTAATACAAATGAATCAATTGTTATTGTATGTTACAATTCCCACATTTTTTTATAAGTAATCGGACTAAATGTATAATCAACAGTAAATTATCCTAAGTCTAAACCATATTCCTCGTGGGATCAACCCTAACCTCAATTAGATTCTTTATTTGACAACAACCATTTATACTTCTTAGGAAGGTGTAATTTAAACATATCAATGGGTAGTTTTATGAATTAACTCACTTATATAGGTCTTAGGATACGGGTTAAAACAACATAGCTTAGTAACAAACACATAGGAAAAAGACTAAAATATCAGAATCTTAAAAGCTGTCAAAGTTGCCTAGGATCCTCAACGGTATGTATAATCACCACTGGTCATTTACGAAGCCGTACCGATCACCCAAGTTCCTTTTTTCCTTAAACGGCCAGGACACTTCACCTAAACTACCAGTGATGCCCTAAACTACTACTTAGGGTTCCATGAAGGGTTCATGGTCCATTTTGGGTTTGTGGACTTGCCCTTTAACCTCTTGTACCTTCTCCAAAGTCTAAGGTGTTACAATAGCGGTAACATCTCAAGTTTCGGGGGGATCTAAGACAAGTTGTGGTGAATTTCGTAAACAAAGTTCAAGTCAAATTTATTTTTGCGTGCATTTTGGTCCTTGAGGAGTTGGAGCTCATTTACTACAGTTTGGCCTTGGCAACAGGTTGCTCTTGGTGACGATTGCTACGTGTGTGTTGAAGTCGGCCCCTTTGTAATAGATTGTCGTAGAACCCGGTGTAGTTAGATAGTGGTGGTCTTGAGTTTGGTGGAGGTAGACATGAAAACTCATCGCGCTCTTCATGTCAGGATTCAAACTATATGGGTTGCTATATTTGTGGAGAGGTTGGTCACTGATCCCGAAAATACTTACTCACAATTCTAATGCATAACAGTTTTGTTACTTCTTAAGGCTATTTCTTAGCACAATAATATCTATATTACTTGAGAGTAATCTATATAGAATTACCTGTTTTAAATTCTTAAAAATAATTTGTCGTTTTTGGATCGCGTTTGTGAAAATATTATCAAAGTTTTTTGATAAATTATTTGGAATTAAAAAAAATGATTTGGTCAAAATTTCTGACCCCAAAATAAGCTAATTACATAAAATAGTCATTTAGCCACTTCTAATTTCAAGTGCGATGCTTTTTCGATATTGATTTTCCTTTCTACTTTGTGTTCTTCCAAAAACTATTTGTTCTTCATTCATTCTTGCCTCTCTCTTTCTTCCTCCTTCCATGTTTAAATCTCAACTTTGAAAATCGATGTGTAGTAAACCTGAATCATTTTGAGTAAATAATATAGATCAAAATACTCAAAGCATTGAGAGGGAGATCATGTTTAAAATTTGGGATTATTTAGAGTAGATCTTAATTAATTTATATATATATATATATATATACACACACACACTTTATTATATCAACAATGTATATGTATCTCTGATACATAATTATACATGATTGTAAACTATGTATACAATATCAATAGATTGTATATAGGATTAATTACCTGAGTGGATTTCTTTTAAAAATAATTACTTATTTTAAATATATTCTTTGATTATTACCATTTATAGCAATATCTAACAATACTATATATTTTATTATATTTATTCTTCTCTCGCCTCTTTCTTCTTTTTCTCTCTTGTTTTTTTAAATTTATCTCTCTTTCACCCTCTTTATCCCTTTCTTTCTGTTATTTTTTCTCCAATCTGTTTCATTTTCTGTACGTTGTTCTTTGTCCATTTCTTTCTTTCCGTACATTGTTCTCTCCTTTCTTTCTTTATGCTGCTCTTTCTCCTTCTAGTTTTATTATTCTTTCTCTCTTTCTACTTTCTTTCGTATAGTAGTCAATAATTTGTAGACTAAATAAATTTTGTAGTGATAATTAACTAGACAAGTAATTTAATCTTAACAAATGAAAAGATATAATAAACTGAAAAATGAACAAAACTTGAATTAACATGTATTCGACATATATTAAAGTTGAATTAGATTAGAACTAAACATGAATGCAAAATATAGCAAATGAAAAAGTACTCTATGATCTGTAATCTGAATAAAATTTGTACCAATAAAAATTAAAGACGTAATCAAATTGTAACAAATCAATGAATAACTTATAAAATAAATTAAACTTGTATTAAAAATGTATTACACTGATATTAAAGTTGAATTAGAAAAGAGAACTAAGCATGAATAAAACTAATGAAAGACCGGACAACAATTTATAGAGTGAATTAAACTTGTATTAATAATGAATTAAAAAAGTAATCTAATAGTAACAAATCAACCAAAAAACTATAAAATAAATTTAATTTGCATTAAAATCGTATTATTACAAAATATTAAAGTTGAATTAGAAGAGAGAATCAAGAACGAATGAAAAAGGTAACTAATGAAAGACAAGATAATAAACTTAAAATGAAATTTAACTTATATTATTCATGAACGAAACATGTATTATATTTGTATTGTATATTATTTTTAGTTTGTATCTGTAAGAACATGAGTGATTGTCACGACCCAAAAATAGGTGTGATGGCACTTGTCTTATCCCACCAAGACAAGTCAGCCTAAAACCCAATATCTAACAAAGTGCGGAAGTAAATGACAATCCAACAACAATTTCTAGTATGAAACCAAGACATATTAATTCAATCCCCAAACCAGGTTTTCACGTGAAAAAGCCTCTAATGTAAATATTAGAATTGAAATAAAATAGAAGTCTAAAATGAAGTTGTCTTTCAAGTAAAAATAAAATCATAAACTGGAGTAGGAAAGTTCGCTAAGATGACAAGCAGCTACCTCACAACCCTCCACAAGATGCCTCGAAAACAAAAATAATAATAGGTGTCACGATGATCCGGGCTCGTAACCTTCAAAAATTTGTAGAAGCAAGTGGTGAGTACCAAACCACGCGGTACCCAACAAGCAAACCTCTAAACAGAAGTTAAGTGAACAAAATACGGGTAGTCCTTACACCCTATCTAAACCTCCACACTACAGCCTAACAGTTTACAATTTACCAAACACACAACTCAATAACCATACTCTGTAAGTTTACACATTCTCAATAACAACTCAATATTCAACAGTCACAAGCTTCACAGATCATATCTTAAGTAACCTCCCTTAAGTAATCCTAGTTAGGGTCGTAGTCATTTTCCTCCATCGTCCATTTTACTTTAGGGAAACTATAGCCTTAATAGACACTAAGACCATGGGGGCTAAACATAAAATAGGTGTTGTAGAGCCTTACACCAACTGAAGGTGTTCCACTTAGCCAATGTAGAACATTAACATACATCCTAGCATCCTAAGTGAATTCACTTTTGTAGATCCTTTGTGGCAAGCATAGTTTATGGAACTAAGAGATAGGCATGATCCCTCTACATGAAATTTAGCAATTGTGGCCTCCTCTCATGAGAAAACATGGGTG
The DNA here is from genome assembly GCA_027704765.1 of Solanum habrochaites. Lineage (NCBI taxonomy): Eukaryota > Viridiplantae > Streptophyta > Magnoliopsida > Solanales > Solanaceae > Solanum > Solanum habrochaites. The sequence goes on from JAKWJA010002497.1 coordinate 26,647,052, forward strand.
TACCTTTATGAGCAATCCTTTAATATCAACACTCCAAGCCACTATTCACATTCATACATCATCATATCATATACTTAACATAATAGCATATAAGTCATATTCATAACATGTTCATACAATCCTATGCATGTCCTTAAAAGACCAATCAAGGAATTATCCTATAAAGGTACACATGTTCAATGCTTATATAAGGTCCTATACCCTTACCTATACTCGTAAACCTATCAAGTCATACTAGTGAATGATATATCACACAATATCATAGAATAGTTAGCATAGCATAAGACTCATTTATTTAAGACTTACAACATTCTTATAGTATGCTTTAATCTTTATGCACATATATTAATTTTACATCACATATAACATTGTAGGACCTCATCATAGGTAGCAAGTATATACAACCATAACATATCCATTTACATTCTCATGACACTAGCAATACCAACATCGATTATATTAGAATAGGAAACTAGGCATACTCTTCACATAAGGTGATTCATCACCATTACAATTCATAGTATAGTTCCCTTCAAGGGCATGATCACATCACATATATATATTTACAGTAGGGTAAACACTGCCATAAGTGGACGATACCACACAATTCCCTACAAGGCTTCATCAACAATACTATAGAGAAGTAGAGAAGTTGATGAGTATATCAATTCCTACCGATCCTTTAGCCTTTGGTCATCATTGATAAATTTTATTATTTCAGAAATAATTCATATATAAGTCTGTATCTTAAGTTATACTAACATATTTACAAATAATACATTAATTATAACAAGATTGAGATCATGTTAAGTCCACTACATCATCACTTTATAAAATATGAAGGGAAAGTAATATCATACCAATTCTTTCTCACTTGATCATCAATTATTTATGCTCAAAATTAATAAAAAATACACATAGAATGAAGTAGTTAATGATACCATAACTTAAGCGAGATCCTACTACAATTGCCGAAACTTGCTAGATTACAGTGAGCATCCTAGACATGCGATAGCGAGGTAATAGAGATCAAGTCTTCAACCAAAAATCCACCTTGGATAACAACACATAATTCATCATTTATATCATGTTATAGGAAGTAACTAATGTACAATTTACCCTACAAAAAATTATTAACCAATTACCATGGAATCGAGATGCATATAACTACATTAGAACTTTATAGAAGATAGAAGATCATGAATCAATACTACCTAATCCTTAAGACTTGATACAAATTGGATCAATTACATGTAATTCTTAATATTTATACATTATAGGCAGTAGTTAATAATCAATTTAACATAATTGAGTTCCAATTTTATACATTATATGATTAATGTTACAGTGAATCATGTAAATCTAAGTAAAGCATGTTCAAATTATCATATATTGATCCAAATGTATACTTTATCATAAATTCATACTAAATGCACGTAAATAACATATGCATAGGCAATTAAACGAATAGAACATCAATTCAATCAATAACAAGTCATGATCATAATGCCCATGCGAGGGCGAAATTGATTTTTGAAGGGACATGGGTTCATAATGCAATTGGATAGTTTTTCACATTAAAAACACCACATTATCATCAATTTATCATTATTAAGCCATTAATATTTTTTTTACAAGGAACCCATGGCTAGATTAAAGAATAAGAACTTTGATCATGAAATCTCTTTGACAAAATTGAGAAGAACTCTCCAAGTGAAAGGTTACTTAGAGATGAAGGATCACCATACCTTTGTCTAGTTGAAAACCACTAAACCTGATGAATAAACCATTTAAATCCAATATCCAAGTTGTTCTTGAGCTTCACCTTCAATGGAGGTTTCTAAGGAGAATTGGTTTTGGAGGGAAAGTTTATTTGGTGTGAATTTGATTGGGAATGGGTTGTTCACGTGTATGATAACATAAATACACCCAAAAATCACTAAATAAATCATGTAGGGTCAGTTTAGGACGTGGGGTGAATTTACCATTAACCCTTTAATGAAACAGTGCGCTGCAGCTTCGAACAGCCTGCACCATCGACCCCAATCGATGCCTAGTACGTCCATCGACGGACCGTCTGTGGTTTCATAAATTCGGTCCATGACCTGTTATGTTTCTGAGACAAATTTAGGCTAAGTTTTCATCAACGACACACCAATTTATGGGCCATTTCTAAACAAATGGGGAGTCGTTTGGTTCAGTGTCTCGACAGCCCTTGGGTCCTTCTTGAGGAACATTTTGCGAGGCCCTTGAGAAGTCGTACCTGGATGTTTCCAATGTAAATATGCACATTTAAAATTAAAATACATTAAATGAAAGTTTCACTCAAAATGCATACATAAAACACCTACAAACATGCTTGGCCCTAAAAAGACATACTTAAAAATCTCAAGGGCTAACTTTCGAACGTCATAGACGTTCTTGGACGTTTAACCTCAAAGATTCATCAAACTCTATATAATGCCTATTAAAATCATTATGACTCATTTTAAGACTTCATAATATCATGACATAAAAATATAAGCATGTATAGACACATGAGGCACAGAGGTGACTAGTCGTCGAACGTCTTGATCATCCCTTGATGTTTGACTTCAAAAATCACCTCAAGCTTTACACACTTCCTATAAAACACATTATAAGTCAATTTAGGACCTTAGAAACTTATTCCAAACAGGTAATTGAATTTAAATTTGGCCAGAAGTAAACTCGATCCATTGTGGCAAAATATGAAGAAATTTTTGTGTTGTTGTCATATACATTTGAATGACACTTTTGGGTTTTTGGAACTTGTTGGTATTAGAGATCTTTAAGCAATCACTTTCTATGTTTTTGTTGTACATGAAATACTTCTCGAAGTTTATTTGAAATATACAGCTTCAATTTAATGATTAATTAGTTCATTTTGTGTTTTAGGTCACTTTTATGTATGTAAATATAGTATATATATTTGTGCTACATGTAGGCTTATAAATGTTGCAGTTACACTTTGTAAGTGTTGCTATAGGTAGATAAAATGTTACACTTTGAAAGTGATACTCTAGGTAGATATAGATGAGATATAAAGTAACAATTTATAAGTGTTGTTATAGATGAGATATAAAGTAATAATTTATAAGTGTTGCTATAGATGACATATAAAGTAACATCTTATAAGTGTTGCAATAGATGAGATATAAAATAACATCTTATAAGTGTTGCAATAGATGAGATATAAAGTTACACTTTATAAATGTTGCAATAGATGACCAATAAAAGGCAACATTTTTTAAGTGTGACCAATAAATCTGAAAAGGCAACGCTTTTAAGTGTAGTCTAACAAAAAATAGGTGTTGCTAATGCACGTCTTCAAAGCGTGCCCTTATACCTTTTTGTCTACGCTTTAAAAGTGTAGCCAAAGATGTCAACATTTAAAAAGTGTTGCCTAATGTCAAAGGTTACGCTTCTTTTGGGCAGGCCCTAAAAAGTGTTGCTAAATGTCCAAAAGTGTAGACTTTTATCAAAGACCACACTTTTTGCTAGTTTAGGCTACACTTACGTGGTGTTGCTATAGGCCGAAAATGGTGTAGTGATACACTCTTAACACCAAGAAATCAAACATTAGAAAAGGCACGATAAGACAAGAACAAGGGAATTTTCCTACGCATCATGTAGTCTCTAATTCAGGATAGTGGTGCACTTCACTACCATGACTTAGAAACAAATCCATGTGGTTGATGTGAACTTATTATCCTTGGAATTTAACCTAGAGATCTGATACAAAATTTATCACGACCGCAATCTATACGCCTGATGAGACCGACGTCGTTGACCTCTCTCAGGTCGTAGACAAGCGTACTTACGTAATGCTTACTTCATCTAGGTTAATTTTAGCAGAAAATTTGAAATTTTTGTCTTCCTTGTTTCATGAGAAACATATTATACTTACATCATAGGTGTTCACAATTCAACCATCTAATATAGAGAGAATTAAATGCAAGAAGCAGTTCATAATTGCATTAAACCTATTCTTGGTAAAACGACACCAATACAAAATCTAAAATAATATGTGGAAGTGAAACACTAGTGGAACATGCTCCACGAGATAAAGCTTACATCTAATCTACATAATAACGGTATACATCCTCGAAAGCCTGAGGTCCTACAAAGTGCGGATGTAAGATCCATGTCTGACAGCTACTACGTCATAACGTAACCTCTAAGGTCCATTTGTGTCTGCACGTAAAAGTATATATTGTATGGGATTAGTACACACTTGTACTAAGTATGGGTATATGGAAGCACACACCAAGGACATGCATAATTAAGAATATCTCTTCCCTAACAACATGATTTATGGAAAGTCAAGTCACTGGACTTGCCAAATTGGGATTAGGAATGTCAGGGGACTTGCCAAATTTGAATTAGGAAAGTCAAGGGACTAGCCAAATTATTATTAGGAAAGTCAGGGACTTGCCAAATTTTGATTAGGAAAGTCATGCCATAAGAGTAACATCTATCATCATATGTATCATATTGCACACAACACATAACATCTTACACATAGCACATAACATATTATATATAGAACATAACATAATGCATATAGAACATAACATATTGCATATAGCACATAACATCATTCATATCGTTCTTTCATATGCCATGAGATCTTGGAATTAGACTTAACATTAAGACTTCCCAAAATGAGGGATCAACATATGGGACCTCAACTAGGGAGCCTTATTTATCAATCACAGAGTCTGCTTTGTTCATTTATACATACTGCATTTTTTTTAATTTATACCTAGGACGTAGTTGAATACTATCATCGCCTTCGCTGTGCAAAGAATGACCTAGTGTCATTAATTAAGTCTAGCTCACCTCTTGTTAATCCTATCCTAACACCTTTCGTATCTTTCGTTTCGTTATGTGCATTATTTGAGGCTGGCCTCATTCATTCAATGGGAATTTTAACTTTCTTCGACATAAATCATTTGAGCATCATGAAATATAGTGTCTTCCCACACCAAAAAGATGTGGAATCATCAGCCAAGGTGACCCAAAACATGCTAGAGTATATAGGGATTGATCCGTGCTAGATCCCTATATTGGAAGTATAGGTTCAAAGACTAGGAAATATATGGGGACCACTACCCGACAAGCCACACAGTCTCATCTGATTAGAGTTACGTGAACCTCCTCCCTTTCCAAAAGAATGCATCACCGCTCATACCTAGTCTATCAGTGCTCAATATAAAGTTCCATTACATTAAACTCATATGTCATGGAAGTTGGCTTCTAGTATGAGGACATAATAGCTCAATCGATGATTTCTCATCTCATCATTAACATTACGTGTATATTAATCTCAACACTTTCATTAGAGTGTTGATAGAGACAAGTATATTCATTAACTTTACAGTCTCAAACTTGAGTACATTTTGGTAACATTTACTTAGGCTCTTTTGAGATTTCTCGCATCTTTTACATTAACATCTTATTATGTTGTCACCACATTCATTAACTTTGGAACATTTTCTCTTTATAATTACTCACCCCTTGTACGTGAATGTTCATTTCATCATATGCCAATGCACTTGGAATTTTAGTGTGTTTCACACTCTTACTTAAACTTCATAGGGTTTCATCATTTCATTGCATACATCTTAGGTTCACTTACTTTTAAAGGTATGCTAGACTTTTGGTCCATACATACAAGCCATGAGGCTTGATTTATAGTTCGTTTAAGTGATTCATATCTTTATAAAATTATGTGGTACTAGACTTATGCATCTTGTATGAATGCCAAGATCTTCATTTGTATCTATGTGGGCAGCATTACCTTATACATTTATTCACATATGAATTATGTATAAATACGGAGTTTGGGAAAGGGATGCAGATTTCAGATCCCTTGGACAACACATACCTTTTTTTTATTTTGGTTTGATCCACACGGCTTGGGGACCCAAGGTCGACCCCAACACATTTATGTTATTTTCCCTTAATTTTTCTCTTCATTTTTCGTTCATTGGGACTGAGAGGATTTGGGATAGAACCCCCACAACCTCATCTCGTTTTAATTTTTTTCTTTAATTTCCCTACTTCTTGGCCGAGAGGGTGTGGGTTCAAACCCCCACAGCCCCGTTTCAAATTTTTCTTCATAAATTCCCTTAATTCTGCCTAGAGGTCGTGGGTTCGATTCCCACATGCCTCAACCTTTTATTTTTCTTTTCACTTCTCCTTCTGTCTGACTGAGAGGTTGTGGCTTCGAATCCCACTCCTCTCATTTCTTCTTATTATTTATTTTGTACTTAAATTTTTGTCGAGTCATACAGGTTCGAATCCCTCATGCCACATTTTTTTAACTCACATTATTTCAATGATTTTTAAAATGGTGAGCTCACGGGTTTGATTCTCCGTGACCTCACTTATCTTTATTCATTTTGCTTAGCTTATTAAACAACTTTACTTGGCTGAAATTAACAAACAAGGTGCTGGAAATTTGAGTTACATTGTTCAGCTTCTTCATCGATATATTAAGTTAATTCTTAGGGCATTTCTTGCATCGTTTAGCTAATAATTTTTCACTCAAATCAGTCACATTATACTTCACATGAATATCACGATTTATACAAGTTTGTGCACGTTAAATACAACCATAAAACAGTCTTTTTCATGCTTCCATCTGTGTTCGCAGTAACGCCTACACATTGCACACACATAAAGACATATTTTTGGAAAATATATGTTATCATTCGTACGATTCCAAACGCACATTCATGAACATATTCATCACAAAAACAGATTACATGCCTAATATTTACTAGAAAACATACCAAACCTATGAATTAATGGGAGCTAGTGACAAGGACATGCAACGGAAAAATAATCCTAGTTTTCGGATTATATTCATCTGATTCCTAAGATGTCTTGGGAAAGGGACCAAGAATAAGGAAATATATACCTTTTATGTAGTTCAAACCTTAACTTGCTTCCGAAACCCTTCTCCAAAAATCATGTCCAAATCCATGTTTCAACACCAAACTTTTTACGGAAAATCTCCTTCCCTTGCCTAACAATTTGGATTAGTTGTTTGTTTAAAATTATCGTTGTGAGTTATTCAAGTGTGAAGATAAGGTTTATATTCTGCTCTTGTACGTTAATTGGCATAGAGAATGTGAAAGAGAATAGAGATGGATTGTTAGTTGACAGATAGACGTGAGAGGAGAGAGTTATCTTACGCAGGAGTCTAGTTTATGACTTAGTCAAATAAGGTTTAGTCAAATATTAAAAAATCTCATTTCCCTTTTATTTTAAATCAGACAATAAATAGTAAATATTAATAAATTACATTAAATTACCAAATTAAATAAATAAAAATATTTAAATCATCTCTTCCACATAGTTTGGAACCCGGGTGGAGCAAAACTTCACTCTAAGAGTCAATTTTTATCCCTCTTTCCCCAAAATGCCCCTACACCATATAAATTAATTAATTATTTATATATTTAGGGTAATTAAGATATAACCCTTAGTCTAGAAAAATACCATTTTACTCCTACACCTTATAAATTTATGATTTCCCCTTTTTATTTCCGGTAAAGACTCTTCTGAGTAAATCTTCATATTCAGGAGCACTACACGGAGGGACCCAACCTTTCCTTGCTCAAATAACTCTTTGGTTGTCATAATGGTTCAGAGGTCTGGTTCTACGTGCATCAATGCATGTGAACCCGGTCTAATCGTATGCATTCTAGACACATTAAGCATTTCCATTATTTTAATGTTGTTAAAGAGGACTAGGTTCTCCGTAATCCAAATGTTTGGTCTGTGTCACGGATATGTATCGGAATCTACTATCACAAATTTAATTCCACTAATCTTGTGGGAACAGCTCCGCGATGAAGACTTTCTTCCTGACAAATTTTTTTTATTAAAAAAAGTTAAATTTAGCTTATCTAAAAATGTCCAATTAATGTGGGGGTATTTTTGGTAATTTGGGGGTTGGTTATAGAAGAGTTTTAAGTCATATTTACCCCCTTACTATATCAAAACCCAATTAACCAATGAGCAATCAAAAATTCAAAACCAACTTCTCTTCCAAATTCTCTCAAACCTCTATTGAAAAAAAACTCAAGCTCAAGCTAGAAGATAAACTTTCAGGTGCTTTCTTCTCCAAATTGCATGTTATTTTCTTGTATTAAGGTATGGTAACCCTTTTTCCTTAGATAAACTTTCATCTAGGGAGTTCTATCAATGATTTCCAATGAGATTCCATGATGAAAATTCACACTTATGAATCTAGGAATGGGTTCATTATAAAAATTGATTTAAAAAACATTCTAATGATGGATAAGTTTAATTATTTATGATGAATTTCAATAAAATTCCATAAAGAAACCATGATGTCCTTAATCTTACAATTTAGCATATAATGAAATCTTGATTAGATGATAATTGGATTGTCATTAGCTTGTAATGTATTGTTTAATACTATTAATATCTATATAAATTGATTATCAATTTTTTTGGATTGATCTATGATTTATCATGTCTTAATGTATTGATAGGTTGGCCTAACATCGATTGTGTAGTAATGAAATTGATGTTGAATGGTTTTGTCCACTTATGGTGAGGGTGTTTAATTCTTCTCTATCTATACATGTTGTGATCATGGCCTCGAGGCAAAAAGATGTAGTACGAATTGTGGCTATGATGATCATAAGTATGAAGTTATTATGTGTAGTCTTCAATTCTAAAATCATGATCTAGGTATAATGATAATGTGAATGATAATGTTACGGTAAGGCATGGTCTACATGTTTGATTGTGATGAATACTATTGTAGAATGACCCCTAGCTATGTAACCTTACATGAATGTGTGATCTTATACATGTTAGGAGTCTTCTATTCAAAATTTTAATGTGTTCTTGTCTCTTATAATGTAATGTAGGTGTGTGGTCTATAGTACCTAATGTTATATATGTGAGTTATTCATGAGTTAATGGTATATTATATATGTGTTAAATATGTGTTGTGATCCATTATAGGTAGTTTCCTCAATATAAATGTTTTTTTTATTATGTGATAATGTTGATAAATTTACACACACACCTCTCATGCATGATTGTAAGTATATACGTTCAAGCTTACAATTGAAAGGATAATTCTCATATTCACCTTTCTCACTTATTATGCATGTAAAGAATATGACTAATGAATTATTATGATATGTTGTCTAAATATGTTTAGGATAAAGGCTTTCTCATTTATATAGATATATATACATTATTTATAAATGAAGCATGTTAATTACAATCTAGTAAATGAAATTATCTTCGATGTACTACTCAATGTTACATTATACTAGGACATGTTGTAATTATGTGAAAGGACATTCTCAAATGATTTAGTTTTTTATGGAAGGACATTCTCATCATTAACCTACGAGCTATGCACATATATGTAAGGGGTTAATCTTCTAAAGCCTATCTTATTCTGGATGTTGAAAAAATACTTAAAGGCTTTTCAACAATGGAATTTATCTTTTCTATGAACTTTACAATAAGAAGGTTCTCTTCACGAGGAATCTTCCCCCGATGTTCTCATGACATGGAAACTCCACTGCTAATTACAAAAACATGGTTTCTATTAACAACTTCATAGTTCCTTAACTATGTGTCCCCCTCATAGGAACCTAGCAAGTAATCCTCGTAGATACTATGATGTTATTGTTCTACCCTGGCAAGTAGGAAGCCTCCTTTTGGTATGAGGGGTTGACACCGGATACCATGTTTTGCTAACATAGTCTTATGTTAGTAAAGGAAAAGTTTCCCGAGTGTAAAATTAACAATGGAAGTAAGATGATGAACACTAACAATGACTACCTAAGTGATATTTCTTAGTGTATGTAAGGGAATGGGATTTTACCTATGCATTGCACAAGTAGCTCTGGAAACGAATTCTTCGATGAGTTCTATATATATTTATACATATACATATATATATATATATGTATATATATATATATATATATATATATATATATCTTATGCATGACATTATGATGTTAAAATACTTGTTACAGTGATATGCATATTGTTGGTCTTATTGTGTCTACATGATGAAGGTATTACTTAGTATGCATTTTGTTTGCTACACTTGTCATGTTGATATATAAAATAAGTTGAAATGATATGATCTTCTTGATGGGTTTATTTAGTATGTGTGAGTTTATGGAGCTTCACAAGTACATTGCACAAGTAGACATAGATTGGGATTATGAATAAGGTCTCATGATAGGTTAATGAAATGAACTCTATTTATGCAATGTTGTCTATTGCTTCATTATAGTGATATTGGTACTAATAACTTGCATACGGTATTGATATTAATATAAATACCTAATGGGTTATGAATATTATGTGATAAATGAATTATTTCTTTTATGAGTTCAATGAAGTATGTTAGTCTTATTTCTAAGATTAAATGCACCTGTTGTATCTTTTTGAATATGATGTGCCTACACTTGGTTGGAGTTGTATTACGGGATGGTACTTATACATTGCACTACTGTGACTTGGGGTTGTGTTAGGTAGTGGTCCTCATGTAAAGTATGTGTATTATGATATGTTATGTCTTAATGAATGTATACAGTTAAATGATGAAGGTTGAATAAATGTTCATTTTTGTGACCTTAAGGTGATACTTATGTATGGATGGTGGAACGGTCCACTAATCATGCATTGTACTAAGTATTACTTATAGGTTGTTTTGGGTGGATAAGTTGATGTAAAATAAAGATAATGCTATGAAAATGTGGAATATGCCTTAAATGTGATATACGTCTTTATGTGATGTTGTTAATAGTATATATGTCTATATAATGTATGTGAACTATATTTTGCTTATTGTAACAAATGTTCATGAAGTTTTATTATAAACAGACATGATGAATGATTTCTAACCAAATGTTCTCTTTAAATCATGATTTCACATGGTTGTCATACTTAGTAGATTTTTGTACTAAAAACATTTTTCTTCGTCTTACTGCGCGAAGTGTAGGTGATGATATCTATAGGATCTTTCTTATAATGAAGACCTTTGATAGCTATTCACAAGTTCAAGTGTCCTTTTGATTCAAAGATCATCATGTCAAGATGTTATTTAAGTCCATGTAATAGTATAGATTAGTATTTTTTGTTAATTAAGGGCCGTGTACATATTCTATAATATTGATGTTGAGTTTAAGATTTTAAAAAGAGACCTAGTGTCTAAACATTTTACTTATGATTTTATAAAAGAATTGATGTTCTAACATTATGTTATGCGATTTAAAGTTTTAAATTTTCCGCTAAATTTCTATGTCAATGCGATAAATGAATGCTAAGAGGCTTGGCCAAGACCTCTGAGAGGTCGAATACGCCGTTACTTCTAGAGGGTGCTCCTTGGTCTTGACATATGCTGCAAACATGCATGATTTTATTTTTATGGAGAAGACATATATATCTTCGTCTATTAATGTTCGTTGAACAACTTTTTTTACTCCTACTATTTCTTCTATGGTTGTTTTTATGTCTTAATCCACTCGTCCCCCCTTGACCAAGACCTTGATATATCAGTTGGGTAGTCAATCCAAATCGTAGGATATTAGCGCCACAAGGGTTTGAGAAAATATGCATTGGCTTATTAATAGGGATATTGAACTAATCTTTGCTCCATTGAACGACAAGGTCACTAGGTGTGAGGGGATTTATGAGCACCATGGTGTGATATTGGACAAACTCATTGCGCGATTAGAGTCCATACAAAAGGCTGGGGTATTTACAGTGTGCTCAACACCATGAGGGGCGAGCTTGCTACTTTGCAAACGAATATGACTCACTAGTATTCTACAAACCTCTTTATACTATTGGTGACGTTCCCCTACCAGATGCACCTGACTTTGTACCACCACTTGTCACGATAGGGGAGCACCCACAAGACATAACCGGCGGATTCTTCCTCAATGAGGACTTGCACTAGCCTTTAGCATTCATCATGACATATCATAGATAAAAATATGAAAAATTGAAAACTTTTATATAGTGATGTATAGTTAGACTTCTTATATATCATATATGGAGTTAAAGGCTCCTCACTTATTAATGTTTACATCTACTTCTTGTATAGGAAATATAACAAATTCATAAAATATAGTCTAATAATTTTATCTCACATATAAACCATCTAAAGAAACTACAAAACTTGGGAATAGCCCTTACTTCAACAAAATATACCACATATAGGTATACAACAATAGTCATACATGATAAAGTAAGGAACAAGTGTCTTTAGACATAAGCAACATCATAGCTAGAATAGAAGAATGGAAACATCCTCGAACTTGAATAAATTAAGGTATATATTTCATCCTTGAATCTCGTTTGTTTGAGGAGCCAAGCTTCAAAGTATTTTTCAAAGACTTCTCAAAAAGATGAAGTTTTAAGTTGTAAACTACTCATGGGTTATTGAATGAAACATTTTGAATCATTGTATTATGATTAAATTGAATTTAATTTGATGATTTTTGACTAAAAAATCTATGAACCCATGAAATTCATGATACCCTAGTGTTGACTTTTTTAAGGGTGATAAGAGTTATTGAATTATGAATAAACCATGCAAGAATTGTAAGTAGGCTACTCTAAGTTGATTAATTCATATTGTATTATCTTTTAACTATAGCATCTTATGAGTGTAGGATTAAATTGGTGATCATGTCAATCGGTAAGGGACTTTGAGTATTTTTTGGGGGATATTTGTTATGGATTTGAGTTGTGAGATTTGAATGGTAGTATGTTGACCTAACTTTCGCTCAATTGTGTAGTATAGTACTAAGATGATAATGATCACATGTATGGTCCACTTATAGTGTCAGTGCTTATATGATATACTTGTCAATTATATGGCCTCATTCACATTTCTTTATGAATTTTGAAACAATGTGGCCTCATCAGCATGAGATAATGTATTATGATATTAGCATTTTATCACTTTATTATGTGAGTAATATGAAGGTTTTGATGATATAAGTGTTTCTAATAGGCTAAAGTGAAGTCATTTTGTGTATTTGTTGTTGTAGAAGTATGATAATTCTTGATGGATTATTTGAGACTTGTGATAAAAGAGATTGATGATACTATAGTAGTGAATAGGGTGACCAATAGATAACATTGGTTATTCATATTTGCTTCTCTAATGATATGCTATATGTCATATGGTGAAGTATGTGTGTGCCTTGTTTTAGACTTGTGTCCCTCGCTTGATATATGTATAATGTGAATATGAGTTTTTGCCTTAGTATGCTAAAGTTACTTAGTCTTGTATGTGTGATATGATATATGTGATTGGGATGTGTCCTTGTTCTACCATAGGAAAGTAGAACACCCTCCGTCAAAGTAGGTTCATGAATCAAAATTCCATGCATAGAAAGTATGGTCTATGTTGGTTATTTCCTATTCATCATGTGGGATACCTTCTAGTGTTTATGAAATTCTATGATGCTTAGGTGGTTGAATGGGACACTATCTTGGCATTCCACGATTAGACTTTGAATATGTTAGTGTGTGAGTCCCTAGGTCATTTCCAAGAACATTACTTGAATATCCTTAAGTGTTGAATATCTCTTAATGAATTAATGAAGATGATGACTAAAGTTAGAATGTATGATAATGAATCAGTACTTACCTAGAGTAGTTGAAGGATCGCCTAGTTAAGGTGTAACGGGGTCATGGGATGGTCTCTTCATGTCTTACCAAGGGAAGTCTTAATAATAATTCTTGATATAAAAAGTAAATTTATAAAGTATGATTGATAAGTATTTTGATAACCTTTTGGAGTAGAATTTCATATTATATACTATTGCAGGCAATGAGAGTAAACGAAATCTTTGGTTTGTATGAAGGTATTATATGGGCAGTCGCTTCATAACTCACTCAAGTGATACTTAGAATCACCTTTGGTAGGTGGATCTCATGTTCATGTGTTTTCATGTGTTCATGAAGCTATCTTGTCATATGTGAATTATATAGGAGTTCACTATGAAGTTCACTGTAAGTTTAATGTAATGTTTATAAATTTGATAGTATTAGAGATATACTTTAAAGGTGATGCTTGGTGTTTAAATGTGATTCTTATGCTTATAATACAAAGTTTTAATAAAAAAGAGAATGTTTCTCATAAATATCTATTTTTCATGATTTTATGAAATTTCATACTTACTACATGCATTGTACTTATTTCATACATTTTTTCTATATCTAAAGGTTTAGATGGAAGGTGAGAGGTGTCTTGAAGAAAATCTTTAAATCTAGACTCTTTCAGGAAAAGTTGAAGTATGTCCTCAATCGACTCGAGAACATAACTATCTTTAGACTTCTTTGATTAAATGTATTGTAACAGACTAAGTATTTCTATATTTTGATTATATGGGCCGTGTCCCAAGTATTCTTGATTCAAAGATTGGTGTATGTTGAGACTTAGTATTTTCCTATAGTTTTATTGAAAGATATTATTCGTATAAAAAGTTTTTTACTACTCTCTGTTTTTCATACATGTATGCAATGAACGATGTCATAGGGTTTTTACAAGAACTCTGAGATGTCAAGTAGGACTTGTCGCACTCTGAGATAGCTATATATTTTAGGGTGTGCTCTCGGGTCGTGACAAATGTATTAACAGATCTAGGTTATAATAGTGGTCTTTGGAATTAAAAAATCTCAAAAATCCAGTTCTAGTATAGTCTTGTTCATCGGTGTGAGTCGTGAAACATCTATGTGTGAGATGTTATAGGACGACAGAAGTTCACTTTAATCATCAATCTTATGTCGTATATATAGAGTTGAGGTTATAAGTCTATATTCCGTATCTCTTATCTTCTGTTTGTAGGAGAATGAATACTAGAAGATGGCAATGGAAGACGTAATTAAAATATGCACCTGGAATCGCAAGAAGGTTGGGAGAAGGAGTGCAAGAGTAAATTCCCCAAGGTGGACTAGCTCCAGAAAGAGTACAAGTTCCCCAAGATGATCAAGTGCCTCCACAAGGTGTTCAACTCCCTATTGGAGGTGAAGGTAATGTGGTTCCGTTGTTTCCCCCGGGCATCACTAATGGGAATATTAGAGAGGATCTACTTGCTCTAGCCCGATCCATGACAACCTATTTGTTATAACCATGACCTCTAGGTTGAGAGACTTTGTGAGGATGAATCCTCCTATATTTCTTGAATCTAAGGTAGGAGAGGATCCCCAAGAGTATTTATATGGTGTGTATAAGGTGTTTAGTAACATGGGGGTGACTAGGGAGGATGGGGAGTTAGATTCGTACCTATCGAGGGAGTTTTCTCAGGTGTGGTTCACCAAATGGAAATAGAAAAGGCAGGTTGAGTCGGGCCGCATAGAGCGGGTAGAATTTAAGGAGATTTTTTTAAGAAAGTACTTTCCCCGTGAGAGGAGAGAGCTGAAGGTTGAGGAATTCATTAATCTCAATCAAGGTAACACAAGATGAGTAGGTTTGTGATAGGTGGTGTCGACCTTGTGAAAGAAGAGTGTCATACGACTGTAATCCATAATGACATCTACTTGTCTAAGCGTATATTGTATTCATAATACATTGAGGAGTCCAAGCAAAGTAGGATTTCTATTAACTTTAGAAGGAGTTAGCAAAGTGAGAAAAACCAACCTAGGTTCAAGAAGAGGGCTCCAATTCAAGATGAACCAAGGGATCCTAAGGTTAAAATTAAGAAGGGTAGTGTTTGTCAAAATTGTAAGCCTACTTGTGTTACATGTGGGAAGAAGCACTATGACAAATGTCTAGTTGGTACCGGGAATTTCTTTGGTGGTGGTAAGGATATTAATAAGGTGAGGAATTTTCCAAATATTCTGGGTGATAATATTTCAAGGAAGAATCACTTTTATGCTCTTCGGACAAGAGGATCAAAGTCGGATGATGAAGATGATGTTTGTTGGTTATGACTTCTACTTTTAGTTGTTATGAGTTCTTTTTAAGTGGTGGTGTATGGTGATTAGTGGAGTTTTTATTTATTATCTAATCTCTTTTTTTTTTATTCATCCTTGTGAGTTAGAAAGTCATAGTAGAATGTAGCATGTTGCATGGTTTTTAGGAGCCTTGTTGGAATTGAATTTCTTTTAGTCCTTTCATTATGCATTTTATGAAGTTACATTTATGTTGTGAATTGACTTTCTACGATTTTATCCGGTCATATTGTAATGTTTCCATAATCAATTGCTTAGAAGTTGAAATTATGAAACTTTGATCATGTTCACTCTAAGGCCTACAAGCTCACTATTAAGTTTTGAAAAATTAACTAAATTCTTCTTTTGTTGAAAATTGTTGTAATGTGTATAGATTGATTTATATAAGCATCCTAATGAAAGGAGAGGAGTTTCTCCTATTTGAAATGAAGTATGTTTATCTTATTTTCATGATGAGTCATAGATTAGTTTCATTCTTTTCGTAGTTTTTTGAGTCTCTTAAGTATGTGAAAATTGTGTAAATTCGATATTTTGAAATGTTTATGGTGTGACATGGTTATGTGATGTTGGTATTGAGTTTATGGTCTTTTGATAGTGTTTAAAATGAAGCAAGTGTCATTCGAGGACAAATGTTGTCCAAGTGGGGAGAATGTAACACCTCTAAAACAACTTCGGTAAAAAAGATATGAACACAGGTGTCCTTCTGTTTTGAAGTTTTAAAATTAGTAAAATAAGTTTATATGAGCTTTCTATGTTTTTGTGATGTTTGGAGGTCAAACGTCCATAACGTTCGAAAGGTTTTCCTTGAATCGTGATTATGTGTCTTAGTGTGTTTCGTCGAGTATTATGTGTTTGTTTTGGATGAAATTGATGTGAGGGATCCGTAACACGTTCATGATTATATTCAGGTTGAAAATATCCAAAAAATCTCCCCAAGGATCAATCAAGGGTCCTTAAGGAAGGATCCATCTTGATGGCTAAGACTGTCCAAAACAATCCAACTCACGGAGGCAATCGAGGACCCGTAGATGGTGGGCATCGATGGATAATTTGAATAGGAAGCTTAATCTCAATATTCCAAGGCTCTGTCCCAAATGATGGTGACCAGCACGGGCCGTCGATGGGAAGACGCCACGTATGTGTTTGACAGCGTTATTGGTCATCAATTCCCTGCAACATATCTGCCAAACTGAAGGGTAGTTTGGGGTTTTCACGTAGCCTTCCTAAAATTATTTTGAAGACTTCTTAAGGTTATTTTGTGTATATTAAGTGGGTTTATAAGTCTTAAACAATTAGATGAATTCTTTTCTCAAAATCAAATCCCAAAACCTCTAATGAACTCTCTATAACACCATTGAAACTTGAAGGGAGATTTGATCTTGGAAGTGGTATTATCCATCAATACTTCTCAAATTTATTGGTCTAGCATCAATTAAGTAATTTATTTCATCCTTAAATCACTTTTCTTCAAGGATCCAAGCTTCAATTCGTTTTTCAAAAAATTCTCAAAAAGATGAATTTCTTAAATGTAATCTAGCCATGGGTTCTTGAATAAAAAGATTCAAACATTGTATTATGATTCAATTGGCATTAATTTCATGATTTTATAATAAAAACTCTATGAACACATGCAATTCATGAAACCCTAGTTTTTACAATTTTATAGGTGATTTGATAATGTCTTTATGCTATTGAAATCTTGTGTAGTTTGATTAGACCCATTGAATTATGAACGAATAATGCTAAAATTGTAAGTAGGGTGCTCTTAATTGATGAACTCCTATATTATTATCTTTTAATTATAGTATATTATGAGTATTTTATTGAATTGGTGATCATGCTCATCGATAAGGGCCTTTTAGTATTGTGTTGGTGGATATTGGCTATGGATTAGAGTTGTGAGATTTGCATGGTGGTATTTTGACCAAACTTTATCGATATTCTGTAGTACATTTCTTAGATGATGATGATGATGGGTTGTATGGTCTACTTATGTTGGCGGTGCTTATGTTCTATATTTGTGAATTATGTGGCCTTATCGGCACTATTTTATAAATTGTGAACCTGTAGTCTCAATGGAATAAATTAATGTACAATGATATTAGCATGATATCACTTGATTACGTGAGTAATATGAATGTTTTTATGGTTTATGGGATATGTGATATCAAAGCATGAATTTAGTTTTAGTTAATTATATATGTGTATTACTTGATGCTGGAGTATGATGATTTTTGATGGATTAGATGAGACTTGTGATAACTTACATTGATGATACAATAGTAGTGAATAAGGTGACCAATAGATGACATGGGTTATTCATATGTGTTTTTTGAATGATATGTTTTATGTGATATGGTGAAGTATGTGTGTGCCTGGTTTTGGTAGACTTGGGTAGCTTTCTTGATATATGTACAATGTGAATATGGGTTGTTGACTTAGTATGCTAAAAACTTCTTAGTCTTGTATTTGTTATTTCCATGTGACCTTTAACATAGTTAAAAAGGTCCTTTGTGTGGAACCTTTGTCCTAGATAGAAGGTTATGGTATTTTTTAAGATGAAAGACGTAATGAAATCCTTCTTGCGTGAATGGCAGACTTACGATTGATTGGCTCGAACGACATGAATTATTTTTAGGAAAGTCATTGAGATACCCTCTTGACCATTATAGGTAGCCTTAAAGGACCCTCTTTCGTAAGGTGTAATGTGATTGGGCAGTGATAAAATTATGGTACCTCTTCATATGCTCATTTATTGAAATTCCCTATGAGAACAAATGCTAGAACTGAGTGAGCATGTTAGGGGAGTTGCTCTAAATAATATGACATTAGAGAACAAACAAACCCTTAATATTCCTTAACCATGTGCCTATATTCAATGTGTCTAGCAATACCATTGGTGTAACACCTTAAAAAATCAATACGTGTCGTAAAGCCTAAAATAGGTGCCATGGGGTGTAAGTACTATTTTAAAGACTATTTCAATAATTTTAGGTCATTTAGGAAGTTTATGAACTAGAACGTCTGTGATGTCTTGAAGAATGGTTCAAAAGGGTACTAGTGTGCCTTAGCCTTTTTGACCAACTTTAGGAGTCAAAAATGTACGAAAAATTTGTGTAAGGGTATCTAATAGGTTTTTGAGTTATTTCATGGTTGACATGTTATGAATCCCCAAGAACCAACCAAGGGCCCTTGAGGAGGAGCCCTTGTGTTTGACGAAACACTACTTGGGCAGTGAGCATTGATGGGATCACCTACGGTTCCCCCACCTGAACAGTCTCTGAACTCATCGACGTAGTGCAGGACGGAGGAGTGAGGGTCCGTAGGTTCACTGACGGCCCATCAGCGGGGTTCCGTCTCTGAAGGGTGAGTTTTCTGCACGTTTTTATATTAATTAATTTAATTAATTAGGTTGTTTAGGGGTTAGTTAATAATTAAAGAGAGGCTAATTAACTAACTTAAAACCAATATAAAAACCCTAACCCCAATTAAACCAACAAGTACTCTAAAACAGAAACTCTCTTCCTTCTCTCTTCTTTCTCTCTCTACTTGAACTCACCATTGTAGACTAGCAAGGACAAGGGTTTGGGGTATGGAAAGGGAAAAATTCACCACCAAATTTTTATCAAGCATTAAGGTATGGGATAAAATTCACCTTAGAGACTTTTTCATCAAAGGGTTCCTTCAAATTGGATTTCAAAAGTTGAGTTTTCGTATGGATTTCATCAAATTATGAAATGGAATTTATGGATTGAGTTGTTGATAGTCTTTTCTCAAGTCAAGGATTAACTAGTTTAGGGTTTTATAAGACCTAGTATTTTTCTATGGGGTGCTAAAGTTTTTTTTGTGAAGAAGAAGGATGGGTCGTTGAGAAAACGTATTGATTACCACCAACTCAACAAGGTCACCATTAAGAATAAGTACCCTCTCCCTCGGATAGAAAAATTGTTTGATCATCTCAAGGGCCGATTTACTTTACAAAAATTTACTTGATGTCGGTGTATCACCAACTTTGGGTAAGAGGTAAGGATGTATAAAAGATAACCTTTCGGACTAGGTATGGGCACGATGATATCTTTTGTTAGATCCTTCGGTCTCCCTAATGCTCCAGCGGTATTTATAGACCTAATGAATATAGTGTTTCAAAGTTACCTAAATTCACTTTTCATTGTCTTCATTGACGATATCTTGGTATATTTGAAGAATGAAGGTTATCATATGTGTCATTTGAGGTCGTATTTCAAACCCTTAAAGAACATGATTGTTTTCCAAATATAGCAAGTGTGACTTTTGGTTGAGGTCGGTGACTATCCTTGGATATATCATCTCTAGTGGGGGAGTTGAGGTTGACCTAAGGAAAGCAGAGGCGCTGAAAAATTGTCCTCGACCATTGACTCCAACCGACATTAGGAATTTCTTGGTTCAAGCGGGTTATTATCGGAGGATCGTGGATGGTTTTGCGTCTATTGAATCTCCTTTGACCACTTTGACCCAAAAGAGTAAGAAGTTTGACTGGTCGGAGGCATGCAGGAAAAGTATCCAATTGCTGAAACATAGGCTCACTTCCGATTTGATGTTTACTTTAATGGAGGGTACAAATGGTTTTGTAGTGTATTTTGACATATCTCGAATGGGTTTAAGATCTGCTCTTATGCAACACAGGAAAGTGATAGCCTATGCCTAAAGGCAATAGGTACATGGGAGAAAACTATCCCACTCATGACCTTTAATTAGCGGCCGTGGTGTTTTCTTTGAATATATGGAGGCATTACTTGTATGGGGTTCATGTTGATGTATTTACCGACCATTAGAGTCTCCAATATATAATTACCCAAAAGGAGTTGAATCTCCGAATAAGAACGTGGTTTTAGTTATTGAAAGATTATGATATGAGTGTCCTCTATTACCTCGGAAGGCTAATGTTGTTCTGAATTCCCTAACTCATATGACTAAGGGTAGTATATCCCACCTAGACGAAGCCAAGAAGGACTAGCAAGGGAAGTACATAGGTTTTCTAGGTTGGGAGTGAGGTTAGAAGGTTCTCCGAATGGGGTTGCTATAGTTTATCATAACTCTGAGTCATCACTAGTGGTTAATGTGAAGTCCAATCAACACCTTGATCAAGCAATAATGGAGTAGAAAGTATCGGTAGCAAGTTGATTGAATCATTCTCCTCTTGGGGATGTAGTGTTAAGGTACAAAGGGAGATTTTGTGTTCCCTATGTAGATTAGTTGAGAGATCAGATCCTAGAAGAAGACCATGGGTACAACTACACAATTCATCCGGGTTCTAAAAAAATGTACCACGACCTAAGGGAGATATATTGGTGGGACTACTTAAAAAGGGACATACCAAAGTTTGTTGCTAAGTGTCCGAAATTCCAACAAGTAAAGGCCTAACGCAAAAAGTTGGGTGGCTTACTAAAATAGATCCATATTCCTTCTTTGAAGTTTGAAGACATCAATATGGACTTTATAGTAGGTTTACCTCGGACTCAAAAGTTATATGATTCCATATGGGTTGTTGTGGATCGATTGACTAAGTCCACTCGCTTTATTCCTGTCAAGTTTACGTATTTGGTAGAGGATTATGCAAGAATATTCCTATATAAGATTGTATTCAAGCATGGCATTTCAATATCTATTATATCTTATCAAGGCACACAATTCACATCTAGATTTTGGAGGTTGTTCTAAAAAAGATTGGCTACTACGGGGAAGTTATGCACCCCTATTCATCCCCAAACGGATTGTCAACCGGAGCGTACTATACAAACCTTTGAAGATATGCTTAGGGAGTATATTATTGAATTTAAAGGGAATTGGGATAAATATTTACCTTTGATGGAGTTCGCCTATAATAATAGTTTCCATTTATCCATTTCTATGTGTCCCTATGAAGCGTTGTATGGTAGGAGGTGTAGGTCTCCTATTGGATGATTTAAAGTGGGTGATCCATCACCCTTCTTGGTCCCAAGTTGATTTATAAGACTTTAAAAAAGGTTCATATCATAAGGAACCAGTTGCAAAAGGACTATATTCGGTATAATTCTTATGCCGATCATAGGATAAGGGCTTTAGAGTTTGAAGAAGTTGATAAGGTGTATTTGAAAATTTCACCAATGAAAGGGGTAGTTAGATTTTGCAATAAAGGGAAGTTGAGACCTCCTTATGTGGTTCCCTATGAAATCTTGCAATGGGTTTGTAAGGTTTCCTATGAATTGAAACTCTCTAGTGAATTGGCTTCGGTTCATCTGTTTTTTCCATGTTTCTATGTTGCAGAAGTGTATCGGTTATCCCGAGTCCATTTTTCATATTGAGGGTCTCGGTGAAAAGGATAATCTCTCATATAATGAAGTTGCGATTCAAATTCTTGATAGGCGAGTGAAGAAGTTGACGAATTAATAGGTGGTTTCCGTAAAGGTGTTATGGATGAATCATCTAGTTGAGGGTGCAACACGGGAGGTCGAGGCCAACATGAAGTCCCGTTACCCTCATATTTTTGATAATTAAGGTTAGTCATTCTTTTTAATTAATATAAATATAACTAAAAATTGAAGTTTCTTGATTATTTTGTGAAGCCTGGCAAAAAATGTGCAGTTTGGGGTTGCACAACATTGAAGTAGTACCTCTAAAACTTGATTTTTGCCTTTTCTGTTTATTTCAGTTATGATGTGTATTTCGGTATGGTAAGTCTTTATGAAATGATAAGTGTCATGTTGTTTAGTTAAAATTTATTCTATTTGACTCAAATAATGTATGTTGAGCTCATATGTGTTGTGAGAGGGAAATACCTCATGATGAAGTGTTCTGAACCTTATACGAGAAAATTTGTTTTTTTTTTAAAAAAAAATTCCTTGTTTAAATGACATGATTTATGTTGATTTGATATTGTTGATTGGGTTGGCTTCTAGTTTTGACTCTATTCCTTCCTTCAAAAGAATTTTAGTGTCCTTCCGGGACGAATGATCTTAAGGGTGGGATAATGTAACACCTTAAAAATTCAAGACGCAAAGTAAAGACTTGTATAGGTTTCATGGGGTCTAGGAAATGTTTTATAGTCCATTTTAATGAATTTAGGTGATTTAAGAAGTTTAAGAACCAGAACGTCCATTACGTTCCGAAGTATGGTTCAAAAGGGTACAAGTGTGCCTTAGCCTATTTGAGTAACTGTAGGAGTCGGAAATGTATACAAATATGTGGAAGGGTAGATAATAGGTGTTTGAGTTGTTACATGGTTTAAACATTCGGGTACAACTCCCCAAGGACTAACCAAGGTCCCTTTAGGAGGACCCTTTGTGTTTTAAGAAACACTGCCTGGGTAGTGAGCATCGATGGAACAACCTACAATTTGTGTGTGGACTGACGGGAAGTCGATGCCACCGTAATCCTATACTTATCCAAGTTGAGGAAGGCCCCAACCTTCGTAGTCTTTGAACTCATTGATGGAGTGCAGGATAGAGGGGTGATGGTCCGTAGGTTCATA
This sequence comes from Solanum habrochaites, assembly GCA_027704765.1. NCBI lineage: Eukaryota > Viridiplantae > Streptophyta > Magnoliopsida > Solanales > Solanaceae > Solanum > Solanum habrochaites. Next base: position 26,670,558 of record JAKWJA010002497.1, read on the forward strand.
GACAGCCCATCGGCGGGGTTCCGTCTGTGACGAGTGAGTTTTTTGCACGCTTTTATATTAACTCATTTAATTAATTAGGTTTTTTAGGGGTTATTTAGGGATTAAAGGGATACTACATAACTAACTTAAAACCCATATAAAATCCCCAACCCCAATTAAACTAATTAGAACTCTAAAATAGAAACTATCTTCCTTCTCTCTTCTTTCTCTCTCTATGTGAACTCACCATTGAAGAATAGCAAGGATAAGGGTTTGGGGTCTAGAAAAGAATTAATTAACCATAAAATTTTTATCAAACGTTAAGGTATGGGATCTAATTCACTTTTGAAACTCTTTTCTCTAAGGGTTCTTTGAAAATGGATTTCAAAAGTTGAGTTTTCTTATGGGTTTTATCCAATTACGAAATTGAAGTAATGGATTGAGTTGTTTATGATTTATTAAGGTTATATTGAATAGATTAACATGTAATTTAACTTGTTTATGTTAATTGGTATGGTTTGGTTTAAATTGAAGAACATGATCCTCAATCCCTAACCCTAGGTTGTTATCTTGACCTATATAGTATTGTACTCATTTAGTTGAGTTAGTTATTAATTAGGTTACTATACTGTGGTGTTATTATTAGTAAATTCAGATGAATCATAGCCTATCATGATAGTTCTTGAGATGTGATTTAGGTTAGGAAATATATTGTGAAAGTAGACTATGTATCTTATCTTAAGCTATTGTTTAGTGTTGAGTTGTGATATAGGGATGCAATTGGCCTTGTTATCTTATTGGTTATGTTTGTGTGATTATGTTAATCCCCTAATTGGTTTGAGTTATCGGTTAATGGTAAGACCTTGATGATGAACTATAAGGAAGACTTGTTAAGTCTTAGAATATCAATTTTTACTTCCAATTGTGATTAATTGTGGTTAAGTCATGATAATATATTTGAGTATGCCTTTTATTAGGATTGATAGCATGTCATTATGATTGAATTGTAATTTCTTTATTATGGTTGTGATGTTGATTATGATGTAAATGCTATAAGGATGTTGATGTACACCAATGTGCCTTATTATGAAATTCTATGTAATGTGTTAACCTAACTTATATGAATTGTGATGAAAGGACTATAATCATGCAATTCTTATTGAGCAATTTATGATGATGGTTATACAATGGATAGACCATATGATCTAAACTAAGCGATGATTTGTTAACTAAAGGCTTAAAGACATTTAAATAAAAGGACATAGCTTAGCACCGAGTGAACTTGACAATGGGAGATGATGACTTTCAAAAGAGGAAGGTTCGCGCTATAGTTCTATATGAGATGTTGACTTCCCAAAGAGGAATAATATTCTGATGTCTTCTCATGAGAGGAGGCCGCAATTACAAAGTGGCATCGATAGGAATATACTATCTCTTAGTTCTTGAACTATGTTGCACCCATTGGAAGACTTACTAGTGGAACCACCTAGAAAGCTATGTTTGTGTTTGGTTCTACTTTGGCCGGTAGACCACCTTTAATCGGTGTATGGTTTTACAACACCAGATTCCACACTTAGCTCATGTGGTCTATGTTTGTTAATTCAAAAATGCCCTAAAGTAAAATAAAGTAATGAAGTAAAAAATAAATAAGGTGACTTGAGAGGTTTAACTTAGCATAGGTAGGGTATAATACTCTACCTATGCCTTGCACTAGTTGACTTTGATGGAAGCTTTAGGAAGTTGATATTATGTATGCATATGATAATGATGTATATGATGATATTATGTTGATGTTACTATGTTAATTACTATATATGATGATGATTATCCTTTTGATATAGATAGTTGGATTATATTGTTAATGTTGGGCATTGTTTATGTGTTCTTGTTTAGTCTACTAGGATGATCAAGGTTATGGGCTTTTCTTGGTCATTGCGCTTGTTGACTTGATAAGAATTCATGAGTAGTGGTCCTTCTTATTATGATATGATTGACAGTTATTCATTCTTGTAATGTTATTCCTTAATGATACTGTTGTAGTAGATCATGGGTTCAAGTATGTTTGAATACGTATTAGTTGTTGAGTGAATATGCATGTTTGGTTGGTTGACATGACTTGTTTGGCTTTGCGTTAGGTCTTTAAAATAATAAAATGGCATGTTTTGATCAAAAGTCTCTTTTTAGCATGTTTATCTTTGTATAGGTGCATAAGGTCTCATACTTAGTATATGTAGAGTACTAACCCCTTTTTCTTCCCTTTTTCCCAAAAATATTAGGTTTCGGTCGTTAATGAGTTTGGAAGGCGACATTGTTGAAGGCTTGGATTCTTTATTTAATCCAAATAGGTTTGGTCCTCAACTTTCGAGGGCAATGCCTCTATCTAGCTTACACACATGTTATGAGCTTAAAGACCCTTTGTTTCTTTCCTTTTCAATTGAGTGTTACACTTTTGTATGACCTATATGTGGTCTTGTTAGATTGATATAAGGTCTATGCCCATATTGTGATGGTATGAGATGAGACAATGTTTGAGACTATTTTTATGTCTTATATATATGTATGTGCAGTAAAAATAGAAGTCTATGTGACCTTCCAATACAAAGGGTTTATGTGTACTCGATACAACTATATATTTTCTCTATGTAGAGGTATATGTAAGCCTCCAAGTAGTTATAATGAGAGTTTAATATTTTTCTGCATTTTCAACCTGTGAATGTAATTACATGAAACTAAGAATCTAGTCTTAGTCCTTGAAATGAAAGAGGATGCCGGTAACGTCTAGAGGGTAAACTCGGATGTGAAAATTGGTAAGTAAAACATCATCCATCGGAGTAGGTTCATGATTCCGGATTCCATTAATATCTTGAGGTTCATGATTTTGGATTCAATTAATATCTTGCACGGTATATGTTGAATAGTTTCTTTTCTCATCATGTGGGGTACCTTCTAGTGTTGGAGAAGTTCTATGAAGTTAAGGTGGTGGTGTGGGACGCTATCTAGGCATTGGACAATTAGGCTTTGGAAATATTAGTGTTTGATTCCCTAGGTCTACTCCAAACCCATTATTTAAATTTCCTTATGTTTTGAAGTGTCATAATAAATTCATGAAGATGATGACTTAAGTGAGAAAGAATGTTAATGAATAAGTACTTACCTAAAGTAGTTTAAGGATTGTATAGTTAAGCTATGAAGGGGGCATGTGAGTGGTCTCTTCATGTCCTTATGTAGGGATGTCTTAAGAATAACTCTAGATAGGGAAAGTAAGGTGATAAACTACAGAGATCTAAACTTGGGTAGTATTAAGTATTATTTAGGTAAGCTTTGAGAGGGTGTATGGGGCGGTCTCCTCCTTAATTACTTAATAAGTCTTTTGATAACCGTTGGGAGGAGAATTTCATATTACAAACTGTTGTGTGCAATGATAATAATCTTATATCAGGTAGCCTATAGGATCTCTCTTCTTCGTTAGAAGGGATTGTATGGGTGGTCGCTTAATAACTCACTCAAGTGAAACTTAGAATCACCTTTTGTAGGAGGATCTCCTCTTCATGTGTTTTGATGTGTTCATGAATCTATCTTGTGATATGCGAATTTTATAGGAAATCAATGTGAAGTTCACTGTAAAGTCATTGTAAGTTTACTGTAATGTTGATATAAATTGGATAGGTTGGGATATATTTTTAAAGTGATGCTTCATGTTTAAATGTGATTCTTATGCTTCTAATACGAAGTTGTAATAAAAATAGAGTATTTCTTATAAATGTCCGTTTCTCATGATTTTATGCATTATGCCTTAGTACATGCATTGTACTAATTCCATACATTTTTTCTATAAGGTATAGGTGGAAGGTTAGAGGCATCTTGAAGCAAAGCTTGAAATCGAGAATATTTCAAGAAAAGTTGAAGTATTTCCTCACTCAATTTGGGGTCATAACTATATTTAGACTTCATTTATTCAATGTATTTTAATAGACTATGTATTTTATATTTCAATTGTTTGGGTCGTGTCTCAAGTATTCCTGAGACTAAGATTAGTATGTTGAAACTTAGTATTTTCCTTTGGTTTTATATGAAATATATTTTGAGATATAGTTCCTATGAAAAGCTTTAATTCCACTTTACATTTCATATATTTATGCGATGAACGATGTCATATGACTTGTAAAAGACCTCCGAGAGGTCAAGTATGCCGTATTGCACTCCAAGAGTGTCATATCTTCTAAAATATCCTCTCGGGTCGTGACACCTTTCATAGGTAGAACAAAAATATAAACACAGAATTCTAGGTGATCCACTAGCTAGTATTCCTATTAAAGCAACATAGTTAAGGTACTAACAGATGTACTTGAAACCCTTTTTTATGCACATTTGCATTGTAGTCTCCATCTCATGAGAACTATTGTGAACCTACCTTCCCACATTCGAAAGGTACACCTCTTAGAACTATTTTGCTCGGTACTATGCTAAAGTCCCTATTTCAAATGTCTTTAACCCTTTCTTAATCATCATAGCTTAATATAGGTCATAGGAGAATAACCCCTCGTATATCATGTAATTAGCTCATTAGGTGATAAATGAAAATTTCCTTTCAATATAATCCATCATTTAGTGAGATTATTACATCATAGTCATATAATAGTAAGGCATAGAAGTGATTAACATTCAATCTTGTATCATCATACCCTTAACATGATCTCACAATTCAACATATTCATGACATTTCATAACATTCATCAGATCATAATATTCTTAATCTAATCATATTATCATACTTCAATTGAACATCATCATTAAGTATAAACCATCATCATTAAAGTAAGAACACATAATGATAAACTCTTACCATATAGAATCCGAAATCTTATTAAAGATCGTACAATCAATACATCAATATTCATCCATAAATTACTTAATTTAAACATATAATAGTAATATATACAATAACTAAGTCAATTGTGTACCCAGTAATCAAATCAACCTCAATTCATAACCTACAGTTAGGGAAAAGGGTTCAATAATCGATTCTTTCATAGAACTAAGTCAAATACTAAGAACTACAACAATTAGTACATAAATAATCATAATCTATCAAAAATAAACAAAGGAATTCAACATCAATTTAAATTGAAAGATCATCCACGAAATTGGAAGAAAATCCATCTTATTGACATAATTAGGAACCAATTTTGAAGAGACTCTAGGGGAAAGAGATCCCAAGAGTGAATAGCTACCATACCATAACAATACTTGAAGATTGATGGAAGAATATTGAGCCATGGATCCCTAATCAAGCATGTTGTTGATCTTCAATGATGGTCTTTATAATAAAGACAAAAAAGTATGGAGAAGTTGGAGAGAATTGGGTTTGGGAATAAGGAGGTGCTAAGTTTTTTTAGGCCTTAAAGAAGCTTATATAGTCCTTTAAAAAAGTTAATTAACCACCCCTTAACCCTTAATTAATCACCTAAATAATTGACCAACTAACTTAATAACTAAGAAACTTAGGGAGTGACTCGACCCTCAAACGACGAACCCCAGTCTACGAGGCGTCGATCAAACGACGGCTCTGTACTGGAAAGCCATCCTTTGAAATAGAGTGTGTGATTTTGGACCCTTTTTGAAAAATAAGCTATGTTTAAACCACTAACAATATCAACAGAATGTTGATCAAACAACGACTCATATTTGATCTCGTGGGTGGACACTGTCCTAATGATAGTTTTGAATCAAATATTAGGGGCCTCTCGAAGTACCCTTAGGGTGTTCCTAGTATAGTCGTACCCAGATGTTTCGACCCTAAAAACTCTATAATACATATTTAAAACCTTTTCATCAAATTGTGACTCTTTAAACCCATTGAACTATCTCAAGGAACAATAGTTCACATTTCACAATTCTCTGGATATCATGGTCATTTCTTGACATTTTCATTCTAACATTTACTAATTAGGTTGAATACATTATTTTCGGCTTAAAACAGTATTTCAAGAATTCTTTCAAGTAGTGAGTCTCTAGACGAAATCATAAATTTTGGAGAATTACATTATCCGCCCTCTTAGAAACATTAGTCCCCGAATGACATTTAACTTTTTTTTGTAGGGGAATAAGAACACTCAATACTACAAGCCCAACCAATAAACACATAAACCATAAGGAGTCCCAACTCGTAGGAGTACTTAAAAAATTATTTCAACATTAAATCAAAGCATTACACATAGCAACTCACTTTACAATTCACAACATATAAGAGATTAACATTTCATAACATATAATGACGAACAACCTTCTCATTATCAAAATGATCTCAACATGAATATCAAGGAGTTACCATGCTATTCTTCTTTTCAATACAACATCAAAATACTAGAATCTCAAGAAAGGAATTGCAGAAATATCACAAAAATGCAACTAGTACATAAAAGAATTTTCGAGAGGACTCCTTCTTGACATAAACCTTTACCAAAACATGCACATGTTTAGAAATAAAATAAATTCATATGATTCATTATTTTATATTAAAAGAATTACTAAACTCAAAGAGAAAAAAGATGAGGGTGGAAGAATTTCATGTCGGCCTCGACCTCCCATGTTGAACCCTCATCTAGGTGGTTCCTCTATAGGACTTTTATGGAGGCCACTTCTTTGTTCCTCAATGTTTTGACTTGACGATCTAGGATTTCCACCGGAACCTCTCCATAAGAAATTTTCTCATCACTCCTAATACTTCAATAGAGAGAACATATACCGGTTTTCCTATGCATTTCTTGAGCATGGATACAGGAAATACTGGATGAACGAAGCTAGTTCACTAGATATTTTCAACTCATAAGCAACCTTCTGAATCCGTTGTAATATCTCATAAGGACCCAAATACAGGGGCTAAGCTTCCCCTTTTTACCGAATATCATCATCCCTTTATTAGGTGAAATCTTCAAGTATACCCAATCACCTACTTCAAATTAAAGGTCTCTTCTTCTATTTTCAACATAGGACTTTTTCAGACTATAGGAACTTATCAACAAATCTCTTATCACTGAAAATTTCTCCAAATAATCATGGATTATCCCTAGGAAAAGGAGTGAAAACTCGCCAACCTTAAAGACTTTTGTGATCGATAAAAACATCCACATGAACATCATATAGGTAATGTCTTCAATAAGCAAGTAGTACCGCATCTAATTCATGATCATGAGTTGGATAGTTCTTCAAATTCACCTTGAGTAATCTAGAGGAATAAGATATCACCTTACCATGTTGAATGAGTACACTACCCAAAACTACTTGGTAAGCATCACAATAGAATACAAAACCCTTGGTACCCTCCGTTAAGGTCAAATTCGGAGCGGAGGTAAGCTTATCTTTCAACTCTTAAAAGCTTCATTCACAAGCCTACGACAACTCATACTTCAATTTCTTTGAGTTAGTGTTGTCAAAGGAGATGCAATGGATGCAAATAAACTCTCTATAGTACCCGGCTAGACTCAAGAAACTTCTAATATCGGTTGGAGCCAAAGGCCTAGGCTGATTCTTAATTGCTTCCATATTCCTCAAATTGACCTCTATAACCTCACATGAGATAATATGACCAACAATTTCAAGCGATCTTATCAAAAATATATACTTTCTATATTTAGAAAAGAGTTGATGTTCGTTTAGTACTTGCAATACTACCCTCAAATGGTCCATATGATCACCCTTACTCTTAGAAGATACCAAGATATAATCAATGATAACAATTTGAATGGAATCAAGGAAATTCAAGAATAGTCTATTCATAAGGTTTGTAAAAGCCATCTGGGCATTAGCTATACCAAAGGACATAACTAGGAACTCATAATGTTAATAACTAGTTCGGAAACACGATTTGGATATCTCTTCACCATTCACCCAACGTTGGTTATATCCCTACCGTAAATTAGTCAATACTAAACTATATTTCCCGTTCAAGAGGAATTTCAGGAAAGTCCTCAAAAAGAAGTATAAAAATCCTTCACTACGGGGACTAACTCTAGAGGAGGAGCTTCGAAGCCTAGGTCCTTAACCCTCATGATATGGTAGATACACCCCTTAGATATCATCTTACAAGATTTTGTACACAAAATGATAAAACCTCTACATGTTAAGTTTCCCCCTTTTTCACTCTTAGACGGGTTCATTAGGAAATTGGAACTAGATTGTAATACTCTAGAAGTCTAAAGCCTAATATAGAACCTAACATGAGAGTCTAAAAGTTTTAACACTGTTTTAAAGTCAATTATAATATATATAAATCATTTAGAATGTTTTAGAATCAAAAGTCAAAAAGCATCCATGATTTTCCAAAACTAGTTCAAGATGTTCTAGCGTTCCTTAATATATTTGACTATGTCTCCAGAGTTGAAAAATGATGAAATTTGGTGAAAAGGTGTCTAACACTTATTAGAGTTGTTTTATAGTTGAAACGTCTAGGTACGAAGCCCCAAAAATCAACCAAAGGGGGCTTGAGAAAGACCCTTATTGTTTGGCTAAAACCTGTCGAAAGATACTTCCATCGACGGTTGCCAACCAATGAGTCGTAGGAAAATTGACGGGGCATTGATGGCCACCGTCTATGGTCCCTTATTAAATTTTTTGAGGGGTTCATTTGGACAATTATCTAACCGAAATGATAGACGTGCATCACATAGTAAATATAAGTCGTCGACTGACCTAAGGCTCGTAGGTCTCGGTCTCGTATGTCACGTCACTGTGTTGACTGCCATATTTTAATTAATTCAATTAATTAAAAGGTCTTTAGTTAATTATTTATGGTTTTGGGAGGTCTAATTGAGTTTGTAAATGACTTCTATAAAGACCTCAAACCTTATTAAACTAAACCTTACCCTCATATTTTCCAAAACTCAATTGCTTTTCCTTCTGTCTTCTTTCTCTCTCCCAAATAGAAGAACTCCATTGAAGTCTAGGTTAAGGTCTAAGGGATGTAAGAAGGGGATTTTCTTCATCATTATCCATCAATTAAAAAGGTATGGGAGTCCTTTCACCTTTGGGATTCCTTTCCCCAAAGTGTACCTCAAAATTGATTTTAAAAAGAAGAATTTCAAATGTGTTTTATTCTATTACGAATTTGAATCTTCTAAATCGTTTTATTTATTATTTATTTAGATGATTGTGAGTATATTATGATATTTTGTAATTAAATTTTGATAGTTCTTGATTAATTAACTTAGGTTGTAAAATACATCATGCATTTGAATAAGTCTCTAACCCTAGGCTATGAACTAGTGATGAATTATGGTGGAGTGATTCAAGTGACTTCATTATTGTGTTTATTACTATTGTGTGATGATATTTAAACCATTTTTGGGTTGAATGGTATTGTTGATGTTAATACCTTCATAATGGCTTGTGAAGGAGATTCAGGTAAGTCTTATGATCTCATAATTTACTTCAATTATGATTACTTGTACTTGTCATGAAGTTATATTGAAGTATACCTTATTATAAGAATGATTAGGGTTTGTATGATCTTTAATTAAAATGTATTTAATTATGACTTGTGAGTTGTTGCATAAGATGTAATGATATAAGGATGGTGATGACTTACCTATGTGCTTTATCATAATGTGGAAGTGTAAATGTGCTAACCTCTCATGTTTGAGTTTTAATGAAATCAAAATACTCATGAAATTCCTATTGAGATATTATTATGACTATATAAGGTATCGACCCTATGACCTAAACTAAGCTATGATTATTAATAAAGGTTTAAAGTCATTTTAAAAGAGGCTCTATCTTATCACCGAGTGAACTAGATTAAGGAGTGTGCCTTCCCACATAGGGAAGGTAGGATCACTAATTTACTCATGATATTGGAGAATATAATGCATGCAGAATAAATAGGATACCAGCTACATATCCTAGTTCTTTCACTATGTCACCCCCATAGAAATATTAGCTAGTGGATCTACAGAGATGCTATATTAATATTTTGTTACTACCTTGGCAAGTAGTCCACCTTCTTTCGGTGTAGGATTCCATGACACTAGATTCCATACTGGCTCATGTGGTCTATGTTGGTTAAATCAATATATTCCAGAAAGTGAAATGAAGTAACAAAATTGACTCTAATTAGGATGATTTAAGGGATTCGACTTCGTCTAGGTAGGGGTATTGGACTCTACCTATTTAAAGTATTAGTAGTATGTTCTTATGAACTTATGTGCTTATGAATGTAAATGATATGTGTATGTTGATTCTACATGTTAATGACAATATGTGATTATTGGTTTCACTTATTAACATATGGTTTGTCTTTATTGATAAAGTACGATGATGTTTACTCTTAATGATATAGTATGTGAAGTTGCGCTTGTCTTATGATTCTTGTTGGGTTTAATTGGTTTAGTGTGGTTACGGGTCCTTACTTAGTTATTTCACTAGTGGACTTCAAAGGAGTTCAAGAGTAATGGTTTTGATTTAGTTATGAACTCTTATAAATGCTTGTTGATATTATAACATGATGATAGAGTCATCTTGATTATGTACTCAACTATGTTGATATGCATGTTGACTTTACTATGCATAGTATTGTTCGACGTGTGATGTACAAAGTCTTTACTTAATGAAGATGAATTAATGACTTGAATTTGTTATTGAATGTTCATAATGATTTTAAAATTAAATTAGCATGTTTTAATGAAATGTCTTATTTAGGATGATTTCTATGTTCGATGTGCGTAGAATCCCTTACATAGAACAAGTGATGTGCCAATCCCGCTTCTCTCATTTTCCAAGACAATTTAGGTTTCGATCTGTTGAAGTATTCGTCACGACATTTGTAGAAGACATGGAACCTCATTCTCTAAGTTGGATAGGTCCTTACAACATCAAAGACAATGCCACTTTCTAGAATTGGATGTTGATTAGTCTTAAAGACATATTGTTCATTCTCATTCATTTGAGTACTATTCTTATATAGCCTAAATGTGGCTTTAGTATTGATGTATGAGCTATGCCCAGTTGTTGTACTCTTGTTTAGATTGTTTCATATGGGACATTTGTTTTAAGACTATATTGTATCTTATATATATATATATATATATATATATATATAATATATATATATATATATATATATATACACACATATATATACCTTCCATAATAGTAGAACACTATGTATTCTTATTATGTGAAGGGTCAGTGTATACTCGATATGAATATATTATGTGTAAGCTAGAGCTCGAAGTAAACCTCATGAAGTAGTGTAGATGAAATGTTTTTCAAATTTTTCCTTGGTTTTGACCTATGAATGTAATGACGAATGCTAAGAGGCTAGTCATAGTCCTCTTCGAGGACGGCAACGCCAGTTGCGTCTAGGGGGTACTTCAGGAATGTGAAAAACTTAATATCAAAGCGTGATGTTGAATCCCAACAAATTATGTCTCATTAAACAAATTCTATGCATATTCTTAATCAATGAGAGACTACTGATTCATACAAACTCTCAAATCCTTGTATACCTGTGTCGTGCCTCTAGAGTATTATTATGTGAATCACCTAAACATTGTATCATGGTTGTAGGTGTGAATAATCGAAGATAAAAGATAGAAAAAAAGAATAAGGAATGGCAAATAAGGAATCGCATGAAAAACAAGAGCCTCCACAAGACAACCAAGTGACTCCACTTAAAATAGTTGCTATGGGTGATCAAGTTTCGGTTGTTCCTCCACCGATGACCGACGGAGATGTAAGACCCCCAAAATGAGTAAGGTTGTCTAGAGACTCACTTGATAGTATAATATCGTTAAAATTTTGATTAAATTTTTTGAAGTATTAATGGGTGATTTGAAGTGATTTGGAAGTCAAACATCAAGAGACGACCAAGACGTTCGACAACTAGTAACCTGAGGGGCCTTGTGTATTTTTATCTTCTTATATGTGTTTAATGACCTTATGAGGTCCTTCCTTATATTTTTAATAATGATGTTTGTATGAAGTTTATTGAGTTTCATGAGGTTTGGATGTTAAACATCCAAGACGTTCGAAAGTTATCCTTTGAGACGTTCATGTGTGTCTTGAGTGTGCCTAGCATATTTGGACGTGTTACGTGTAATTGTTTTAAAAAATATATCGAAGGTATTCAAAATGTTAAGGAGTATATTTATGTTGCAAACGTACATATACAATTTCCCAAGGCCACACAAAAGAGCCCACGAGAAGGACCCAAAAGTTATAAAAACTCATCCTTGGCAGTGTCAATCGACTGAACCAAATGATTCCACGTCAGTGGAATGACGCCCCATTAATGGGGAGGCATCGATAAACACTTAGCCTGGGGGAAGGATCGCTAAATAAAAACCCAAGAGCCAATCGAAAGAAGCCACAAATGGTTTGTTGATCGACCTAGTTGGGTCGGTGGTGGTCGTTTGTGTAGGCTGTAATAAACTTTCTACCGACTGCCTCACTTAATTGTGAATGGTAAATTCACCCCACGTCCTAACCATACCCTAAATGGTTTATTTGGTTATCTTGGGTGTATTTAAGTGTTAAAAAATGTGATCAACCCATTCCCAATTCATTCTACAAAAATTTGAGTTCCCCTGCAAAACCAATTCTCTCTAGGAACCTCCATTGAAGGTTAATCTCAAGAACATATTTGAAATTTTATTTCCATGGATTAATCATCATGTTTTATATTTTTTATTACACATTAAGGTGTGGAGATCCTTCATGTATAGTTATCCTTCCATCTAGAGAGTTAATATCAATGTTTTCGAAGAAGTTTCATTATCAAATCTCTTCTTCTTTAGTCTATTTATGGGTTCTTTCTCAAAACTTTTTCAAAGGCTTCCTAATGATGAATTGAAGTTAACAAATTGATTGTAACGTGAATTTTTATCCAATTACCTAATAAAACAATGTCCTTTCCAAACTCGATTTAGTCCTTGCATGGGCATTGTGATTGTGGCTTGTTATTGGTTGAATTGTGTTCTATTATATTTAATGACTTATTTATACTATTTATTATGCATATTTATGTTTAATTTTTTATGAATGATCCATGTGGATCAATATATGAAGATTTGAATAAGTCAAGCCTAGGTCTCTATGTGTTCATAGTAACTTTGCCTCTATTATGCATTAATGTGGGATTCGAATGTGTAGGGATAATTACATATACTGACTTACTTGGATGGTATTGATGAATTGTAAATATGTTATATATGTGTATCAAGGTTTGATTAGCCTGCGTTCTTCTATCTTCCACGGATTCCTAATATAGTATGCTCATTGGAATTCCGACTTTATGACAATTGTTGTAGGATTTTGATTATGCAAATATCATTATAGATACTGCCTTAGTTTATTATTTTGATGAATTTTGAGTATAAATCCTTGATGATAAAATTAAAGCAACCTTGGTGTGAATTGTTCTAGGTTCTTTTAGTCTATTGATTGATAATGCTATTTACATTATATGATGAGATCTTAATGCTAGGGTAGATGAATCATGTTTTAATTTGAGTAATGATCTATTTAGATACTGCCCTAGATCGATACAGTTGATGAAATATGATTGATAATCCATGTAAGTGAAATTGGTTAATGGTCAATATTCTTCTACATTCTAGTATGTTGGTGATGTATTGTACTAGTTTGTAGCATAGTATTGTAGTAGCTTATGCATGACTTCGTATATGATTATTGTACATAGATACTTCCCTAGACTTGAATTGTTGATGAAAGAGTAGTGTTGATCAATGATGCTGAAATGCTAATGGATTGGTACGAATTTCTCTACTCTTCGACTTTTCTAGTTTTCTATATTATAGTTTCTGATGAAGCCTTGTATGGCATTGTGTGTCATGGTCTACTTATGGTTTAGGTTTTTACTTTATTGTCATTATATATGTGTTGATTATGCCCTTGAAGGAAAATTGTTGAGCATATAAATGTGTGGTTATGATGATCACACTATGTGAAGCTTATGCTTACTTCCCTATTTTAATCATGATCTAGGTTGTAAGGATATTCTTTAAGCATGCGTATATCTATGGTCGAGTAAAGTGTAGGTGCTTACATTGATGAGTTATAATAGTTAATAATACCTACGTATGTACCCCTATGTAAATGTGTTAATAGCTAATGTTAGTAGTCTTAAAGTGTAATGTGAAGTTAGGTTGCCTCCTATACTAAATTTTAGTATGTGTTCTATGCTAGGTTGTGCATTGTCGTCTTAAGAGGGTGGCTTTATTAGTATGTTGTTGATAGCCATAATGTGATCATGTTGACCAATGTACACACTATAAGATCCCGAAAATGACTTAGGTGAAATAGAGACTAACATGTTCTACATGAGTGGTGTAAGTTTCTAATGTGGCTTAAAATATGGCATTGAGTCGGTGTGTAAGAGTTTAGGTACATTAGAAGTGAAACGTCAAGGGACGACTAAGACGTTCGATGACTATGTCACCTATGTGCCTCATATGTGGTTTTATGTGTTTATATGTGATTAATGAGGTTATAAGGTTCTTAAATTAGTTATTATGGTGTATATAGTCAGTGTGTCAAGTTTTGTATCGTTTGGAGATTAAACGTCCATGACGTTCGAAAGGTTTTCCTTGAAATGACGTTGTGTATCTTGTCATGTTTTTACATGTTTTACGCATTCATTTTTGATGAAATTCATTTGAGAGGTCCGAAACTCGTATACAAGCATGTTTGTGTTTGAAACATATTTGAAAACATCCCTAAGGACAATCCAATGGTCCTCCAGGAAGGACTTTAGTTTGTATCCAAGACAGCACCAAATGACGGAGGCAAACGACGACTTGTAGGCCTATAAACACCCCATCATGGGTGCCGTTGGTGGATACATAGGCTTGTTAGTAAAAGACAAGTCTCAGTTAAAAAACCACAGACCAACAGGAAGGTCTGTTGGTCAAGGGACGGGCCGTCGATGAGCAACCATCGGTTTTTTATGTTTCCTGCGTATGCAACTGTTAATTTCAGAGGTGAAGTTGTAAATTCACCCCACTTCAAAGAGATAAAGGGCTATTACTAAAGGGTCTTTTGGGTATTTTTAATACAATTAGAAGTCTAAAATATTTAGAACATTTCATTCTTGAAAATAAAAACCAACATTCCCTTCGAAATTTCCTTGAACTCCATTGGAGTCAAAACTCAACAAAGGGCTTGGATTGGACAATTGAGTGAATATTCTTCATCAAATTGAACAATTATATTAATTGATATATGGTTTTTTTTATCCTTGAAACTCTATTCATATAGGAGCCCACCTTTAAAAGAAGTTTTCTAAAGTTTGCAAAGATGAATTGTTCAATTTTTTGATCTATGCATGTGTTCTTCCATTAAAGGTTTTAAGCATTGATTATTGATTGAATTGTTATTAATTATATTATTTTAACTCAATTAACCTACGACCCCATATAATGGATTAACGCTAGTTTTGACTACTTTGTGGGTTAAGTAATATTGATCTAATACTAATGAATTCTAGTGTAATTTTCTATGGGCTACTGATTGATGTAATATTTGTATTATTTTGATATCTGGGTTGAATTGGATTGATGAATATCTATTTAATTGACATAGTTTCATTTAATATCATAATTTATGTTTTGAATTGTTGGTTATGGCCATGGGTAAGGCCCTTATGGTATTGAATTGGATGGTTTAGAATTTGATTGAAGTATTGATAATGAACTAGTGGTATGAAGTCTTGATTCCCTTTATTTTATGTTAATTAGACTTTAATTATGTTGTTATTGGTATATCTCCTTAATGGTGGCGGTGTTATGTGCCTTACTCAAAATTGATGTGGCCTTGTAGGAGTTATTTTAAGTAGTCTGATGATCATGGACTTGTCAGGCTACTTTGATGATTTTTTCTATTTTTATTATGTGTAGTTTGATAATATGTATCTCCATGAGAAGTAATATAAAAGTATATGATGGTCATATTTAATGATTAGGGTACATGTGATTGGGTTATGAACTTGTTATTGAACCCCTTTATATCCTATAATGTAAATTAGTCTATGAGAACAAAGGCTAGAACCCAGTGAGTATGGTAAGGGAAGTAGTTCTAGTAAATAATGAGACTAGATTGCAAAACACACCCTTCATATTCCTTAACCATGTGCCTACACGGAATGTGTCCAAGTTCTACCATTGGCAAGTGGAACACCCTCATCAGAGTAGGATTGAACTCCAGATTTCATGATTTTCTATCATGTATTGTTT
Organism: Solanum habrochaites; assembly: GCA_027704765.1. Lineage (NCBI taxonomy): Eukaryota > Viridiplantae > Streptophyta > Magnoliopsida > Solanales > Solanaceae > Solanum > Solanum habrochaites. The sequence continues at coordinate 26,686,784 of JAKWJA010002497.1, forward strand.
CGGTTATTGCCTATTCTCATAATATAAGATACCTATTTGCATTAGAGAAGTTCTATGAGGTTTAGGTGATGGTATGCGATGATTTATACATATGGCACATTAGGCTTCGGAGGTGTTAATTAGAGTCCCTATGTCTTGTCAATTACCATCACTTTAATATCCTTATTTGATGAATAAGTCTTAAATGAACTAATGAATGTATTGACTAATGTTAAGAAAGTGTTTCAAATGAATAAGTACTTATGTTGAGTAGTTAAGTGTTGTCTATTTAAGGTGTGAAGGAGGCATAGGAATGGTCACTTCGTATCTTACCAAGGTGATGGCTCTAGTTAGAGAAAAGGTTTAATATGTAGGCATGATCTAGGCCTTAGATAGTCTTAAGTATTATCAAGGTAATCTTGAAGAGGTTAATCATGGACGTTATCTTCTTTATTTACTTAACTAAGTCTTTTGATAGCCTTTAGTAAGAGAATGTCATATTATCGACAGGTTGTTGTGTTAAGTGAGAATGATTCTATCATAGGTAGTCTATAGAATATCTTAAGTGTGTATGTAAGGGATTGTATGGGTGGTCGCTTTAGAGCTCACGTAAGTGAGACTTAGAATCACCTTACGTATGAGGATCTCATGTTTATATAATTGATGTCTTGTCAGTGTGTTTATCTCATTATAGGTGGTCTTAAGGATCATTTAAGTGTGGCTAGAGAGGTTGTATGGGCGGTCTCTATTTGACTTACTTAAGTGAGTCTTAGGGATAGCTTTAAGTGAGGGAGTTGCGTGCTTGGGAATTGTTACTAGAGACTTCACTGTAACATTGAGAAATGGTCACTATAAAGTGACTTAGCTTACTGTGAAGATTTTGTAAAAATGTGTTAAATTCCTTAAAGGTTATCTTAGTGTTTCTAACGTGTTAAATGTTGTTCTTATGATTATTTTATGATTTTTAAATGAAAAGATGCATTTTTCTAATAAATTTCCATTTTTATGATTTTATGCATAATGTCATACTTAGTACAATTTTTTGTACTAACTCCATAAATTTTATTATCTCTAAAGGTGTAGGTTAAAGGTGACAAGGATCGTGAAAGAGAGCTTGGATTCTACAGTCATTAATGCAAACTGAAGTATGTCCTCAATTGACTCGAGGGCAAATATAGATGTCATTTATTTCCATTGAAGTATGGTAATAGACTAAGTATTTCTATATTAATATTGTATGGGTCGTATACCAAAGTATTCTAGTGTCTAAGTTTGATGAGATTGAGACTTAATATTTTGTATGAATTTATATGAAGGAGAATTTAATGTCTATGAAATATTCTGTGAAAAGTTTTAATTACGCACTGCTTTTTACTATTTTTATGCGATGAACGATATGCAAGGGATTGTATAAGACCTCATAGAGGTCGAGTACGCCGGTTGCACTCAGAGAGTTTTGTATCTTCTAGTGTGTGATCTCGGGATGTGAAAAGCTTGGTATGTGAGCATAGGTTATGAAAGTATTCTTAGGAATCAAAAACTCTCATCAAGTAACGTCATGTAGAGTCCTTACCATCTGTTTGAGTCGCAACACATCTATGGCCGTAATGCTATAAGATGATATATTTTTCCTTCTTTTCTAATCCTATGTTGTGCCATAGAGTAAAAGTTATGAGTAATTTTTTATTGTGGTTTTCCTTGTGTTTCTAGGAAGATGAATACAAGGAGGACACTGGCTAGGCGAGTTGAAGATAATGATGTGCATGAGGATATTCCTCCTCAAGTTGAGGAAGTTAATAAAATTCCTCAATATGATCAAGGTGATTAAGTTCCTATTGAGGAAGGAGGTAATGATGTTCCGGTGGTTCCCCCGGAGTTGAGTAATAGTGATATAAGAGAGGCTTTGTTTGCTTTAGCCCGAGCCATGACTACTCAAGCGAATTTAAGTGTGGCACGTAGTCTGAATCTGGTGGAGAACACTATGACCTCTAGGTTAAGAGAATTTTTGAGGATGAATCCTCCTATCTTTCTTGGCTTCAAGGTGAGAGAGGATATCCAAGAGTTCCTAGATGGAGTGTATAAGGTGTTGAGTTCTATGGGGGTGACTTCTAGGGAGAAGGAGAAGTTAGCTTCATATCAATTGAGAGAGGTTTCTTAAGTGTGGTACACTCAATGGAAGGACAATAGGTTTGTGTAATCGTGTCTTATTGAGTGGGAAGAATAGAAGAAAGCTTTTCTTGGGAAGTACTTTCTCTGTTAGAGGAGGGAATTTAAGGTAGAGTATTTTATATATCTCAAGCAAGGAAATATGAACATTGAGGAATACACTTTGAAGTTCTCAATGTTATCTAAATATTCCCCATCCCTTGTGTCTTGAGGGATGAGATTAGTCATTTTGTGACGGGTGTCACTGATCTAGTGATGGAGAAATGTCGTACGACCATGTTACATGATGGTATCCCCTTAGCTACACTCATGATGAATGCCAAATCAATTGGAGAGTCTAAACTTAGGATTATGAATATCAAACTAGGTTTAAGAAGAGTGGTCAAACACAAGAAGAACCTAGGAGTGCTAAGGTGAAATTAGACAAAGGAGGTGGTTCTCAAAATGGAAAATTTACATGTGTCACTTCTAGAAAGAGGCACGTTCGGGAACGTCTAAAGAGTACCAAGAGTTGCTATGGTTTTGGTAAAGAAGTAGAGAAGGTCAATGGTTTTCCTACCATTGATTCTAGAGTAAGAGAGGGTAAGCAAGTTGCTCCTAATTTTCCAAAAGATGATGCTCCAAATAAGAGGCGTTTCTATGCACACCAAACTAAAGGATAAAATCCGGATGAGGATGAGGAATGATGGTAAGTTATTTTGTTTCTTTAGTGGTATGATTTCCTTCGATGTTTGGGAGTATGGTGAGTAAAGGATTTTTGATTAATTGTTTCAGCTATTCTATTCAACTCAACCATGAGATAGAAAGTTATACAAGTATGTTTTATGTTGAATTGTGTTTAGGGGTCTTGTTGAAATTAAATTTTATTGATTCCTTGTATTGTGAATTGTATAAATTTATGATTATGTCATAATATATGTTTAGGTGGTTCTATATTGAATAGTAGTATGTTTCTATCATGAATTGCCTAAAAGTCGTATTTTAAAAAAAATGCAAAATCCAATGTAATATGCCTCCTCATTATAAAAAATTTAAAAATAAATAATTCATTCTTTTGTCTAAAATTGTTGTAGTTTGGTTTGAACTGATGTATATGATCATGATATTAATTATAAAAAGAGTTTTTTCCATTTGGAATAAAGCATTTGAGTTTTAAAGCATAATAAGTTTTAGATTTTCTTCTAGTTCGTTATTGTGTTGTGATCCTCTAGGTTATGTGAAATTGATGCTCTGTTGATATTTTTATTGTATGAGGTGTTATATGGTATGTTCATGATCTGTTTAGTTGAATATCTTTTCTTCGAAATGTTCGGAGTGTGGTAAAGTGTCCTTCGAGGACAATTGTCGTCCAAGTGGGGGAGAATGTAAGATCTCAAAAATAACTTAGATGAACTAGAGACTAAAATATTTTTCATGAGATGTCTAAGGTACTAAAGATGGTTAAAATATTGTATTGACGCAGTGCTTAAAAGATTACGTCCATTTGAAGTTAAACATCAAGGGACGACTAAGACGTTTGACGACTAAGTCACATGTGTGTCTCATATTTGGTTATATGTGTTTATTTGAGAATAATATCTTTATAAGGTGCATAAATAAGTTTTTCTGGTGTATATAGTCAGTTTGTAATGTTTTGTGAAGTTTGGAGGTCAAACGTCCAAGAACGTCCATGACGTTCAAATGGTTTGGCTTGAAACAACCTGTTGTATCTTGGCATGTTTTGTCGAGTTTTACATGTTCTTTTTTTATGAAAGTCATGTGAGAGATCCTAAAATTTCTTAAGAGCATGTTTGGGTTGGAAATGTTTGGGCAAACATCCCCAAATACCATCCAAGGGTCCTCAAGGAAGGACCCAAGTTGGTGTCCAAGACAGCCCCAAACGATGGAGGCAAACGATAGCTCGTGGGCTTGTCGATGCCCCATTGATGGGTAACGTTGGTGGATATGTAGGCGTGGGAGGATAGGAAAACAAATACAAGCCTCAGTACCAGACCACAACAGGAAGGCCGTTGGTCAAGTGACGGGCCGTGGATGGGTAACCGTCGATGGTCTGTATTTCCTGCGCATGTTACTGTTAAGTTGAGGAGTGAGGTTTTAAATTTAAAACAGATCGAAATAATAGAAAGGGAGGTTCGTTATGAATATTTTTGATATGTTTATAAGTCTAAAATACTTTAGAAGATTTTATTCCTTAAAATCAAAATCAAAATTCCCTTAGAAATTTCCTAGAACTCGATTGAATCCAAAACTCAAGGAAGGGCTTGGATTGGATAATTGAATGGAAATTCTTCATAAATTTAAAAATTAACTTTATTTAGGTATGATTTTTTATCCTTTAAACTCTATAAATCAAGAAGCACAACTTTGAATGATGTTTTCTAAAGTTTGCAAAGATTATTTATCCAATATGATGATTTATGCATGGGTTCTCACATTAATAGTTTTTAAGCATTGAATATTGATCGAATTGTAATTAATTAGATTACTCTAACTCAATTAAATTATTGACCCATGTAATTGACGAACTCTTCTTTTGACTACTTTGTGGGTTAAGTAATATTGATCTAATCCTTATGAATTCTAGTGTAATTTTCTATGCGCTATTGATTGTTGTAATAATTGTATTTAATTGATATATAGGTTGTATTTTATTGATGTATCTATATTGAATTTACCTAGTTTCATTTAATATCATAGTTTAAGTATTGAAATATTTGTTATGGCCATGGGTAAGGGACTTATGTTACTGAATTGGATGGTTCAACATGGGATTAAAGTGGTGAGGATGGATTGGTTGCACTATGCCCTAATTCCCTTTTTCTTATGTTAATTATAATTAAATTATGTTGTGATTGGTATGGTCCACTTATGGTAGCGGTGTTATGTTCCTTACTTGAAGTTGATATGGCCTTGTCGGCGTTATTAACTATATGATAATCATAGCCTTGTCGGCACTACATAAAATATTTTGGATGATTTGTCTAGTTGATTATTAGAAGTTTTATAAAATCTATCTACATGATATGCAATTTCAAAGTATATGTGTTCTTCCATTGATGTTATTTAGTTGATCATGTTAGACTCTAACTATGGCTTTGTGTATATAGTCTTAGGATTGATGTATGGTTATTTGTAATTAACTATATGAGTCTATTATGGTAATATTGATTATATATGGTGAGGTATAGGATTACTTACACATGATAATGGTTATTTCTATGTTCTTCTAGAATGACATGTCCTTGACTTAGGATTTTTACGCCTCTTAGTCTTGTATGTATGAATGAAATGTGACCTTAAATGATGTAAAGAGGGTCCTTCACGTGAAACCTTGAAGCAGTTGTAAGGTTATGAATGTGAAGTCAAAAGACGTGATGGTATCCTTTAAGTAGAAGAATGATAGACATACAGTTGATTGGTTGGATTTGCATCATATCAAACATTAAGAAAGTCATTATGAGCTTCTTGTCGCCATTTTAAGATATCCCTATAGGACCTTTTATTGGTAGGATAAATGTGGTTGGTTTATAAACTTGATATGGAACCCCTTTATATGAACCTTTAATCTGAATTACTCAATATGAACAAAGACTAGAACCGAGTGAGTACGGTAAGGGAAGTAGTTCTATATAAAGAATTAAAATAGAGTACAAAGCACGCCCTTCGTATTTCATAACCATGTTCCTACATGGGATGTGTCAAAGTTCTATCATTGGCAAGTGGAACACCCTCTTTGGAGTAACATAGAACTCCGGATTCCATGCTTTCCTATCATGTTCTATTTCGCTTATTGCCTATGCTCATAATATGGGATACCTACTAGCATTAGAGATGTTCTATGAGGTTTAGGTTGTGGTATAAGCCTCTATCTACATATTGTACAATAGGTTTTGAAGGTGTAAGTGAGAGTCCCTAGGTCTTGTCCAAGACCATGACTTGAATGTCCGTGTGAGATGAATGAGTCTTAAATGAACTACTAAATGTAATGACTTAAACATAAGAAATTATGTTAAATAAATAAGTACTTATCTAGAGTAGTTAAGGGTTTTCTTGTTAAGGTGTGAATGGGGCATAGGATTGTCACTTTGTATCTTACCTAGATGAGTCTTCAGAATTGCTGTAGTAAGGAAAAATTGTTGAATATGTAGGTATGATCTAGGCCTTTGGTAGTCTTAAGGATTATTTAGGTAATCTTGAAGAGGTAAATCATTGATGATATCTTCTTGATTTACTTAAATAAGTCTTTTGATATAATTTTGTAAGAGAATGTTATATTATCTATATGTTGTTGTCTAATTAACTTAGAGTCATTCTATGATAGGCAGTCTAAAGGATCTCCTAAGTGTGTGTGTAAGGGGTTGTATGGCTACTCGCTTCACAACTCACTCATGTGAGACTTAGAATAACCTTTGGTAGGAAGATCTCATGTTCTTTTATTGTTGTCTTGTGAGTATGTTAATATCATTATAGGTGGTCTTAAGGATCATTTAGGTGTTCATAGAGAGATTTTAGGGGCGTTCTCTCTTTGTCTTAATTAAGGGAGTTTTAGGATAGGTGTAAGTGCGGGAGTTGCATGCTTGGTAAGAGTCACTGTGAAGTAAGAGACTTCACTGTAACATTTAAAAATGGTCATTGTAAAGTGGGTAAGCTAAAAATGTGTTAAATTTCTCAAATGTTATCTTATGTGTTTCTAAGGTGTAAAATGTTGTTTTTATGACTATGATATGATTTTTACATGAAAAGATGCATATTTCTAATTAATGTTCGTTTTTATGATTTTGTGCATATTGTAATACTTAATATAATTGTTTGTACTAACTCCATATATTTTATCATCTCTAAAGGTGTAGGTGAAAAGTGAGAAGGATAGTGAATGAGATCGTGGATTTTTAGAGTCATTGAAGCAAAGTGAACTATGTCCTCAATTGACTTGAGGGCATATGTAGATGTCTTTTATTTCCTTTGAATTATTGTAATAGACTATGCATTTTTATATTAGTATTGTATGGTCCATATCCCATAGTATTATCATGTCTGAGTTTGATGAGATTCAGACATAGTATTTCGTATGAATTTATATAAAAGATATTTTAAAGACTATAAAGTGTTCTACAAAAAATTTTAATTCCGTAATTTTTTTTCTATTTATATTTGATGAACGATACGTAAGTTCATGTATAAGACCTTTGAGAGGTCTAGTATGCCAGTTGCACTACGAGAGTGTCGTATCTTCTAGGGTGTGGTCTCAGGATGTTAGAAGCTTGGTATCAGAACATATGTTATGATAGTAGTATTAGGAATCAAATGGTCTCATTAAGTAACGTCAAGTAGAGTCTGGACTATCAGTGTGAGTCGCGAAACATCTTTGGGAGAGAGGATGTAGGAGGATAGAGTTTCCCTTCTTTTCTATTTCTATGTCGTTCCGTAAAGTAAAAGTTATGAGTAATGTTTTCTTATTGTTTTCCTTGTGTTTCTAGGAAGATGAATACTAAAAGGACACCGGCTAGGGGAGTTGAAGAGAATGATGCAAATGAGGAGATTCCTCCTCAAGTTGAGGAAGTTGAGCAAGATCCTCAAGATGAACAAGTCCATATTGTGGAAAGAGGTAATGATGTTATTGTAGTTCACGTTGATTTGAGTAATAGTGATACTAGAGATGCTTTGCTTGCTTTAGCCCGAGCTGTCACTACTCAAGTGAATTTCAGTATGGTTCCTAGGGTGAATGTGGTGTAGGTAACTATGACCTATAGGTTAAAAGACTTTATGAGGATGAGTCGTCCTATTTTTCTTGTATTTAAGTCGAGAGAGGATCCTAAAAATTTCGAGTTGGAGTGTACAAGGTGTTTAGTGTTATGGGTGTGACTTGTAGGGAAAAGGCGGAGTTAGATTCATATTAATTTAGAGAGGTTTCTCAAGTGTGATACAATCAATAGAAGGACAATAGGACGGTGGAATCGGGTCCTATTGAGTGGGAAGAATTTAAGGAAGCTTTTATTGGGAAGTACTTTCCTTGTAAGAGCAAGGAAGTTAAGTTAGAGGAGTTTATAAATCTCAAAAGGCAATATGAGTGTTGAGGAATACTCTTCGAAGTTCTCAATGTTATCAAGATATGTCCCATCCCTTGTGTATAATCCAAGGGATGAGATTAGTCATTTTGTGATGGGTGTCGCCGATCTAGTGAAGGAGGAATATGCACAACCATGTTACATGATAATATGACTCTAATTAGACTAATGGTGTATACCCAATCAATTGAATAATCTTAACTTAAGAGGATGTCTAGAAACTAGAAAAGAAGTTGTTCTCCTAACCAAGATCAAATTAGGTTTAAGTAGAGGGCTCAAACTCAATAAGAACCTAGGTGTGCTAAGGTGAAATTGGAAAAAAGTGGTGGTTCTGAAAATGGAAAACCTGCATGTGTCATTTGTGGAAAGAGGAACTTTGGGGATTGCCTAAAGGTTAACGGGATTTGATTTTTGTTGGCCTAAAGAATGAAACAACGTGAGAGATAGTCCTACCATTGCTTCTAGAGGAAGAGATGGTAAGGAAGTTTCTTCTAATGTTCAAAAAGATAAAGGTCCAAATAAGAGGCGTTTCTATGCACTCCAATCTAAAGGATTAAAGATTGATGAGAATGAGGAATGATGGTAAGTTCTTCTGTTTATTTAGTGGTATAAGTTAAGATAGAGATTATGGTGAGTAAAGCAGTTTTGAATAATTCTTTCATCTTTTCTATTCAACTCAAGTTTGAGAGTACAAAGTCATAGAAGTATGTTGTATGTTGCATTGTGTTTAGGGGTCTTGTTTAAATTGAATTTAATTTATTCCTTGCATTGTAGATTTTATAAGGTTATGGTTATGTTGTAATATGTCTGTAGGTGGTTCTATATTGCATAGTAGTATGTTTCTATCATGAATTTCCTAAAAGTTGTATTTTTGGAAAAATTAAAAATTCACTATCGTGTGTGTATGTTCACAATAATTTTTTTCGTAAAAATGATAAATTCATTCTTTGTTCTACAATTGTTTTAATGTGGTTATAACTGATCTATATGATCATGATATTGAATATAAAGTGAGTTTTTATTATTTCCAATGAATGAAGCACGCGAGTTTTATACAATAATGATTTAGAGAATTTCTTCAATTTTCTTGTTTTGTTGTTATCCTCTAGGTTATACGAAATTGATTTTCTTTTGATTTTTTTATTGTATAATTTTTAATATGGTAGGGTCATGACATTTTAAGTTTAATATTTTTTTCAGGGAAATGTTCCTATAGTGGAAAAGTGTCATTCGAATGACATGTGTTGTCCAAGTGGGGTAGAATGTAATATCATGAAAAGTACTTAAGTGAACTAGAGCCTAACATGTTTTTCATGAATGGTCTAATATCCAAAAGTTGCTTAAATTATGTTATTGAGTCAGTGTCTAATAGTTTAGGTGCATTGCAAGTCAAACGTCAAGGGACTACTAAAACGGTCAACGACCAAGTCACCTATATGCCTCATATGTGGTTTTATGTGTTTACGTGTCATTGATGATATTATATAGTCCTTATGTGAGGTATTAACGTGTATATATTCAATGTGTCAAATTTCTTGAAGTTTGGAGGTCAAACGTCTTAGAACATCAATGATATTCAAAAGGTTTTCCTTGAAATGACGTTCTGTGCCTTGGCATGTTTAATTGAGTTTTACGTGTTGGTTTTGGATGAAATTAATGTGAGAGTTCCAAAACTCGTAAACAAGCATGTTTGGGTTGGAAAAATCCATGAAAACATCCCCAAAGACCATCAAAGGGTCCTTGAGGAAGGACCCAAATTTGTGTCAAAGATAGACGGAGCAAAATGATGGCTCGTGGGACTTTCGACACCCCGTAGATAAGTGCCGTTGGTGGATACTTTTGAGTGGGAGAATAATCATCAAAACACAAGCCTCATTCCCAAACCACAGACCAACGTGAAGGTAGGTTGGTCAAGGGATGGGGAGTCGATGGGCAACTGTAGATGGTCTTTTTTTCCTGAGAACGGCACTGTTAAGTTGAGGGGTGATGTTTTGAATTCACCCCACGTATAAATAAAATAAAATGTGGATCCTATAGGGTCTTTTGGTTATTTTAAATATTTTTAAAAGTCCAAAACACTTAGAAGATTTCATTTATCAAAATCAAAACATAAATTCCCTAAAACTCCATTTGAGCCAAAATTAAGAAAGGGCTTGGACTGGAAAATTGAGTGGAGATTCTTCATTAAATTGAATAATTAGATTCATTGAGGTATGATTTTTGAACCTTGAAACGCTATTCATCATGGAGCCCAACTTTCAAAGATATTTCTAAAGATTGCAGAGATGAATTGTCCAATTTCATGATCTATGCATGGGTTCCTGCATTAAAGGTTTTTAATCATTGAAAATTGATTGAATTTTTATTAATTAGATGATTTTAACTCAATTAACCTCTGAACCCATGTAATCGATGAACCCTTATTTTTGACTACTTTGTGAGTTAAGTAATATTGATCTAGTCCCTATAAATTCTAGTGTAGTTTTCTATGGGCTATTGATTTATGTAAAAAATGTATTCAATTGATATTTAGGTTGTCCTATATTAATTAATCTATATTGAATTGACATAGTTTCATCAAATATCATAGTTTATGTATTGAATTGTTTGTTATGGTCATAGTAAGGTCGTTATGGTATTTAATTGTATGGTTTAGCATTGGATTAATCTGTTGAGGATGTAGTGGTGATACGCTGCCCTAATTACCTTCATTTTATTTTAATTAGTCTTCAATTATTTTGTGAATTGTATGTTCCACTTATGGTGGCGATGTTATGTGACTTACTTGTAGTTGATGTGGACTTGTCCTCGTTATTAATAATGTGATGATCATAGCCTTGTCGGAAATACATGAAGTATTTTGATGATTTGTCCGGTTGATTATTCTATGTTTTATCAAATATCTCTACATGATATGTAATCTTAAAGTATATGTGTTCTTCTGTTGATGCTATTTAGCTAATCATGTTAGACTATGTCTATGGCTTTGTGTGAATAGACTTAGGGTTAATGTATAGTTATTCCTAATTGACTATATGAGTCTAGGATTGTCATATTTATGATATATGGTAGTATATAGGATGACTTAAACATGATAATGGTTATTTCTATGTTCTTCTAGAATGGCATGTATATGTGTTAAAGTGAAGTATGTTTTGTCTTGTATTGGTTAACTTGTGTCCTTTACTTGATGCATGTATGACTATGACTACGAGATGTATTGACTTAGGATGTTTAAGCCTCTTAGTTTTGTAGGTATGAATGACATGAGACCTTAAATTAGGTTAAGAGGGTCCTTTATGTGAAACCTTGAACCTAGTGGTAAGGTTATTAATGTTGACATCGAAAGTCGCAATGGTATCCTTCAAGTAAAGGAATAATAGATTTAAGGTTGCTTGGCTGGAACAACATCATATCAAACCTTAGAAAATTCATTATGAGCTTCTTGTCACCATTGTAAGGTAGCCCTAGTGGACCTTTCTTTAGTAGGGTAAATGTGATTGGGTTATAAACTTGATATGGAACCTCTTTATATGAACCTTTAATGTAAATTACTCTATGAGATCTAAGGCTAGCAACAATTGAGTATGCTAAGGGAAGTAGTTCTAGTTAAATAATGAGACAAGAGGATATAGCATGCCATTCATATTCCTTAACCATGTGCCTATATGGGATGTGTCCAGGTTCTACCATTGGCAAGTGGAACATCCTCATCGGGAGTAGAATATAACTCTGATTCCATGCTTTTCTATCATGATCTATGTCGGGTATTTCCTATTCTCACCGTATCGGATACCTACTACCATTAGAGAAGTTCTATGAGGTTTAGGTGGTGGTATGGGACGCTATTTAGACATTTCACAATAGGCTTCGAAGGTGTTAGTAAGAGTCCCAAGGTCTTGTTCAAGACCATTATTTGGATGTATTTATATAATGAATAAGTCTTAAATGAACTAATGAATGTAATGACTTAAGTTAAGAGAGTATGTTAAATAAATAAGTACTTATCCAGCGTAGTTAAGGGTTTTCTAGTTAAGGTATGAACGGATCATAGAAATAATCAATTTGTATACCTAGATGAGTCTTAGGAATGTATCTAGCAAGGGAAAAGGGTTGAATATCTAGGAATGATCTAGGCCTTAGGAAGTCTTAAGGATTATTTATGTAATCATGAATAGGTTAATCATGGACGTTATCTTCTTGATATACTTATTTAAGTCTTTTGATAGCCTGTGGTTAGACAATGTCATATTATCTATATGTTGTTGTCTTAATTGAGAATCATTTTATCATAGGTATACTGTAGGACCTTTATAGTGTGTGTGTGTAAGGGATTTTATGGGTGGTCACTTCACAACTTACTGAAGTGAGAGTTAGAATAACCTTTTGTAGGATTATTTCATGTTCATATGATTGATGTCTTGTAAGTGTGTTGATCTCATTATAGGTGGTCTTAAGGATCATTTAGGTGTGCCTAGAGATCTTGTATGTGCGGTCTCTCTTTGGCTTACTTAAGTGAGTCTTAGGATAGGTTTAAGTGAGAGAGTTTCAAGCTTGGGAAGTTTTACTGTGAAGTAAGATACTTCATTGTAACATTGAAAAGTGGTTACTGTAAAGTAACTTAGCTTACTCTGAGGATTTTCAAATTTTTTTTAAAATTTGTTAAATGTTATCTTATGATTTTTAAATGAAAAGATGCATATTTCAAATCAATTTCTATTTTCTTGATTTTATGCATAATACCATACTTAGTACTATTGTTTGTACTAAATCTATACATTTTATTATCTCTAAAGGTGTAGGTGAAAGGTGAGAAGGATCGTGAAAGAGAGCTTTGATTCTATATTCATTCAAGAAAAATGAAGTATGTCCTCAATTGACTCGAGGGAATATATAAATGTCTTTTTTTCCTTTGGCATATTGTAATAGACTACGTATTTCTATATTAGTATTGTATGAGCTGTGTCTAAAAGTATTCTTGTGTCGATGTTTGATGAGATTAAGACATAGTAATTCTATTATTTTGTATGAAAGAGTTTTAAAAACTATGAAATGTTTTGTGAATAGTTTTAGTTCCGCAATACTTTTCACTATTTATATGCGATGAATGATACATAAGGTCTTGTCTAAGACCACCGGTGGGTTGAGTACACCCGTTGCACTCCGTGTGTGCCATATCTTCTAGGGTGTGGTCTCGGGATGTGACACACACATACCCACACATTATGCATGCTTACAATGTAGTAAATGGTCATTGTGTCTAATTAAAGGTTGATGTTATATTCACTAGATGTCTACTACTACGCATGTAAGGTAAATGTAAGTTTTGTATGTTATGTATTCCCTTTACTAGGATGACTTGATAGGTGTACTAGTATGGGCATGGGTATGGGACCTTGTCTATGAATTGCACATGTGTACCTTGGTAGGATAGTTCTTAGGTATCCTTATTTATGTTTATCAAAATGAATGTATGGACATGTAATGAAAATGACTTATATGCTTTGTCTTTAAGTATATTATATGATGAAATATGAATGTGCATAGTGTCTTAAAGTGTTGATTTGAATGTATTGCTCATATAGGTACACCTATAGACTTATGCATTAATATATGACCATGTGCTACATTTATGTGTTATGTGAAAGGTTTGAATATATATAAGTATACATACAAACATGTATGAAGATCTAGTAAATAGAGGTGCCTTGAAAGGTTTTATCATGTGTACCCTACAACTAGATAGGTGCTTCTATGTGCTATATCTATGTGAATGAGTTACTCACATGGTTTAGGTTGATGAAGTCTCATCTATGACCTATGAGCTAATCATATGAGGAGTCATTCTCCTAAAACCTATGTTTTTATAACAAAGGTTAATAAAGTATTTTTAATAAAAAAGGAACTTAGCTTAGCATCCAGTGAACTTGAAGTTAGGGGTATCCCTTCCAATTGGAGGAAGGTAGGTCACCATAATTTTCATAAGGTTGTTAGCCTCATAGATCAAAGGTAATAGAGTGATGTTTCCATGAGTGAATAACCAAATTGTCCCTTTTTTCATAATAAGGGTTTTCACATGTACCTCTAAGTTCAAAAACTACGCTTGCCATAGAGGATCTTGCATGTGAAACTAGTATGCTATCATGTGTTATTGGTCTACCTTGGCTAGGTAAGAAAACCTTCCATTGATTTAGGCTCTACAACACCAAATTCAATGTTTAGAACCCATGGTCTTAGTGTCGGTTAAGGCTATAGTTTCCCTAATGTAAAATGGATAATGGAACTAAAGTAAGGACTCTAAATAAGATAACCTAAGTGCATTTGCTTAGTGAGGTGGGACTATGGGTCTTCACCTACGCATTGCACAAGTGGTTCTTGAGGGAAGTCCGAGGACGGTGTTCTAATACATGTGTCGATTAATATGTTCCTCATTCATGACTTGGTAGTACTTGTCTACTTTTTGTGTTGAAGTGCATGATATGAGTCCTAATAGATCTATGTGATGTGGTATCTTCTTCTATGCACTATGTTGGTCTTAAGGACTAAATAATAAAGGTCTTGCTAGACATGAATGAAGTTTTCCTGACTTGCTATGTTAATGTATGAACTAGAGTGTTAAGGCTTGTGGTCTAATGATAGGTCTAGTAAGTATGTGTGAGGTTATGGGTTTCTACATATACATTGCACTAGTAGAGTTAGAGAAGGATTGTGAGTAAGGTTTTATAATGCTTTATGTGAAGTGAAGTAAATAGATGTGCGAGTTAATGTAGCTCACTGTAAAGCCATAGACTATTGACTTAAATATGTCTTGGATGTATTATACTTCTATAATGATATGTGTTGACTTATGTAAGTTGTATGAAGATTTTTCCCTGTGGCCTTAAGATGTTTAATTGCTTCAAGTAGCACAGGAGTGTTTCTTAGGAGGTTAATGAGTTAAAAGAAGTTCACACTCAGTGTAATGTGAAGGATCTTACTATAAAGTTACCCCAAATGTGGCTTAACTTCTATGTGTGGTTTTAAATGATATTTGACCTTTGAATATGTTTATATGAAGTATGTGAATGATATAAATACTACTTTATAAAGGTTTAATGATGTTTTTCACGAAAGGGCATGAAGTATGATTTCAAGAAAATGTCACTTTTAAATGAGCATTTTTGCATGGTTGCCATACTAAGTGCATTATTTTACTTACTCCATTCTTCTCTACTTTTTACACAAAGTGTAGGTTATCCATGCGTAAAGGATGTATATTTGTTCAGGAGCTTTATATGTCAATTCCCAAGATCAAGGAAAGGAATCCTTAAGTCCAAGGAAGTCCTATGTCTAGTTCATTGTAAATTTTTTATTAATGTACTTATGTATGTTATAAGGGTTGTGTCAATAAAGTACTCTTATGATGTTAAAACTAGGATGGAAAAGGAGACAACAATATTTTTTATGTATGATATATATATATATGAAAAAAATGTTCTAGCATATAATGTGCTAAGAATGTTTTAAATTTTCTGCTAAATTTACCTATTATAATGCGATGAATGATAATTATGGGCTTCTATAAGACTTTCGAGAGGTCATGTACATCATGTTACTTATAGGAGGTTCTCCCCGAAAGTGACAAGAGAGATAAGAGCGGTGTTTCTCACTTTAATCCAATCCATGACCTCTCAATCTAATGCCGTCTCTTCACAAGTCCTAACCATTACGACTCAAATAAATAGGGAGGTTGGACCTCGAGTGCCTCAACATGCTAAAAATATGGCCTCTCATTTAATAGACTTTACAAGAATGAATCCACATATGTTCTTTGGGTTTAATTCGGGTGAGGACGCTTAATATTTCTTCGATGAGGTCTTTAAGATTCTATATGTTATGGGTGTGACCTCAATTGAGAAGGCAAAGATAGCGGCTTATCAACCGAAAGATGTGCCCAAACTTTGCATGTGCAATGGAGGGATAACAGCGTATTAAGAGGTGATTCGATGACTTAGGATATCTTTAATAAAGCTTTCCTCGATAGGTTAGTTCCAATATATATGAGGGAAGATAATATGGTGGAATTCATCAAGCTTCATCAAGGAGGTATGAGTGTAGTTGACTATTCCTTGAAATACACTATGTTGTCCAAGTATTCTTCATCCTTGGTTTCAAACCCAAGTTATGAGATGAGTTGTATCCTAACGGAGGTGTTCGATGACTTGGTTGAAACATGTCATTCATCTATGCTTCATGATAATATGATTATATCGTATCTCATGGTTCATGCTCAAAAAGTGGAAGAAACTAGGTTAAGGAGAAAGAGTAGACAGACCATGAAGGCAAGGTCTTATGAAAAGGGTTCCTGTAAGAGTGGACTTGATATTCAACACAAACCTATGTTCAAGAAGAGGTTTTCTAATCAAGTTTCTTCCAAATTTCCCAAGGCTGGTGATGATATGGTGTCTAACCCAAAGTCTCAAAAAGTAAGAGGCACTAGCTCACCAAGCAAGAAACCAACTTGTGGAATGTGTGGTAAGAAAAATTATGGTGATTGCCTTGTGGGATAGACAATTGATTTGAGGGTGACAAGAGCAGCAACAAGGTTAAAGATTTCCCAAATTTGAAGGGGCAATAAAAAGGATGTGTGCAAGACCAAACTAGTAGGTCAAATGTGGATACTCAAAAGAATAATCGCTTTTATGCTCTTCTCTCTAGGGGTGAACAAGAGAGTTCTCCCGATGTGGTGACGGGTATGTTACATGTCTTCTCTTTACTTTACTTGATCCGAGTGTTACATTATCTTTTGTTACTCCATTCATACATAGAAATATTGATATATGTCCCAATATCCTAAATGAACCTTTAACTGTAAGTACCCGGGTAGTTGAGTCGATGGATGCAAAAAGGTATTTAGAAATTGTCCTATAATATTTCCCAATTGTATTACTCATGTTTAATTTGTAGAACTTGATATGCTCGATTTTGATATCATTTTTGGGATGGATTGGTTGCATGATTGTTTTTTTTTTCCATTGATTGTACAACAAGAATTGTGAAGTTCAATTTTCTGAATTGGCCTGCCTTAGAATGGAAGGGGGGAAATTCAATTCCTAGAGGTCGTATTATCTCTTGTATTAAGTCTTGTAAAATGATCTCAAAAACTGTCAAATCCCTAGAACACTCCCTATAAGATATGGCACTCTCAGAGTGCAACCGGTGTACTTCACCTCAAGGAAGTCTTGTACAAATCGTTCCGTATCGTTCATCCCATATATACATATAAAAAGTAGTGCAGAATTAAAACTTTTCACATGAATATGTTAAAACATCTTCCATATAAAAATCATAGAAATACTAAGTCTCAACATATGCTTTTCTTAGACTAAAAAATACTTGGAGAACATCCCATACAATACGAATATAGTAATACTTAGTCTATTACAATATTGTGAAATAAAAGACATATATGCCCTCGAGTCAAGTGAGGACATACTTCATCTTTTCTTGAACGATATCTAGAATCCAAAAAAAAATTCATGATCCCTCTAACCTTCCACCTACACCTTTATATATAACAAAATGTATGGAATTAGTAAAAATACTTGTACTAAGTATGACTTAATGCATAAAATAATGAACTCAGACATCTATTGGAAATATGCATCTTTTGATTTAAATATCTAAATATAAGAATAAGAGCAACATTTAAATCCTTATAAACACATAAGATAACACTTATGCAATTCATCACATCTTTAGAGAAGTTTTATAGCGAACTACTTCACACTGTCTACCATGTAGTTCTCTCATTGAAAGCTATCCAAAGAATTAATTAAGACAAAGAGAGACCACACATACACCCTCAATAAGCAAAACTAAATGATCCTTAAGACCACATATAATGAGATATACACACTTACAATACAGCAACCATATAAACATGAGATCCTTCTAGGATAAGATCATTCTCCCTTCCAAAGGTTATCAACTTACTTACTTATGTAAATAAAAAATATAATGTCCATGGTTCACCTCTTCAAGACTAAATAAATAATCCTTAAGACTACCTATGTTTTGATCATGTCTACTAAATCAACCAACATTCCTAACTATAGTCATTATTAAGACTTATCTAGGTAAGACACGGAGTGATCATTCCTATTCCGCCTTTACAACTTAACTAGACAATTCTTAATTACCTTAGATAAGCACTTATTAATTTAACATGCTTTTCTAACTTATGTCATTACATTCATTAGTTTATTCAAGAGACATTCATCTAATAAAGGACATTCAAGTAGTGGTCTTGGAAAAGATCTAGACACTCTCACTAACAACTTTAAAGCCTATTGTGCAATGTCTAGATCGCGTCCTATACAACCACCTAAACATCATAGAGCTTCTCCATTAATAGTATGTATCCCATATTATGAGAATATGAAATAACCTACATAGACCATGGTAGCAATGCATGGGATCCAGAGTTTTAACCTACTCTAATGGAGGATGTTCTACTATCCAATGATAGAAGTTGAATACATTCCATGTAGATAAATGGTTAACGAATATAAAGGGTTTTCATTACACTCAATCCTCATCCTTTAACAATATATACGTATCTTACCATACTCACTCGGTGCTAGCCTTTGTTCTCATATAGTAATTTACATTAAAGGATCACATGAATAGGTTCCGTATCTAGTTCATTACCGAATACCATTTACCCAACAAAAGAGGTCCCCTAGGGCTTATTACAATGGCAACGAAGATAGCTATAACGACTTTCCTAAGGATAATATGATTTGGTTCCAGCCAACTAACCTTAAGTCCATCATTAATACATGAAGGATACCTTTACGGCATTCGATTGCAAGGTTCATAATCTTACCACTAGGGTCAAGGTTAAACATAAATGACCTTATTAGAATAATTCAAGGTCTCATATAATTCATACATACAATATTAAGAGGATTTAGCATCCTAAGTCTGAACATCTCACATTCACAATCATACATGTATCAAGTAAGGGACACAAGTCTGCAACACCAGACACACCAATACTTCACTTTACAACACATAGCATATCATTCAACAAGCACATATGAATTACCATTATCATCTATATGTCATCTTATACACTAATATACCATCATCTGTATTACCATTACAGACTCATATAGTCAAGTAGCAATAATTATGCATCAACTCTTAGACTTAATATAAAGACATAGTCATAGTCTAACATGATTACCAAACAAAATCAATCAAAGAACATATACTTTAACTTAATCAAAACTAGATGAACATGATATACTTTACATAATTAAATACACACATCATCACAATATATCAATTAATGGGTACAGGGCCATGATCATCATAATACATAAAGTAACATCGACGAGGCTACATCATTTGCAAGGAAAAAACATGGAACCACCACCATAAGTCGAACATACTAATTACAACATAATTAAATACAAATTAAAATATATTAAAGAGAATTAGTTCATCATTAAACCAATCAATTCTCACCACTTCAACTCTTAGCTAAATCATCCAATTCTATACCAAAAACCCTTACTATAACACCTCCAAAAATAACTTAGGTGATACTAGGGATTAATGTGTTTTACATGAAGAATTTAATTCCTAATATGATTTAATATTATGTTTTAGGTAATGTCTCAATAATTGGGCTATGTTTGAAGTCAAACGTCTAGGGACGACCAAGACTTTCGACAACTAGTCACCTATGTGCCTTACGTGTTTTCATGTGGTTATGAGTGTAATGAGTATATGAGGTCCATATATTGTTTATAATAGTTTTTATATTCAGAATGTTGACTTTGGTAAGGTTTGGAGGTTAAATGTCCAAGAACGTTCGCTGACTTTCGAAAGATAGCCTTTAGACGTACTTGTGAGTTTCGATGTATTTTAGCATGTTGTGTGGCTTGTTTAATATTTAAATTGTTTGGAGATGTTCCTAACACCTATACTTACGTTTATAGAAGTTTAACGTCCAAGTACGACTCCACGTAGAACCCAAAATCGGCCTTAGAAGAAGGACCCCAGATTGGAGCTTAACTCTACAAGGCAGTGGCAATTGACTGCCTCAAACGATGGCTAGTCAACCAGGAGACGGACCGTCGATGGGTGGATTTTATGGATACATATATCCTAATGGTTTAGGAGTTTCATATGCAACCAACAAACCCCATCGATGGGGCATGGTCTCACCCACGTACCGTAGATGCTAGGACATCAATGGTGCTGAAATCTGCCCTCTTTTCTGTTAAGGCTTGGGGTTTTAGGGGAAATTAACACCAAGTCGTATAAAAAAGAAGAATGCTTATTTTGGGTGTTTAAGGTTATTTTAAGAGTATATAAGTCATAAAACTATCATTAAAACCCCGGCATCTAAATCAAAACCCATTCCCTCCCAAAGGTTCTTCAAAAATCTCCATGAGAGCTCAAAGTGAAGATAGAGCTTGAAGATGGATCTTCAATGGAGTTTATTATTTAGTTATCATTGTATTATTCTAATAAGAAATGGTATTAATTCATCTAAGGCTTTCTATCACCGTAGAGTAAATTTCAAAGATGATTTTCAAATATTTCAAAATGATGAAAAAGTCCAATTTCTATACTGTCTTGGGTTCTTGAATGAAACGTTTTTAAACATTATGATATGATATTATTGATGTAAAATTTATGTTTTCCAATGAAAATATCCATGAAACCTTTACCTTCTCAAATCTCTCAATTTGAACAAAATATGTGTTGTGAGATCATGCTTTGATATCAATGAATTCATGTGTAGATTTTTATAGGTTCTTGATTTATGTTTAGATTATGATTTATTGGTTTATAGTATGTTTAAATTTTAACAATTGAGTATTTCATATTCTTAGATCCGTTGAATATTAAGCATATTGAATTGATATTGACTTAATTCTTATGAATTCTAGTGTAGTTTTCTATGGTCTATTGAATGACATAAAAATTGTATTCAATTGATGTCTAATGTGTATTAGATTGATAAATCCATATTGAATTTTCCTATATTCATTGAGTATAATAGTCTATGTAATGAATTGAGGTTCATGGCTATGGGTAAGGGGCTATTGGCATTGAATTGAATAATTTATTTTTTGATTGAAGTAGTGAGATTGAATGGGTGGTATGATGACCTAATGCTCTTAATATTATGCATATATTTTGTATTACAATGATTATTGGTATGGTTTACATATTGTGGCAGTGCGATGTGAATTGATGTGGCCTTGTCCATATTACTTTATGTATTATGATGATCATGGCCTTGGCGATACTACTTGAAGTAATATGAGAATTTGTGTGATTGATTTCTGTGATGTATGAGCATATTTATATACATATGAAGTATAATGTAAAAGTATGTGTTCCTTCTATTTATATTAGGAGATTATGTTAGATTATGACTATGTGTTCATGTGCATAGTCTTAGAGTTGAGGCATAATTGTTCCTACTTGGCTATATGAGTCTATAATGTTTACACCGATGGTGTTATAGTAATGTATAGTATTACATAAAGATGATAAGGGTCATTCCTATGTGCTTAAAATAATGATATGCTATATGTGGTAAAGTAAAGAATGTCGTGTCTTCTTTTTGTAGACTTGTGTCGCTTACTTGATACATGTACGAATCATATGTGAATAAGAGATGTCTTGACTATTTGGGATTAGTGCACCCTTGTAATGTATAAATGAATGATATGTGATACCTTAAATGGTATTAAGAAGGTCCTATATATGGAACCTTAAATGTAGTGGTAAGGTTATGTTATAAATTTGAGGTCGAGAGCTTTAGCGGTATTCTTCATGTAAAGGATGATGTACTTAGGGTTGATTGGCTTGACCAACATAATATCATCCTTAGGAAAGTCATGATCAGATATCTTAGACACCAGTGAAAGGCAGCCCTATTGAAATTCTTTGGGAGTGTGTTATGGGAAATAACTCTACTTGAGAAGGAGACTAAAGTACTATATCAGTCTACTTGTGAATGAGAGTAGAGTGCATAAAATCCCTTCATATTCCTTAACCATGTGCCTACATGGGATGTGTCCTACTTATACCCTTGGCATAAAGAACACCCTCACAAGAGTAGGTTAGAACTATGGATCCCATGTCTACCTATCATGGTCTATGTCGGTTATTACCAAATTTCATCACGTGGGATACCTACTAGCATTAGAGAAGTTCTATAAAGTTTAGGTGGTGGCATGGGACGTTATCTATAGAGTCCCTAGTATTGTCAAAGACTATTACTTGAATGTCCTTATGTGATGAATGAGTATGAAATGAACTAATGAATGTAATGACTTCAGTTAAGAAATCATGATCAATGAATAAGTACTTATCTAGAGTAGTTAAGGGTTTTCTAGTTAAGGTGTGAAGGGGGCATATGAATTCTAACAACTCTAAAAATGAATCGGATCAAGACTTAGGGTGTCAAGAATTCTTGCGATTTAACCAAGGTTCACACAGATTGATACACATAGAACCACACCTCAGAACCCTTAATAAGACCAAGTCAACTAACTTGGGGATTTAGTTCAGCTTGGAAAGGTTGTAACAAACCAAGTAAGGCTCACGAAAAGGAAAATTTAACCGAAGGAGTCTTTACTAGATTTATAAGAGGAAATTTTATGTTTTAAGGGTCTAGGGATAAAATGTTCCTTTCCAGGCCAACGGTAATATTGTAATTACCCTGAGGAAATAATAACTTAATTAAGTAATTTAATTAAAAGTGAAATTTTGATATGGGTGATCTGGAGTGACCCATTGCGCAAATGGGGTGCCCCTCGGGTTCGAACCCCACTAGGAGCAAGGAATTGATGATTTAATCATCAATTAAAATCTATTCATTTAGGGTAAAATGGTCACACAGATTAATTAAAATAAATCATATTTTTGTAATTAATTTAATTAAATCCTATTTTGATTAAGTCATGAATTTAGTATCCTAATCCTAATTACTCTAACCCTCACGTTTCTCAACTCTCTTACACGTCTCTCAACTCTCATTCACTCACGCTCTGACTAACAAGAAAACTCTAGAACAGTTTAGTAACAATTGTTCTTCACACTTGAAAAACACACGAAAAGTTTTAAGAAAAGCAAGGTAATTAAAAACGTCAAGGCAAAGAGTGGCTATTCGTCGAGTGGTGTTTACGTTGAGGCGAATTGGGTGTGGTTTGGAGGAGTTTCCGAGAAAAAGCTTCACACTTGAAAAACATCAAAAGGTATTGGTTCCTCTCCTAGAATTTATTATCCAAGAGTATTTTCCTTCGAACGGTTCTCAAGGTCTTGAAAACTAAGGTTGTTCCTCTTTGTATGTCCTTGTCCTTAGCTCCCAAATGAAGTCAATGGATGTGTATGGTGTGCTTCTACATTTAGGCATGAATGATGCATTTATATTTAATTTGAACATGTTTATGTGAGGGAAATTACGAAATGATATTCAAAGTGTGATAAAAAAGTTGGTGTGTTTGTTTGCATGTGGGCATTGGCATTGGCTACTATTTTGGGGTTGTATAAATCATGTATTTCATGTGTATTTTATGTGTGCATTGTGTGTAATGTGATGTTCATTACCATGAAATATAGAGTATTGAAAAAACCATCTTTTATACAACTAAACTTATGAACAATGTGACTAAAAATTAGGTGATTAATGATAAGAATTTTTGAGATTTGGGTACTATATTAAAAAGTTGAAATCTGGGTTTTAAAAGGGAAAATTAACAAGTGAGGTTAATGGGAATTGAACCCAAGACCTCACATCTTTAGATGTCTGAAAAATAAAGAAAAACATGAAGGAGCTAAGGGGAATCGAACCCCTTAGATACTTGTTTCGCAAGGCAAAGAAAAAAGAAAATGGGGTTGGGGGATTTGATCATGCTATTGATTTTTCTTCAAAGAAAAAAAAAGAATGGGACTAGGGGGAATCGAACTCGCGATATGTGGGGAGAAGGAGGAGAAAATTAATTAAGCAAATAAATGGGAGGCGTGGGATTCAAACCCATGACCTCCAGGTACGCACGAAAGAAAAGAAAATACTATTCAAAAAATAAGGGTGAACACATAGACCATTTGACAGTAATGTTGATAGTACTAAAAGAACAATAAATATTTACCAAGTATAGAAAATGTGTATTTTGGTTGAGGTCGGTGGCGTTTCTTTTTCATATCATCTCCAGTGAGAGAGTTAAGGTTGATCTAACTAAAATTAAGGCTGTAAAAAATTAGCCGACGGCATTGGCTCTAACCGACATTAGGAGTTTTGTGGGTATAACGGGTTATTAAAGGAGGTTTGAGGATGGTTTTGCGTCAATTCCATATCCCTTGACTACTTTGACCCAAAATAGTATGAAATTTGAGTGGTCGAAACACGTAGAAGAAGCTTCATATTCTTTAAAGATAGGCTTACCTCCACTCCAATATTGAATCTACCATAGGGTGCCAAGATCTATGTGGTATATTATGATACACCACGAGTGGGCTTGAGGTGTGTGCTTATGGAACATGGAAAAGTAATAGCATATTCTTTTAGACAACTTAAGATGAATGAGAAGAATTATCCAATTAATGATCTTGAGTTAGCAGCCATGGTAATTCTATTAAAATATGTATACATTATTTGTATTATGACAATGATAATGTGCATACCGACCACACGAGTCTTCAATATGTGTTTACTCAAAAGGATTTGAATCTCCAACAAAGAAGGTGGTTGGAATTGTTGAAAAATTACAACATGAGTGTTTTCTACCACCCCAATAAGGCCAATGTTTTTCAGTATTCTCTAAGTCATACGACCATGGGTAATGTGTCTCATGTAGACGAAGACAAGAAATACCTATTGAAAGATGTTCATAGTTGTCTTGTTTGGGTGTTAGATTGGAATATTCTCCAAATGATGGTTTTATGGTCCATCATATCTTCGGATTATCTTTTTTGGTTGAAGTGAAGTCCACACAACACCTTTATCAAGCATTGATGGAGTTGAAGGATACGATTATTGGTAAGCTTAATGTGTCATCCTCATTAGGAGAGGATGGTTTCTTGAGGTATGAAGGAATGTTGTGTGTTCCCAATGTTGATGACTTGAAGTAGCTCCTGAGTCCCTATATTCATTCATCCGGGTTCTACAAAGATGCATCATGACCTTAGAGAAGTGTTTGGTGGGAAGTCTAAAGGGGAGACATAGCGGAATTTGTTGAAAAAAGTCCAAATTGCCAACAAGTAAAAGCATAACACCAAAAGACGGGTGGATTACTTCAAGAAATCCAAGTTCCTACGTTAAAGTGGGAAGACATTAATATGTATTTCGTGGTAGGTTTTCCTTACATACAAAAGAAATATGACTCCATATGGGTGGTTGTGGATAGATTCACAATTAAATATGCTCATCTTATTCCTGTAAATCCACATACTCAGCGGAGGATTATCTAAGGATCTTGATATATGAGATTGTGTGTAACACCATTCTTTTCCGTTATCCATCATATCAGATAGAGCTGCACAATTCATACATAGGTTTTTGAGGTCATTTCAAAAAGGTTTGGGTACCAACGTGAAGTTCTTCATCACTTTTCATCCCCAAATGGATGGTCAAGGAAAAGAGTATTATTCAAACCCTTGAGGATATGCTTAGAGCCTGTATAATTGACTTCACGGGATATTGGGATAAAAACTTGAGTTTGGTTGAGTTTCTTACAATAATAGTTACTATTCATCTATATCTATGGCTCCTCTCGGGGCCTTGTATGGTAGGAAATGTATCTGTCTAATTGGATGGTTTGAAGTGGGTGAGTCTTCACTTTTGGATCCTGAATTGATTTATAAGACTTTGGAGAAGGTTCATATGATAAGGAACCATTGAAAAAAGCCTATACCTTGTAGAAGTCTTTGTCGACCATAGGGAAGAGACTTAGAGTTTGAAGAAAGGAATAAGGTGTACCTAATAATTTCACCAATGAAAGGGGTGGTGCAATTCGGTAAGAAAGGAAAATTGAGTCTCGTTATGTGGGTCCATATGAAATTATTCAAAAATTTTGTAAGGTTGTATATGATTTTAAGTTACCTAGTGGATTGGCTTTTATTTATACGGTGTTCCATCTCTGAATGCTTAAGATGTGTATCGGTGATCGCGAATCAATTCTTCCTATTGAGGGATTAGGTGTGCAAGAGAACCTCTCCTATGAGAAGACTAGGGTTGAAATCCTTGATAGACAAGTAAAGAAGTTAACGAAAAAAGAGGTGTCTTCCGTAGAGATGTTATGGAAGAACTACCTAGTCGAGGGTGCAACATGTGAGGATGAGGACGACATGAAGTCCCGTTACCCTTATCTATTTGATAACTCATGTTATTTCTTCCTATTTATAGTGAAAATAATTAGGTTATTTGATGTTACCATGATTTTTTGTAAAATAATGAAATTTATTAT
Organism: Solanum habrochaites; assembly: GCA_027704765.1. Taxonomy (NCBI): domain Eukaryota; kingdom Viridiplantae; phylum Streptophyta; class Magnoliopsida; order Solanales; family Solanaceae; genus Solanum; species Solanum habrochaites. Next base: position 26,713,476 of record JAKWJA010002497.1, read on the forward strand.
TTGATAAGTGAGTTGAAGTGATTTATGCCTATTTAAATGAATGTTTTAAAGAAAATTCTCACTTACTTGATTTGAACTTATGTGGAATAATTTAGTATAGTGTGTCTTCATGTGTTATATTGAGCTTGTTAATATGTGTTGAAGAAAATTTTTGCATAAGTGAACAGGCATATAATGAATGTATAACTCTTATAGGTTAAAAATGTTTTTTTGTAGTTGCACTATGAAAAGGTCATGTGGTTATGTTGATTTGAATTGTAACACATGTTTTAATTTATTGTTGATTGTTGGGCTTCTAGTCTTGAGTCTTTTCCTTCCTTTAAAAAATTTTTAGTGTCATTCAGGTACGAATAATCCTTAGGGGGGATAGTGTAATACTCCGGAAGTCTAAAGCCTAATATATAGAGTAACATGAGAGTCTAAGAGTTGTAATACCTTTTGATGTCAATTATAAAATATATAAGTTATTTAGGATGTTTTAGAATCAAAACGTCAAGAAACAACCATGACCATCAGAAACTATTGAAGAGGTGTTAGCGTCACTTAGTCTATTTGACAAGGTTTTAAGAATCAAAAGATTATTAAATTTGGTTAAAAGGTTTCTAACACGTATTATAGTTGTTTTATAGTCGAAACGCTAGTGGAACATGCTCCACTAGCTCACTCTAAAACTAAGTTGGAATGTAAAATAGTAGCATCTTTGAAAGCATGAGGGCCTACCAAACTGTTGATGAATACTGACATCCGGATAGCTGAAAGAATGATCTTGTAGCTCTATCGCCCACCTGTGCCTGCACCTAAAATATTATAGATGTATAGGGTTATTAAACACTTGTACTAATAAGTGTGTTAAACTCAATACTTTCATAAGAGTGTTCATAAAGACTGGTCTCTTCATTATCTTACACTCTCATTGGTGAGTAGGTATTGGTAACATTTACTTAGGATCATTTAAGATTGATCTCATCATATACATTAGCCTCATATCATGTTGTCACCATATTTTTCATTATTAGCACCTTTGCTTTTCAAAGTTACGTCTTATTACGTGAATTTTCATTTGATCATTTCATAGTTCATCTCATCATATGCCAATGCACTTGGAAATTTAGTGTATCTTAAACTCATACTTAACACTCCTAGGGTTCATCATTTCATTACATACATCTTAGCTTCACTTACTTTTGGACGTACGTTAGACTTATGTGTCTATACGTACAAGCCATGGGGCTTCATTCATGGTTCGTTAGGTGATTGTTACTTTCCTAAGATTATGTATTACAAGACTTATGTATCTTATATATATATGCCAAGGTCTTGATTTTTTATCTAAGTATATGGCATTACTCTTTGATATTTTACTCATGTATGACTTATGTGTCAATACGGATGTATGGGCAAGGGAACCCAAATCATTAATCACTTGGATATCATTTATATTTTTCATTGATTTTATTTCTAATATTCATACATTATAACTCTAAAGTAAATATCAATATTAACATTTAAGGATAGATTTTTTGTTTAATTTTACTCTTAATTTCCGAAGGGTTGGATTCGAACCCCCACAACCTCTTTTTATTTTTCATTAAGAATACATTGCTCATTTTTGTTCAAACCAATAGGTTGTGGGTTCAAAACCCACAACCTCTTTGATTTTTTTTTTATTAATTTTGTTTTGGAGGCTGTGAGGTGGTGGTTTTGAACCCCCACAGCCTCTCAATCTTTATTTTATTTAAATTGGGCGAGTGTTAGTGTGGTTGTGGGATCGAACCTCCACAACCTCACTTCATTTCCTAAATAATTTTGCTTCTTCCTTCAGCCTTGAGGTTGTGGGTTCGATTCCCATGCCTCACATTTTCTTTTTCAAGTCGACGCCCCTTCAATAATGTATGTTGGTCAAGACATAGCCTACGGATGTCAAGCTCACAATGTATAGTTTTTGAACCCATCGACCACAGCCTTAACGGTTCTTTTGTGGACCAACGGACTGTCAATGGGCAGTCATCTGTGAGGGCTGTCAACTGCGTATGTTCACTGTAAGTCAAGGGGTGAATTTGTAAATTAACTCCACATCCAAATAAGAGAAGGGCATTTTATTAATTGTATTTTAGGTACTTTAAGGGGGTTTATAAGTCCTAAATACATAGATTAATTCATTCTAAAAAATCCAAACACAAATTCTCTAGAACTCCATTAAAGCCAAAATCAAGGAAGTGCTTGGATTGGAGATTTGAGTGGTGATTATTTATCAATTTCGTGGATTAAAATCATTTATTTATAGTTTTTAATTCTTGGAACTCTTTTCTTCAAGGAGCCGATCTTCAAAGTTATTTGTAATGACTTATTAAATGACGAGTTTTATAAATTGAAATCTATCCATGGGTTCTTGCATTAAAGGTTTTAAATAATTGAATATTAATTTAATTGTTGTTAATTAGACAATTTTAAGATAATTAACCTATGAACCCATGTAATTCATGAACCGTACTTTTTGACTACTTTATAGGTAATTTGATATTGTCTTAATGCTTATGAATTCTACTGTAGACTTTTATGGGCTATTGATTGTTGTAAGAATTGTATTCAATTGATGTCTAAGTTATCTTAGATTGATAAATATATATTGAATTGACTTGATTTATTTATTATTATAGTTTATTTATTTAATTGATGATCATGGCCATGGGTAACTGTAACGACCCGCAAGTACACCATAGAAGTTAGAGCATCCTTGTTTCGCCACACTGCAAATAAGACTTCGACAAGTCTCTCAAAGACACTCGTATCATTCAATGCATAATAAACATTCTAAAATGAGTAATAATTTAGAATGTACATTCTTCACACACGAAGAAGTCATTGCATAATCAATACGCAATAGGAACACTTTCATTTAAAACATTGAACCTTTACATAATCTTATTGAACCATCTAAACTTTGAAGTATAAACTTCATGGGACTAATCCCAAACAAGATATAAAATAAAGAGTAAGACCTAAAAGAAAATGTGGATATTGTCCTCAAAACAATGAGGACTCACCAATACTCAATCTTTAACCCTAAGAAACCTATCCATCCTCCATGACATATCAAGACATCCAATTCCCTACACTTTTGTCAAAAAAGGGACAGAAGGGGTTAGCACATAAGATGCACTAAGTATGGAACCCATGTAAAAACCATAAAAAAAGGTACATTTACTAAATAACATGTTTCCATGAATTTTGATGAAAACAACATACTATAAGTATAAGAATAACATTTAACATCATAGGAACACATAAGAAATCATTTAAACAATTATTCACATATTTAGGAAAACATTACAGTGAGCTATATCACTGTTACAGTAAAGTTCATTCACTGTACAATGAAGTCCTTTAACTTCATCTTGGACACTTCCTGTCATGTAATTCTCCTACTAAAAGCTATTATATGAATCACTTCAGTAAGACAATTAGAGACCGCCAATGCACCCTCTCAAGGAACACCTTAATGATCCTTAAGACTACCTATAATGAGATACACACCAAACACATAAACATGAGATGCTCCTATATCTGTGGTCATACCTCCAAATTCACTTCTTATTGCTGATTCGTATTTATCTAATATTTCTATATTTGCTGCTGATGGAGGATCCATCCATTTTTTTTTATCATTTCTAAGTACTTCTAGACTTTCTGGGTGTAAGTTTTCTATCCATAATTTAATTGTTCCTACAAATGTTCTTTCAATATATCTTGGTGTTTCTGTTGTTTTTATTTTATTATCTATCAATTGTTTAGATATATTTCTTGTCCATAATAATATTGCTTTATTTATATCTGTTAGACAATCTAAATCTAAAAAATTATATTGTTCACTTGTTGGTTTTGGTATCCAGTTTTTATTTAATCTGCTGTTCCATATTGCATTAGCTCTATCTGATTGTTGATTACTTTCTGTGTAATAAGTTGGTGGTGTTTGTCTTGGATTGGCTCTAGGACTAGTTCTGGGACTATTATCTGGTTTAACTACTGATGTACTAGGTCTATTTGCATCTCCTGTGTTTATTTCTAATATTTTTAGTTTATTTGTTTGTTCTAGAATTTCCGTGTATGTTTCACTTATATCACTTATCTTTGATTCTTGGTCATTTTCATTTTCATCTATTTCATTTAATGCAAGATCTTCGTTTAATTTTTGTTCCATTTTAATTATTTCATTTTCTAGCTCATTTTCTTTTTCTAGTTCTTTTTCTTTTTCTATCTGTTTTGCTTTTTGTTTATTTTCGTATAATAATTTTAATCTTGTTAATTATTTTTCTAGTTCATATATTCTTGTGTTTTTTATTTCTTCTGTACGTTGTACTTCTTGTTTTGCTTCTATTTTTATTCTTTCTATTTCTTTTAGTTTGTCTATTTCTTCATTTTCTTTTGTTATTCTTACCATAGTTGTTAAGCTATCTTCTAATTTTGTTGTTTCTTTTTCTAACATTAAATATAGGTTATTTCCTATTTTCTTATATCTTCTTCCTGAATTTGAAAATATTATTTTTATTATCATTCCGTCTTGATTTTCATATGTTTTTTCATCTACTGCAAATTCTTCTTTATTCATTATGATTTATGTATTATATTATGTTGTAATTCATATTCAAGACAATCTAATTCTAATCCTAACATAAATATAACTTTTCTTTGTGCTAGTATTGATTTATACATGCTTCTGCTAATATATTTTCTTCTAACCTTCTTTTTCTATGTTGTAATTCTTGTTCTTTTTCAGTTATTTTTTCCATTATTTTTCTATTAATTGTTGTTTATATTTTTCTTTGTTCATACTGTTTTTTCAAATAACAAACATAGTTGTATTTTGTTTTCAAAATTATATTTATCAAATGATCTTTTTTATTATTACTTGTTTTAGTTAATTGTAATAATTTATATTCCATATATAAGGGTTTAATGTTTTCCATATTTTTCTAACCTTTTTATCTATCTTGGTTCTTTTGATTTTATTTCCTTTACTTTTGTTCATTATATTTTTTTGTATAAAAATTTTAAAAAGCTTACTTAATTTATCTGGATTTTTAATAGTTTTTAACCTGTAATTTCTACCATATCGTCTTAGCCAATGTTCAGTCATATTTAATCTCTAATATCTAAGTCATCATATAAATCAAACATGTCATAATAAAGTTCATCTTGTATACTTTGTATAGTTAATTCAGTCAAACCTTGAGTTGTTATTTCTATTATCTCGTATGTTACTAATTTATCATAAATTTCTCTTTTTATATCAGTATTAAGATTTTTTAATATATAAAGTAATAATATCTTATATTCATTATCATCATCAATTAGATAGGTAGTCATCTTATTCATTTTTGCTAAAAGTTTTATTCTTTCCAACCTCTAAGTAAATTATACTTACTTATTATGTAATAATAATGATTTAGTAATCATCTCGTCTAGTCACTACTACAGCTTTCTTCTTTGATTGATTACCCTAACAGCGCCTCAACTTTGTTTACTCCCCTAAACGGCCTTCTTTGCCTATCGGTTTCAACCTTAGAATGACATAGTCTGGGCATACTTTTAAAGAGTATTTATGTAGCAAACCTTCTAAAGATGCTTATTATAACATTATTAAAACATGATAAATAACTATAATTAACAAGAGATTTTCAGAAATAAATTGATTTAGCTACTCATAAACTTAAGAGTATATACCTGATTTTGTAGATTTGAGGTAGCTCCAGATTTTTCCATAGTTTATATTTAATTAGCTAGCTCTGATACCAATTTTGGGGGGTGGAAGCGAATTTGTAATAAGTAATAGAGAGAAGAAACTTGGAAGAGGCTTATTTTATTTATGAGGGCAAATGCCTCTTATATACACATACATAATTACCTTTCATCCTTACTATAAGACGATTGGCCTTTACACAGTTACTTGACTCTTACTATTTACACAGTAACTTGACTCAAAGGCTATCTTCCGAACGTCACCAGACGTCTTACGTCCAAATCTTACCAAACTCAACATGCATGTTCTAAAAACTATTATGAAACATATAATAACCTCATAAACTAGTTAATCACTAATAAGCACATGAAAACACATGAGGCATATAGGTGACTACTAATCGAACGTCTTGGTCGTCCCTTGACATTTGACTTCAAACTTGACCCAAATCTTGAGACACTACCTCAAACATCATTTTAAACAATATTAGGAATTCAAGACTTCATGTCACACAAATTAGGCTCTGGTTTCACCTAATTCATTTTTGGGGGTGTTATATTCTCCCACACTTCGACATCATTCGTCCTCTAATGACACTTGTCACTCTCTGACCAATTTCATGAGTAGAATCTGAACTTAACATTTCATTAAAATACCATACAACACATTACGCAACACACAATAATGGAGAAACATTAATTTCACATAATTAAAACAATCACAACATAACAAGTTGGTAGAATAAATTCTACAACTCATATGTCATAAGACTCACATCCTTCATTCCAAATAAAAGAAATCATTTTATATTCAATATAATGCTAATATATATAAGTTCTAAACATATTAAAACAATTTTCCTTCAAAACTGAATTAGTCAATTTTTGCAAAACCTTATAGTAAAAAGAAATCCCTGGCAACTTTATAGTGAACATGCTTCACAATCTAACAATGCAACACTTAATAAATTCTTTATAAATGCTCAAAAAATAAATCTCATATAATCATTTTGACATGCTCACTATTCATATTTACGAAAAATTAGTAACCACACTAGAAGCGCATGAACCATGAGGAAGATACCATGCATGAAAACTTATTTTCTTATTCAAGAAGACATCAACAAAAATATGCATATCATAAGGAGAATATTTGAAACTCACCTTTTTACAAAAGACTCCTACATAATTCAAGTTACTAAGAACTCTTTGTCTTAGGCTTAAATAACACACAAAGAAAGGTTAGGGGTACCTCACTCCCAACAACCATACTCCCCCACATAGGAGAAACCCATTATAAGGTCAACAAAACATTTTCCAGAAGGAAATCCCGTGGAAGAGGCCGTGGGAGGACGTCCTCTAGAGGAAGAGGACGAGCACCTAGCCCATCTAGTACTAGGGCGGTGACTCCTCCACCGACTGAGGAAGTAGTAAGAGAAGGGGAGGATGGGGAGAATGAACCAATGCAGAATGAGGAATTGCCACCCCAACCTACCCCAGAAATGATCAATCAGGTTCTCGCTTATCTTAGTGGGTTGTATGATCAAGGTCAGACACCTCCAGTGTTTTCTGCACCAACACCTCCGGTTTCAGAGGTACAACATGCAGCCACTATGGCTCCTCGTATGGATGCCTCATTGGACATAGGCACGTTTCCACGTCTGACTACTGGGCCTATTGTAACGACCTGTTTAGTCGTTTTGAGCAAAAGATTTTATTCTGGAAAAACTGTCTGGGACGACGGATGTAACGACGGACCGTCATAGTCACGACGGCCCGTCGAGGAGGTGTCGTCCCATGACACTTAGAATTTTGAAATTGGGTACTGAAAATCGACTCGCTGTAAATTGTGACGGACCTGCAGGACGTGCCGTCACATCCACGACGAACCGTCGTGAGTTTTCGTTGCAAAACACTTCAACTTTTGAGAATTTGGTACAAGAAACGAGTTTCTGACCGTCATGACGGAGGAACAGGACGGACCGTCACAGCTGTGACGGGCCGTCACAGGCTACGTGAGTTCGAGGGAGCTGCGACGACCTGTGTGACGGACCGTCGCAGGTACGACGGCCCGTCACAGGTTGCGCAGTCCCACGCAAAATAGGATTCCTCTCCACGTTTTAGGGGTCGTTTTGGACTATTCTTTCCTTAATTATAAAGATTGAGGGTTAATATTAATAGGTCTAATTACTTGGGGGTTAAAAGAGGTAACCTTAAGTTAATTAGTGGGTTATTATTGCCATCTTTTATTCTTAATTATATATTAATTAGGGTAAAAGAAAGAGGGTTTGAATAAAGAAAAATAGAAAGAACAGCAAGAGAGAGAGAGAATCGATCAAGAGAGAGAGACGAAGAGGATAGCAATTTTGAGAAGATAGCTTGTTGATTCAATTCTTCGGTGGAGGTAGGTTATGGTTTATGTTACGATATTCGTAGTGAACTCTTAATAGTGAATATTATGTGTTGATAATATTGTAAACCCTGCTATGTGCTTAAGTTGTATGCTTGCATGATTATGATTATAAAATTGTGATGAATTAACAAAGCATGATGAAGCTATTGAATCCCAAATCTTGAAAGAACCCTAATTCACTTGATATATTATATAATGAGAATGATGATGCCTTAGTATGAAAGAAGGCTTGATAAATTATATAATGAGAATAATGATGCCTTAGTGTAAAAGAAGGCTTGATGAATTAGGGGATCGGGTGCCACGTTCCGGTACCAGGATAGAATGAATATGAGGATCGGAGTGTCACGTTCCGACACCAGGATAGAATATGGATCGGGTGCCACGTTCCGGTACCAGGATAGAATGAATATGAGGATCGGAGTGTCACGTTCCGACACCAGTATAGAATATAGATTGGGTGCCACGTTCCGGTACCAGGATAGAATGAATATGAGGATCGGAGTGTCACGTTCTGACACCAGGATAGAATATGGATCGGGTGCCACGTTCCGGTACCAGGATAGAATGAATATGAGGATCGGAGTGTCACGTTCCGACACCAGGATAGAATATGGATCGGGTGCCACGTTCCGGTACCAGGATAGAATGAGGATCGGAGTGCCACGTTCCGGCACCAGGATAGAAATAGAGGATCGGAGTGTCGCGTACCGACACAAGAGGAAGAAAGATAATGAATCTTTAAAGATAATGAATATACTCAATCTAATGAACTTAACTCCCAAATAAGTATGGTATTGAGGCTTGAGTCCTCATGTGTGAACTCGGTTGTAGTTATTGATGAATTCATGTTGTTATTGCTACATGTTGAGTATTGTAGTTGATTTACATTATTATTGATATATATTGTTCCCTATTTTGAGTTGGCCGATGATATCTACTCAGTACGTGTGGTTGTACTGACCCCCCTACTTTCATGTTTTCCTCTTTGTTATTTGTGTAATGCAGCAAACGTTCTGTCAACTTCAACTCAACAGCAGATCTAGCCAGTCTTCACTTCATCGGAAATTCAGGGTGAGCTAATGCGTCTAGCTTGGACTGGGTCTTCTTCTTCAAGTCTTGATGCCTTGAACTTCCGGCATGGACTAGCTTTTTAGTTATTTTGTTCTTAGACATTCCTAGTTAAGTAATTTGAGATAGATGTTCTTGTGATGATGACTTCCAGATTTTGGGGATAATAATAATAGTATTGAATTGTTTTTATTAATGAGTTTAAGTCTTCCGCATTATTTTCTGTTGATATATCTTGAAATGTTAAGTTTTAGATGGGTTGTTCGCTCACATAGGAGGGTAAATGTGGGTGCCAGTCGCGTCCCTGATTTGGGTCGTGACAAACTTGGTATCAGAGCATTAGGTTCATTGGTCTCATCACACAAGAACAGGTCTAGTAGAGTCTTAAGGAACGGTAGGGGGACGCCTTACTTTTCCTTGAGAGGCTATAAGACTTTAGGAAAATTTCACTCTTTCATTCTTCTTTCGTGCTACTACTTGAGTCCAATTGGTATCTGGGCGATACGAATTGGTATCTGACCATCTTCACTCTATTTCGCAGATGGTTAGAACTAGAGCAACGACCGCACCAGCAGCAACAACGGAAAGACAAGAAACGACTGAGCCAGCCACTGGGGCTGTAGCTCGAGAAGAGCAACGGCAAGAGGCCGTGGGAGAGGGTCGTGGGAGGACGTCCTCTAGAGGAAGAGGACAAGCACCTAGCCCATCTGATACTAGGGCGTTGACTCCTCACCACCGACCGAGGGTGATAAGAGAGGGGGAGGAAGGGGAGAATGAACAAGGGCAGAATGAGGAAATGCCACCCCAACCTACCCCAGAGATGATCAACCAAGTACTTGCTTATCTTAGTGGGTTATCCGATCAGGGTCAGGCACCTCCAGTGGTTTCTGCACCAACACCTCCGGTTTCAGAGGTACGACATGCGGCTACTATGGCTCCCCGCATGGATGCATCATTGGGAATAGGCACATTTCCACGTCTTGACGTTACTGGGCTATTATGACAATATCAGATCAGCATGAACTTTTCAGTAAGTTCTTGAAATTGAAACCTCCAGTCTTTAAGGGCGCAGAATCAGAGGATGCCTACGATTTTCTGGTTGATTGTCATGAGCTACTACACAAGATGGGTATAGTAGAAAGGTTTGGCGTTGAGTTCGTGAGCTATCAGTTTCAAGGGACGCTAAGACGTGGTGGCGGTCACATGTTGAGTGTCAACCAACAGAGGCACCACCTATGACTTGGGAATCATTCTCTACCCTGTTTATGGAGAAGTATATCCAAGGACTTTGAGATAGAAAAAGGGACGAGTTCTTGAGTCTAGAGCAAGGGAGGATGACAGTTAACGCGTATGAGGCTAGATTTCGCGCACTATCCAGATACGCCACCCAACTTTGTTTCAGTCCACAAGAACGGATTCGCCGTTTTGTGCAGGGGTTGAGGTCAGAGTTGCGGATTTCGGCCTTACAGGTAGCGGCTATGGCAACATCCTTCCAAGAGGTGGTAGACTTTGTGATAGAGGTGGAAGGAGTGAAGCCAGACGACTTCACCACGACATCGACATCGAAAAGGTTTCGAAGGGGAGGCGAGTTTAATGGTTCTCACTCTAGAGGACAGAGCTCCGGAGGTTACTCAAGTCGACCAATTCAGTCTTCACTACAGACTGTAGTTGGGGGTTCACCTCAGAACGGTCAACACTACTCCGAGAGACCTATGCATGAACCCCGAGAGTGTTATGGATGTGGGGAGGTTGGACACATCAAGAGGTATTGTCCAAACCAGAGTTACAGAACCCCACTAGCTAGAGGTAGAGGTGGTCATGGTAGAGGCCGCTTTTCTAGAGGACGTGGTGGTCGAGGTAATGGTGGTCATCACAACGGCAGAGGTGATGGGCAAAATCGAGCCACTACTACGCAACATGGTAGGGGCAATGGACAGACAAATTACAGGGCCCATTGTTACGCTTTCCCTGGGAGATCTGAAGCGGAGGCGTCTGATGCTGTTATCACAGGTAATCTTTTGGTTTGTGATTGCATGGCATCTGTATTATTTGACCCTGGCTCCACGTTTTCATATGTATCTTCATCATTTGCTAATGGTCTAAAATTGCATTGTGAATTACTTGACATGCCTAATTCGTGTTTTCTACACCGGTGGGTGGTCGTGGTAGTTGAAAAGGTACATAGGTCTTGTTTGGTGAACTTTGTGGGGAGCAACACTTATTAGATTGGTTATTTTAGAAATGGGTGACTTTGATGTAATTCTGGGTATGACTTGGCTTTCTCCAAATTTTGCGATCTTGGATTGTATGCTAAAACTGTGACATTGGCCAGCCTGGGACAGATCCGTTAGTGTGGGAGGGTGGACTACACTCCAATCCGGTGCGTATCATCTCTTTCTTCGTGCTAAGAAAATGGTTAGTAAAGGGTGTTTAGCTTTCTTGGCAACATCTCAAGGATGACACTACCCAGTACCTTCGATTGAGTCGGTTTTCGGTGGTCCGTGAGTTTCTTGATGTGTTCCCTACAGATCTTCCTGGTATGCCACCAGATAGGGATATTGACTTCTGTATCGATCTTGTACCGGGCACACGCCCCATTTCTATACCCCGTATAGAATGGCTCCCGCGGAGTTAAGAGAGTTAAAGGCTCAACTTCAAGAGTTGTTGAGCAAGGGCTCATTAGACCAAGTGCATCTCCTTGGGTGCTCCGGTTTTTGTGATGAGAAGAAGGATGGGTTTTCGAATGTGCATAGACTACCGACAGTTGAACAAGTTAACTATTAAGAACAAGTTCCTCTTCCTCGCATTGATGACTTATTCGATCATTACAAGGTGCTTGTGTCTTCTCTAAGATTGACTTGAGATCCGTTATCATCAATTAAAATACGGGCAACGGATGTGCCAAAGACTGCTTTTAGAACCAGGTATGGGCATTACGAATTTGTATGATGTCTTTTGGTCTTACGAATGCCCTGCTTGCGTTCATGAGTTGATGAACGGGATTTTTAAGCATATTAGATCCTTTGGTGATCGATTTATTGATGATATACTGATATACTCCAAGAGTAAGAAGGAACATGAGGAGCATTTGAGAATGGTTTGGAAACGTGAGGGGAAAAAAGCTTTATGCCATTCTCTAAGTGTGAGTTTTGGCTAGATGCAGTGTCCTTCTTGGGACGTGTTTCTAAGGATGGGGTAATGGTAGATCCTTCTAAGATTGAGACAGTGAAGAATTGGGAAAGACCCAAATGTATGTCAGAAATACGGAGTTTTGTGGGGTTAGCTAGCTACTACCGCCGCTTTGTCAAAGGATTCTCTTCTATTGCTTCCCAACTGACGAACTTGACTAAGCAAAATGTTCCATTTGTATGGTCGGATGAGTGTAGAGAAAGCTTTCAGAACTCAAGACTCTGTTGACTACTGCACCAATTCTCACCTTGCCAGTGGAAGGGTAAGAATTTCATTGTGTATTGTTGAGCATCTTATTCGGGTTTGGGTTCAGTGCTAATGCAAGAGAAGAAAGTGATTACTTATGCTTCAAGACAATTAAGGTGCATGAACGTAATTACCGACCCACGATTTAGAGTTGGCTGCGGTGGTGTTTGCATTAAAGCAATGGAGACCTATTTATATGGGGTTAAGTGTGAGGTCTATACGGATCATCGAAGTCTACAGTATGTCTTCACTCAGAGAGATTTGAATTTGAGACAAGGAGATGGATGAACTACTGAAGGACTACGACATCACTATTTTGTATTATCCGGGGAAGGCGAATGTTGTAGCGGATGCTTTAATAAGTAGAAAGGCGGGAAGCATGGGAAGTCTAGCTCACTTGCAAGCCTCTAGACGCCCATTGGCTAGAGAGGTTAGACTCTGGCTAACGACTTGATAGGTTGGAAATAAAGGAGAAGGGAGGATTGTTGGCTAGTGTGGAGTCAAGATCTTCTTTTCTTGACAAATTAAGGGAAAACAGTTTGATGATGAGAAACTAAGGCGAATCCGAGATAAAGTGTTGCGAGGAGGAGCTAAAGAAGCAACAATCGACGAGGAAGGTGTGTTGAGGATTAAGGGAAGGGTATGTGTACCCCGCATTGATGATTTGATCACACTATTCTGGCGAAGCTCATAGTTCAAGGTATTCATCATCCGGGTGCAACCAAGATGTATCGCGACCTAAAACAACAACACTTTTGGTGGAGTAGAATGAAGCGCAATATTGTTGACTTTATTGCCAAGTGTCCAAACTGTCAACAAGTGAAATATGAACACCAAAGGCCCGGAGGAACACTTCAAAGAATGCCCATTCCGAATGGAAGTGGGAGAGATTGCAATGGACTTTGTGGTTGGTCTTCCAAAGACATTGGGCAAGTTCGACTCCATTTGGGTGATTGTGGACAATTAACTAAGTCTGCTCATTTCATCTCTCCGGTTAAGGTGACTTACAATGCAGAGAAGTTAGCCAAAACTTTACATCTCAGAATGTTCGATTGCATGGAGTCCACTATCCATCATATCAGATAGAGGTACGCAGTTTACTTCTAAGTTTTGGAAAACATTGCATGCAAATTGGGTACAAGGTTGGACCTTAGTACCAGCGTTCCATCCTCAGACCGATGGTCGTCTAGAGCGAACGATTCAGTGTTGGGATGTATGCTTCGCATGCGTGATAGAGTTTGGTGGCCATTGGGATAGCTTCTTACCTTTGCAGAAGTTTTCGTACAATAATAGCTATCACTCCAGTATTGATATGGCTCCATTTGAAGCATTGTATGGGAGAGGTGTAGATCTCCCATTGGTTGGTTTGATGAATTCGAGGTTAGACCTTGGGGTACCGATCTCTGAGGGATTCGTTAGAAAAGGTGAAGGGCATTCAAGAAAAGCTTCTAGCGGCGCAAAGTAGACAAAGGAGTATGCAGATCGGAAGGTTGAGACTTGGGTTCATGGAGGGTGAACAAGTCTTGTTGAAGGTTTCACCCATGAAAGGGGTGATGCGTTTTGGCAAAAGAGGTAAGTGTAAGTCCAAGGTATATTGACCATTTGAGGTACTAAAGCGAATAGGGGAGGTGGCTTATGAATTAGCCTTGCCCCCAGGGCTGTCCGGAGTGCATCCGGTATTTCATGTGTCCATGTTGAAAAGATACCATGGAGATGGAAACTACATTATCCGTTGGGACTCAGTGTGTTTGATGAGAATTTGTCTTATGAGGAGGAACCTGTTGCTATTTTGATAGGGAGAGTTCGCAAGTTGAGGTCAAGAGAGATTGCATCCATCCATCAAGGTTCAATGGAAGAATCGACCGGTTGAAAAGCCACTGGGAGAGAGGGCAGATATGCGGGAAAGATACCCACATCGGTTTACGGATTCAGGTATTCCTTTTCACCTTGTTTCCTTCTTGTGATGGTTCGGGGACGAACGATGGGTAAATTGGTATCTATTGTAACACCCTGTTTAGTCTTTTGAGCAAACAGATTTTATTCTGGAAAAAAACTGGCTGGGACGACGGATGTAACGACGGACTCTAAGTCAACGGCCCGTCGAGGAGGTGTCGTCCCAGACACTNAAAAGGAGAAAAGGGAAAAGGGAAAGGGAAAGGAGGGGGTTTAATAGGCAAAAGGGTTAACTTGCAAGGGCTAAGCAAAAAAGTAGAGAAGATAAGAGGGCAAGGTCATTTGAAGGAGGTTCTTCAATTAATAGGCTTGAGATACAAGACAAACCTAAATTTAAGAAGTGGGTTTCTCATTAAGTCGCTTCCAAATTATCAAGAACTAGTAGAGATAGGGTGTCTAACCCTATGTTCAAGAAGAGAAAAGGTACTAATTCACAAAATGAGAACTCAGCTTGTAGAAAGTGTGGTAAAAAGCACAATGGTTATTGCCTTAAGGGGACGGATAATTGTTTTAGTTATGGCAAGAGTGGTCACAAAATGAGAGATTGTCCAAACTTGAAAAGTCAAAACAAGGTTAGTAGCCAAGCTCAAGCAAGTGGTTCTAGTGATTCTCCTAAGAAGAACCGCTTATATGCTATCCGCTCTAGGGGTGAGCAAGAGACCTCTCTCGATGTGGTGACCGGTAAGTTGAAAGTTTTCTCTCTTGATATGTATTCTTATTTGATCGTGGCGAATGTTTACATACTCCTTATCCTGCCTTATTTATTATCCAAAAGTTATGCATGTTTGCATGAACTTTGTTTTTATGTCTACTCCAGTGGGTGAGTCGGTTGTTTCAAAAAGGGTGTATAGAAGTTGTCCGATAATGTTGACCAATAGAGTTTTTTATGTTGATCTAGTAGAACTAGATATGCCTTATTTTGATGTTATTTTGGGTATGGTTATGTTGCATGCATGTTTTGTATCCATAAGTTGTAGGACAAGAGTGGTGAGGCTTAACTTCCCAAATGAACCCGTTGTTGAGTGGAAAGGGTAAAATTATATTCCTACAGGTAGTATTATTTCTTGTCTTAAAGCATGCAAAATGATCTCAAAAGCTTGTCTTTATCATATAGTAAGAGTCCAACATCTAGAATCCAAAGTCCATCATATTGAGTTGGTATCCATACTGAGTTTCCAGAGGTCTTCCCTAATGACCTTCTTTGTATAACTCCTAAATGAGAAATTGACTTTTGCATTAATTTTCTACAGGATAGAAATCATATATCAATTCCTTCTTAACGGATGGCACCGGCTGAGTTGAAAGAGTTGAAGCCTCACCTCAAGGATTTACAAGATAAGGGTTTTATAAGACCTAGTATTTCTCCGTGGGGTGCTCCAGTTTTGTTTGTGAAGAAGAAAGTTGGGTCCTTGAGAATGTGTATTGATTACCGCCAACTCAACAAGGTTACCATTATGAATAAGTAACCTCTTCCTCGGATTGATTATTTATTTGACGAACTCAAAGGGGCGAGTTACTTTTCAAAGATAGACTTGATGCCGGGGTATGATCAACTTAGGGTGAGAGGGGAGGATATACCAAAGATGGCTTTTCATACTAGGTATGGGCATTATGAGTTCTTGGTCATGCCTTTCGGTCTCACTAATTCTCCGGCGGCATTTATGGACCTAATGAATAGAGTGTTTTGCAATTACCGAGATTCAATTGTCATTGTCTTTATTGATGATATTTTGGTATATTTGAAGAAAGAGGATGATCATATGATTCACTTGAGTGTAGTATTTAAAACCCTTAAAGAACATCAAATTGTATGTCAACTATACCAAATATGAGTTTTGGTTGAGGTCGGTGACTTTTGTTTGACACATCATCTCCAGTGAGGGAGTTGAAGTAGACCCAAGGAAAATAGAAGCGGTGAAAAACCTGTCTAGACCATTGACTTTGACTGATATCAGGAGTTTCTTAGGTTAAGAGGGTTACTCTCGGAGTATCGTGGATGGTTTCGCGTCCATTACGTTTCCCTTCACTACTTTCACCCAAAAGAGTAAAAAGTTTGAGTTGTTAGAGATATGTGAAAAGAGCTTCCAATTATTGAAAGATAGGCTTACTTCCACTATGGTGTTTGCCTTACCATAGGTTACAAAGGGTTTTATGGTGATTGTGACGCATCCCGAGTAGGTTTGGGGTGTGTGCTTCTGCAACAAGGGAAGGTGATAGCTTATGCCTCTAGGCAACTAAAGGTACATGAGATAAATTACCCCACTCATGACCTTGAATTAGCGGCCGTGGTGTTTGCTTTGAAAATTTGGAGGCATTACTTGTATGGGTTTCATGTTGATATTTTTACTAATCATATAAGTCTCCAACATGTGTTTACCCAAAAGGAGTTGCATCTCCGAAAAACAAGGTGGCTTGAGTTGTTGAAAGATTATGATATGAGTTTCCTTTATCACCCCAACAAGGCTAATGTAGTTGTGTATGCCCTATATCGGATGACTATGGATAGTGCATCCCATTTTGACGAAGCCAAAAGGGACCTAGAAAGGGAAGTACATAGGTTGGCTAGGTAGGGGGTGAGGTTGGATAGTTCTCCAGATGGGGGTGCCATAGTTCATCATAACTCTGAGTCATCTTTAGTGGTTGAGGTGAAGTCCAACCAACACCTTGATTTACCTTTAATGGAGTTGAAAGAATCGTTTCTCAGCAAGTGGAATGAATCTTTTTACATAGGGGGATGGGGTGTTAAGGTACCAAGGTAGATTATGTGTTCCCAATGTACGTAGGTTGAGGGATCGGATCATAGATGAAGCACATGGGTCCCGTTACTCAAACTACCCGGGGTCGGCAAAAATGTATCATAACCTAAGAGAAACATATTGGTGGGAAGGTATAAAAAGGGAAATACCGGAATTTTTGCTAAGTGTCCTAATTACAAACAAGTAAACGTCGAACACGTAAAGCCATGGTGGGAAGAAATCAATATGGACTTTGTAGAAGGTTTACCTCGGACCTAAAAGTCCTATGATTCCATATGGGTGGTAGTGGATCGATTGACTAAATCCTCTAACTTTATTCTCGTCAAGTCTTCATATTTTGCGGAGGAATGTTCATGAATCTTCCTAGATGAGATTTTGTGCCGCCATGGCATTCCGTTATCCATCATATCAGATCGTGGTGCATAATTTACATCTAGATTTTGGAGGTCATTCCAAAAAGGGTTAGGTACTACAGTGAAGTTGAGCACTAGTTTTCATCCCCAAATGATCCCAATGAAGAAAAGGTAGATGAAATTATAAATTTTGCATATTTTATGGACTTTTATGCAGGCATATGACTTGTAGATAGTATTGATACGCATTTACCTTTGGTGGTGTTTGCCTTCAACAATAGTTTTCATTCAACCATTTCTTTGGCTCCCTATGAAGCTTTGTATGGTAGAATGTGTAGGTCTCCCATTGGATGGTTTGAAGTTGGTGAGCCATCGCTTCTTGGTTCCTAGTAGATTTATAAGACTTTGGAAAAGGTTCATATCATAAGGAAACGGTTGCAAACGTCCTATAGTCGGATAAAGTCTTATGCCGATCATAGGAGAAGGGATTTGGAATTTGAAGAAAGTAATAAGGTGTATTTAAATATTTCAGCAATGAAAGGGCTTGTTTGATTTGTCAAGAAAGGGAAATTGAGTCCTCGTCATGTGGGTCTCTATGAAATCTTACAAAGGGTTGGTAATGTTACCTATGAATTGAAACTTCCTAGTGAATTTGCTTCAGTTCAACTGGTTTTCAGTGTTTCTATGTTGAAAAAGTGTATTGGTGATCCCGAGTCCATTCTTCCTATTTAGGGTTTTGGTTTCAAAGATAGCCTCTCTTGTGAGGAAGTTTCGATTAAAATTCCTTATAGGCAAGTCAAGAAGTTGAGGAATGAAGAAGTGGTTTACGTAAAGGTGTTATAGAAAAATCATTTACTTGAGGGTGAAACATGGGTGGCCGAGGCCGACATGAAGTCCCGTTACCCTCATCTTATTGAGAATTAAGGTTAGTCATTCTTTTTAATAATATAAATATGATTAGAAATTAATATTTTTCACATTATGCAGTTTTTGAAACAAATTACAGTGAAGTTACTATAGTATTGTTATTAAAACATGGAGTTTTGTTGTTTTCTTGTTTTGAGTTATGCTGTGCATTTTTATATGGTGAATCTTCATGAAATGATAGGTAACATGTTGTTAAGTTAAAATTTCTTCTAATTGACTCATGTAATGTATGATGAGCTCATAAGTGTTGTGAGAAGGAAATGCCTCATTATGAAGTGTTTTGAGCCTTATGTGTGGTAATATGAGTTTTGATATTTGCCTTGTTGAAATGACATGATTTATGCTGATTTGATAGTTGAATAGTTGGGCTTCTAGTTTTGGGTCTATTCCTTCCTTCAAAAGAATTTTAGTGTCATTCGAGGATGAATGTTCTAAAGGGGGGATAATGTAACACCATGAATATCCAAGACTTATTGTAAAGCCTAAATCAGTGTCATAGAGTCTAAACACTATTTCTAAGTCCATTATTAATGAATATAGGTTATTTAGGAGGTTTAAGAACCAAAACGTCAGGGAGGTTTGGTTCAAAGGGGTGTTAGTATGCCTTAGCCTTTTGACTAACTTTTATGAGTAAGATATGTACAAAAATTTGTACAAAGGTAACTAATATGTGTTTGAGTTGTACCATGGTTGAAACGTCTGAGTATGACTCCCCAAGGAAAAAAAAGTGTCGTTGAGGAGGACCTGTGCAGTTTGATACAACACTGCCTAGCAGTGTGAATCAACGGGACAGATGACAGCCCATGTGTCGATTGATGGTGCATCGATGCCATCGTTGTCCCACACTTACGCTTGTTGAGAAGGTCCCTTTTAACCTGCACAGTCCCTGGAATCAGCGACAGAATAAAAAAATGTAGGCTATGATTCATTTGTGGATTGACGGGGTGTCTATGCCACCGTCATCCCACACCTAGAAAAATTAAGAAAAATCTCGCCTGCAGCGGTGTCTCACCGAACTTACTGATGTGTAACACGGACCATCGATGGACCAACAGTCCATCGATCAGGATCTCATCGATAGGGTCTGTAAATTTTTGTACACTTTAAATTAAATTCATATAATTAATTAAGGGGTTTATGGGTAATATGAAATTAAATACAAACTAATTAAGTCAATTTAGTCCCACTGTACATACCCTCAACCCTCATTAACCTAAAGAAAACTATCAAAATAAACTCTCTTCCTTCTCTCTTATTTCTCTGTCTACTAAACTCACCATTGAAGGCTAGTAAGAACTAGGGTTTGGGGGCGCTGGAAAGTTGTGGATCTTAATTCAATTGTTGAGACTTAATTGTGGTTTTCTTTTACCTTTGATAATCCTTTTCCTAAAAGGGTTTCCTTCAAAATATATTTCAAAAAAAAAAGTTGAGTTTTCTTATGAGTTTCATTCAATTACGAATTTGAAGTTATGGATTGAGTTTTTAATGAACTATTTGTGTTATATTGAGTAGATTAAAATGTAATTGAACTTTTTTATGGTAATTGTTGATGTTTTGGTCTAAATTTTTAGAGTATGATCCTCTATCCCTCACCGTAGGTAAGGATGTTGACCTATATTGTATTGTGATCATTTAATTGAGTTGGTTGTTGATTTGATTACTATCCAATGGTTATATTATGATTAAATTAAGATGAATTATAGGCCTATAATTATAGTCCTTGAGATGTGATTTACTTTATGAATTATAATGTGAAACAATCCTATGTACCTTGTCTCAAGTTGTGGTCTAAAGATGAATTGTGTTGTGAAGATGCAATTGGCCATTTATATTATTGATTTTCATTGTGTGATGATGTTACTCCCCAAGTTGAGTTGATTTATGGATTTTTGGTAAGACATTGATGATAGCCTATGAGGAAGACTTGGTAAGTCTTAGAATTTCTATCTTTACTTCCAATTGTGATAAATTGTTGTTAAGTAATGATATTACATTGGAGTAGGCCTTATGCTATGATTATAGAGTGGTTTGACTTTGAATTGAAATGTCTTTACTATGTTGTGAGGTTGATTAAGGTGTACGATCTATAAGGATAGTGAAAACTCTCAATATGCCTAATATGTTATGAAATGCTAAAGTGTGAACCTCACTTATATGAATTGTGATGAAAGGACTTATACTCATACAATTCTTATTAAGTTATTGATGATGATAATTATACAATGGGTAGACCCTATTGCCTAAATTAAGTTTTGATTAATGATTAAAGACATAAATACATTTCAAAAAGGGGACTCTACCTTAGCACAAAATGAAGTAGATAGAGAAGTGTCCTTTCCCACATAGGGAAGGTAGGAACACTACATTACTCTTGAGATTGGAGACTATAATGAATGAATCATAAAGAGGAGCCCAACTCAACCTCCTAGTTCTTCAATTATGTTGACCCCATAGGAATACTAGCTAGTAGATCCACGTAGTTGCTATGTTTCATGTTTCTGTACTACCTTGAGAAGTTGTCCACCTTCTTTCGGTGTAGGGTTTTATTACACTGGATTCCACATTAGCTCATGTGTTCTATGTTTGTTAAGGCAAGACATTCCTAAAATGTAGGACGAATTAAAGGACTTGAACTCTATCTTGGATAAACTAGGGGGTCTAGCTTAGTGTAGGTAGGGGTATGGGACTTTACCTAGACATTACACTAGCTAGCCTTGAGGGGATTCTTAGGAGGTTATTATATATATGTTTATGTTATGATACTATATGGTGTATATATATTGACCATGGAATTTTTATGATATTATATGTTGATTCGCCCATTTATGAATAGGCCTTGGATTATAATGATAATATATGATGAAATGCAAGTATAAATGCCATGATATGTAAAGGTTGTCATTGGTCATGGTTTCTTTTTACCGATACTTGATTGAGTAAGGTTATAGGCTTTGCTTTATCATTGAACTTGTGGACTTGATAAGGAATTGTGAGTAGTTGTATTGCTTATTATGATGTGTTTAACTCTTATTCATTCTTGTGATATTATTCCTTGATGTTGGGGTTGTAGTAAATCATGGTTTCAAGTATGTTGGGATAAGTATTACTCGTATGATCGAAAGCATGTTGATTGATTTACATGACTTATTTGACTTTTCATTAAGTCTCTAAAGGGGTAAAATGGTATGTTTTGATAAAATATCTCTTTTAATATGTTTTACTTGTGTATGTGCATAAGATCTCATACTTAGTACGCGTGGAATACTAACCCCATTTTCTTCCCTTTTTCCCAAATATTTTTTGTTTCAGTCATTAAGGAGTTGGGGAGGCGACATTAATGAAGACTTGGATTCTTCCTTTCATCCAAGCAGGGTTGGTCCTCATCTTTTTAGGGGAATGCCATCTTCTAGCTTTGGATTTTTTTCTGAGCTTATTGGCTCTATCATTTCTTTCCTTGTTATTTGAATATTGTACTTTTGTATGAAGTATACATGGTCTTGTTGAATTGATGTAAGGTCTATGCCCATATCATGATACTCGTTTAGCTGGTACAAGATGAGACAATCATTGAGACTATTTCTATATTATTATATATGTATGTGCAATAAAAGTTTAAGCCTATGTAAACTTCTTATATGAAGGGTCTATATATACTCTATATAATATATATATTATGTGTATGTGGAGGTCTATGTAAACCTCCAAGTAGTGATAATGAAAATTTTAAATTTTTCCACATTTTCCAACCTATGAATGCAATAACATGAAAATAAGAGGCTAGTATTAGTCCTTCAAAAAGGACAACGATGTTGGTTACGTCTAGGGGGTAAACCCGGATGTGACAATGTTGGCTTAAGACATAAATGTTTAAAGGAGGTTAAATTACTTACCAATATTCCTTATCATGATATGAAGATGTTAATGTGATAAACTCATTTGTATGAATTGTAATGGGATGATTTATGCTTATGCAATTCTTATTGAGCTATTGATGATGACGATTATACAAGGGGTAGACCCTATGACCTAAACTAAGTAATGATTGATAAGAAAGGCTTAAAAATATTTCAAAAAGGGACTCTAGCATAGTAGCGAGTGAGAAGTGTCCCTTCCCACCTAGTGCAGGTAGAATCACTAATGTACTCTTGAGATTATAGGCTTTAATGCATGTAGCATAAAGAGGATCCCAACTATATCTCCTTTTTTGTTGTTTTTTTTTTTTTTTTTTTAAAAAAAAAATGGGGTTTTTTTGGTTGTTGTGTTTTTTGTTTTTTGTTTTTTTTTTTGTGTTTGGTGTTTTTTGTTTGTTATGTTTTTTTGGTTTGTTGTTTTTTTTTTTTTTTGTGTGTTTTGTTTTTTAGTTTGCTGTGTTTTTTTTTTTTTTGATTTTTGTTTTTGGGTTGGTTGTTTTGGTTTGTTTGTGGCTTTTTGTTTTTTTTGTGGTTTTGTTTTTTTTTTGTGTTTTTTTTTTTTTTTTTTTTTTTTTGTTTTTTTGATTTTTTGTATTATGTTTTTTTGTTGTTTGTTTATTTGTAATTTAGTTTTTTTGTTTTTTTTTTGTTGTGTTTTTTTTTTTGTTGTTGTTTTGGTGAGGTTGTGTTGTTTTTGGTTTTTGTTGGTTTGTTGTTTTTTTGAACTTGGTTCCTCATAGAAATACTAGATAGTGGATCCACATAGTTGATATGTTTAATATTTTGATACAACCTTGGCAAATAGTATGCCTTTCTTAGATGTACGATTTTATGGCACCGGATTCCACACTAGCTCATGTTGTCTGTATCGGTTAGGGCATGATATTCCCAAATGGTAAAATTAACTAAAGGATTGAACTCTAACTAATATGACCTTAGGGGTTTAACTTAGTCTAGGTAGTGGTTTGGGACTCTACCTAATAATTGCACTACTTATTCTTGAAAGGAGTCTTAGGAGGATGTTCTTATGTATGATTATGCTTATAGTGCTATATGACATGTATATGATCAAATTGCACATTGTTGATACTATATGTTGATTATTTAACTTATTAATATGCTTTGGTTTATATTGTTAAAGTAAGATGATATGTACACCTAAATGTCATGTTATGTGAAGTAGGATGTTAGTCATGATTCTTGTGTGGTTAGTTTATTGAGTAAGGTTATGGGGTTTTACTTGGTCATTCCACTTGTTTACTTGATAGGGTTTCATAGGCAATTGACTTTATTTTGTTATGTTGAAATGTACTCTTATTCATTCTTATTGTTAATATGACTTGTTGAAAGAATTTTTTGAATATGTATTTAAGTATATGATATGCATGTTTGACCTGACTAGACTTGATGTTGTTGTTCTTGTGATGCACATGCCTATGGCTTAATAAATATGTAATATTGATTGGTATGGTCTTGGTGAATGTGTATAAAGGTCATAAATGAAAAATGCATACTTTATAAAATGTCCTTTTTCTTAGCTGATTTCAAAGTATGTGTGCATATGGTCTCATACTTAGTACAAGTGGCCTACTAACCCCATTTCTTCCTTTTCCCCAATATTTTAGGTTCCGATATTTGAAGTGTTTTGAAGGCGACTTGAAGGTAGGTACTCAATTTCCGAGGGTGATCCCGCTATCTAGCTTATGGAATTATTTAGTTAAAGACTTCTATAGTTCTTTCTTTCCATTTAGTATGAAACATTGTATAGACCATGTGAGGCATTTTTACTTTCATGTATGGGTTATGCCCAAGTTCTTACACTCTTTTTAGATTGTTATAAGATGAGACGACTATTATGACTCTTATGTCTATGTTATATTTTATATACTTACGTACAATAAAAGTAGAAGACTAAGTAATCTTTGTGTAGAGGTCTATGTAAACCTCCAAGTAAAAGTAATGAAAAGTTTTAAATTTTCCGCTAAATTTCACCTATGAATGTAATGATGTAAACTAAGAGGCTAGTCTTAGTCCTCAAAGAGGACAACAACTACGGTTAGGTCTAGGGGGTAAGCTGGGATGTGACACTATAGGATCTCTTAAGTGTATGAGTAAGGGATTGTATACGAAGTCTCATCATGACTAACTGATGTGAAACTTAGAATTACCTTTGGAAGGAGAATATCATGTTCATGTGTATGGTGTCTTATAAGTGTGTGTGTGTCTCATTATAAGTATACTAAGGATCACTTAGGTATTCTTAGAGAGGGTGTATGGGCACTCACTCTTTGTATTACTTAAGTGAGTATTCAGATAGCTTGTAGTGAGGTAATTACATACTAGATGGTGTCTTAGGTGATGGACAGTGAAGTTACTTCACTGTAACAGTGAAGAACTTAACTGTACAGTTAAGTGATGTTACTGTAAAGTGCTTCTAAAAATATGATGAAATGTTTAAGTGTTTTCTTATGTGTTTCTAAGTCGATAAATGTTGTTCTTATGATTATGATATTATTTTCAAATGAAAATATGCATATTTCTAATAAATGTCCATTTTCATGATTTTATGCATAATTTCATACTTAGTACGATTGTTTGTACTAATTCCATATATTTTGTTATGTCTCAAGGTGTAGGTGAAAGGTGAGAAGGATCGTTAAGGAAAGCTTGGATTCTAGAATCATTCAAGCAAAGTGAAGTATGTCCTCAATTGACTCGAGGGTATACATATATGTCTTTTATTTCCTTTGAAGTATTGTAATAGACTAAATATTTCTATATTTTGAAGTATGTGTCGTGTTCCAAAGTATTCCTGTGTCTTAAGTTTGATGAGATTAAGACTTATTATTTCCTATGATTTCTAATGAAAGAGATTTTAAAGATATTCTAATATTTTATGAAAAGTTTTAATTACATAACTACTTTTCACTATTTATAAGCAATGAACGATACGTAAGGTCGTGTATATGACCTCCGAGAGGTCGAGTATGCCGGTTGCGATACGAGAGTGGAAACCCTCTAGGATGTGGTCTCGAGATGTGAAAATAGTCTAATACTTTTGTATCATATATAAACCATCTAAAGAGAATTACAACACTTGGGAAAGTACCTTACTTCAATATAATACACCATATATAGGATTAATACAATAGTCTCAATTAATAAAGGAAGGAAAAAGTGTCTTTAGGAATAAGAAACATCATAGCTAGAATAGAAGAATGGAAACATACTCGAACTTGAAGACCTATAAATATTTTGGGGAATATGTCCAAGTCTTCCTTCGAAGTGTCCTGCTACACTTTAATGGCACGAACCTACATTGTTTGGGAAAAGGTAAAGAATATGGGTTAGTACAACTACTTGTACTAAGTATGAAAACATATGCCAATAAAATCATTTGAAGACATGCATGAAAGGAACTATTCTTTAAAAACATGCTAAGTCATTTGAAAACACTTTATGCACAACCAAGAGCAGATACAAGTCAATAAGATTCACATCATTTAAGAAAAGATCATAGGCAACACAAGACCAACATTATCACAAAGTCATATCAACATGAATAGAAACATCATAAGGTTCTAACAACACCAATAGCTTCAACATAATTTCATAACCACAATTCATGTACTAGAGTCCATAACATGAACATACAAGACCCTTACCAACAATCCTATCCAAACCTACAAGTGCAATGATCATGTGAAGCCCCATAACCCCACATAATCAAGTAAACTAGGAAAGAGATCATAAGTAACGCTTTTCTTTATATAACATACATCATATGTAGTTATGATCAAATATAGCAATTTAGACCAGTAGCATATTCATCAATAAAACTAACATCATATAGGATCATCAACATCTAAAGTCAACATCTACATTTCATTCACATCATAAGTAAATAAGAAAAACCTCCTAGTACTCCCTTCAGGGCCATGTTGTGCATTGTATAAATAGATTCCCATACCTCTACCTACACTAATTACAACCCTAAAGTCACCCTAGTTAGTGTTCATCTTTATTCATTCATTTTACGTTCGGGAACAATCGTCTTAACCGACAATATACCATGTGAGCTAGACATGGAATCCGGTGTCATGAAACCCTACACCGAAAGAAGGGGCTCTGCTTTCCGAAGTAGAACCAAAACATGAACAAAGCATTTTAGGTGGATCCACTAGCTAGTAGTCCGATGGAGGCAACATATTTAAGGTACTAGGACATATATTTGACACCCTTTTTATGCACAATTGCATTGTAGTCTCCATCTCATGAGAACATTGTGAACCTACCTTCCCACATTTGGAAGGGACACATTTGATAACTAGTTCGCTCAATGCTAAGCTAAAGTCCCTTTTTGAAATATCTTTTAAGCCTTTATTAATCATCATATATTAATATAGTCCATAAGAGACTAAACCCTTGTATATAATGTCATTAGATCATTTGTCATTGATTGAGAATTTCTTTTAAATAAAATCCATAATGTACTGAGATCATCATATCATAGTCATATCATAATAAGTCACACATGTGATTCACATTAAATCTTGTATCATCATAGCCTTAATATGATATCACAATTTAACATATTAATGACATTTCATAAAATTCATCATATAATCATATTCTTAATCTATTCACATTATCATACATCAATTGAACATCATTATCATGTATAAATCATCATCATTGAAGTAAAGAACTCATAATCATAAAGTCTTACAATATAGTCTCCGAAAGCTTCTTCAAGATCTTACAATCAATCCGTCAATATTCATCCATTTATTCACTTAATATACACATATAATAGTAATTTGTACAAGAACATAGTTAATTGTATTCTTACTAATCAAGTCAACATCAATTCATAAACTAGGACTACGAAAAAGGGTTCAAACATGGACTACTTAATAGAACAAGGTCAAAGAGTAAAAACTACAACCATAAACCCTTAATAATAATAATATATAAATGATACATTAATTCAATTTGAAAAATAATTCATGAAATCGGAAGAAAACCCATCTTTTTGACATCATTAGAAACCATTTTTAAGAGATTCTTGGGGAAAGAGATCACAAGATTTAATAGCTATAATACCTTAACAATACATGCAGATTTGTGGAATAAATATTGAGTCTTGGAGACCTACAATCTTGGAGTTGGTCTTCAATGGTGGTTAATGAAATAAAGAGAGAAAGTAGAGAGAAGTTGGAAAGAATTGAGTTTGGGAATAATGAGATATTAAGTTGGATTAGGAATTAGGGTAGCTTATATAGTCCTTTTTATAACTTAATTAATCACCCTTTAACCCATAATTAATCACCTAAATAATTAATCAACTAACACACTAACTAAGAATGCTTGGTAGTGACTCAACCCTCAAATGACGAACCCCCACCTACGGAGCCCCGATAAAATTATGGCCCCGTACGTGCAACCATCGTTTGTCACAGATAGTGTGATTTTTGACCCTTTTCTAAAATAAACTAAGTTTTAACCAATGACACCATCGTTGGAGCATCGATCAAACGACGTGTCAAGACAGATAAAATGAGTTTAGGTGTAGAGAATCTCACGTGTGCCTAAAAAGGTTAATAAGATGTTAATTAAGTTATTTAAAGTGTGTACAATTAATTTTAAGTGGTTTGTATGTAAAACGTCTAAGAACTTTTGAGACGTTTAAAAGTTAGCCTTGAGATGTGGTTGTGTTTCTATGTGTGTCTTGGCATGTTTTACGTGTTTGTTTTGGTTGAAATTGATGTAAGAGGTTCTTAACTTGTTTATGATCATATTTATGTTGAAAACATTAGGGCACCACTCCCCAATGACCACCCAAGGGGTCCTTGAGAAGGACCCAAAGGGTGCCTAGACACTTCCTTCGCAGTTTCCATCTACTCCTGGCAAACAACGCCTAGTAGGCATACCTACACCCCATTGATTGGAGGTGCAGATCAACACTTTGTCGTGTTATATTAAGCACCAAAGTGACAGTCTCGTTCACCATCGACGAAGTTCAGGAAGGCCCATCACTGTATCGACGCCTCATCATCTTCCCTCCGTCGTTTGAGCCTGCAATCTGCATCATACACGTTGCCATGTATGCCATGCAAGGAGTAAATAGGGAAATTCACCCCACGTCCTTAATAGACTATAGACTGTTTATTTAAGTAATTTTAGGTATTTTAAGTTAGTTAAGACTTAAATCTAATTTAAGATTAATTTTTAAAATATAAACTTTCCCTCTCAAAAAAACCTCTCCCAAAACCCAAAACCCCCCGTTGAAGTCCAATCTCAAGTCTGTGAAGACCCCATCTATGAGGGCCTGCCAAGTCTGTGAAGTTGCTGCTAACTTGGATTGTTTTATGTAAATACACCGCAAGTCTTTTAATGCTACAGGTTGATAATTTTAGTGCTTTTAGGTTATATTAAATTATTTTTAACCCCTAGACCTAGACAAGACCCCTTACTTCAAATATTCAAACTCCCTCTCTAAAAAAAACTCTCCCAAAGTCACCCTTAAGGCTAAGACTCAGGGAGGGCAATAAGGGATGCTTTGGAAGTTAATATTCACCAAAATAAGTGGTTTATTTTCTCTTTGAGGTATGGTATCCATCCTTGAAACCCCTTCCATTCAAGGAGTCACTTCAAGGATATATCAAAAATGGTTTTCAAACTCAAAATTCTTCTATCTTTGATTTTAAGTATGGGTCTTCTTGTAACAGTGTTCCAATATTTTAAATGTTTTTATTCTTTTATGAATTGATCATTTTCATATTAAAAAACCCATGACCTTAGTTTTATGCATCATTTCAGAAAAGAGGAAAAAGTTAGGGAGAAGCGCCAGAGTAGGAGCGATGCGAAACAGCAGTAAGATAAGCTTGGTCTAGGAAACGTGAGCTGGGATTAGTTAGCGGGAAATTGGACTAAGGTTGATGGGCGGTGTAGGTTAATGAATCGATAAGTAGTGAGTAGTGTGGTGGGTGGTGTGCTATTACATAAGGGAGGGAGGGGAGTGGATCGAAGGAAAAGGGGTAGGGCTGGTCAGAGCGGTTAGGTCGCGGGGTAGGGGAAGAAGCGTACAATTAAGATTAGATGTAGACGGAAAGTTTGGAGGGTTGAGAAAGGCGTGAAGGTACGGGTGCGGACGGGTGAGGGGGGGAAAGGGCGTGACAATAGGCGAGGGCAGGTGGTAGGACAGGTGTATGGTTCTGCTAGTTGTAGGTGTATCTGGTGAGGGGTGGAAGTGAGGAGCGGAGGGTTGAGGGAATTTAAGGGGGATCAATGGGAGGATGTGAGGGGGTGGTATGGTTGGGGAGGGGGAAAGCACGGAACTGGGCGTTACATGGTAAAAGGGGTATAGCGCAGGAATGGTGGAGGGTATGTTGGACAACTGTAGGCGAAGAAAGTGGAAGGCGGCGTGGTATTTGGGAAAACAGGTGTGAGGCTGGGGGTGAATGGCGAGGGTGTTGTGGGGAGTTGGGAGGGAAGTAGAGTTATTGTGGTTGGGTGGGACGGGGATGAGGCGTTGGCTAGGGTGGCAGCGGGCTATTGGTTAGAGCAGTGATGGCCATGCTATTGGGGGTTTTAAGAGGGGAGGGTATGGCTAAAAGTTTGCGAGTTGGTAAGGGGCCGGGGTGGAAAACATTTTTATTCGGACCACATGGTTCTCTGCGCCTGTTTCGGGAGGTATGAACTTGTGTTTTTTTTGTGTTAACATGATTATTCGCTTCCTCCCTACGGATTTTCTTTTCAATTAAATGTGAAATATGTATAGATTGTGCGGGGCTTGCTAAATGGCAGTTGCTTACAATGTATACTTTTCATTATATTGGCTCTTGAGTGGTAATGGTCCACCTTCCTTGGTGGAGGTGTTTACTTGATGAATTTGATGTTTTTTAGTATCTAATGTTAATGTGTTTTTTAATTCCTAATAGATTAAATGGAGTAATATTGAAGATGAGTCTTGTCTTGTGTCTTATGAAGTTGAATATCATGTTTGGCTTGTAGTATGTCGAAGTGAAGCATATTGAGTATTTACCATGGTAAGATGTTTTCAATGATTAAGGAAGTATAATCCTTTATAGAAGTTACTAAAATGAATTGATGTTTATGTGTAAGGTGTGGCTTACTGTACCCCACACCACACTTAAAAGAATTTAATTGTGTATGTTGAGAAAAAGGGAGTCTTAGGGGGGACCACTCTTCGTAATTGAGATGAGAGTGTCTAGTAAGCAACCCCATGTTTTGAATAGATTTCTAAGATTAGTTGGAGGAGAATTCACTTAGTGAGTTGAGATGTGCATTCATGAGTATCCTTAGGCCTAGAGGTTATAAGTTGAGAGTTTTCCGTGGGGAATTAGTTCCTAGCACTGAGAGGATATAAGGTGAGTGATTACAATCGTGAGTTAGATTTTATTTCCAAAGTACCTCTTAGATGAGTAATCCTCGTTTTTAGAGAATGGTCCTTGAGACAATCCTCCTTATCCCTTAACTATGTGTCCCAGGAGGGTACTATTGGGAAACCCTTTAAGTCTAAGAAGTATGGCCTTACTCTAGGAAGTGAGGATCCCTCATCCATAGGGTTTACGGATTCCACGCTAGCTCTCATTGCTTGTCGGTTCATAGATCCCCTACAAAATAATGCAATAACTCTTCCAAAAGAACGTACAACTTAGGTTAGGTGGTGGTATGGACTTTTAATAATACTCATTGCCTAGTAGAACTTCGAAGGGAAGACTTGGTGCCAAACCTTCGAAAAGAATTTCCTACTTAGAGTAGGTTGTGGTGTATTTCCATTTATTGAGGGGCTTGTTTCTCCCGAGTTAAGTAAGTCGAAAGGGGTAGTCATGATGGTTGCTTTGGTGTGTATTGGAGGGGGTATATGCATACTTCCTTCATATCTTACCTTAGTGAATCTTAGGATAATTTCGAGGCAGGGAAACTGCTAAGGAAAATTAGTTCACTTTCTCTTTCGCTTGGCCTTGGAAGTTCCCTCAATGTAGGATAATTCATTGTAATTGCTCAAAATTAATTTATTGTGAATTCTTTAAATGATTCATTGTCAATTTTCAAATATATTTACTGTAATTGCTTAAGCATTTCATTGTAAAGGTCAAGTTGGTTTACATTAAGATTTTAGAAGTTGATTGTAAATGTTTCTTTTTGTCTCAAAATTATGGGAAGTCTTATCTAAGTTGTAAATGATGGTTAGTATGACGTTTTGCCTTTATATCAGGAATGTTTTTACTTAATTGCTGAAAGCTCTTTTACTAAAGTGTCTTTTTTTTTACATGTTTTTGCATAGCCATACTTTAGTACATTTGTTTGTACTAACCTCATACTTTTCTATACTATATAAAGTTAGATTGAATCTTTTGAAGATTTTAGAGGCTGACTGAGAAGCCTTTGAGAGTTTCTGTCAAGGAAAAGTATGTCCCCTAGATTCCGAGGTCATAGTCCTTTTCTAGTTTATGATATACTATTATTCTTTTGATTTAAATGTAAAATTCCATGTCCCCAAGATGTTATATATTTACGCTTAAGTTTGGATTTTGGAGATAAGATTTCTGAAGTATTTATGAAAGATTTCCTTTTTATTAAATTATTCGTGAAAAGTTTTAATTTCGCACTTGTAAGACCTCGAAGATGACCTAGGTTAACTAGATCCTAAAATGTTGTTATTTATGGTCTAACGTTCTTATATGTCTAATATATTACATAGAGGCTGTATTTAAAGAATTAGAGGTGTTCGAAGTCAAACAACAAGGGACGACTAAGACGTTTGATGACTAAGTCACCTAAATGTCTAAAATATGGTTCTATGTGTTTGTGTGTGTTTTATGGTGTTTTAAGGTTATTAATAGATTTATTACATAATTTATAGGAATTTTTAAAGTTTCGTGAAGTTTGAAGTTCAAACGACCAACAACGTCCTAGACATTCGAAAGATATGCCTTGAGTTGACCTAGTACGTCTAGGAAAGTTTCGTCGAGTTTTACGCGTTAGTTTTGGATAAAATTCATGTAAGAGGCATTAAACTTATATATGGTCGTATTTT
The DNA here is from genome assembly GCA_027704765.1 of Solanum habrochaites. Lineage (NCBI taxonomy): Eukaryota > Viridiplantae > Streptophyta > Magnoliopsida > Solanales > Solanaceae > Solanum > Solanum habrochaites. The sequence continues at coordinate 26,746,097 of JAKWJA010002497.1, forward strand.
TACTGTAAATGTCAGGGAAATTATCCTCAAGGACCACCAAAGGGTCCTTGAGGAAGGACCCAAAATCAGTGTGCAGGCTATCCAGGTAGACCGTGGCGATGGAGCAGTCAACGGCCAGTCGTGGCTGTGACGCCCCATTAAAGAGTCCCGTAATGAGGTACATAAACATGGGCTAAGAGAGGAACCTTTTTAATACATTGTTGCCACTGATGAAATCCTATGACGGCCCGTCGTGGTTGTGGTGCTCCGTCAAGGGTAGGCGTCGCACGCACCTGTCTTCCTGCGCAGGTTGCTGCCAAGTTAGGGGTGAATTGGTAAATTCACCCACTTCTAAAATAATTCATGGACGTTTATTTGGTTATTTTAATTAAGTATATAAAGGTTAATCACCTGGAAGACTTCATTCATCGAAATCATAAACCCAAAACACTTAGAAAATATTCCAAAACTTGCATTGAAGTCCGACTTGAAGATGCAGCTTGGTGAGGGGTTTTTGTGTAGAAATTCTTTATCAAATTAAAGAATTATCATACTTGAGGTATGAATTCTTATCCTTGAAACTCTTTTCATCAAGGAACCCAACTGTCAAGATGTTTTCCAAAGTTTCTGAAGTGAATTGTCCAATTTCATGATTCTACCATGGGTTCTAGCATAAATGACTTCTAAACATTGAATTATGATCTAATTGATATTGTATTGATTATTTTAACATAAATTACCTCTGGACCCATGTAAATTAATGAACCATAATTTTGGACTATAAAGTGAGTTATTTGATATTAAGCTAATATTGATGAATTGTTATGTAGTTTCTTATGGGCTTTCTAATGATATAAGAATTTTATTAATTGTTATATAATTTATCCTATATTTTTAAACCTAGATTGAATTGATAGAGATGTCATTGGATTTTATTATTATTGCTTGAATTTTTGTTATGGCCTTGGTTAAGGGCCTTGTGATGTTGAATTGGACGATTTAGCCTTTAATTGAAGTGTGAATAAGGAAATGAAGGTATGATTCCCATATTTCTTTAATTTGATATTAATTATACTTCGATTCTATTATGATTGGTATTTTCTACTTATGGTGGAGGTGTTATGTGTTTTACTTGCAATTGATGTGGCCTTGTCGGCGTTACTTTATGCAATATTATGAGCATGGCCTTACTGGAAAATAGTTGAGTTATGTGGCTATTTTTGTAGTTTGATTATGTGAAGCATGAAATTATCTATAGACATGTCTAGTTATATAGTCATATATGTATTCTTCTAGTTATGTTACCTTAAGTGATCATGTTAGACTTTGACTTGACATTATGATTATAGTGTTAGGTTTAAGTCTTTGGTATTCCTAATTGACATTAAAAGTCTATGTGGAGTACATTAATGATGTTATGATTATATATAGGATGATTTGAAGGTATTATATTGTTTCTATGTATTTCTAGAATGACTTGCATTATGAGTTAAAAGTGAAGTATGTGGTGTCTTGTCTTGATTGACTTGTAACTCTTGCTTGAGGTATATATGATTATGAATATGTGACGTATTGATTTATGGTTTTAGAACTCTTAGTATTTGAATGTATGAATGACATGTGACCATAAATGACGATATGAGAGTCTATTATGTGAAAACCTTGACTCAAGGGAAAGGTTAAGATTGTTGAAGCGTAAGACGTAATGGTATCCTTGAAAGTAAAGGAGTGATGGACTTAAGGTTGATTGGATGGAACAGCATCATATCATACCTTAGAAAATTTGCGATGATTTTCTCACACATATGAATAGCCCAAGTTTACCTTGGCTTTGGGTTGGTTTAAATGTAATTGGTCTGAATTTACCTAGATATGGGACCCATTGATATGATCCTTAATGAGAATTGATCTTAGAACTAGGCTGGCACGAAGTGAGTAGGTATGTAAAGGAGTTCTAGTTTGTATGAGCTAGATTAGCAAAGTATGACCTTCATATTCCTAAACATGTGCCAACATGGGATATGTCAAAGTTCTACTCTTGGCAAGTAGAACAACCTCATCGGAGTAGGATAGAACTTTGGATTCCACGCCTAGCTATCATGGTCTATGTTAGTTATTGCCTATTCTCACCATATGGAATACCTATTAGCTTTTGAAGTTTATGCAGTTTAGGTGGTGGTATGGGACGCTATCAAGACATTGCACAATAGACTTTTGAGGGTATTATGTGGAGTTCCTAGGTATTGTCCAAGACCATTACTTGAATGTCTTTTATGTGATATATGAGTCTTAATGAATTAATAAACTAATAACTTATGTTAAGGAGTATGTAAAAAAATGAGTACCTAATCTAAAGTGGCTTAAGGATTCCTTAGCGAAATTGTTAAGAGGGCATAAGGGATGATCTCTTCATGTCTTATCTTTGGATGTCTTGAGTATGAATCTAGTTTGGGAAGTTGGTTGATTTTGTGGGCATGATATAAGCCTTAGGTAGTCTTAAGGATTTTTTCGACAATCTTGAATAGGTCATTATGGACACTATCTTCTTAATTTATTTAAGTAGGTCTTTTGATAGCCTTTGGGAAGATAATTTCATATCATCTATGTGTTGGTGATTTATGTGAGCATGATTCTATCTTAGGGATTCTATTAGATCTCTTAAGTGTGGGTGTAAGGGAATGTATGGGTGGTCGCTTCACAACTCACTCAAGTGAGACTTATAGTACACCTTTGGTATAAGAAGCTTACCTTGATGTTTATGATTTCTTTGTAAGTATTTATGTGACTCATTATAGGTAATCTTAAGGGTCGTTTAGGAATATCTAGAGAGGGTGGATGGGCAGTCTCTCTTTGTGTGACTTAAGTGAATATTAGGATGACTTTAAGCGTGGAAATCATACGCTAGAAGTTTCTTATGTGTTTCCAAATTAATTAATGAAGTTATTATGATTAAAATATGATTTGAAAAATGAAAGATGCATATTTCCAATAAAGTCTGTTTTCATCCTTTTTTTATGCTAAAGCATACTCATAGCATGTGGTGTACTAATTTCATGTTTTTATCTATTTATATAGTTGAATGGTAGTGGGATCTTTGAGAAGTGAAGAATTGACTTAGAAGATCTTCAATAGAATTGAAGTTATGTCGCTCTACTTGACTCGAGGAATTATACTATTTTATGTTTCATTAACAGATTGTAATAGAACTAGGTTTTTTTATATTCGTATTTTGAAAAGTATGGGTCCCGCGACCAAGTGTTTTTGTGTTTAAGATTGATGAGATTGAGACTTAGTATTTCTCTATTACTTCTTATATGACAACATTTTGAAGACTTATATTATTTTTGTGAAAAGTTTAATTCTCGCACTACTTTTCACTGCTTTATATGAAATGAATTATATGAAAGAGGCTTGTCTAGAACTCTAAAGTTCGACGACGTCGGTTACAATACAAGATGTATTCTATATTCTAGGGTGTGGTCTGTTATGTGACATCACTATTTTCACTGTCTTATGTAATGATGTCTATTGAAGGGCTTGTACAAGACCCATAGGTTCAATTACGCCTCGCTCACTTTCAAGAAAAACCAAACAGGGTCCTCCAACTCTAGGGTACTTTCAGGTCGTGACAATGTGCCCACATTAGGTTATAGCTTGTGGATAACACCTATATGGCTATGTACCATTGGTTACATCTTAAGCAAGTGTAACCCTCTTTTTTCGGTGTGGGAGTAGAACACCAGATTCAATGTAGCTCATATGGTCTATGTCTATTATGGATAAGTCTCCCAAAGTAAGAAATTAACTGAGATAAGATTATGGAATCTAATCACAACTCCTTGAGGAGGTTACTTACTATAGGTAGGGTTGTGGACCCTACCCATGCATTGCACTAGTGAACTCCAAGAAAGGATAAGATTAGTATTTTTTTGGAAGTAAGACTTCTGTATGTATTTCTGAATTGTATGAATGCATGTTAAGTGACTTTGTGTGTCTAGATATGAATTTATCTTATGTATGTGAATTGCACGTATGGATTTTAAATGGGTTTACTTAGTGTATGGTGGGGTATGGGACACCACAAGTAAGTTTGTGAAGGGGTTGCGAGGGTAGTTTACTTATGGTATGAACTAAATGAGTTAAAATTAAGGTTCTAGTAAAGAAACAAGTCCTTATGTTATAATATGAAGTATGGGCCTTATGTCTAGTTATAAAAATAATTATAATGAAGGGAAAAGGCGGAGTTAATGCACGGATAGAATAGTTACGGTGGGATAGGTGGCAGGGAAGGCAGAGGAGGGGTATAGATAAAAGAAGGAGGGGGAATGTAGGCAGACTTATACGTTAAGGGGTAGGTGGGGAAATAGATGAGTTGCTGAACTGGTTAGATCGTAAGGGTGTATTTAGGTGGGGGTCGGAGAGCAATGTTGGAAGGAAGAGTTGTGGGGGACTATCGGGATAGTCGATTGTGGATGAGGTGAGTAGGGTTTGAGGTGGGCGGTGGTTTTTGTAGGGGGGTGGGGTAAGTGTGGGCCAGATAGAAAGAGACATAGAAGGGGTTGAATGTGGGAGGGGTCGCTGTAGTGGGAATGGTATAGAGCCTCGTCGTCGGTAAAGATATGTATATGGAGTGAAGGAGGTTCGGTAGGCAAGACTTAGTGGGGGTGGGAGGAGGGATAGAAAGTTTGGATTGATTTGGTGGGGGGGGGGGGGTTGTGCAGTTGTGGGAAGGTTAACTGGTGGTGATGGGAGTGGGTGGAATATAGGGAGAAGCGTGTAGGGAAGTGTGTATGTAGAGAAGGACAGGCAAAAATAGGTAGGATGTGATTGGGGAGGGGGTGGCAGTAGTGGGTGGTATAAGAAGGGTGGAAAGGAGTCGAGGTCTAAGGGATATTCTAGTGTAGGGAGGAGAGGGTAGGGTTTAGGAAGGGTTGTATTGTGAGGAGGATGTGAGGAATTGAGGTCTGTTGGTAAAGTGGGGTGGTTTGTGGTGAATGAGCTGAGGGGAGGGGGCGAAAAAAAATGGTAGGCAGGGGGGTGGTGTGGAGGTTTACGAAGGGAGTCTGTGTTGGGGATTGTGTTAAAAGTGTGAAAAAAGAAGTGGGGGTGGGGTAGATTAGGCTGGGAGAGTGTGGATTTAGGGGGGGAGGAGGTAAGAGGCGGTTTTCTGTTGTTTTCTTCCTTTTTCCTTATTTATTCCCTAGTCTAGGGTGCTTCTTAGATACACTTTCTGGAAGTAGTATTATGGGATGTTACCAACACATTAGACTAGTGTGACTTAGGGGTTGTCTTAGATCGTGGTGTTTATGTGAAGCTTATGTTTATGATGTTCTTATGACTTGTGAATATATATGGTTGTGTTTTGGGAAGCATATTTATGATAGACAATTGTAAGGTAACCTTATATTGATACATTGTACTAAGTACACTTGAGGGTTACTTACGGAAAGACATAATATAAAACGAAAAGTATAGTATTGTATGTATGAATATGACTTAAATGGATTGATGTGCTATTGTGAGTAGTATCCATGTCAGTTTGATGTATGTTAACTATATTACGCTTAAATGTGCCTATGATCATGATGTTTACTAAAAAGACATGTTGCATGATTTCAACTTAAATGTCCTCTTTAAATTCATGTTTTTGCATGGTTATCATACTTAGTACATTCTTGTACTTATACCATTCTTTTTAATCTTTTTACACAAGGTGTTGATGGCTAGAGGATGTCTCGTAAGTTAAAAGCTTCGATAGATATCCCAAGTTCAAGTAAACGAAACCTTATGATTAAAGGGTTGCCTATGTCAAGATGTTTCCTTAAGTTGATGTAAAAGTAAGATTATATTTTATGTTGTTAAGGGTCGTTTGCTAGTCTGTCTAGAGAGTTGTCTTAGTTGGCAACCAAGACATGAGTCTACGTATTTACTATAATATTTTATATATATCTATATATATATATCTATATATTCTATTTTATAAACTATAATCATATTATCAACTAATCTATTATATGAATGATGATTCTATTCATAGGATGTGATATGAACATTTTAAAATTTCAGCCATTTTTATTATGATTATGCAATGAAATATGTCAAGGGGCTTTTATAAGACCTCTGAAAGGTCAAGTACGCCGTGAAACTTCTAGGGGGTGCTTCCCGATCGTGACAAACTTCTTATCAGAGCCAGGTTTTAAAACTTGATTTACGGTCCAAACTGTCGTGTTGCCACGTTTAGTAGATTGTCATTCATATGTGGTGATTCGCAACACATCTATGAGCGAGAAGATATAGAATGATAGATTTCACTTCCTTCACTACTCTTATGTCGTGCCATAAACTAAGCTCTATATGATTTTTCTCTATGTTTCTTTGTCTGGTGATCTTTTGGATATAATTGCTTAGAAATGATGATACCTCAAAGCTTGAGGGAAAAAAAGGTGAGTTTTGACGCTTACTTTGGTTTTGTGTCTTCATGAGTATATGTGTGAAGATGAAAATGGATATATGTTGATGTGATGTCATTTATTGCTATATATATGACATATGATAATTGAGATATTAAGTTGAGAAATTATGGTATGATATGGTTCTATCTTGTTAAGAGATGTTATAGTTGTATCGAGTTTCTTTTGGAATGATGGGTTTTATATGGTTATGCACGATGATAGTGTAATGTTATGAAAATGGCTTGAGATGTTTTGGGAATATGTGGTAAACAATCAAAAAATGATGTTGCTCTTAGAATTTGAGAAATGTCCCATAGTTTCCTTGTGTGGATTAGAGCCTTTGGTGTAGACATGCTCCGAAGAAGGGAAGATGGGTGTTGATTATGTAAGTTGGTTATGAAGTATTCTAGAATGAGAGATCCTATGATATTTGATTTGTTCACTGAGGTAACCGTTCTAAGTAGTGGGGGAACGGAGGAAGGATTTCAATTCATGAGTTGGGTTATTTCTTTTCCAGCCGTCATAATAGACTTAAAAGGTAGTGTGTATCCTTAAATCTTAAAGGGAAGTAGAAAATTGATGTTGACCTACTTTAAAAGTGGTTAATTGACTCTTTAATTTGATCTTAAGTATGACCAATTACGAAAGTGCTTAGGTTTCACCTAGATACGGTTGGTTGGATGTTTCCACCAAATGTGATGACCCTTGTATGCTTGAATTTGTAACTACTACCCTTGTTATAACTTGGTGGTAGAAGGTGATGAAATATGGAATTGTCCTTGCTATTTATGGAGGAGTTAAGGCCTCATGTGGTTGTGTAGTAGTTCCTTTAGGTGATAAACTGAGAGAAGAATTGGTGCTTTAGAGATACCTCTTGATGGTTGAGTTACTAAGCTCCTTGAGATGAGATTAGAAGTGGAAACCTTGAATGATGTCAAACTTTCTTATGTGAGAAGTATGTAGGTTTGGTCATGATTTTCTTAGACCTTGATGTTTTAGGGTATGAGGTGATGGAAATATGATTATCTTACCCCGAGTTGGGAATAATGTGCCTAGATGGTACGATTATGAATGCCCTTAATTTCCTTATGTTAAGTTCCCTTGGAATTCCTATGTTATGGTTCACTTTGAGTGATGATTGTGGAGTGGAGTAAGTTAGCTACTCATTGGTTATCTCTTAAATCCTCACTTAGTATAGTGTGAGTGATTAAATAAGGGGGAAATGATTCGTTCTTTTGAAATTGAAAGAGGTTTTGTTAAGAAAGGTTTGCTTAAGTTTGATCGCAAGAGGGTGATTTTGTGCTTGACTAGAATAATTGGTGAGTCCAAGTTCCTTTGAATAAAATAAGTTTCTCTTAAGTGGGTTTACCCTAAGTGGGGGATGATGATGTGAATGTAGGGTCGTAGATATATCTATATTTTCCTTTTTTTCCTACTTAAGCTTGAAATAAAAGAGTTCCTAAGTAGCTTGTTATGATGGGTGTTTTGCATATAAGTATAAGTTGCATGTTATGCATGTAATAAATGACAGTATGTTATGCATGTTATGAAATGTCATTATTGCATTAAAAAGGAATTTTAATCAAATTGCATGTTTGTCATGTTGTTGTGCCTCTTGACATGCTAAATGAGCATTTAACTTCATGAGATGGCTAGATGAACATGCTTGATAACACTTTTGATGTGAGGGTGTTTTGGACCAATAATGAAGTGTTAAGTTTTCCGTAAGTGAGAAATGATGAGTCCGTTGGAAATTGTGTGACTTTTATGAATTAGGAAGTGTTGTTGTAGGCTCACTCTTGAGAAGTGATGGTATGGCTAGCCAATTACATCACGTGTGCCTAATAATTATAGAAACTTTCCTAAGTGATGCATGTATATGAAAGCTAATTTATGTTTAAAATTGAAATTGTATGAAATGACTTTATCACGACCCGAAAATACTCCCTAGAAGATGGGGCAACCTTAGGTCCGACGAATTGTATACTTTACCCTTCGGAGGTCTTGTACTAGCCTTTTTGCTACCACTCATTGCATAAGACATGTAAAGTAGTGCGGAATTAAAACTTTTCAAGATATTAATAATAATAATGAAATATTTTTTATAAATACTAAAGGGTCGTCTCATCGTCACAAGCCAACTTAAAGACACAACTTAAATATCTTAGGTATACGGACCTTTACATTAAAAGAAAGGTACATAATAAGTCTTATTCAAGAATTAAGGAAATAAAGACTATGCCTCGAATACATGAGGACATACTTAGTATCGAGAGAGTCGATTTCCAAGCTTGCCTTCCAATGTTCAACTTGCCTCAAACCTATACTTATAGAGTACAGAAAAGTATGGGGTTAGTACATACATTGTACTAAGTATGGCATTATACAAAACATGCAGTATAGGAAATTTTCATAGAAATAAGATTTTATGCAACTTAAGTAAAACCTTCATGCATATAGAAGTAAAATAGCATATAAATCATCATTTAGTACATAAAATAGAACTTGCATAATTTTAGCATATAAATGTACATTATAGTGAACTCCAACATACATTAAAATGAACCCATTCCTTACCAACTCACAGTTAAAAAATTTTCCTTGATGTTTACTTAACCAAGATTATCCTAAGGCTCACTAAGGCAAGAAATGAAGGAACTGCCTATACAATCCCTTCAATGCACACCTAACTGATCCCCACGACTACCCAGTATAAGCTTACTTCGCACGGGTAACAAGTCAAAACTCTACATCCAAACACCTTAGAGCACCTACTTACATTTAACAACTTCACATAACTACTCTTCTCTAAGTGTGCTTACAAGTTACACAAAGTGCAATGTGGAAGTAGCATCCCATACTACCACTCCCACAATGTGCATCTTCATGATTCCATGGGCTTAGGCACACCATCTTAATCTTTCATAAACTTAATCATATGAGAAATGACTTTAAAATTATTTCTTTACATTACACATTAAGTTACATAACTCCTTAATATCACATAATAATTCATTTGTACGTTTGATAGAAAGACACACCAATAATCCCCTTTCAAGTGCCTACCCATGCAATGGATAGTTAGCATCCCATACCACCACCATCCCAAAGTAGTAAACTCTTAAAAAAACTTAGTTCATTACATTATTTTGTGAGGAATAGATTTAACCGACATATACCATGAGAACTAGACATGGAATCCCGATATTAACCCCGACCCGGTAAGGAGATTGCTACTAAATGACTCATTCTCGAATAATGAGAATTACTCATCTCTAGAGGTAGATTGGGTACAACATCTCAACTCAAGAAGTGTACCACCTCTTCTTCATATCCTCTCTATGTTAAGCATAACTCCCCTGCAGAGTGTTAAACACTCATTCCTATAGGTTAATTCATAAATTATTGGAGACCACGTCTCAACTCACAAAGAGTGTCCATCGTCTAACTTATCTTAGAATGCTCTTGGGAAAAGTGAGGTTGCTACTTAACAATTCATCTTAACTCAGGAAGAGTATTCACCCCATAACTCCCTTTTTCATTCATTTTGTCTTTTAGGAAGAGTAGGGAATAGTATAGACACTTCATATCTACTCATGAAGATCGTCAACCCTAAAATTTCCTTTTCATTCTTTAAGTCTTTTAGGAAGAGTAGGGAATAAGCTAGAAACTTCATCTCTGCTCATGAAGAGTGTCCACCACAAAACTTCTTTTTTTATTCGTTTAGTCTTTTAGGAAAAATAGGGAAAGTGTAGACACATCATCTGTACTCACAAAGAGTGTCCACCCTACAATCCCCTATTCACATTCATTAACTTCGTTCGTTCATTCATTCATGTGTGTGAGTGAGTGTGTAGATTTGAGCACATATTTCACATAATCACCATATTCATCACTTAACTTCTAAATATACTTAGTTCATTCATCATATTTACACACTATCAATCTTCACACTTTATCTTGTTTCACGTATACATATACCTCATTTACACATGCTATCTTCAAGTCACAACTTAAGTATTTCATAACAGTACTATTTGCGCATCATTTAATTCATCATTTAACTTTAAATGTTATATATTCAAGGACATAATCACAATACACACATTTATACATATATCCATATACTTCAAGTAAACACCACCACCAAAGGTCGATCATGCCACTCAAGAGAATTTCATTATAGGAGCTAAACAATATAACCAACTTACCATTCATCCAAGATTTAACCACCTTTTCTATAGTTCTCAAATAATTCATCATTATATAGCCCTTAGGGAAGTAGCAAATCACAACATAACCATAAAGAATACCATACTTCAAACATTATCAAAACATGTACACTAAACCCATTTCATAAGTTAAAAGTTGGAAATATGCATAAGCATGGGTTCATTGAGGTTTCTTCATTAAAATCATCAACTAACACTTAAAACAACATCTTTCAATCATTAAAATTTTTCATACTAAGACCCATGCTTAGAGTCAAAGATAGAGAATGTTAGAGCTTGAAAACCCTTTTGAAATCTCTTTTAAATGACTCCTTGAATGAAATAAAGTTAATTTATGAACAACCATACCTCATTGTAAATAAACCCACGAATTTTTTATGATAAAAATGTCTAGAACCTTCATTTCTAGCATTTCCTTTAGTTCTACCTTCAATGGTGTTTGGGAGAGTCTTTTTTTAGGGAAGGGTTTTGGATTTTTCAAAATGAAGTCTAAAATTAGGTCCTAGTGTTTGAAATTTCTTAAAATACATAAAATACCCTAAAATAATCATCCAAGGTTCACATAAGACGTTCCAAAAGCTTTTGCAGGAACCATCTACGATCCTCAAATGACAGACCATCGTTCTGTCAATGACCCTTAGATAGGGTCATTTGTTTGGGTGTGAGCCTCTAATTTGCAGGTTTTTCAGGGTAACACAAGGTCGATAGGCCATCATTTGACTAACGATTTGTCCCTTGTGGCCATCATTTTCCACTACTTGGCAGCATCCTACCAAAGAGATAGGGTCCTCTTCTAGGGCCCCTCGTGGGTCCTAGGTGGAGTCGTACCTTGACGTAGAACCCCTATACATGGTCATCTATGTCTGAGTAACATCTATCCTCAATTACAACCAAAAAAAACATGTAAAACTTTCCCAAACATATAAAGACACACACGAACATTCTAAGGAACATCTTCCGAAAGTCATGGATGTTCTTAGATGTTTGACGTACAAACATCACTAAAATTTAAACTTCCTAAATACAATATTATAAATTTTTTAAGGACCTTAAAACCTCATCAAACTCATGCTTGGATCTAGCTTCACTTAGTTCATTTTACGAACGTTACATACTTCCTATTGTTCAGATGTGTGTGGTATGAGTTGCCATCTTTGAGTTTTTAAGGAAGAGATCTTAGAATGCTTTGGTTTGGAGTAAATAAATCCTACTTAAAATGAATTGGCGTTTGTGTGTTGCTTTTATATAAACTCTATGATGCCATGTGTGTATGTTATGACTAGGATAAGGTAGTTCCTCCTTGAACAAAAGTTAAACATGGTAATGTTATGTATGACCTTGATGGTAGCTAGGATATTGTATTTAACCTACATGATTCATTAATTTTGTGTAACTAAGAGAATTTCTTAATTTTACATAAGTTGAAGCGTGGATTTGGCATATGTTTGCAAGAGAAATCCGTTGTATATCTGACTTTATGATGAAATAATGAGCATGCCAAAAGTTGGAGAAGGTTCCTCCAAATGGAATTGATTATTAAAGGCATTTGAGCATGGAAGAAAAAGTAAGAGTAGCACATGTTTGATGTTGTTGCTTGAATTGCATGAGAGTATAAAGTTGGTGTTCCTTGTAAGTTTTGTGCATTAACTCTTATTTGTTAATATTCTATATGTTGTGAGCTTCTCTATGGTTCTTTTAATCCTTTATTTAAAAGGTTCCAAGTGTCATTCGTTGATGAATGTTCCCAAGTGGGGGATATTGTCAAGACCATCCAAATGATTTTAGGTGTCTAGAGCCTCACTTGTGACTACAAAGGTTAATAACATGTTAATTAATTTATGTACAGTGTGTACAATTGATTTTAAGTTTTTTGGAGGTCAAAAGTCCAAGAACGTCTGAGACGTTCGAAAATCAGCCTTGAGACGTGCTTGTGTGTCATAGTGTATCTTTGCATGTTTTACGTGTTCGTTTTGGTTGAAATTGTTGTGATAGGTCCTTAACTTGTTTATAGTTGTATTTACATTGAAAACGTCCGGGTACAACTCCCATTAGACTGACCTATTCCGTATTCGTCTGGCAAACCACACCTAGTAGACTAACCTACGTCCCATCGATTGAGGGTGTCGCTCAAAACTTAGATGTGTGAGCTTAGGCCCTCAAGACAGTCTCAATAAACATACACGGAGTGAAGGATGGCCCGCCACTGCATCACATCCCCATCCTCTTGCCACCGTAGTTTGAGCCTGCAATCTGCACCATTCACGCTACCATACAAAAGTTGAACTGGGAAATTCACCCCACATCCTAATTAAACTATAAACGTTTCATTTAAGTAATTTTGGGTATTTTAAGTTAGTATATAATACTTAAATCTAATTTATTATTGATTCTTCAAAACTAATCTTTCCCTCTCAAAAAAAAATCCTCCCAAAACCCTATTGAAGACCAAGCTCAAGAACAGGCTATGAAAGTGGACTTTTGGAGCTTTCTTCCCAAATTTTCGTGGGAGTTATAATGTAGAAGGTATGGTAATCCTTCATCCTTGTATAATCATTCCTCTTAAGATTCCTTTGAAAGTTTTTTTAAACATGACTCTAAGTGAAAAATCTCATCTTTAAATTTAGCCATGGGTTCTTTTTTAAAGTGATTTCAAAAGAATTATAATGATGATTTTATACTTAATATATGGTTTATATATGATTTTAAGTTCGATTCTATGAAGAACCCATGATCTTCTTAACGTATGAAATTATGATATGTTATTAGATTATAGTATGTTTTGATTAATCCTAAGTCTTATCTACATCAATTAATTATTAATTATGGAAAATTGATCAATGATGATCATTAGATTGAAGATTTGATAAGTTGACCTATTTTTTCTAATTAGCTTAGAATGTATATTGGATTGTGTTTATTGGTATGGTCCACTTATGGTGGTGGTGCTTAGATTCTTGTACATGTTTATGTATTATGATCATGGTCTTTAAGGCATTAGATGAAAGATGAATTGATATGATGATTTCCACGTTTAGAAAGTTAAACAATGTAGCCTTGATTCTAGTATCATGTCTAAGTGAATTGATGTGATCTGAAGTTATATGAGTAGTCTTATACACTAGTTGCATGACCTAGGTGTGTGGATGATATTGTATTTATGTGGATGATCATGTTACGGTTAGGTTTGGTCTATTTGGCTAATTATGATTAATACTCTTGTAGCATGACCCCTACATATGAAATACATATATGAATGTGTGATCAAAGTATACTAGGAGTCTTCTATGCTAATATAGAATATGTTCTTGTATCCTATGATGTAATGTGAGTATGTGTAGTTTCTGGTCGTTAATACTCTATGTGTGTAGACTTGAGAGTTCAAGAATGTTGTACATTTGTTGTGGTCTTTAGAGGGTGGATTCCTCAATATTATGTTATAGCCATTATATGATCATGATTGAACAATGTGCACATACACTTCATGCATGTCTATGAATAGGGTAGATTCATGATGATTAAGGAAAGGGTAGTTCTCCTATGCATCATTAACTATTTATATTCATGTAATTTTATGATTAATGAAGTCATGAACATGTGCGTCTAGAGGTGTTTATATGAAGGTAGATCTAACATATGTATGCGCACACACATGATTGTATGAATAGTAGACTTATGTGAAAGGACATTCTCACATGCAGTAAGGTCTATGATGAAAGGACATTCTCATCTTAGAATCCTTTGAGCTATATGATGTATGAAGGAGCAAACTCTTAAAGCCTTATTTATGAACTAATATACTAAAGTCTTAAATATATACATAAAGGCAGTTTGACCCTAGCACCGAGTGAACATGAAAAATCAGAGTGGGGGCTTCACGTTTAGTAAATCTGGCTTCCCACAAGAGAATCTTCACTTTTAGAAAGTCCGGATTCCCAACATAGATGTTGTCTCATGAGATTAAAACGTACACATGAGCAAGTCAAGGTTTCGAGGAGAAATCTCAATGTTCCATAACTACATGCCCCCGTAGGTTATAGCTAGTTGTTCAACCTTTATAGCTATGTACAATTGGTTACACCTTAGGCATGTGGGAACCCTCTGCATTAAGTGACTTTTCTATGTCAAGACATGAATTATGATTATGTATGTGAATTGCATTATGGCTTCTAAAGAAGTTTAGTTAGTGTTTGTGAGGGTAAGGGACTTTATGTGTACATTGCATAAGTAAGGTTTTGAAGGGGTTATGAGGGTGGTATACTTATGATATGAACTAAATGAGTTATGACTAAGGTTGTTGTAAAGGAAAGAGTCCTTATATGATACTATGAAGTATGTGCCTTATGTCTAGTTATAAATGAGAGTATTATGACTTGTTGAGTATGTTATGCGTAGTCTAGGGTGACTTCTTAAGTACATATGGTGGAAGTAGTATTTTAGGATGCTACCTACACATTGCACTAGTGTGACTTGGGAGTTGTCTTAGGTGATTGTTCTTATGTGAACTTTTGTCTATGATGTGCTTATGACCTTGTGAATATATGTGGTTGTGTTATGAAGTATATTTATGAAAGACTATCTTAGGTCACCTCAAGATGATACATTGTACTAAGTACACTTCAGGGTTGATTAAGAAAAGAAGTAAGATAAAAAAGAGGTAATGTATAGCATGTGAACATGCCTCAAAGTATGATAAATGGCTTTATGTGCTATTATGACTAGTGTCCATGTCTACTTTCTGTATATGAACTATGTTCTGGTTGTAACACTCTGAAAGTCTAAGACCTAAGCAAGAGACTTACATGTGGGTACATTATTGGTAACATTGTTTTAGTACCTAAAATAATGGTTATAAGTAATTTAGGAATTTTTAGATCCAAGACGTGAAGAAACGTCCATCACGACCGAAAACTAGCGAAATTGAACTAGTAGACGTCCCTATGTTGTGTGAGGTTTGGGAGTGTCATATGAGGTATAAGAAATGTAAAAAGACTTCAAATAGGACAAATATAGTATATGGGTCCAAGCGTCCAGTAAAAACTCCCCAAGGACCGCACGAAGGGTCCTTAAAAAGGACCCAAACCTTGGCGAGCAAGCTGCCGAAGCATCATTTGGCAGTCAAGATATAGAGTCACCTTCGTGTCACGCAGAAAGCACAAGGAAGTCAAAAGGTTTCCTCACGATGCGGGTCCTCCACCAGTTCCACTGCCTCAACCCATATTTTTGAAAAAATATTTGAAAATGCGCCCGAGACGCGCAGCCACTTCCCATATTTGATCGCGTCATATTTAAATCAATTTGACTTCTCAAAAGACCCAATTAAGTGAGGATCTTTTGAGTAATTTAGGGGAAGACTATATATTGGTTTTATATAATTTGTAAGCCATTTTTTAACTCACTCAAATCAAATTCCCAAATAAAAACTCAAAAGATCACACCTCTCTCTACTTTCTCTCTCAACTCAACCTCCATTGAAGGATCAAGGAAGCTTAGAAAATAAGGCCAAGTTCTCAACTTTTCTTCTCAAATTGTGTGGTTTAAGCTTCATTAAGGTATGGGTTATTCACTCTTTGGATTCCTTTCCCCAAGAGGTCCTTTCAAAATTGACTGTTAAATCACCCAATTCCAAGGGTTTTCCTCTTCTAATGGATTTTCTTTTAAACTTGAAATTTATGATTGATTGTAACTAATTGTGATTACCCAAGGCTAATTGAGTGTAGATTGTAGATTAATTGATGTTGATTATGGGAATTTCGTATGGATCATATCCCTTTTTCCAAATTCCCCAATCATTTGATATTGCTTATGAATTGATGAAAATTGAATATGTATTTATCTATTCGAATTCATTGATTGACTGCCTAGGGTAATGTATTGTTGGGATTTCATCTATTTCATGAATAACTTATGTTGAACGTTTTTCCCCTAACCCTAGGTTATGAATTGATATAAACTTAGATAGTGATGATACAATTGACCTCGTTTTTATGTTAATTACTATTGTATATGTTATTACACCTATTGATGTATGCAATTGGATTGATTGAGGGAATGGTTATGGCTTTTGAAGGAGAATTGGTAAGACTTTGTGATCTTAAACCATTACTTCAATTGTGATGGCTTGTACTTGGTGACGAATTTCAATAGAAGCATGTCTTATAATAATATTAAGTAGGTGTTGGTATGATGATGTAACTTAAATGTCTTAATCATGTGAATATGTGAGATTATGTTTAAGATGAATTGATGTAAGGTTGGTTATGAATTTCCTATGTACTTTAATATGACATGATAATGACAATGTGTTGATCTCACATATGAAGGTTGTATTGAAAGAATAATCTCATGCATTTCCTAAACACATAATGATATGATATATAAGGGGTTAGTCTCCTGTGACCTATACGAAGTTATGATAACTAATGAAGGCTCAATGACATTTCAAAAAGGGATTCTAGCTTAGCATCGAGTGAACTAGTAGTGTAGAGTGTCCCTTCCCACGTAGGGAAGGTAGTTTCACTATTATACTCAAGAGATTTGGGACTATAATGAAACGTGCATAAAGAGGGTCCCAATCATATCTCCTAGTTCTTGAACTATGTTTCCCCCATAGCAATAATAGATAGTGGATCAACCTAGAATGCTACGTTCATGTTTTGGTACTACCTTACAAGCAATCCACCTTTTCTCGGTGTAGGGTTTCATGACACCAGATTTAACATTTAGCTCTTGTGGTCTATGTTGGTTAAGTCAAGTGTTCCGGACAGTAAAATGAAGTATTAAAGCGAACACTAATTAGGGTAACTTAAGGGGTTTCACTTAGTATAGGTAGGGGTATCGGACTCTACCATGATATTGCACAAATTGGATCTAAGAAGAGTCCTAGGAGGTTGTTCTTATGTATGATATTATAAATTACATGTTTTTGACTTTATGTGATGATACTCTTACATGATGATGATTATTTTGATAAGGATGATGTTGGTGTAAATTTATGTGTGTAGTGATGACTATCTATGGTGACATGTATTATGTAGCAAAGATTACTTATGATCTTCTATCTTGTTTACTTGGTTGTGTGGGGTTATAGGGCTTCACATAAGAATGGCACTTGTAGGCTTGGGATGGGATTTTTGGTAAGGGTTTTGTATTCTCATGTGAGTGTGAACTATTGAACTTGTTAGGTTGATATGGTTCTTATGTCGGGTTATATTGATTATGAAAATGACTGGTGTTATTGTGATCCTTATGTTTCATATTCTCTCTTGTATGTACATTTTAGGCTTCATAAATGACTTATGATGTTTTCTAAACAAATGATTCCTTTTCATGCATGTTTCAAACGTTTAATGTGCATATGCTTATACTTAGTACAAGTGATATACTAATCCATGTTACTATGTTTATTACAAAATGTAGGTTATGGCCATTGTGTCCTAGAACGCCATTGAATAAGACTTGGATTTTCATTCTTCAAATCCAATAGGTCCTCACTTCTCGAGGACGATGCCACTATCTTGCTATTGGATATGGTTTAGTCTTAAAGACACTTTTTTTCATTATCTTTCATTTGAAGACTATGATTGTATATGCCTATATGTGCCCTTCATTGTATGAAGTATGAGTTATACCTAATGTTTTACTCGTTCTAGATTGTTTTTAATAAGAGACTTAAAAACAATGTCATCGAATATGGGAAGTGCCTGCACATTGTAGGGGAAATTTCAAATCTTTTTTCAAAAATTTGGGTGGACGTAGTGGACCTCGTGGAGGCCCCGCATCTCGAGGCAACTTTTTTCTTCTTGGTGTTGGCTTCGCGACGCATAGGTGACTCCATATATTGACTTCCACAAGCTTCTTTGGCAGCTTGCTGCCAAGGTTTGGGTCCTCCTCAACGACCCTTTGGGCGGTCCTTGGGGAGTCGTTACTGAACATGTGGAATATATATAGTATATTTTACTTATTTAAAGTCTTTTATACAAGTTTTAGACCTAATATAATACTTATGTTACACTTATTATGAATCTGCATTGCTATCTTATGCATGTGAAATAAAAGTAGAAGCCTATGTAGTGCTTTTTATGAGAGGAGTCTATGTAAACCTCCCTATACATATGTTATGTCTAAGTGAGAGGTCTATGTTAACCTTATTATAAAAAGTAGGTAAAAAATTTAAAATTTTCCACATTTTAACCTATGAAATGATGAATTCTAAGAGGTTAGTCTTAGTCATCTTTCCAGGCGGAGGACTTAGTTAATTTCTAGTAGGTGCTCCCGGATGTTGACAAACATTGATTGAGCATCATATTGAAAATCTTTATAATGTAGTCTCATAAACCAATCTATGGAGAGTCTTATTATAATTGTTACGTGGCACCCAATTTATGAGTGATGAGAGACTATATGATGCTTAGGAAATTCTCATCTTCTTGTAATCCAATGGTGTGCCTCTAGAGTCTACTTTATGTATGCTTTCACCTAAGCCTTTTATTTTAGTTATTGGTATGAATACTGAAAGAGCAGTTGCATATAGGGTCGAGTAAGGGATTTATAATGTGGGGGCTCAAGATAACCAAGATCCTCTGCAGGACAATCAAGTCCCTCCAGTTGAAGATGTTTTTATGGGTGATCAAGTTCAGGTTGTTCCTCCACCAATGACCGATGGAGAGATAAGGGAAGCTTTTCTCAACTTGGCCAAATCCATGACTTCACAAGCTAATGCCATCACTTCTCAAGTCAAATCCATGACGGCCCAAGTTAATAGGTAGGTTGTACCCCGTGTGCCTCAACATGCTACCACTATGGCATCTCATTTGAGAGACTTTACTAGGATGAACCTTTCTTTGTTCTACAGGTCGAAATTGGATGAAGACCCTCAAGATTTCATAGATGAGGTATATAACATCCTATCTACTATGGGTGCGACTACGAGTGAAAAGGTCGACTTGGATTCCTATCAACTCAAATATGTGGCGCAAACTTAGTACACCCAATGGAGATATAATAGAGTGCTAAGAAGTGGTACGGTGAGTTGGGAGATTTTCAAGAGGGCTTCCCTTGATCGGTTCTTTCCTAGAGAGTTAAGGGAAGCTAAGGTGGAAGATCTCATCAACCTTGATCAAGGAGGTACAAGTGTACTTAACTAATCCTTAAAGTTTACAAAATTGTCTAAATATGTTGCATCCTTGGTGTCTAACCCAAGGTACGAGATGAGTGGTTTCCTTACGGGAGTGTCCGATCAGTTGGTGTAAGAATGTCGTTCAGCTATGCTTCATGATAATATGAATATTTCCCATCTAATGGTTCATACTCAACAAGTTAAAGAAAGTAGACTAAGGAGAAAGAATGGAGAGCCCAAGAGGGACAAGTTTTTTGAAGGTGGTTATTCAAAGGGGAGATAGGAAATTCAAGATAAGCCTAGATTCATGAACAGGTTCTCGAACAAAGTTCCTTCTAAGTTACCTAAGGCTCGTGATTATAGGGTGCCTAACCCTATGTCTCGAGAGAAAATAGGTACTACTTCACCAAGCAAGAAGCAAACTTGTGGAAAGTGCGGAAAGAAACATTGGGGTAAGTCGCTAGTTGGGAGGGAGAATTGCTTTGAATGTGGTAAAAGTGGTCACAATGTTACAAATTTCCCTAATGTGAAAGGGAAAGACAATGGGAGTTGACAAGAAAGTGGTTCAAATGTTGTTGCTCCATAAAAGAATCAATTTTGTGTTCTCCATTCTAGAGGTAAACAAGAGAATTCTCCCGATGGAGTAACCGGTATGTTAGAAGTCTTCTCTTTAAATGTTTGTTCTTTACTTGATTTGTGTGATACCTTGTCATTTCTTACTCCTTTGGTATCTAAAAATTTTGATATTCTGCCCGATATCTTTAATGAACCTTACATGGTGACTACCCTGATAGGTGAGTCGGTTGTTGCAAAAAAGGTATATAGAAATTGTCCAATAATGTTTCCCAATAGAGTTACCCATGTTGAATTAGTAGAAATCAATATGGTTAATTTTGATGTCATTTTGGTGATGGATTGGTTACATTCTTGCTTTGCTTCCATTGATTGTAGGACAAGTGTGGCCAAATTTAACTTTCCTAATGAAATCATCGTCGAGTGGAAAGGGGGAAGTTGTATTCCTAGAGTTCATATCATTTCTTGTCTAAAATATTGTAAAATGATCTCTAAAGGGTGTCTATACAATATTGTAAGGGTCAAACATTTAGACTCTGAAGTTCCTCCCATTGAGTTAGTCCTCATAGTGAGGGCTTTTCCTAAGGTCTTTCCTAATGATCTTCCCAGAATTCCTGCCCAACAGGAAATTGATTTTGGTATTAAATTGCTACGGATACAAATCATATTTCAATTCCTCCTTATCGGATTGCTCTGGCCGAATTGAAAGAGTTCAAGTCTCAACTCAAGGATTCACTAGACAAAGGCTTTATTCTACCTAGTATTTTCCCATGGGGTGCTCCAGTTTTATTTGTGAAGAATAAGGACAGGTCCCTTAGGATGTGCAACGATTACCGGCAACTCAACAACATTACCATTAAGAATAAGTATTGTGTCCCTAATATTGATGAATTTTTTTATCAAATCCAAGGGGCAAACTACTTTTCCGAAATGGACTTAAGGTCGGGATATCACCAACATAGGGTGAAAGATGAAGATATCTGCAAAATTTCCTTACAGAAAAGGTATGGTCAGTATGAGCTCAGAGTGATGTCTTTTGGGTTGCTCCCAAACGACATTTATGGACCTAATGAATAGGGTATTCCATAACTACCTAGATGCCCTTTTTATTGTCTTCATTGACGATATCTTGGTGTATTAAAAAAAAGAGTGTGATCATATGGGACATTTGAGACTGGTTTTAAAAGTCTTGAAGGAATACAAACAGTTTTCCAAGTATGGAAATGTGAGTTTTGGTTAAGGTCGGTGGTGTTTCTTGGTCATGTCATCTCTAGTGAGGGTATAGAGGTTGATCCAAAGAAGATCAAGGCGGTTAGAAATTGTCCTACACCTTTGGCTCCAACATATATAAAAAGTTTCTTGGGTCTAGATAGGTACAATAAGAGGTTAGTGGATGGTTTTGCATCCATTGCATCACCTTTGACTACTTTGACCCAAAAGAATGTGAAATTTTAGTGGTCGGAGGCTTGTGAAAGAAGCTTCCAAACCTTGAAAGATAGGCTTATCACCGCTCCAGTATTGATTTTACCGGAGGGTACTAAGTGTTTCATGGTATATTATGGTGCATCTTGAGTGGCATTTGGTTTTGTCCTTATGAAACATGAGAAGGTTATAGACTATGGCTCTAGGAAAATCAAGGTTCATGCGGAGAACTACCCAACTCATGATCTTGAGTTAGCAGCTTTGTTATTTGTCTTGAAAATATGAAGTCAGTAGTTATATGGCATTCACGTTGATGTATATACCGACCATAAGAGTCTTCAATATGTATTTACCCAAAAAGAGTTGAATCTCTTATAAAGAAGATTGTTAGAATTATTAAAAGATTACGACATGAGTTTTATCTAGCACCCCGGTAAGGCCAACGTGGTTGCGAATTCTCTAAGTCGTATGACAATGGGTAGTGTGTCCCATGTTTAAGACGGAAATAAAGACCCAGTTAAGGAAGTACATAGAGTTGGCTCATTTGGATATTCGATTAGAAGATTCTCCTAATGGTGGTTTTATGGTTCATCAAAAACTCCGATTATTTTGCGGTGTTGAGGTGAGAAAAAAAGTCTAAAATGAAAATCTTGATCCATCATTGATGGTTTAAGGAATGGTTATTGGTCACTTAATTTTGCATCTCATTTTGGGGGGGATGGTTATAGATTGAGGTTGTTGTACCAATGTGATATTTGAGAAATCTAATTCTTGAGGAAGATCATGGTTCCCGTTATTCAATTCATCAAGGCTCTACTAAGATGTAACATGACCTTAGAGAAGTATTTTAATGGGATTGTTTGAAAAGGCACTTAGCGGAATTTGTTGCAAAATGTCAAAATTGCCAACAAGTAAACGCTGAGTATTTACTTCAAGAAATCTAATTTCCCGGTTGGAAGTGGTAAGACATTATTATGGACTTTATAGTGAGTTTTCCTTGGAATCAAATGAAAATGACTCTATATGGGTGGTGATGGATACGATGACAAAGTCCACACACTTTATTCCTGTTAAATCCACATACTCGGCGGAGGATTATTCCAAGATCTATATATATATGAGATTGTTAGTCTACATGGCATTCTATTATCCATCATGAAGTATAGGGGAGCACAATTCACTTCAAGATTTTGGAGGAAGTTTCAAAAAGGGTTGGGTACAAGAGTAAAGTTAAGCACCACTTTTCATCCATAAATGGATGGTCACGCTGAGCGTACTTTACAAACTCTTGAGGGTATGCTTAGGTATTGTGTCATCGACTTTAAGGGGAGTTGGTGTGAGCACTTGCCTTTGGTGGAGTTCTCTTATAACAATAGTTACCATTCATCTATTTTATCCATGGTTCCTTTTGAAGCTTTATATGGTAGGAGAGTTAGATGGTTCGAAGTTGGTGAGTATTCACTTTTTGGTCCCGAATTGATCTATGTACCTTACATAAAGTTCATTCAATAAGTAATCGATTGCAAACAGCCTATAGCCGGCAAAAGTCTTATGCCGACAATAAGAGAAGAGAATTGGAATTCGAAGAAGCTGATAAAGTGTATTTGAAAGTTTCACCAATCAAAGGAGTGGTGAGATTTGTCAAGAAGGGGTATTTAAGTCCTCGTTATGTGGGGACCTATGAAATTTTGCAAAGGGTTTGCAAGGTTGAGTTGAGTTGAGATTACCTAGTGATCTAGCTTCGGTTCACCCAGTTTTCTATGTATTCATGCTTAAGAAGTGTATTGGTGACCCCGAGTCCATTCTTCCAATTGAAGGTCCAGTGGTGCATGAGAATCTATCATTTGAAGAGGTTCCAGTGGAAATCCTTGATCGACAAGTAAAGAAGTTTAGGAACAAAGAGGTGGCCTCCGTAAAGGTACTGTGGTGAAACCACCTAGTTGAGGGAGCAACATGGGAGGCCGAGGCCGACATGAAGTCACTTTATCCTCATATCTTTTCTAACTAATGTTAGGTATTTCTACTAATAATCAAAATAAAGGATAATTTGAGATTGACTTGTTTTTCAAAGATAAACATATTTATAGTAAAAGTTTATGTTAAAATGAATTTTTATGGAAAAATTCTCTTTTACTTGACTTGCACTTATTTGGTGTATTTGGTGTGTTGTTGCCTTCATGAAATGATAATGAGAATGTTGATGTATGTTGAAAGGAAATTTTGGTATAAGTGACTCTATATGTTGTATTGAGATCATATTATTGTTGACATGGAAAATTTCTCATGTTGTGATGTTGAACTCTTATATGTGGAAGTTCATTCTTTGAGTTGCTATATGTAAATGTCATATTGTTATGCTGATTTGAGTTGTAACTCATGTTGTGGTATGTTGTTGTTGGTTGGGCTGCTAGTATTGTGTAACATTCTTGAAAATTCCATGTCTAGTGAACAACCAATAGGTCTTTAAGAATGCGTATTGGGGGGTACTTATGCGTCCCAATGCCCAATATTGAAAAATATTGGGCATTGTATAGAAAATTGGTTGAGGAATGTTAGCCAATTTCTATATATACCCAAATAACCATAACATGATCCAAGCTTGTTTAGAATTGTACCTGAAATGAAAACCCTAGGCTAAAATTATGAAATTCATCATGTATAGATTCTCACCCAATTCAATAGGTACTAGGTGTCCAAGTGTCAAGCTTAGCACCATAGCACATAACCATTTAAAATGATCATGTTATTTAAGCAGTGCCGAATGACATAGTGATGGTCCTTGTGACGATAAGTAAACATTTCAAAATGATCCATCAATAATAATTAGTAAGTAAAGTACAACCAACCATGTTCAAGCACTTGGGCAACACATGTGAAATCGGCCAAAGGTGGGGACCACCCTAACCGAATTATGTTAAGGTAGTTAAGGGGCAACATGTGCGGACGGGTCCCTCAATATGGAGCCTAAATACCTAAACAACTCTAGGATCTAACTAGCTGTCCTAAATAGATAACAAACCTAGGACTAACCGAAATTGACCCACTAGTGCACCCAACAACCTAGGACTAAACCGGGTTGACACTAACCTAGTACTAGCTAAAGACAACCTAGTACCTAACCTATGATGGTCCAAAAGGTTTGTTATGGTCCTAACAACTTAGGTATACTTTATCAATTACCCTAGGTTACTTAATTAATTAATTTGAAAAATAATTTAATTAATTTAAATGGACAAAACTGAAATCCCTAAGCAATTTCCAGATTTCTGTTAAGACAATAAAAAGACAACCTATTACCTAACCTAGAATGGTCTAAAGAGTTAGTTATGGTACAAACGACTTAAGGGTACATTAATAATTACTTTATTTCACCTAATTAATTAAATTATAAATTTAATTAATTAGTATAAATGGTCCAAACGAAATCCATACACTAACCTAGTATAATTCAAGAAACATCTAGTACTTAACCTAGGATTGTCCTAAAGGGTTGATTATTATTCTAATGACTTAGGGGTACTTTAGTAATTACCCTAGATCCCTAAATTAATTAAATTAAGGATTTAATTAATTAATATAAAATTAAAATGTTGACCAAAACCATAGTCAACACCAAATTCTATACTTTCGGTCAAGTCAACATTCTCCTATGTTTAGTCAACTTAGGAGGGGTGTTTTGGTAATTAACGAATTAGTTTATTAAATTAAATTATTAAACCTTAGTTGAATGAGTAAGTATAAGTTCCTAAGACTTATACTCACGATCAAACACTAAGAGAACACAATGCTAAAACATACAAAAGAAAGAGGCAGAAAGTTCATGGATATTCTAGGTTATTTCAAGGTTTCTCCAAGTTTTTGTTCAAGGTGGTATTCGTATATTACGTTCTACTTAATGTATTGTTTTCTCTCCTTGAATTATTTCTCCAAGTGTATTTTCATTCAAATGAATCCATGAAATCTCGAAACTAGGGTTGTTCCCAAATTTCTCGTCGAACTTCCCTATTTCCCTAGTATCCTTGTATGATTTTCATGTTGTATAGATAAGTCTTGATCATGTTTTCGCTATGTGGGGATGGATGATCTTAATGTGTAGGGTTCTTTATTTTTAAATTTCGAATAAACCATTAATTGAAATCAAATGTTGCTAAAGGTTTCGTACATGAATTAAAGAATGATGTATTGATAAGTTATGTTCGAAAATATTTAAGTGTTGATGTGTGACATCTTAATACATACTTACTATTAATGTGACTTTATGAAAATTCTATATTCATAAAATGTTAATAAAACGATGTCCAAGATGTTTAAAAACGTTATTCTTAAAGTCATGAACTAAGATTGGCTTAAAAGATCTCCATGAAGCTATACTTGAGTCAATTATCTGCCTTCTGCCAATAAAATGACTAACAGTGCATTGTCAAAAAGGGATGCATGGAAATGTCTATAATGTTATATTAAATAATTAAAAGATTGTCTAATTGTTCATACATACCAAACTAAACATGAACAAATGTAAAATCGGCCTTACCAACAAAGATATTTATGTAATCCTTTCCAAAATTGTCTAGACATTACTAAATAATATGCAAATCATATGTAGCCAAAATAAGGAAATGACATCACCAGTCCTTCTAAAGTAATTCAATGAATACATATTCAAGGGCATGCCATTCGTTGGGAAAACTCCCAACATGATCTAAAAGAATGACCAGGAACATATGAAGCTCATTGAAAGAAGTGCTCATCGTCCATTAACGATGATATGAAGCTACTAAATGAAATTAAGCAAGTACCATGAGTAATAACATAACTCAAGATGTTTAAGTTATGAAAGTTACCAGAATGAGGTGCTAAAAGTAGTGAGACAAGTCTCACTTACACCTAAGCTACTAAGATAAAAGTACTTACGAATGAAGGTGTTAGAACATGTGAGATCAGTCTCATTAACACCAAAGATGTTATGTACACATTTCATCAATGTAAAGAAAAGGATGACAACTCATCAATAGAGTAAGTAAATCTCAATCTAGAGACAAGACTCCGTAATGTTTGAGTCAACTCTAATACATAGGAAGATAAGGAAAGTGAGAAAAGCACCGAAAGACTAGTTATGAGCATGTTCTTGCACGTGTATGTCCCATGAGACGAGGCTACCACCAACGTGGATAAGTATTCTTTTTACATCCCTAGTCTTTGAACTATGTCTAGCCAACAGAGGAACTAGCCTGTGGTTTCAACATAAGAGAGTTAGGTATGTTCGGATATCACCTTATCCACTAAGATCACATATTTTTGGTGTGGGTAGACACTGGATTTCATATTTAGCTCACATGATCTATGTATGTTAATGCTCAAAAGATGTTCTTGGTTCACTATACCCGTGAGCAACTCCTTTTCAGTGTGGAGTAAGCACTTGATATGGATTCTCCTTAGACGGGAATCACCCCTTTTTTATGTTGGGCAGACACTGGATTTCATGAGTAGCTCACATGATCTAGATTCATTTTCATCGGTAATCACCTCTTTTCGGTGTGGGGAAGACACTAGATATTCACGTTAGCTCGCACAATATTACTTCAAAGATGTCTCTAAGAAAGAAAGATGATGGACGTATTTTTAAAGTGAGCGATGAAAGTAAGAGCTTAAGAATGTCAATTGCCAATATGATTACCAGTGAAGATTCAGCAAATAATGGGCAAACCCAAATAAAATTGGCTTATAATGACTTTTTATATGATGCTAATAAAGGGGAGTAGATAAATTATAGCAACTCAAAACTTCATAACTTCCCTAACATGAAAATGATGAAATAAGTGGCATAGCCAATAGAGACTGTATTATGAAGTATTAATGAATACTTGATGTAATGAATGACTTGTTGTAAGGATAGTCAAATCATGTCCAATGAAGTTTACAATAACAAAAGGGCATAGCTATTAATGAATCCTCATGTTATGAAAATGATAAAGCCAAATAAATTGGCTTATAATGACTTTATATAATTGGGAAAGGATTTTATACAAATAAGATTGGATTATAATGACTTCTTATATTAGTCCAATATTACAATAATAAGTATAGTCACTAAAGGTTGGTTTATGAAGATTTCATGCCCGAAATTGTGTAAATCATTTCCTTAAATTATGTAAACTAAGTATACAAAGAGGGAGCTCTCGGGTTCTAAGAAGAGGATCAAAATCTCAAATCTTTTCGTCCAAGTTGTTGTTAATGTAAATTATGTGATGATTACTAATGTTGTAATCAGATAGAAAAGGAGTTGTGTTCTTTGAATTCATTAAAATACATCATATTCATTTCACCAATTCACAACTAACGATTTAGGAAATTCTTAGTGATTATGATTTCAAGGAAAATGCTGTGTTTAGGAGAGTTTCCTTGTCATGGCATCAATTAGGTGTATGTGTGCATACATCCATACTTAGTACAAGTGGTGTACTAACCCTATACATTTACTATTTTTATAGGTATAGGTTAGAGAGCAGATTGAATATTCATTGTAGCGGTTTGGACTTCAGCGTTCCCCAGACCATTTGGTAAGTCCTCTTGATTTTTAGGATCCTAAAGTTTTAGTCTAGCCTAGTAGTAGACATATCTAGTGGATGTTGTCCCTAGTGTTTGTTTCGTACATTCATTTAGAGGCTTTGTAATAAGGTCGTGTTTGGCAAACATAATTAAGATATATTCATTTTCTATTTCGAATTGATTTTTTATGATAGATGGTTTCCCTTTACTTTAAGCTTAGTATATTATGTATCTATGTAAGAAGTATATGAAGTCTATGTATGCTTCATTAGTTTAAAAAGATTTAAACTAATGAATGCAAGAATAGGATTGTCTGTGACCTCTAAGAGGTCAACGACATCGGTCTCACTCAGGTTCTAGAATCCAGGTGTGACATATTGAGTCTATACTTTCCCTTCAAAAGATTTTAGTGTCATTTAGGGACGAATGTTCCTAAGAGGGGGAGGGATAATGTAACACTCCAAAAGTCTAAGACCTAAGCTAGAGCTTTACATGTGGGTAAAGGTTTATAATACTGTTTTAGGACCTAAATTAATGGTTATAAGTCATTAAGGAAGTTTTAAAGTCAATATGTCAAGAAACTTCCATGACATCAGGAAACTAGCAAAATAGAATTAGTAGACGTCATTGTCTGCGGAAAGGTTGGGGAGTGTCATATGAGTGTGTAAAAAGTATAACAAAAGGGGGGGGGGGTGGGGGGAAACTTTTTTTAAAAGGTAAAATATAGTGTATAGGGTCCAAATTTCTAGTAATGACTCCCCAAGGACCGCCTTAACGATCCTTGAGGAGGACCCCAACCTTGGCGAGCAAGTTGCCAAAGCAGCCATTGGCAGACAAGATATAGAATCACATGCGCGCCGTGTAGCCAGCACAAGGAAGGCAAAAAGTTTCCTCAAATTGCGGAGCCTCCACGAGGTCCACTAACTCAACTCGGATTTTTAAAAAAAGATTTGAAATTGCCCCCGCGATGCGCAGCCACTTCCCAAATTTGATCGCGTCGTTTTTAAATCAATATTAATTCTCAAGAAGACCCAATTAAGTGAGGTGTCTTTTGGGTAGGGGAATAGTATATATTGTTTCTATATAAATATTAATCCAGTTTTCACTCACTCAAATCAAATCCTCAAATCAAAACTCAAAATCTCTCACCTCTCTCTACTTTCTCTCTCAACTCAACCTCTATTAAAGGATCGAGGAAGCTTGGAGAAGAGGACCAAGTTATCAAATTTCTTCTAAAAAAATTTTCATTAAGATTCATTAAGGTATGGATTCTTCACTCTTGGTATTCCTTTCCCCAAGAGGTCCTTTCAAAGTTGATTTCTAAATCACCCAATTCCAAGGGTTTTCCTCTTCAAATGGGTTTTCTTCTAAACATAAAATTGATGATTAATTATGACTAATTGTGATTACCTAAGTCTAATTGAGTGTATATTTTTGATTAATTTATGTTGATTATGGGAATTTCGTACGAATCATGTCCTTTTTCCCAAACTCCCCAAACCTTGGATCTTGCTTATGAATTGATGGAAATAAAATATGTATTGATTGTTAGACTTGTTTTTATCTGTTCTAATTCATTTATGGACTGTCTAGGGTAATATATTATTGGGATTGGATCTATTTCTTGTAGAATTCATGTAGAACCCTATTCCCCTAACCCTAGGTTATGAATTAATATTAACTTGGATAATGGTGATACAATTGACCTACTTGTTATGTTAATTACTATTGTATGATGTTATTACAACTATTGATGGATGAAATTTGATTGGTTAAGTGTAATACCAATGATAATGGATTTTGAAGGAGAATAGATAAGACTTTGTGATCTTAAACCTTTACTTCAATTGTGATGGCATGTACTTGTTGACGAAGTTCAATTGAAGCTTGTCTTATGATTATATTAAGTAGTTGTTGGTATGAGAATGTAATTGAAATTTATTAATAATTTGAATATGTGAGATTATATTTAATATGAATTGATATAAGGTTTGTTATGAATTGCCTATGGTACTTGTTATAACATGATAATCATAATGGTTGACCTCACATATGAGGGTTGTATTGAAAGGATGTTTTGATGCAATTCCTAAAGAGATAATGATATTATTTACATGGGGTTAGTATCATATGTCCTTTACTAAGTTATGATGATTAATAAATGCTTAAAGACATTTAAAAAAGGAACTCCAAGTTAGCACCGAGTGAAATAGTAATGAGGAGTGTCCTTTCCCAAGTAGGGAAGGTAGGTTCACTATTATACTTATGAAATTCGAGACTGTAATGTAACGTTCATAAAGAGGGTCCCAAGCATATCTCCTAGTTCATGAACTATGTTGCCCCATTGGAATACTAACTAGTGGATAAACCTAAAATGTTATGTTCATGTTTTGGTACTACCTTGACAAGTAATACACCTTCTTTCGGTGTAGGTTTTCATGACATCGGATTCCACATTTAGCTCTTATGGTCGATGTCGATTAAGGAAAGTGTTCCCAAAAGTAAAATAAAGTAACAAAGTGAACACTAACTAGGGTGACTTAAGGGGTTTGACTGAGTATAGGTAGGGGTTTCCATAAGTTGTCTCTAAGAGGATTCCTAGGATCTTGTTCTTATGTATGATGTTTTGAAATGTATGATGTTTACTTTGTATAATAATACTCTTACATGATGATGATTATATTGATGAGCATGATGTTCGTCTAGTGATGACTATCTATGGGGACATGTATTACGTAGCAAAGCATTACTTATGATAGACTATCTTGTTAACTTGGTTGTGTGGGGTTATGGGGCTTCACACAAGAATCGCACTTGTAGACTTGGGATGGGATTGTTAGTAAGGTTTTTGTATGCTCATGTTAATGTGAACTATTGAACTTGTTAGGTTGATATGGTTCTTATGTTGGGTTACATTGATTATGAACATGACTTGTGTTATTGTGATCCTTATGTTGTATATCCTCTCTTGTATGTGCATTAAAGGCTTTAGATTGACTTAGTATGTTTTCTAAAGAAATTGTCCTTTTTCATGCAAGTTTCAAATGTTTTATGTGCATATTACTATACTTAGTGCAAGTGATGTACTAACCCCTATTTCTATGTTAATTATAAAATGTAGTTTTTACGAAAAACCCCACAAACTAATCTGATTGCTTGCTCTCGCACCCCCCCCACCCAAACACCAGGTCCATCACCACACCAACACACCACCGAATATCACCCCCAACCCTATCATCTCTCTAACCTCCTCACCACACCCCCTATCACTACCACTACACCAACCCCCGCCCATCCCCACTCCCCAATCAACATATCTTTCACCAAAGAACCAACACCCCTCCCCCCATCCCATACATCTCCCACCCCACCCCTAGACCGAACCCCCGCCCACACACCCAAACCTAAACCCGCCCACCACCACCCCCCCCACACTCACCCACCACCCACCCAGTCCCACCAACCCGCTCATATTCCCACCCACAATCAACCCATATCCCACCGTACCACCCTAACTCCCCAAAACGATACTTATGAACATCGCATCCACGTTCCCCCCCACCTCCTCCATGCCCCCCCACTCCCCACTCCCCGGAATCCCACCCTATCTTTCAAACCCACACCCACAACAACTCATAACCACCCAACAAAATACTTTTTTCAATTCGCAACACCACCTAACCCCCGCCCCTTACAACCCCCCCTAAACCCGCCACTCACTCTTACCCCACCCCCCATTCCCATCACCCATTCTTACTACTGAACACTCCCCCCCCTCCCCTAACTCTGACCCAGAAAAACCCATCTCACCAACCGCCCTTACCCTAAACACCATCGACTCCCCAACACCTTTCCTACCTCTACCCCACTTTTACTGCCTACATCCACCCTTCCCCCCGACTTCTCACAACCAACCCACCTACCCTCGACCCACGCCACCTCTGCCTTTACCCCTCTTTAATTACCACATTCTATTCCCGCTTTTTTTCGGTTGTTGAGTTCTAGAAGACCATTGAAGAAACTTGGATTCTCATTATCTATGTCTGGTAGGTCCTAACTTTCAAAGGACAATGCCACTATCTTGCCATAGGATATTGTTTTGTCTTAAAGACACTTTTGTTCATTCTCTTTCATTTGAAGACTATGATTGTATATGCCTATATGTGGCCTTTATTGCATGAAGTATGGCCTATGCCCAATGTTGTACTCGTTCTAGATGGTTTTAAATATGATACTTATCCTAGATTTTTTATAAATCTTTATTGATATCTTATGTATGTGAAATAAATGTAGAAACCTATGTAGTACTCTTTATGCGAGGAGTCTATCTAAACTCCCATATATATGTATTATGTGTAAGCGAGAGATCTATGTAAACCTCAATGTATAAGTAGGTATTTAAATTTTCAAAAATTTAACCTATGAAATGTAATGATGAATGCTAAGAGGTTAGTATTAGTCCTCTTCGAGGACAAAGACACTGGTTTCTTCGAGGGGGTGCACCACAGATGTTACAATGGTTATTATGCCAATGTTCATGAAGTTTACTAAAAAGACATGTTGCATCTTTTCAAATGAAACTCCTCTTTAAAGGCATGTATTTGCATGGTTGTCATACTTAGTGAATTGTTGTAGTAATACAATCATTCTTCATCTTTTTACACATAGTGCAGATGTCAATGAAGAGAGGATGTTTCCTAAGTGAAGAGTTTGGGTAAATCTCCCAAGTTCAAGAAAATGGAATCATAAGATTCAAGAATTTTAATATGTCAAGTTCTTATACAGTTTATGTAATAGCTTAGATATTATTGTATGTAGTTAGGGTGTGTCCTATTCTATTTTGTTGAGTTGGTGTCTTCAAATGCAAAGAGACTTCGAGCAACTACTTATGTATTATATATATAATAGTATATATATATCTATCTATATATAAATTTAACAAATATATTTATATATGATATATATCTCTATATATATATATAATATATATATATATATATATATATTTATATATATATAAGGGCGTGTATACGTCTTCCGAGTGTCGGGTCACTTTGTGGTGACCAAGGGTGCTCCGTTCTTTAGTGGGTATGCGGGTTGTTACAGTTGATGATAATCCACTTCCATAATTAAGATCTTAGGTTCATCATAACATATGCGAACTATGCCCCTATATCACGTCAAAACACACTCGTGCAATGCATGTGAAGCATCCCATTCTACTTCACATACTAAGCATATCTTGAAGTCACCTTATTCACATTCATCAACTTTTGTTGTCACTAGGACCTACTTTATAATGAGAAGGAATTATCATCTTAAGTCAATCATGTCCTGCGAAAGTTACAGAACTTCCCCAAGCTAAAAATTACCATACTATAGGGGTCATGTTCTCAACAAGGCGCAGCCACGTCACATATTGTTCCCATTGTAGGTATAGCATCCAACTAAAATTCACACTAAGACTCTCTAGATAACCTAAGACTACCAAGAAAACTTATCTGACTCTTGTCTAGTGCTTTACATTTAACAGAAATATTTACCTACTGACCATGACGAGACTAAACATGCAATCCAAGATAACAAAGGAAGGATACACAAGTACCAACCTCACCATCATGCAACCAATCATGTTGAAACAAGCTAAAAATAGGGGAGCATGAATCCTCAATCCTAAGCTGCCACGAGAAACCAATCTCAATTTATTACATGAAATACAGCTGGCATGCAAATCAAGCTACCATTAGGAGTATAGGCCTTTCCCCTAAAGCTACCAAAAATGGTTTTGTCATAACTAAGTTTAGCTATCATGATCAAGAATCCTAACAACACAAGACCAAACTAATTAAGGGAGAACTTTCTTCCTCCATCTGAAGTTATCATGTCATTCATTAACTCAAGCTTCCATGAGATTCAATATCTCAAGCTACCATGAGCATTTCAACTCAAGCCTCCTTGATATTCAACATCTCAAGCTTCCCTTGAGATATACCATCTCAAGGTATCATTATATCTACCATCTCAAGCTATCAACCATGGTCTTATCTCACCAAGTCTACTACACAAGAAAAGACTATTCAACAGAACTTCAATTTATTCTAATTCATCATGTCTTGATTCATTTTAGGTTATTAGGTCAACATAGAATCCATATATGTGAGAGAACTTGCTTTCCCTAGATTGTTCATGTATAAGTGTAAAAGAAAAAGAAAACATCATCAAAATCTCTTCATAATGACTTCATATCCAAAGGCCTAGCATCAATGACATACAATCCATAATCGATTACTACCTTCAATTGTTCATGATCCACGTTCAATTACAAAATAATTCATTTAATTAAATCATTACAAGGTAAATTTGGCAAGCTTGGACACATAGGTTCAATTCCAACTTTACAAATCAAGATCACCCCTGATCAATTAGGCCTTGTTCAATTAATATCTAGGTGATAAAATCATGATCAAATTGTATACAATACAATTGAATTAAGAAGATCAACTTAAAACCTTCATCTTTGCCTGAATGGATAAATCACGATGAATCAATTTAACATCAAATATAAAATTCTACCAGAAAAAACAAAAAAAAAGTTACTGATTCACTTATATGAACATATGAATGCTAACCCGTAAGTTTGTGTCACCACATAATAAACCGACAATTAATAACAAACCCTCTCTAGTTGGTTTTTGGGGATTCATAAGTTTAGGAAAATAGGGGTAACTCCATGGATGAATAAGCTTCACATACCTTAGATTATATCCTTAAACTCAGATTGATTCCTTGGTGAATTTCTTCCTATGAGTTGCTTCCAATTTTTCTTCTTCTTCAATGGTGTTCTTGAGAGAGTTTTTGGAAGGGAGAAGATTTGATTCGGAGTCTATGGTCTAAATGGCTCTTTAACGGTTTGAATATGCCTAAAATATCTAAAACCACATAAAATAACCGCTCATGCATTTATATTGAAGTGAAAGGAATTTACCAAACTACCCCACCCTTGGCCAAATCCCTGCATAAGTTGCAGGCCCCAATCGATGCCTGCAGACGACCGACCATCAATGGAACGCCGCCGCCGTCCTGTAGGTCCATCGCTTGTGAAAGAGAGTCACATTTTGGGGGCTCAAGTCCCACGTCTAAGTTTATAGTGACGCTCCCAATCGATGGAGCGTAGCCTGCTTGACGGGGCATAAATTTCTTGTCGTCAACTGACACTGCATACCGTTTGGGTACTCCTCAAGGACCCTTTGGGTGGTCCTTGGGGAGCCCTAACAAGAAGTTTCAACCCTAAATAAATCCGTCAAAATGTTAGGAACCTTTCACTCTATTAATTTTAGCTGCAAACACTACTTATAACGTCATGAAACATACTAAGTCATGCAAGCACGTCTTGAGGCTAACTTTTGAATGTCTTGGACGTTCTTCGACGTTTCACTTCCAAACTCTTCCAAACTAAAAAAACTGCCTCTGAACACCATTATTGAAAATTTTAAGACCTTTTAAGCTCATGACACATATGTTAGGCTCTATTTTGACCTAATTAATTTTGGGGTTCTTACATTGGATCTCCTTTAGAGCAATGATCAACAAGGTCACCTTTCTCATTTGGCGAGTCACCTTTTTTTTGGAGTTCGTAACCAGTCACGAGAGGAAACAGTGGTGTGCATTGTGACTTTAGGTGATATCATGCTCACTAGGCAATCTACCTTTCTATTTTGCAAATCATCAATGTATAATTTGCACTTCTTTTTTTATTTTTTTTCATTCTTCCAGACATTCATTCTTTCTTTATCCATTAGCGGTCATAGTTGCAAGTAATCAAAATTTCATCAGAATAAGACAAAATTAGGCATTGAGGACACAAATTATTGAACTAAATAAATCATAAATGAGTGCAAATCTACCACTTATCAACACCCCAGCTTATACTTTTACTTTTTCTCAAGTAAATCAAGAACACAATTAGATCAAAAAGGTTGTTGACAACAATATTGATAGGAGTATAGGCAATTTATAGAGACTTTCTCAAAAACATTACTACACTCATACCTGATAAAAAAAATCTTCAATGAGACAAGGACGGTTCAAACAAGCACGATCTCACTTTAGCTTCTTTTCTAATGCAAGACCATTTTTTCAATAATTGCATTAAGTGCCCTCACATCAAGAACGATTATATGATCTCACAAAGAAAATCAACAAAAACATAAGGAACCATGCAAAATCCATTCTCTAAAGAGCAACCCCAGTTAGTTTTGTCCCTCTACCCAATTGTTGCCAAAGCTCCACGCCCTTACATGTACAGGATTTTAGAAAGAGGACTAATAAAGAAAATTTAGGACTCCACATTCATGTTTTCAAGTAATATTCACCACACATGACACTTCAAAATACAGTCATTTAGCACATCCCAAAAATATCAAAAGTGTGTGTGATGTTCATTGTAAGGCTCACATAGTCAACAAAATATTCAAAGAGATCACTCAAAAGCGCATCAACATCAACTCCATTCTCGAATCACCAACACTATATATCATCCTCATCATGAGTAATATACAAGACATCAATATTGAACACAATTGATCCTTGAATCATTATCCATGGAAACTCAAGCATTTAATGATTTTTAAAACTCATGGAGGGATTGCCAAATTGAGATAAAACAAAAAAGGCAATCGCGATACACTAAACCAAAAGAAATACTATAATATAAACAAAAGTAAACTAATAAAATTACCTGGAACTAAAAAGTAAGAAGATCCAAAGTAGAAGGGAAATATTGGATTAAGAACCTCCCACAAAATAGAAATATGTAGTGTCCTCAATGCAAAGATAGTAAATAATTTTGATAGGCTTTGCTTGAGGAATACTCCCATATAGAGTCTCTAGAAGGAACCACCCAGGGCATTAATTCTCAAAAATAAAATCAATGCGGGTAGCATTGTAGTATCAACTGATACGTCACAACCCATCAAAAAACTGGGAAGTATAGTGAGGTATGAAGCGACTCAGCTAGTGCCAACAGCTGAAGTCTCCTGAAGGTGTCTCTCCAGGGTGGCTTGAACAATCTTCTCCCCTATTTGTTGTAGCTATATGATAGTTTGTGTAATTTGGTGCTCATCGTACTCACTCTTTAAATCCTCCTTATCTATAATCTCGGCCAAATAATCATCAGCCTTCTCAATGTACACATCAACATCATCACACTAGATGTAAGCTCACTATTTGACATTATCGGTTGTAGAACAGAGGCTAGTGCATTTTATAGGATAGATCGTCCATAGCATAAAGAAGTCTATCGACTATCGTTGAGACATATCCGCTCGCAAAGTAGAAAGCTTGCCCTTCATGATGTCCACCAGACTGGAACTACCCCCATCCTTCTGTAGTGACTCAAATCGCGCAGTTAGGTTATCCAATCTTACGCCATGGTACTCAACTAACTTCTCAAACCTAGTCACTATGTCCCTCAAAAGATCCCAAATGCATGCTCAATAGAATTATTAATAACCCTGGGCACATCCTTCTCAACCCTCGTGGCTCTAACATCCACCAATCGGGAGAGACTATACATCTGATATATCAAGGCTTGGACAAAGAGGGGACGAGTAAAAACAGTGGAGGTATTCATAACAAAAACCATTGAAGAACTAGTAGGAGTAATAGAAGATGTTGAAAGAACATTAGAATAGGAATATATAAATGCCTGCTCCATAGAAGTATCATGTGTATTGACCTCATATAATTGGTTTCCTAGATCAAATACGGGCACAATTTTTAGTGGTGGCATCTTCTCCCTAGTTGTATCATCCCTTGATTAATCAGCCTCACTCTCTCAAATGTCGTCGGAAGAGGCCGGTGTGAACCATACATCATATTACCCTAAAAAGGAAATTATGATCTTTCGTACAACTAAGTAATGAGGATTGGGAAAGGAAGGTAGGTCTACACTTTACTAGACTTTATAAGCATATCCTCCACAATTATTGACCCTGCAAGACATTGGATTTGAAAAAGGCTATAAATGGGTCAACTGGGAAACTCACAAGCCAAAGAAGTGGACCATGGAACCCTTTTCAGATCCCAGTCTTTTAAAGAGCTCGTGGAAGGTTTCTAGAGCCTTCCCAGGAGTCTTCACTTTGACAGATGCCTAGATTGTAACATTATCTAAAGCCTGCATTAGTGAAGAACCTAGTACTTTTTCATAATGTGTTATTGGGTTACTGCATTCATAGCCTATATTGAGAAATATGGGCATATTATAGAATATTGGTAAGGGGTGTAGTCAAATCTATGTCTATAAAGAATTGGATCAATGAAATACCCTAAGCTAAAATTATCATTCTCAGTCTAAAACATATGTACGGCATCCAAGTGTAAGCCTAGGTACATAGCGCCGGACAGTCAAATGATTATTGGCGATTAAGCAGTGCCCAGGGACATAGTGAGGATCTTTGGGACAATAAGTAAACATTCCAAATGAACCTTCCAAAATAGTTATGTAGAAAAGTACACGGAGCACATATGCTTGGTGAGGATCCTTGGAACAATAGGTAAACAATCCAAATGAAACTTCCAGAATAGTTAGTTAGGAAAGTACATGCAACACATCTGCAAGCACATTTGAAAGCTCATGTGCCACTGGCCAAAAGACAAGCTAACCTATTGAGGACAAGCGCGCGACTGGGTCAGCCCATGTGGGGCCAAGCTCCTATGTCGATGTCCTAGATGTTTACCAACGACATATTTGAAATAAACTAACCTTAGACACAACCAAAACATAATAACCTACGGGGACCGGTCCACCTAAGGAACCCCCCCCCCCCCCCCCCCCTTTATTTGGGTGCCATTAAAACAAGTAACTACCGGAAGAAAACATCTAGTACCTAATAGGTTGTCCAAAAGGGTTGGTTATGGTCCGAATGGAATTAGGTGACTTTAGTAATTATGCACCAAGTCACTTAATATAATTAAGATTACAAACTTAATTATTAATTGGAAAATCAAAATCATGTTAAAAACCTAGAAATTTCCATGATTGGC
Source organism: Solanum habrochaites (assembly GCA_027704765.1). Classification (NCBI taxonomy): domain Eukaryota; kingdom Viridiplantae; phylum Streptophyta; class Magnoliopsida; order Solanales; family Solanaceae; genus Solanum; species Solanum habrochaites. The sequence continues at coordinate 26,785,459 of JAKWJA010002497.1, forward strand.
TTAGTCAAGGTTGTTCTCCTATTTTGAGCAATTAGAAGGGGGCTTTTGGTAATTAGCTAATTGTTAACTAATTAACTGAATTAACCGATGTTCAAATAGTAAATATCAGTTCCTAATACTTATACTCACGTACAATCACTAGAAAACTCATGACTCAAAACAGTAAGCAAACGTAAGGAAAAATAGAAAATTCTCCTTAGGCGATGTCAAGGCTATTCTTCAAGGTTTTTGAGCAAAGTGAAAGGTGATCGTCGTAGATTAAATTCTACAATAAGGATTGGGTTTTATCTCTTGGTTTCCTTCCCATAAGAGTCTTTTCAAACATTATGAATTCATGAGATCTTTAACTAGGGTTGTTCGTAATGAAATTTTATAATGTTCATCTCCCTAGTTTTCCCTATTTTCGACTTCTAGTAGTATGTATAATGCAAAATCTCGAGCATGTTATTGGTATGTGGTGCTAACTGATCATTATATGATTCAATCATGTCAAATGAGACATATAGGATAGATTCGTATGATTGATGCCAAATTGTGTTCGAGAAGATGAAATTGTTATAACTCATTTATGAAATTTAGTTTATTGTAGAAAAAATGAAGTTTTTGACTTTACTATCTATGTTTACAGTATATATGTTGTAAGCATTTGAATCATTGTGCCAATAAGACAAGATGTAATCAAAGGAGAATTAATGAATCTTAAATGCGGAAATCAACTTGAGTGGGCCAATCTAACACTAAAATTGTTCTTACAAGCCAATTTAAATGTTAAAGTTGCTGCTAAAAATGAAGGTTTAGATTACTATAATATATTTTTTTTTTTTGGTTGGGGAAAATATTTGGCTCTGAAAAATTGTGTTTGAGATTTTTTTTGTGAAGAGAAATTGTTCCTTATAAGTAATCAACTGTTAAAAGGGCTGTTGACATGATGAAGATTACTTTTACAATGTATTCATGAAACAATTGACTTGGCTAGTGATAAATATCATATTTTGATTTATGCCAATAAAGTGGCTAACAAGGTATTACAAAATATGATATAAAAATTGGACTATGCGAAGTTAACCTAAGAACATGACCAATATAACTCAATGGAATTCATAACCACGGGTATGCCAATCATTGGACAAGTCCAACATATGTATCCAAATGGAAATTGAATTATAGTAGTACATTGAAAAAGTTATCATTTCACAAAGAATGGTATAAGGATACAAATGGACATTGAGCAACATAAGGTGAGTGATGAAATAACTAAAATCTTATGAGTTCTGAAATGACCGGAATGGGGTGGTAAAGGAAGTGAGACAAGTATGGAAAACCTTGCACTAAAAAATGATGTTGAGATACTCGTAAGAAAGTGTCAAAAATCATGAGACAAGTCTAATTAATACCATTGATGAAAATGTAAGGTTTAAGTTAAAATTCATAGAACGAAAGGTGATTCAAGTGTTCATCACTGAGTTAAGAATACCTATATTAGAAGCAAGCTTCATATTGTATGAGTAACTGCTAAAAGTTCAATAAAGATAAGAAATTGAGTAAAGAACCGATAGACTAGCAATGAGCTTGGGCAGAACATATAAGCATCATGAGATGAGTCTACCACAAGGGGATGAAGCAGGTCTCTGAAAATCTCCTAGTATTTAAACGATGTTGCAAGGAAATCGAAGATAGCCAGGGATTCCCCTAGAGCAGCTAGGTAGTATCGATTTCCTTTGGCAGGTTGAAACCACCCTTTTGTGTGGGGTAGACACGGCTTTTAGTTTATCTCAAATGACTATGTCGGTTAAAAGATCAAAGATAAGATTCGGTTTCATCTGTAGCTGAAACCACCTCTAACGGTGTGGGGAAGAACTAGACTTGGTTCAACTTTAGCGGTGAACCACCCCTTTTCAGCGTGAGGCAGACACTAGATTCTGTTAAACTAACATGGTCTAGGGTTTCATGATCGATTGAACCACCCTTTATGGTGTGGGGCAGACAATGATTCTGTTAGCTCTCATGGATCTACTTTGTTAATGCTAAAAATTACTTAATGAAAGTAAGAAACGAATGAAAGTAGAATGTCAGTGAACAACAGATCAAAGAAGCAAAAATAGAACGTAGGTTAAAAGTGAGCTAAGTAAGCTTACGAATGTCCAATACCAGGCTTTTGATAAGAATGAAGTCTTAAAAATTAGTGGTTTATGCCAATATTGGGAGCAGAATATATGCCTCAAGATTCATATATTAGGTTACAACAACCAATTAATGGTCATAGTCAATAATGTCTATAAATAATATGACCAATTTAATAAGAATGGAACATATAAACGTGTAAGTAAGGTAGCAAACATTTCCTTGTCTTTTGGATTACTTACTCGATTCATTGTAGGTACGGGCATTACGATAAATCATTGCACTTGTAATTAAAAACGTAAGATCAAAGAAGTTCTTGAACTACACACAAAAAGAAGACAAACTACTTAAAAATAAACTAAGCGGAGGAGAAAAGCTTGCCTCCTCAGGGAGCAAATTTCTTAAGGGTTTTTTGCAGTTTTGTCTAAATTATGTTCTGATTCCAATGTTCTTATGTTCATATAGAAATATATTGTATGCATAATTGCATGAGAACATGTCATATTCATACATGAATCAAAACATAATTAAGAAAGTTAGAAAGTGACTTAAACTTTCCAGAAAGGACATGTTGCTTTAGAAGAGGTTTTCCCGGCTCATGCATAGATAGTTCTTATGTGTTTATGTTCATACACCCATACTTAATACAAGTGTGTAATAACCCTATATATTATTATTATTTTTATAGGTGCATGTTCTAGAGAAGATTGAAGATTCGACGAAGCGGTTTGGATTAGCAATCTCCAGACTTTGGTAGGTCCTCTTAAGTTCAAGGATGCTATACTTTATTATTCTAGCTTTAGTACAATAGACATAGCTGGTGGATGTATTCCCTAGCATTTCATTTCAAACATTTTTTCAAGCGTTTGTAATAAGGTCGATAGGCAAAGTATTATTATTATTATGATTCTCTATTTTGATTGTTTAATCTTTAATAGATGGTTGCTTTAGTTTGAGCTTATTAGAATATCAATATTATGTAGTATCATATGAAATCTATGTATACTTTATTAAAGTATTAAAAAGTTTAAAATTTCGCAAATCTAACTGTATTATTATTGTGATGAAAGCTAAGAAGAGGCTTGTCTGTGACCACTGAGAGGTTGACGATGTCGGTCTCATCTGAGGTCTAGATTTCGGGTGTGATAAACTTTGTATTAGAGAATGAGGTTAAATCTAATAGGAACTAAGGCTCAAAAAAACCACGTTGCGTAATTTCTAAATTATGGTTGAGAAGTGAAACACAATCATGAATATGAGATTAAGTGATTTTAGGAATCTTCCCTTCTTCTACTCTTTATCGTTATGCGTAGTGTTTTGAAATTTTGTGTGATTCTAGAATCTAACTTCCTTCTTATGTGTGTGTGTAGAACAATGAACACAAGCATAAACATAGGTAGAAGAGTTGAAGAAGCAACTTTTTGAGGAAACCAAGCTCCTCCTCAAGCCCTAGCTGCTAAAGTACAAGTGTCTTCCAGCTAGCTGCGTTGATGGATGGAGAAGTGAGAGAAGCACTAATTCATATGGCCCAAGACATCCCTACTCAGGCACAGGCTATCATAGCGCCGGCCAAACAAAATAAACCAAACGAATACAAAAAAAACCCAAACCAAAGACACTACAACCAAAAAAACAAATAATAACAACAAAATAGAGAGAGTGCTCCCAGGGAGAGCCCACATGCTAGCACCATGGCTAGAAGACTGAGGTACTTCACCTGAATGAATCCTCTAGTCTACTTCGGGTCCAGAACTAATAAAGATCCCCCGGAGTTTGTGGATGTGTTTTAAAAAAATTTATGTGCCATGGGTGTTAATGAAAATAAGAAGGCTGAATTGGCTACATATCAACTCAAAGTTGTGGCTCAGGTGTGGTACATAATGTGGGTACATGGGTGAGAACCATGAGAATTCCCCATCACTTAGGACATTCACAAGACTACATTCCTAGAGAGGATCTTTCCCAGAGAGCAGAGAGAGGCTAAGGTTGAGAAGTTCATCAACCTACGACTGGGAGGTATGTCAGTCAAGTAATACTCCTTGAAATTTGTTAAGCTTTCCAAATATGCTTCTTCCCTGGTGTCCAATTAAAGGGATAAGATTAAGAGGTTGGGTGAGGTATCTATCGGAGAATTGTGTCGGAGGGACTTCTTCGGGGCAGCCATGGTAAATGATAAACATGAGACCTTGGTTAGGTTGATGAAATCTATTCTTGTAGAAGGTGGAAGGATTGAGTCGTAAAACAAAGAGAGGTCGGAAGGTAAGAAAGCATAGCCTAGATCAGGCTAGTAGACACGACTAGTAGGACTTCGGGTGAGAGAAACAAAAGAGGCCACAAGTTCAAAGAAGGGTAAAAAGGAACTATTTTTGGGGCGGGGGGAGAGGTGGAGGGGGGGGGACTGAGCGGGCTTTTCCTGTCTTTTACTTTTTTGTTCTAAAGGTAATCCTACTCCTTCTAAAAACACTAATGCTACAGGGAACAAGTCTTGCCCCTAGAAGGACAATGATAGAAATGCTAGAGTAACAGCTAGTCGTGTGGTATGTGTGGTCGTTTGCATGGGGGTGAGTGTCTGGTAGGTACTAATTCTTGCTATAGGTGTGGCAAGAGTGGGAATATTGTCAAGGACTGCCCACATGTAAAGAATCAGGCCAAGGAATATGCACAGCCTAGTCCTAATCCTACTGCTGCAACTGACCCTCCCATGAGGAACAGATTCTATGCTTTGAAAGGTAGAGAGGAGCAGGAGAAGTCAGATGATGTGGTAACTTTTACGTTGCATGTCATCTCTTTTCCTCTATATGCATTGTTAGATCCAGAATCCACATTCTCATTTGTTACTTTAGTAGCTAGTAAATTTGACTTGCTTCTTCAGATCTTGCATCAAACATTTCAAGTTAGTACTCCCATAGGAGACAGCATTAGGGTAGAAAGAGTTTACAAATATTGCCTAATTAATGTTCTTGATAGAGTCACCTATGTTGATTTAATAGAATTAACCATGCTTGATTTTGATATTATTTTTGGTATGGATTGGATCTATAAGTATTACTCTACCATATACTGTCAAAATAGGGTAGTAAGTTTTGAGTTTCCGAATGAGTTAGAGCTGGAACAGGAAGGGCGTCGTTCAAATCCAACAAGCCAAATAGTTTCCAATCTTAAAGCCAAAAAGATGTTATCTAAGGGGTATTTATAAAACTTAGTCAGAGTCAATGACTTAGAGTATGAGGTTCCTTCCATAGACTCTGTGTCCATAGTGAATGAATTTCAAGATGTCTTTCCGGACGATTTACAAGGAATTCGTCCTAAACGCAAAATTGATTTTTGTGTTGACTTAGATCCCAACACCAAACCAATTTCCATTCCTCCCTATAAAATGGCTCTAGTTGAACTCAAAAAGTTGAAGTTACAGTTAAAAGATCTACTAGATAAGGGCTTCATCCAGCCTAGCATATCCCTATGGGGTGCTCCAGTGTTGTTCGTTAAGAAAACGGATGGAACCCTTAGAATGTGTATTGATTATCGACAACTCAACAAATTCACTATAAAAACAAATACCCTCTTCCCAGAATCGATGATCTATTTGATTAACTCCAAGGTTCAAGTTTCTATTCTAAAATAGATCTCTGATCAGGGTATCACTAGCTTAGAATAAGACAACGGGACATTCCTAAGACTGTCTTCCATACTAGGTATGGTCATATGAGTTTCTTGATATGTCATTTGGTCTCACTAACGCACCAGCCGTGTTTATGGTCCTTATTAATAGGGTTTTCCTGAATACCTTGATTCTTTTGTCATAGTATTCATAGATTACATCCTCATATACTCTAAGAACAGCGAGGAGCATGAACAACATTTGAGAATAACATTGCAAGAACTCAGAGAACATCACTTGTATGCAAAATTTAGCAAATATGATTTTTGGCTGAGATCACTGACCTTTCTTGGTCAAATTGTCCGACCAGGGTGTAGAGGTTGATCAAGAAAAGAATGAGGCAATAAAGAATTGGTCAAGACCCCTAACTCCTACAAACATCCAGAGTTTCTTGGGTTCAGATAATTACTATTGCAGGTTTGTTGAGGGTTTTTCTCCATGTTTCCCCCGGACCGCTTTAACAAAAGAAGGTGAGTTTGAGTGGTCTAGAATTGTGAATTTAAGAGCTCAAAGACGACTCAATTCAGCCTAGTTATCACGGCCAAGGAGTTCTGTAGGGTATGTGGTATATGTGATTTTTCCGAGTAGTTTTGGATGTAATCTATGTTGATCATGAGGTGATTGCAGATTTTTTTTTTTTTTTCAAAATTTTTTTGTGCATACACTTTAAAATCCATAAGAAGAATTCTACTCTGATCTTGAGTTAGTTGTTATGGTATTTTGCTATTAATATTTGATCATTACTATAGATGTATATGTTACTGTATTAATAACCATAAACGTCTTCATAGGCTTTTGATGTGGGAAGGAGTGAAGCCGACGACTTCACCCACAATCGACATCAAAAAGGTTTCAAGGGGAGGCAGTTTTAATGGTTCTCACTCTAGAGGACAGAGCTCCGGAGGTTAACTCAAGTCGACCAATTCAGTCTTCACTACGACTGTAGTTGGGGTCCCACCTCAGAACGGTCAACACTACTCCGAGAGACCTATATGAACCCCGAGATGTTATGGATGTGGGGAGGTTGGACCATCAAGAGGTATTGTCCAAACCAGAGTTACAAACCCCACTAGCTAGAGGTGAGGTTGGTCATGGTAGAGGCCGCTTTTCGGAGGACGTGTGGTGTCGAGGTAATGGTGTCCACAAACGGCAGAGGTGATGGGCAAAATGGAGCCACTACTACGCCACATGGTAGGGGCAATGGACAACAAACGATAGGGCCCATTGTTACGCTTTTCCTGGAGATCTGAAGCGGAGGCGTCTGATGCTGTTATCACAGGTAATCTTTTGGTTTGGGATTGCATGGATCTGTATTATTTGACCCTGGCTCCACGTTTCATGTATCTTCATCATTTGCTAATGTTTAAAATGCATTGTGAATTACTTGACATGCCTATTCGTGTTTCTACACCGGTGGGTGAGTCTGTGGTAGTTGAAAAGGTACATAGGTCTTGTTTGGTGAACTTTGTGGGAGCAACACTTATGTAATTTGGTTATTTAGAAATGGGTGACTTTGTGTAATTCTGGGTATGACTTGGCTTTCTCTCCCAAATTTTGCGATCTTGGATTATAATGCTAAAACTGTGACATTGGCCACCTGGGACAGATCCGTTAGTGTGGAAGGTGACTACACTTCCAATCCGGTGCGTATCATCTCATTCCTTCGTGCTAAGAAAATGGTTAGTAAAGGGTGTTTAGCTTCTTGGCACATCTCAAGGATGACACTACCCAAGTACCTCGATTGAGTCGTTTCGGTGGGTCCGTGAGTTTCTTGATGTGTTCCTGCAGATCTTCCTGGTATGCCACACCAGATAGGGATATTGACTTCTGTATCAATCTTGAACCGGGCACACGCCCCATTTCTATACCCCCCCGTATAGAATGGCTCCCATCGGAGTTAAGAGAGTTAAAGGCTCAACTTCAAGAGTTGTTGAGCAAGGCTTCATTAGACCAAGTGCATCTCCTTGGGGTGCTCCGGTTNAATCTGCAATAAATGGAGCATTAAGGAGAGAGGTAATGTAACAGTAATTATGAGAAGTGCTTTGGAGACAGTAGAATGGAGATAAGTTGTAAAGATATATGATTAGTAAGGAGATATCACAAAGGACGTGTTGTGGGGTATAAAGGAGGTTGAGACAAGTCTCACTTACACCTTAATACAATTATGAAAAGATAATAATATAGATGGTTGGTAATAATGCGAGACAAGTCTCATTCAACATCAAGAGATAATGTAAGTTAACTTCACATTATCAAGTAAAGAAAGAGATGGAGGGTTTATCAAAGAGGAAGTAACCTCATAAACTAGAAGAATTTCCTTAATGTTTTGAGTCAACTCAAAAGAGAAAGCAAAAAAAATTTGATCAAAGAACCGACAGAATACAGAAGTAGAAATGTGCTTTGCCAGACACATGTAAGCCTCATGATATGAGTCATACCACCACGGTGAATAAGTAGTCTCCGTATGTTCTAGTATTCGATTTATCTTGCCAGCATAGGAACTGACAGTTGGATTACACCTAAGCGAGTAGGTATGTGTGCGGTTCACATTGGCAGATGATTCAACTTTTTCGGGTGGGGAAGACACGTATTTCATGTTATTTCACATGATCGATGTCAGTAAATATGAAAGTTTTGTGAAGAAAAGTATTCGATTCACTTTAGTGTGAACCACCCCTTTTCGGTGTGGGAGGACACTAGATTTCATGTTATCTCATATGATCTTGATTCACTTTGATGAGTGAATCGCTCCTTTTTTTAGTGTGGGGCAGACACTGGATTTCGTGTTAGGTCGAATCATCTTAATTCTAAAGATGTCCTTAAGAAATCAAGAAAGAAATAAGAAGAGATGTATGTTCAAAGTGAGATAAGAAATTAAGAGCCTAAGAATATGAATTGTCATTGTTTGATAAAAATGAAGTTTTCAGCAAATAATGAGCATATCCAATAATGATTTCTTTTATCATGAAAAAATGGATAGACAAATAAAAATGGCTTATAATGACTTCTTATATTATGCAATAAAGGGGAGTAAAATATAATGGCTAATTAATGCGCCACGATATACCTAATATGAAAAATGATGAAATAAGTGGTCTAGCCAATAAAGATTGGCTTATAAAGTGTTCCTGCCCAACGAATCTAGAATGGAAAGAATAAGTTGTTGTAAGGATAGCCAAATCATTTCCTTAGTCCTTGGACTACTTACTTGATTCATTGTACGTATGAGACTACATTGAATCATTGCACTTGTAAGTAAAACATAGTATCAAAAGAGATCATTGAACTACATTACAAGAAGAAGAAAAAGACTGAAAAAGAAAACTAAGTGTCAAAAAGGGGGCTCTCGGGTTATGGGCATCAAATTTAAAATTTTTTGCTCGAGTTGTTCTAAAATTATGTTTATGATTCTATGGTATTTATTTCATAATAAAAATATTTGTTGGGCTTTGCAATGTATTTAAAATACGTCATTTTCATACCACAATTTAACAAATAACAAATTCGGAAGTCTAGTGATGTTACTTCCAAAATGAAATGTTAGGTATAGAAGATCTTTACTTGATCTGCATAGTTATTATGTGTATGTGTGAATATCCCTACTAAGTACAAGTGTGTACTAACCCTATACTATTATTATCTTTATAGGTGCGGTCAACAAGGTTGAGATAATCATGCAAAGCTTTTGGATTCTCGATCTACAAGACTTTGGTAGGTCTCTTGAGTTAGAGGTGCTAAATTAATATCTAAGAGAGTACTTAGACATAGCTAGTGGTTTTTTACCTAGCGCCGTCTTTCAAGATATTATTTCGAAGCTTTGTATAAGGGCCATTTTGGCTAATATGAATTTTATTAATCTTTTGATTTGATTTGATTGATTCATACAAGTGTATTGGTTATTTGATTGAGCTAGTAGAATATTAATTCTATTATAAATATATGCCGTATGTATACTTAAATTATGTTCAAAAGTATAAATTTACATATTTAACTATATGAATTTGATGAAAAAAAGGAAGAGGCTTTCTGCGACCTCTGAGGGTTGTAACGACGACCAGTTAGTTGCATATGGATTCCAATTGAGTGTGACAGTAGTTTACCCCAAATCATAGTGAGGACTATAACCAACACGTGTACCATCCTAGGTTAGACTAGGATGGTTCTTAGTATTTACTTGTCTTTTATGTCACCCAGTAGGTCTTAGGTTTTCGATCCTTAGTTGTTACTTTTGTTTGTCTAGGTTAGTTAATTTATTAGGTAAGTTGGTTAGAGTGTAGGACCGTTTAAGGAGCTTGGCCCCACATGGTCTAACCCGGACGTACGCCTATCCCCAACCGCCTCTAAACTGAGTTGGTAAGCTTGTCTCTGGCTGGTTGCACATGAGCTTGCAATGGGTGCTTTACTTTCCTAACTAAACTATTCTGGAATGTTCATTGAATTTTTCTGATTGTCCCGGATCCTCACTATGGCCGTGGGCATGCTAATCTACCTGATCATTTTAAGTGGTCATGTGCTATAGTACCTAGGCTTGACACTTGGATGCCTAGTAAATAATGTGTTAAGTAGAGAATCAATAATTTTAGCTTAGGTGTTTATTGCAGGTAAAATTCTTAGACAAGCTTGGATTATATTTTAAATACTTGTGTAAACACAGAGATTGTCTAACTCCCTTAAGCCAATATTCTATAATATGCGCAATATTTCTCATTATTGAGCATTGGGATGCCTATGTACCCCAATGCACATTCTTAAAAATTTACTAGGATCTTCACCTGTCATGTACATTTTCTGGAATGTTACATAATCCCCCCTTAGGGACATTCATCCATGAATGACACTACACATCATCTTAAAATAAAGAGGGTATTTTTGAAAAATACATCAAATACTTGAAACTTTACTCGTTGTGAATATCTGATTCACAACTTACTCTTGATGATGCACTTCACTCAAAGCTTATCTGAAGCTTTATATCTAAGATTGAGGAACTTCCTTTCCAAGTCATACTAAACTGTAATGCACCATCACAACTCCATGGAACACAAAATCGGTCAACGCTTAAAAAACCAGTAACATGAAGCAGCATGAATCCATTCTATATAGGAATTATGGAAACACAAAAACCGACTAAAACGACAAAATCAGAGTTTCATAAAAAATCAACAACTGTAGGAATAAAATATCTAATCTCAAGGAACGAACACGTGAGGAACCGGGATCTCATATCGGTCCTCGCGCCGGTACCATGAGCTCTCTGAACAAGGTGGTTTTCCATAACATTTTTACGTGGCACCTCCTGTTCCTCAGACGCTTCATTGGCAATCTAAAATTTCAACTAAGTAACCTCTACCTAAGTAAGGTCTCTCGACTACCTAATCCCGCACAGGCAGAATGGACTGCTGGATCGCCTAGACACTTTTAAGCATCTAAACAGAAAATCATGATAACAAAGCCAAGTCATTTGTAATGTAGGGTTAGATAGGGGGGGGAATAACATTCCCTACTCGCTGTAAGATCTCATAAGGACCATGGGGTAGTACCTCGGGACTCAAATTCCCCCCTTTCTTACCAAACTCATTACCCTATTCATGGGTGATATCTGTTAGGTAAACTTGATCACCTACTCTTAACTCAAGGGCTCCTCTCTTCCTGTTATCACCATAGGATGTTTTTGACCCTGTAAAGCAGTTAGACGAATTTATCCACTGACGTTAAATTTACCACAGCCCTCATGTTGATATGAGGGGCTAAGGAATAGCAAGATCTCCACCTCAAACCAAACCCAACTTGATTACCAACAATACCATCCATATAGTGCTTCAAAGTGTGCCATACAGTAATCCATAGTGGAATGGGTAGCTTATTATATAAAGACAATCATGGCGATTGATCATTCCCAAATCCCGTAAGTCCATAACACATGCTCTCAGCATGTACTTAAAGGGTAATGACTTGAGTACACCACTGCTTGTCAAACCATATAGGGTGAAATGCAGTATTAGTCTTCAATATGTGTACACAAAGCGTCTTTTGGAAAGATCTCCACAAGTAGAAGGAACTGGGTTTCCTATCACACAAATTATGACTAAAGAAATCCCATTCCACTCCTATATCATCAATATAAACTTGGAATAAATCTTCGGCCCAGTCAGTGACTTCACAGTGCATGAAGTGCGCAAACATAGTTATCCTAGCAACAATGACCCCAATGTGAATCATGTAGTCTCTGGTCCGGGAAGACCACCAGAAAATAAATATTAATGCCCCCACTCCATTTGTAAGCTCATCACTTTGTAAGACCTCTAGGGTTAGGGTTCGGCCATAAGCGATTGGCAGTGGGGCACTTCTCCACAAATAGCACATATCGTCACTTTATACTTCTCACTATCAGATCTCCTGATGATATCAGATAACATTTGATGGAACCTCGATGAATGGATAGTGGAGCCATTGAGCCTTGCAATAATGTTAGTTCTAAGATTATCAACATTCGGCACACAAAATCTGTTACTGGTATCTCCATCCTCCCCTAGGAAGATTATTCATGAACTGTACTCACAATGAAGTTTTCAACTGATATGAGCTGGGTCGAGATGACTTCTATCTTAATCGACCCACACAATTGAGGATTCTATATGGAATGTAATGTGAACAGAGACCCCACTTGTGGTATCTATACCGTGTACCCTAATGCTAGCCAATGGTGTCTTTTTTTAACCATCTTCCTTCTTCTAACATCAATAGAACACACTGACCATGCCCAATCGGCCAAAGTGTTCAGCCACTTTGGACTTACCTGGGGTGTATAGTGGGCACTCATGTCAAAATTCCTTGAGCATCTCTAGCCAATCTTCTTTGACGAAAATTCATTCTCTCTGTGTTGTTATCACAAAGTCTACCACCTCTTGGAAGGATGTTGCCGTAGCCGCTACCAGTAAGGCTGAAATCCGCAATTCTGACCTCAACCCCTTCACAAAACGGCGAATCCGTTCTTGTGGACTGAAACAAAGTTGGGTGGCGTATCTGGATAGTGCGCGAAATTTAGCCTCATACGCGTTAACTGTCATCCTCCCTTGCTCTAGACTCAAGAACTCGTCCCTTTTTCTATCTCTCAAAGTCCTTGGGATATACTTCTCCATAAACAGAGTAGAGAATGATTCCCAAGTCATAGGTGGTGCCTCTGTTGGTTGACACTCAACATGTGACCGCCACCACATTTTGGCGTTCCCTTGAAACTGATAGCTCACGAACTCAACGCCAAACCGTTCTACTATACCCATCTTGTGTAGTAGCTCATGACAATCAACCAGAAAATCGTAGGCATCCTCTGATTCTGCGCCCTTAAAGACTGGAGGTTTCAATTTCAAGAACTTACTGAAAAGTTCATGCTGATCATTTGTCATAATAGGCCCAGTAGTCAAACGTGGAAATGTGCCTATTCCCAATGATGCATCCATGCGGGGAGCCATCGTAGCCGCATGTCGTACCTCTGAAACCGTGGGTGTTGGTGTAGAAACCACTGGAGGTGCCTGACCCTGATCGGATAACCCACTAAGATAAGCAAGTACTTGGTTGATCATCTCTGGGGTAGGTTGGGGTAGCATTTCCTCATTCTGCCCTTGTTCATTCTCCCCTTCCTCCCCCTCTCTTATCACCTCCTCGGTCGGTGGAGGAGTCACCGCCCTAGTATCAGATGGGCTAGGTGCTTGTCCTCTTCCTCTAGAGGACGTCCTCCCACGACCTCTCCCACGGCCTCTTGTCGTTGCTCTTCCTCGAGCTACAGCCCCAGTGGCTGGCTCAGTCGTTTCTTGTCGTTCCGTTGTTGCTGCTGGTGCGGTCGTTGCTCTAGTTCTAACCATCTGCGAAATAGAGTGAAGATGGTCAGATACCAATTCGTATCGCCCAGATACCAATTGGACTCAAGTAGTAGCACGAAAGAAGAATGAAAGAGTGAAATTTTCCTAAAGTCTTATAGCCTCTCAAGGAAAAGTAAAGGCGTCCCCCTACCGTTCCTTAAGACTCTACTAGACCTGTTCTTGTGTGATGAGACCAATGAACCTAATGCTCTGATACCAAGTTTGTCACGACCCAAATCAGGGACGCGACTGGCACCCACATTTACCCTCCTATGTGAGCGAACCAACCCATCTAAACCTTAACATTTCAAGATATATCAACAGAAAATAATGCGGAAGACTTAAACTCATTAATAAAACAATTCAATACTATTATTATTATCCCCAAAATCTGGAAGTCATCATCACAAGACATCTATCTCAAATTACTTAACTAGGAATGTCTAAGAACAAAATAACTAAAAAGCTAAGCTAGTCCATGCCGGAAGTTCAAGGCATCAAGACTTGAAGAAGAAGACCCAGTCCAAGCTAGACGCATTAGCTCACCCTGAATTTCCGATGAAGTGAAGACTGGCTAGATCTGCTGTTGAGTTGAATTTGACGGAACGTTTGCTGCATTACACAAATAACAAAGAGGAAAACATAAAAGTAGGGGGTCAGTACAACCACACGTACTGAGTAGATATCATCGGCTAACTCAAAATAGGGAACAGTATATATCAATAATAAGGTAAATCAACTACAATACTCAACATGTAGCAATAACGACATGAATTCATCAATAACTACAACCGAGTTCACACATGAGGACTCAAGCCTCAATACCATACTTATTTGGGAATTAAGTTCATTAGATTGAGTATATTCATTATCTTTCAAGATTCATTATCTTTCTTCCTCTTGTGTCGGTACGTGACACTCCGATCCTCTATTTCTATCCTGGTGCCGGAACGTGGCACTCCGATCCTCATATTCTATCCTGGTACCGGAACGTGGCACCCGATCCATATACTATCCTGGTGTCGGAACGTGACACTCCGATCCTCATATTCTATCCTGGTACCGGAACGTGGCACCCGATCCATATACTATCCTGATGTCGGAACGTGACACTCCGATCCTCATATTCTATCCTGGTACCGGAACGTGGCACCCGATCCATATACTATCCTGGTGTCGGAACGTGACACTCCGATCCTCATATTCTATCCTGGTACCGGAACGTGGCACCCGATCCATATTCTATCCTGGTGTCGGAACGTGACACTCCGATCCTCATATTCTATCCTGGTACCGGAACGTGGCACCCGATCCCCTAATTCATCAAGCCTTCTTTCATACTAAGGCATCATCATTCTCATTATATAATATATCAAGTGAATTAGGGTTCTTTCAAGATTTGGGATTCAATAGCTTCATCATGCTTTGTTAATTCATCACAATTTTATAATCATAATCATGCAAGCATACAATTTAAGCACATAGCAGGTTTACAATACTATCAACACATAATATTCACTATTAAGAGTTCACTACGAATATCGTAACATAAACCATAACCTACCTCCACCGAAGAATTGAATCAACAAGCTATCTTCTCAAAATCCTTGCTATCCTCTTCGTCTCTCTCTCTTGATCGATTCTCTCTCTCTCTTGCTGTTCTTTCTATTTGTTTTGTTTTATTCAAACCCTCTTTCTTTTACCCTAATTAATATATAATTAAGAATAAAAGATGGCAATAATAATCCACTAATTAACTTAAGGTTACCTCTTTTAACCCCCAAGTAATTAGACCTATTAATATTAACCCTCAATCTTTATAATTAAGGAAAGAATAGTCAAAAACGACCCTTAAAACGTGTAAAGAAATCCGACCCGAACTGGGATTGCGTAGCCCGTGACGGGCCGTCGCGCCTGCGACGGTCCGTCCTGCTGTCCGTCGTATGCCACAGAAACTCATTTTTGAGTGGATGGCCTGTGACGGGCCGTCGCGCCTGCGACGGTCCGTCCTGCCACTCCGTCACGACGTTCAGAGAGTCGATTTTCAGTACCCAATTTCAGATTTTCTAAGTGTTTTGAAACGACACCTCCACGACGGTCCGTCGTGCCCGTGACGGTCCGTCGTGGCCTCCTTCACCTCTGCCAGTTTTTCCAGAATAAAATCTGTTGCTCAAAACGACTAAACAGGTCGTTACATCACATTTGTGATTGTGATCATTGTGATCGGTTAGATCGAATCTGTAACTCTCCGAGAGTCCATAAATTGGCATAGAACCTCACATGATGACCTAAGGCTTGAACACTGTTTATAGGCCTAAAATAATGTACTAAATTATTACAAAGTTTAGAGTCAAAACGTCAAGAAACGTCCATGACGTCCAGAAACTAGCGAAATAAAGGTTAGTGTGACTTGGCATGTTTCATGGCGTTTTAAGAGTCGAAATTTAATGAAAATTAGTAGAATGGTGTTAAAAAGTATTGGAGTGTGTTTAGAGTCTAAACATTTGGGTACGCCTCCCCAAATACAACTTGTGGACCGTCACATCTGACCTAAAATTGTCAAACTTAATAATGCATATCTACTAGTCAAACGATGAGCCATAGATGGCTTCGTAGGTTGACAAATTCTCAAAAATTATCCAAAAAAGAAATATCTTATCCAAATGATGCCTTGCTAGTAAGGGGTCGTCGATGGACATATGGACCGTAGGTCGTGGTCTCGTAGGTTGAGGTCTTTTTTGGCTGACTAAATTTTTAATGAGTGACTTAATTGGTTACTTACTTAGGTTGTTAATTAAATGTTAGGGGGTGTTTAATTTATTTATCTAACGGACTCTATAACACTTAACCCTCGTGAAACTAACCTAACACTCCTCAATTCCCAAACTCAAATTCATTCCACCTTTTCTCTACTTTCTCTCTCTTTCCAAAAAGAACACCGTTGAAGAAAAAGGTCATTCTTCAGTAGGGCATAAAGATTAAGATTTTCCTCTACAATTCTATAAAAATGACAAGTTATGGAAGCTATTCACTCTCCAAGAGGCTCTTCAAAGTTGATTTCTAACGTTGACAAAATCATGGATTTTCTTCTAATTCCCATATATATCCTTCAAATTGAATTTGGTTCGCATTTATTATTATAGATAGATTATGATTGATTATTGGTTAATTATGGAAATTCTTGGTATTTGACCTAGTTCTACAAAAGAAATTATGATTTGACCCTTTTCTCCTAGCCCTAGGTTATGATAAAATTTACTTAATATTGTATAGCTTACTATATATGATTTTTTTAATTATATTGATGGATGAATATGGTTGTATTGATTGTAAGATTTTGAAGGAGTCTTGTGAAGGTGAATTGGTAAGACTTTGTGCACTTGAGTTCTTTACTTCATTGATGATGACTTATACTTGATGATGATGTTCAATTGAAGTATTATATGTGATTGTATTAGGAAGGTGATGGAATGATGACTGTAATGGCATGTCTTGACTATATGAACTGTGATATTATGATTAAGGTTATGATTATATAAGGTTGATTGTGAATCACTTATGTGCCTTACTATGACTTGATTTTGATAAGTTGATCTCACAAATGAAGGGTTTTAATGAAAGATCATTCTCATGAAATACCTAATGAGCTAATGATATGATATAAAACGGGTTAGTCACCTATGACCTATATTAAGTTATGATGATTATAAAGGCTTACAGACATTTCTAAAATGGACTTTAGCTTTGCATCGAGTGAACTAGTTATGAGAGGTGTCCCTTCAAAATGTGGGAAGGAAGGTTCGCAATGGTTCTCATGAGATGGAGATTACAATGCAATTGTGCATAAAGAGGTTCTCTAGCATGTCTCCTAGTTCTTGAACTATGTTTTCCTCCATAGGAATACTAACTGGTGGATCAACCTAGAATGCTATGTTCATGTTTTTGTACTACTTTCAAGTAAAACACCTTCTTTCGGTGTAGGGTTTAGGAAGGTAAACTGAAAGTAATAAAGTAAACACTAACTAGGGCGACTTAAGGGGTTTTACTTAGTGTAGGTAGGGGAATGAGACTCTACTTATACATGGAACATATTGACCTTAAGGGAAGTACTAAGCGGTTGTTCTCATATACTTATGATATGAATGATATGTATAAGAAGACTTTACATGTTGATGATCCTATATGATGTTAGTTTCATTGATTGGTCTAAATTGATATATATGATGAATAACATGCATTATATGGAGATACATGATATGTTGACATTGCTTATGATCCTTTGTTTGGTTAAATTGATTTTGTGGGGTTATGAGACTTCAAATAAGCATTAAACTTGTAGGGTGGGGAAGGGTTTATGAGTAAGGGTCTTATATATTGTGGTAATTATGAATCTTGTACATGAATTGTTATTATAATGTTATATTAAACTTATTCATGCTTATATGATCTTAATGTTATGCTATTCATGTTGGTATGACTTTGTTACGCCCAAAATGATCTAAGGTGACCTAGATCCTCGTGGTAGTTACTTGAGTTAATTTTAAGTTAAACTACGTTAGTTTAGTGTCCTTAGTCATTGTGTGATGTTTGGTTAAGTTTGGAGTTCAATCGACCAAGAACGCCCATGACGTTCTGAAGTATGCCTTAGAATTAACTAGTGTGTCTTGTTGCGTTTGGACAAGTTTTACGTGTTTTTTTTAACTTGGATTGTATGTTTGTAAGACCGATAAAACTTAGTTTAGGTTTTTAACGTACGGTCATGACCCCACCTAGGACCCACAAGGGGCTCTAGATAAAGGGCCCAAGACTTGGGCAAAATCTACCAAAAAACAGTAGGCATCGACGACCCTAAGGACGGTTCGTTGGTCCCTCAATGGTCCGTCGACCTAGGTAGTCTATTTTACCAGTGATTTAAGTTTTCCATGATCCATTTTGATCTAAGTATCCACCAACGATACCCTACCAACGGTCCTTTGGTGAAGATTCGTCTGTGAGGCCTGCAAGTCTGTGAAGTTGCTGCCAACTTGGGGTGTTTTATGTGAATAAACCCCAAGTCTTTTAAGAACCTAGGTGGATAATTTTTTTTTAGTTTATATTAAAATAGTTCTTAAACCTAGACCTAGACAAGACCCCTCTCTTAAAAATCTCTCTAAAGACAAAATCTCTCTAAAGACAAAATCTCTCTAGAATCCATTGAAAATTAGAGGTCAAGGAAGGATAGGAGGTCTGGTTGGACGTGTATCTTCATCAAAAACTCTTGGATTTTGATTCCTTAAGTGATTATGGTATCCATTCTTGAATATCTCTTCATTCAAGAAGCCAACATTCGATAAGGTTTTCAAAATGGTTTCTAAACTCAAACTTCTTCTAACTTTGATTTCTTGTAGGGGTCTTCTTGTATTTAAGTTCTAATGGTTTAAATGTATTTATTTTGGGTTGAATTTATTTTTTTATGTTAAAACTCTAATGAAACTCTTGTTTATGCATACTTAAAACTTTTTGCTTGAAAATGGGTTATGTGAGCATGATTTGAGTAGGGTATGAAGTTGGGTATTCTTGTATTTGTCATGTTTGTGTAGCTACTTCCAAAAGGGTCTTCATATGGTGAAATATTGATAAATTGCTTATGAGTGATGATGGCTTCATTTGATTTCGAGTTTCTTTCATTATTTAGTTCTTATTATGAATTGATATTGAGTGGTATGGTCCATCTTATGGATAGCAGTGCTAATTGAGGAACTTGATGTTATTTAGTGTGTTTTGAATATGTAAGATTGAAGGTATAACATGTTAAATGAATATATATTCTAAATGGTTCTTGTATTGTGTTTGGTGTAGCTTTAATTGCATGTTTGACCTAGTATAAGTCTAAAGGAAGTATATGATTATGAGAAGCATGTATAGTGTGTAACTTGATGAATAAAGGTTAAAATATGTGTAGAACTTGATTAAAATGAAATTATTCTTATATGCAAGGTGTGGAAATGTACACAGACACACTTTAAATAATGTATTATGCCAAGTTGAGTAAAAAGGGGAATCTTGAGGTGGACACACTTCGTGAGTTGAGATGTGGGGTCTAGTAGAAACCTCTCCATTCCTAGTGATATTTCTATGATAGACTACTATGTTAAGAAATCTGTGGCGAGTTATTCCTAGCACCGAGAGCATATGAAGGAGAGGTGGATTACACTTCATGAATTGAGATGTTGTTTTTTTAAAGTACCTCTTGAGATGAGTAATCCTCGTTAGTAGAGAATGAGTTACCTAGTATAAATCTCCTTATGCCTTAACTTTGTGTCCACATAGGTGTAGATATTAGGAAAGCCATGTAAAAGCAAAAAAGCATGACCTTACTCTAGGAAAGTGAGGATCCTTCATCTGATAGGGGTCAATATCGGAATTCCATGTCTAACTCTGATGGTCTATGTGGGTTAATCTAATCCCCCACAAAGAATTGATTGAACTAAGTCTTCGAAAAAACGTACTACTAAGGGTAAGTGGTGGTTTGAGACTCTATCTAGTCACTGAACTAGGTAGGACCTTCCGAAAGGGAAGACTTGGTGCCAAACCTTCTAAAAGAATGTACTACGTAGGGTAGGTGGTGGTATGGGACGCTATCTACTCATTTCACTAAGTAGGCATTCAGAAAGAGAATACTTCGGTGGTTTGTTGGGTGTCTTTAATGTCTTTCCATTGATTGAGGGGTTTGTTTATCCCTATTGAATAAGTCGAAAGGGGTAGTGTTGAGGGTTGCTTTGGTGTGTATTGGAGGAGGAATATGCATACTTTCTTCATATCTTATGTTAGTGAGTCTTAAGATAGTTCCGAGGTAGGGAAACTCTTAAGAAAAATGAGTTCACTTTCTATTTCGCTTGGACTTGGAAGTTCACTCATTTAGTGTAATATAGTTCATTGTAATTGCTAAAGTTGAATTTATTGAGAATTCTTTAAATGATATATTGTTAATGTTCAAATTTATTTACTGTAAATGCTTAAGGAGTTCATTGTGAAGGTCAAGATGGTTTACTTTAATGTTTCTTGTTGGCTTAAAATTATGGGAATTCTTATCTAAGTCGTAAATGATGGTTATAAAATGTTTGCCGTTTGTATTCACGAATGTTTTACTCAAATTGCATGAAAAGATATTTTACTAAAATGTCACTTTTTACATGTTTTTGCATATACCATATTTAGTTCATTTTTTTGTACTAACCCCATACTTTTCTATACTATATAAGTAAAAGTGGTAAGCTTTTGAAGGTTTGAAGGCTACAAGGAAGAGCTTGGGAAAGTTTCTCTCAAGGCAAAGTATGTCCTCACATATTCGAGGGCGTAGTCCTTTTCTTAATTTTTATTTAAAGACTTGTTATGCATTTTACTTTAATGTAGAGAGCCATGTCCCTAAAATATTATGTTGTTTCTTTAAGTTGTATTGTGACGACGAGATTCTCTATGTATTTATTAAACATTGTCTTTTATTAATTATTCCTGAACAGTTTTAAATTTTTTCACTACTTTTAATGTCTTATGTAATGAACGATAGTAAAGGGCTTGTACAAGACCCCAAGGGGTCAAGTACGCCCGGTCACGAAACGAGGGTTCTCCTTAACTTCAAGGGATGCTTTTGGTTCGTGACAGCCTTTGTATCAGAGCATAAGCTTATGGGAAATAGTTTATGTTCTAAAAGTCTAACAAGCCACATCTAGTAGTATCTTGGTCATTGGTGTGAGTTGCAACACATCCATGGACAAGAGGCTATAGGATGATCGAAGTTTCCTTTTCTTCTCTATTTTAATGTCGTGCCTTAGAGTTGAGTCATATAAGGTATCTTCTCTTAAACTCATCTCATTGTGTTTATTGGACATGGATACGAGGATATCGACCGCTAGAAGGGAGGAGGGTGGTTTAGCTAATGAGAGGATCCCTATTCGTGACCAAGTTCCTATTGTCAGCCTAGAGGAGGAAGAGAATGTGGAGGTTCCCCTTCAAGAACCTCAAGTGCCTTCGGAACCCCGAGGACCTCAAGTGCCTTCTATGCCTCAAGCTCTTTTTGTTGAGGATGGATATGACTAATGCGGAGTTGCGGGCTGCCCTAATGAACTTGACCCAACTCATGACGGCTCAAGCTCATGTTTTCAACAATTACTTTGTGGGCCAAGCTAACCAAGCAGATATGCCCCAACCAAATGCTAGTACTCCCACCTCTAGGATTCGGGATTTCATTAGGATGAACCCTCCTACTTTCCATGGCACTAAGGTGGATGAAGATCCAAAAGGTTTCATAGATGAGGTTTTCAAAGTGGTATATTCTATGGGTGTGACCCCTAGGGAAAAAGCAGAGTTAGTCGCTTACCAACGTAAGAATGTTGCTCAAGTGTGGTATGAGCAATAGAGAAGTCAGAGACCCTTAGAAAGAGGTTTGGTTGATTGGAAGGAATTCAAAGAGGCTTTCCTACACAGGTTCTTTCCCTTAGAATGGAGGGAGAAGAAGATGGTTGAATTCATGAACCTTCATCACGGGGGAATGAGTGTGCAAGAGTACTCTATCAAATTCACCCAACTCTCTAATTATCCCCCAATCATGGTAGCCAACCCTAGGGATAGGATGAACAAGTTTGTGATGGGAGTGTCTAGCTTGGTGGAAAATGAGTGTCGTACGGCAATGCTGCATAATGATATGGATGTCTCTAGGCTCATGGTTTATGCGCAACAAATTGAGGAGTCCAAAATTAGGGAGATAAGGCAAGAGAGTAAAAGGCCTAGGTCGGATGATTGTAGTCACCAAAGTCCTAAGAATAGGTTTTATCCCCATGATTCTTCCATGGGAAACAAAGATAGGTCTCCAAATCATCATTCTCAAGGTGGTGGTCATTCATATGAAAGGGCTAAGTACCCTACTTGTGGAAACCAACATTGGGGTAATGGTCTTGCCAGAACAGATGGTTGTCTTGCATGTGGTAATAAGGTCCACAAGATGAGGGACTAACCAAACCTCAAATCAAGGGGGAAAGAGGTCAATCAAGCTTCCCTAGATCCTAATGCTCCCAAGAAGAAACCTTCATATGGAATGGGGGCTAGGAAGGGTAATTAATCTACATTGATGGTTTTGGTAAGTCTTCAGTCTTTTTATTGTTGCCTTTGTGTTATGAAGTGATATTATATGGTTTTATAGTTCATATGATCATATAATCTTGATGAATTACTTAAAAAATGATTTTTCAAAAAAATTTTGGTAACATGGCAGTGAACACAATGAACTTCACTTTAACAATTTGGATTTTTTAGGAAAATTGTGTTGTCTTGAATTGAAGTTTCAATGTGTATAAAAGTATTGTGTATGAGCATGTTTAATGTTAGGGAAGGTAGTTCCTCCATAAAAGAAAACTAAGAGTGAATTTTGACTTCTTGAAGTTTTGAGAAAAGAGTTTGTGTTTCTATGTATTTGAAAGTGTGAATTGATGCTCTTTGTTAGTTTATGCTTTAATTTTTGAGTTATTTGATCAAGATTGAAGTCTTTTATGTGATGGTAAGTTATTCCTTGTTATTCTTAAAGTTTAAGTGTCATTCGAGGATGAATGTTAATCTAAGTGGGGGAGAATGTTACGCCCCAAAACGAACTAAGGTGAACTAGAGCCTCGTGG
The DNA here is from genome assembly GCA_027704765.1 of Solanum habrochaites. Taxonomy (NCBI): domain Eukaryota; kingdom Viridiplantae; phylum Streptophyta; class Magnoliopsida; order Solanales; family Solanaceae; genus Solanum; species Solanum habrochaites. Next base: position 26,808,738 of record JAKWJA010002497.1, read on the forward strand.
ATGTTTTATGAGTTAATTTTAAGTCAAACTAAGTTAGTTTAGTTTCCTTAGTCAGTGTGTGAAGTTTTGTTATGTTTAGAGTTCAATCTACCAAGAACGTCCATGACGTTCGGAAAGTATGCCTTAGAATGTACTAGTGTGTCTTGTTGCGTTTACAATAGTTTTACGTGTTCATTTTATTTGAAACTTGCAATGGATGTTCCTAAGACATAGAAGACTTAGTTTAGGGGTTTAACGTCTGGGAACGACCCCACCTAGGACTTAAGTTAAACTAATTTAGTTTAGTTTCATTAGGAAGTGTGTGAATTTTGGTTAAGTTTGGAGTTCAATCGACCAAGAACGTCCATGATGTTCGGAAAGTATGTCTTAGAATGTAATAGTGTGTCTTGTTGTGTTTAGACGAGTTTTACGTGTTCGCGTTATTTGAAACTTGCATTGGATTTACCTAAGACCTAGACGACATAGTTTAGGGGTTAAACGTCCAGGCACAACTCCACCTAGGACCCACAAGGGGCACTAGATGAAGGTCCCAAGACTTGGGCCAAATCTGCCAAAAAGCAGTGGCCATTGACGACCCTAAGGATGACCCTTTGGTCCCTCAACAGTGCGTCGACCTATGGAGTCGATTGAACCAGTGATTTATGTTGTACATGCTCCATTTGGAGCTAAGTATCCACCAACGTTACCCTACCAACAGTCCGTTGGCTCAACAACGGTCCGTTGGTGAAGGTTCATCTGTGAGGCCTACAAGTCTATGAAGTTGCTGCCAACTTGAGGTGCTTTATGTAAATACATCCCAAATCTTTTAAGACCATAGGTGGATAATTTTAGTGTTTTTAGGTTATATCAAAATAGTTTTTAACCCTAGACCTAAACAAGACCTATCTCTTCAAAATATTCAAACTCTCTCTCTCAAGACTCCATTGAAAGCTAAAGGTAAAAGGAAGGATAGGAGGGAAGGTTGGACATGTCTCTTCATAAAAACATCTTGTATTTTTCTTCCTTAAGTTAGGTATGGTTCCATTCTTGAATATCTTTTCATTCAAGAATCCAACTTCCAAAAAGATTTTCAAAAGGGTTTCTAAATTTAACTTCTTCTAACTTTGATTTCTAGTAGAGGTCTTCTTGTATTTAAGTTCTAATGGATTAAATGTATTTAGTTTTGATCTAATTGATGAATTTGATGTTAAAATTCTAATAAAACTCTTTTTATGTATACTTTAACTTTGGGCTTTAAAATGGGTTATGTGAGCATGATTTGAGTAGGGTATGAACTTGGGTCTTCTTGTATTTGTCATGTTGGTGTAGCTACTGCCCTAAGGGACTTAATATTGGTAAATATTGATAAATTTCTTATGAGTTATGATTGTTTTATCTGATGTTGACTTGCTTTCATTATTTTATTCTATTATGAATTTATATTGAGTGGTATGGTCCATCTTATGGATGTCGGTACTTATTGAGGAACTTGATGTTATTTAGTATGTTTTGGAATATGTAATCTTGAAGGTTTCACCTGTGAAATGAAGAGATATTGGAAATGGGTCTTATATTGTGTTTGGTGCAGCTTGAATTGCATGTTTGACCTAGTTTAAGTCTAAAGGAAGTATATGATTATGAGAAGCATGTAGAGTGTGCAACTTGATGAACCAAGGTTAAAGTATGTGTAGAAATTTATGAGAATGAAATGATTCTTATATGCAAGGTGTGAACATGTACACATTCACACTTTAAAGAATGTATTATTCAAAGTTATCTTAAGGTGGACAAACTTCGTGAGTTGAGATGTGGGGTCTAGCAGCAACCTCTCCATTCCTAGTGAGTTTTCTATAATAGACTACTATGTTAAGAAATCTGTGGGGAATTATGCCTAGCACCGAAAGGATATGAAGGAAAGGTGGATTACACGTCGTGAGTTGAGATGTCGTATTTCCAAAGTACCTCTTGAGATGAGTACTCCTCGTTAGTAGAGAATGAGTTACCTAGTATCAATCTCCTTATCCCTTAACTATGTGTCCACATGGGTGTAGCTATTAGGAAAGTCATGTACAAGCTAAGAAGCATTACCTTACTCTAGGAAAGTGAGGATCCCTCAGCCGATAGGGGTCAATATAGGATTCCATGTCTAGCTCTCATGGTCTATGTCAGTTAAGCTAATTCCCCACAAAGAATTGATTGAACTAAGTCTCTAAAAGAATGTACTACTTAGGGTAGGTGGTGGTATGGGACGCTTTACTCATTGCACTAGGTAGGACCTTCTGAAAGGGAAGACTTGGTGCCAACCTTCTAAAATAATGTACTACTTAGGGAAGGTGGTGGTATGGGATGTTATCTACTCATTGCACTAAGTAGGCATTCCGAAAGGGAAGACTTTGTTGGTTTGTTGGGTGTCTGTTAATGTGTTTCCATTGATTCAGGGTCTTGTTTCTCCTGAGTTGAGTAAGTCGAAAGGGGTAGTCTTGAGGTTTTCTTTGGTGTGTATTGGAGGAAGCTTTTGAAGGTTTGAAGGCTAGAAGGAAGAGCTTGGGAAAGTTTCTCTCAAGGAAAAGTAGGTCCTCATATATTCTGGGGCATATTCCTTTTCTTTATTTTTATTTAAAGATTTGTTATGTATTTTAATTTATTCAAAAGGGACATGTACGTAAGATAGTATGTCTTGTCTTTAAGTTTTCTTGTGACGAAGAGATTCTCTATGTATTTATGAAACATTGTCTTTTATTAATTATTCATGAAAATTTTAAATTTCCGCACTACTTTTCATGTCTTGTGTGATGAACGATAGCAAAAGGGCTTGTACAAGACCCCAAAGGGTCAAGTACGTCCGGTCACGAAACGAGGGTTCTCCCAAACTTCTAGGGGGTGCTTTTGGGTCGTGAGAGACTTATGTTTATAATATCCATGTTGACTTGAATTTTTGGTGATGTTGGTCTTGTGTTGAATATGGAATTGTCTTAAGTAATGTTATGTCTAATGACTTGTATGTGTTCCTAATTGTGCATAAAGGCTTTTAAAAGTAACTTAGCATAGTTTTGAACAAATGTCCCTTTAAGCATGATTGAAATGGCTTTACTTGCATTTGTTTCCATACACAGTACAAGTGGTTGTACTACCCAAATTCTTTCCCTTTTCCCAAACAATGTAGGATCGGGCCGTTGAGGTATCAAAGGTCGGTTTTGGTACGCTCAAACTTACTTCTCAAATAATAAGTAAAGCGGTCGTATGAGGTAAAGAATCCAACTAATGAGGTTGGGATCGATCCCACAAGGAAATTAGTTCAAACTTAACTTTATTCTCTTATTACTATTATTTAGTCAACTATTTCCATAGAAAACAAAAGAAAAAAAAAGGGGTGGGGGGTTATTTCTAAATTAATGAAAATAATTAACTAAATTAAAGTAAACAACTAACAAATTCAATTCTCGGATGTTAATCAATTAATAAAAGTAACTAGGGCTTAAGTGTTCCCCATAGGTTCTTAACTTGATAATTCTAAATATAACAATTCTTTCCTAGTACTTGCATATAAAGTGATAAGTTATGTATCTCATAATATTTTTTAATTTTTTTTCAATTTGATATGTTATATATAGTTTATTATAAAGGAAAAAATATTTATATTAGGTATTAAAATAGTTTAGAAGAACAAATAAAACAATTAAGCTTAGTAAAAAATTGAGTTTGATCTTGACCCGTTGTATAACCCATCACCTAACCCTTTTTGACCCAAGCAAATTTGGTCCGGCTATGTGTGTTGTTATACTAAACCTTACCTTTTCCTCATATTAAGCATTGTATTCGATATTTTACTAAGTTATTACCTCATACCAACCGACACTAGCCTATTAGATAGCTTACAATAAATCTATGTTGATAATTCTTTTCGTATTATCTACCATCTTGGACCCGCAAGTAGCATTAAGGCAAGTTCTAACATTGGTCATCCGTTAAAAATATTTTTAAACGAAAGAATTATCAATACATTCAAAACACTATTCTAGAATTGCTATTTTAGTTAGATTTTACCTTATATTCACCCATGGCTCCACAACCCTAGTTATGGAGTTACCCATGGTCATAATCACACTATTCATATATTTAATATAAGAATCCATTCACTTACTTTAATGAGAAAAAAAAAATCCAGAAACTCACTTGATTAATCAACAAAAACACCAACAATCAATTCCAGAAAAAGTGTATCAATTACTGAAATTAATTCTTCAATACTTGAACAAGAGAACTAAAAATTATCGAAAACTCTAACCCCAAAAATAAGGTTTTTCGAACTCTTTATAATAAAAACAAAAACCTAATAAAAGAAGGATTCTAATTACTGAAAAATCTGTCAAAACACGTCTGAGTCGACGGACCGTAGTGGTTACGACGGGCAGTCATGGCCTCCATCGTCCCATACTTCACAAATTCTTCTGTTGCTTTCTTCATTACCCTCAACGAACAGGTATGACGGACTGTTCCAAGAACGACAGTCCGTCGAGGTTCTCCGTTCCATAATAATTTAACTTCTTGGAATTTGGGTATTGGTACTACTCTATGATCATTACGACAAACCAGCAGGACGGACCATCGTCGTTATGACGGTCCAACATGGACTTTCGTAATCCCACACTAGGTCAGACTTCCCCATCATCCTTCAACAACTTCTCTCCTCACTACGATGACACCTATGGACCGTCACAGACTCGATGGACCATCATAGGCTCTGTAGGTGGTCTTTTCTGCATTTCTCTCTCAAAAACTTCCGCGTTCATCTTTGGACAGATTTCCTGCAAACAAGGAGAAACTTACATAAAAATCAATATAAAAAAGCTTTTCGACACACACTAAACTTAAGGAAAAAGTATTTAAAATACCATGAAACCATGGTACATCAACACCCTCAACTTAAATTCGTTGTTTGTCCTCAAGCGACGCACTATGACTCACTACAAAGTCTTTGTACAAGAGTATCCACATTTTAGCTTTCGCAATCATTTGGTTATCAATCCCGATCATTCTCATGATGTTTATGCATGTTATCACTATTCGGCTTGAATTATGTGGAACCAGACCATGACACAGACTCACCACGCACTGATACCTATCCTCTTGAATTTCTCACCGAGGTGCTAATATTTCTGGTATTGCAACTAGTGTCCTCACTTCAAAACAACATCCTCATTTTTCACACAATGATTTCAGTTTGAGTATAAGGATTACTTTTCAACACTAACTCTCAGAAAAAATTCACAACTCATTCATACATATTGCCATAAACGTGACCTTATTTTCAGTGCTTTAAGTTCGCCATACAACTCTTAGGATCACGATAAGACTTTCTTAGCTTGTAACATCGGCTCATGGTCAGGTAGGGTATATTTAGGTGTACTTTAGTGACATGTTTCCCTCCTTGAAATTTCGGCTAAACGTACCACCTTTTTATTGTTTTATTTTCCCTAATTTCTCAATTTTCTTTTTATGTTGGTGTTTTTCCTTTCTTATCCTTATATGTAAGTGACTTTTTTAGTCACTTATGTTTTGTTCTTTCTTTCTCTTCATTCTTTCAATCCCACTTTCCGGAGTAGTCCTTATAACAGCCACCCTCTCCTTGATGCCCACGGTTGGGCTAGGGCTACGACAAGGTTGTTTTCTGCATTAGACACCCCCAACTTATGCTTTTGGCATAAACTGAGATGCACATGTCCAAAAAGGGACCAGGGCCAACACATTGTTCCCAGAGAAGATCAGTTGGGGTGAAAAAGAAAGATCTATTTTTAGGCTCAAATCATTTGGATCAATACGGGATTAACTTCAATTGATTTTCTAATTTTTTTGGGGTTCAAGATTGACTATTTCGAACAAAGGCCTTTGATCCTTTCCTAATTGTTCATTTTGTCTTACTTTTAGCAACACTAACCAGGCAAGTTCTAGATCAGTGTCAATGGTGGATCATTCGAATTTTCCTAACACTCACTTGACATTCATTACATTCCCTGATTATTAGACACCTTGTTCTAGTCTTAAATTTAAGGTCATGCAGTAGTGTATCTCTATGTTATGTTTAGAGCCACATAATTATAAATTACTATGCCTAGTCATGCATCATTTTCATATCGGGATATCATATTTGTTTTAGCCATCATGCTTCAGAGTTATACTATGTACACAGGATATAACATGCCGGTTCTACAATAAAAGTAATCACTTCACCCTAGCACTCAAATTCCATTTACCCCACCCCCAATAAAAAGATATGCAATTGTCCCCAATGCATAAAAGAATGAAATACGAGAGTGGTAGGTGAAGCAAACCTGAGGCACAAAGCGTCGGCGATCAGCAAGCTGGTGGGTCCGGTTCCCCGGAACCCACTACCTCTGCAGTCTGGACACCCTCAGTAGTGTCCTCATCAGCAACAGCACTATCAGTCGTGCCTCCCGCTGTCTCCACATCTCTAGAGATATATGCCCCAGCAGCTGACTTTATAGCCCTAATCTTACGTGCCTCCTAATCAGCAATCAAGGCTCTCCTCGTAGCCTCCATCTCACGGCGCTCCTTCTTCCTTTCCCTAGCCTTATCCTCCTCTCGACCCCTGCGCCTCTTGGCATGCTCTCGAGGGAGAGGTGGTGAAATGTCAGAAGTGGCGAATAAAGCATCCAACACTTTGTCCTTAGCAGGCTCTGCAGAAGGAGCCTCAGACTCAGTCACCCTAGCCTTAAGGATCATATCAAGATATTCTTGCAAACTCTCAACCGCAGCCTGAAGGGTCGACACGTCCAACTGAGGGTCTGGTCGGGCTAGCACCCACAACTCAAAAGTATCTAAGCGTTGATGAACCTCCCCAATCTTCCTCTCTGTGTGTTGTTCCATCTTATGCTCCAAGAGATCCTCCACCTCAGCAATAGACCTCTGCATCCAAGGCTGGATCTGATGCAGAAGTGTGGCCATCTAAGCCTTTAGTTTCTGGACTCTAGCGAGCGGGACCAGAGCAGGGGAAGGGGATGAGCGAGAGGAGCTTTGGGCAGTGCTACTACCCGGGATAGACTCTACCAGCATAGTGTCAATGGGTGCTGAAGTAGCCTACGTAGCCGTTTGAGCATGTGCTACAGTATCAGTTAGATTCTCACCAAGTGGAGGCACATCTAGACGGGGCCCTCTGCGTGGATCCAACTCATTGGCCTCATCAATGATGAGGCTGATATCAACATTGCCACGCGGAGTCTTGAGCTGATCAATGTGCTAGATGGTCACACCTGCGAACCTGCATAATTAAAATACTATGCACGAAAAAGGGTAAGTAGTGGTGACCTTGTAATCCCTCTCGTGCATGACCGCCTGAAGAAGCCAAGCGAAGTCAACCTCAAACCCGGCCATCATTGCTGCCATCAGAACTGCGCGATCCCATGTAACTCTATTATCTACAGCCATGGGGGAGAGGTAGTGGCGGACAATGAACCATAGAAATTTAGCCTTGAAGGTAAAATTAGCCTTCTTGATAGCTCCCTTCGCTCTATTACCAAGTCGACAGCCTCTCCATCAATAGATAAGTGTTGGGCCATCCACCTTTTAGTGGTCTCTCTCAGCGATGTCTCACGCAAGAATCGTCCCTCTTTAACAATTTTGCACCGGTAATCAAACCCAGCGGTGAGAGGGGTCCTGGTGGTATTAACATCCTCGTCGTAAAGATATAGGCATATGGCAGGCAGGGAGATGTCGACCTGTATGCCGCGTACTCTGACGTGCTTAAGTGGGGCCTGTTTGGCGGGGGGCAGCTCGCCTATTGATATGTGATTGAAGAGTAGCAACATAAGAGGCATAAAACTCTCGAACCAACTCCTCACTGTAGAAGCCTAAAGAACGAGTCGTCCACTCTAGTTGGGGAGACTTCCCGTAAGGACCCGCCTCTCTAGTGTAAGGGTCCGTGTCATGACACCTTTATCATTTAGAAGAGTCTAATAATATTTGGTATTTCCCGTCGACACACCACCGATTGGGCTGGTCAGCGACCGAGGCTGGAACTCCATTCGGTGAGCCTTGAGTGGAATCAGGATTGTCAGCCTCATTAGACGAGGAAGACTGTGCAGTCATGAAGGGTGCAGAGACTTCTGCGGACCTGGAGGCTTTCTCCAACCACAAAACTCCTAAGGAACCACAGACTTCTTCTTCTTGTGTAGCTAACCCAGAAGGTGTGCCGGTAAGTGTGCACTCCTCATCAGACTAGGGGTAGTGACTACGCCGGACGCCACCTTTTTGGGAGTAGCTCTTGTTGCACGTGCAGCTCGTGCTGGAGTGGCGGTGCCTTGGGAACGTACTCGGGATCATGCTCATTATCAGAGCCTATAACTAGTCAGGCAGACATGGAAACATACTTTGAAAGCCCATGTCCATAAACTCGATCTTGTTTCGGTGCCATTAGAGATATTACCTGTAAAGAATCATTATTAGTACTAGAAAGAGCAAACAAGACAAGCAAAAATGAGACAAAATACACATAAGAGCAAAGCTATAATGACATCTCTGTAGTAGCAGTGAAACACGACAGACCAGGTGACGGACCGTAGTCGTTACGACGGGCCGACATGGCCTCCGTCGTCCAATACTTTAAAAATTCTTCCGCTTCTTTCTTCATTACCCTCAATGAACAGGTATGACAAACCATTCCAAGCACGACTGTCCGTAGAGGGTCTCCGTTCCATAATACTTTAACTTCTCAGAGTTTGGGTACTGGGTCTACTCTATGATCATTACGACGAACCAGCAGGACGGACCATCGTGGATATGACTGTCCGTCATGGACTTCCGTAATCCCACACTAAGTCAAAATTCCTCATCTTTCTTCAGAAGCTTCTCTCCTCACTACAATGCCACCTACGGATCATCAAAGACTCGACGGACAGTCATAAGCTCCGTAGGTGGTCTCTTGTGCATTTCTCGCTCAAAAGCATTCGCGTTCATCTTTGGACAGATTTCCTACAAATAAGGAGAAACTTACATAAAAATCAATACAAAATGACTTGTTTACACACACAAAACATAAGGAAAAAACATTAAAAATACCGTGAAAACACGGTACATCAACTTTGCAAGAAGACTTGGACATTTCCCCAAGTGTCGGTATGTCCATTAGTTAGAGAATGGTTCCATATAATCTACCATAGTCGTATTCCTATAGTCTAAAGACATTCATTTCTCTCCTGTTGTTGAAGATATTGTTGTATGTCCTATGTGGCAATTAAGAATTTGTATAAGGTCTATGCCCGAATGTTCTACTTCGTTTTAGATGGTTCGGTGTTATACAAAGTATAAGACTAAATTCCTATGTATTGAATATGTTGTCCAAACGAGAAGCTTAAGTAATCATCCTATGCAAGGAGTCTAAGTAAACTCCATATATTATATGTGACAGGTCTATGTATACCTGAATATGTAAAAAGCCTTAATTTTTCCGCATTTTTACCTATGATATGTCATGCTCCCCGGTTACGTCTACTTTCGCAAAAAAGCAATTAGGACCTAGATTAAATGATCTCCAATTTGAACATACACTTCATTAAAGATTTTCCAAGTATGTTAGACCAATTTTAATACTTTTCAAGTAGGAAATAATCATTTTATCTCAGGGTAGGAATCTAACTCTAAATTTCATATATTTTCTATATTATAATGTTTGTTTCGTGATTTAACTCACATTTGGGTGATAGAATTTAGGATTTTTAACCTAAAATGGAGGAGTCACATTTTGATGATTTGGAGTGTAGTTTGAGCTTGGATTTTGATTAAATTTCATATTCGTGACATAATCAATTTTAAAATAAATTATTGTTCTGACCTTGCATGCTTAGGGTGACTTTTTGAGTTCGAAATGAATGTATAATTATATGTTTATAAATAGAGTAGTCCACTTATTTAAAATACATTCTTGATAGATTGAGAGTATCTAGAATATTCAAAAGAGTCATATTTATGAGAATTTATGTAATGACATGATTGGTCATTTCTTGGAATTTTTATGAAATTACTATTTTACCCCTCCTGATATTAACCCTGGTCTAGTTTTGATTGTATTTAAATTTGAATTTTGAGTAAAAAGTTGTGAATTATGTAATTTTTTTGTTTTTGAGAGGATAAGGTTGTTAAAATTCATTTTTGATGTGTTTGGGAATTTCAAAGGTTAGAATGTATTTTCCAATTCCTTCAATATCGAAATATTTACGTTGGCGAAGTGAGTTGTCCATTTCAAATACTGAGTCTCTTTAAAGATTTGACGTCTTATGTTGGAAATTACTGAGATTTTAGCATTTTGATTGATTTTGGTCAATATACCGAGTTCATAAACCCGGACACTCGGATCAAAATATCGGAGTTCCAATAGATTCAATGGATTATTTCCAATTAGATGAGGTATTTTTTGAACTTTCAAAGGTGCCAATCTTATTTTATCTGTTAAGGCATTATGTTTGTTCTGTTTGACTTTCCTGCATGTCGGGTAAAGGAGATAAGGAATTTGTATTTTGATATTTCCTTTGAATTTAGCACATTGATATGCGCTAAACTAGATATTCGGTTTGTTTGGACGGGATTTTGAACGAAATTTGAGGGTCCAGTTGATGATTTTGCTTTTTGGCTGAATTTTTTTGTTGTCTCGTGTGCTCGCATTGGCGAGAGGCTGTTCCTTAAAGAGGGTCTTGCTTTCACAAAATTTGCTTCTTTTAGGACCTTCCCTTTATTAAAGGCTTGGTCAAAAAAACAATATCCCACATATTAGTTCGTCCTCTTTAGGGTTTCGTCCCACAACTCAATATGTGCCCTCCATTCGTATCAAAGCCTAGTTGGCCAGGGAGGGTGTGAGTATTAGTGACTAAATCCCTAAGTATTATTTTGACGTACAACGTCGAAACAGAGGTTACGATCGTTATAATATATATGCTCAAAGTTTGGGGGTTGTTGTTTTTATTCCACTTATGTTCTTTGTTTTCTTCCTTAAAGTTGGGTAACCAGTTTGTCGCGGTTTAGACGTGGGCAAGCCCATATGTTTCTGATGAATTATCTCAGACTGTGTGGTTTGTAGAGCAGGACTTGATGGTTGTTTTTTTGTCAAGCTTAGAGTAGTAAAATCAAAGAAGGTCAGTGAAAAATGTAACAATAATTACAATACAAAGAATTTCTTATTGAAGATGTAACCTTTAAAGTAGACATTTAAGCCAAAGAATAGTCTACTTCTCTCCACTAGATTCTCCACCCATTTAAAATCAATTTACCTACACATATTTTTAAAATATTTTGAATAGTATGAAATCTATGTCAGCTATGATTTTTTTAAAACAAGAAACTGTGATCCACAAAATTGAAATATTAAAAAAAACAACACTTTAAAAAGGCTTACAAAAAACGACACTGTGATTTTATTAAAAATTATAATATTAAGATTTCTGAGTCTATTATTACCTTTAATTAAAATATTAAGACAATTCAAATATTAGCAGCTAAATAAATAATAGGGATACATTTTCTTACTATAAATTTCTTCATACAGGACTTGTCCAAGTTGAAGTTAAACCATAATATAAATTGAGTTTAGATGTACTCATATGTCTTATTTTAAGAGATAATAGGTTATTAAACTTTAACGATTCATTATTACCAAAATAGAAAGTAATCTTGCTAATGGCCCGATATACTTTAATTGTTATCCCAATTATTCAATAGATATAATGATCAAAATGCAATAGACACATAAACATTAAATGGTAAAATTAAAAATAAGAATAATAAGGCTGATACTAGAGAAATAGAGATAATATATAAAGTATATTATAGATTGATAAGAACTACCTTAGACGCAAAGGCTAAAATGATAAGTAATAAATAAGTTACCATGCTCATAGCAGAAACTCATAACCATAATAAAACCTTTGTCCCCCAAGATGATAAAATGAGATTACGTATCGGTAAAAGATGATTGTCATATCGACTCCATACCGGAGCAAGAAATTAAAGAGAAAAATTCAAACATTGAACGTTTAATTCAATTTCTACATGGTTCAACAGATTTAAAAATTATAAGATCCCAATCTTTTAGATGTCATTTTCTAGACCGTGTTCTCATAATCATGGAGGAAGTTGAAATATCCTTAGAAGATATATATATTAAAAATTAAAGGGGGTAGATTTATCAAAATAATTTACCAAGGTAGAATATGAAGTTAGTAATTCTAAACCCATAAAATCTACAAGTCCCACTACTATTAAAATTCAAGGAGTAAAAGACTCACTATGCCTGATTAGAGCAGATGAAATTTTTGAACTAAATATTAAATATGTAGACAAACTATAGACTAGTCCAGAAAATTCCATTTAAAAACAATTTTATGTAAAAAGATATTCTTTATTAGAAAGATAAGACTTTAGAGATCAATGGTTCAATGACATGCAAAGATCAAAATATAACATTGAATACTTGAGATGATCTGAATGCATAAGAATATTAGACGACCTGAACGAGTCGTTAAATATGCTAGTTAATAAATGTTAAACAAGAAACAATAAATTAGTTGAGTCTACAATTTCCCCATTAGATGAAAACTACTTTACTAATAGAGGATTAAGTATTTACTACCTCACCCTTTAAGATGGATATAATAGACACAAGAGGTAATCCCACAAAAAAGATAATAATTAAAATGCTTCAACAAAATAATTGTAAAACCAACTACTTTACGTTGTCTCTAATAAAATCCTAAGATGTAATAATAAATCAAATATTAAAGATAGACCAAGATATTTTTACAAGGATAAAAAGAATTTCCAAATTCACTTAATATTTAAACTACCTGAATTTTGCAAAGATAGATTTCCTAACTTTCAAGAAAAGCTTGAGATTATGAAAGGTCAAAATCCAACGCAAAAAATAGTTTGTCCATAGATAATGATGAATAAATTAATAAATTAGATTGTAATTACTTTAACAAAAAGAATTATTACACAAGAGATATTCCTTTTTTGGATGTGCAATATGAAGAAAATATTTTTTTATTACATACTTCATACTCAAAAAAGTGAATTGCGGAATGAAATATTAATGGACTCATGAAACATCAAATATATAACAAATAACATGAAATAGGATTGGTTATTATGGTATATAGAATGAACTATGTATCATATAAATAAGGTGCTACTTAATTATAGTCGGATTATCTAACACATTAAAAATTTGGTGGAACAACTACCTTGCCAATGATACTAGGCAAAAGGTAGAAACACCACTATAATTGTCCCTATAATTAAAACTAAGTCTGGAGGGCAATTAATAAAAAGTAAAATTTTGAAAGATGTCATTGCCATCTATATGAGAACATCAATTCTTTTAAGATAGGAGTTAAGAAATATTAAACAATATATCATATCCAAATTTATATGATTTTGGTGGTACAAAAATATCTTCATGAACAAAGTTATGTTTTGAAAATACTACAATCATCAATATCTGAAGGAAAATTTAGTAGTGGTTTTACCAACAATATTTTCTAAAAGGTTTAGATAAACTAGAAGACAGGTTTGAAGGAAAAAATCTCTATAATCAACTAACCTTTGGAGACCTCAAAATTTTTATAAATATTACTGGATTAGAATTATGTGCATATATGAAACATAAAAATCAACTAAATAAGGATAATAAAATATCAAAAATGAACTCGAAAATTTTACCAAGGGTTTTTTTTAATCTAAATATCTTTCTCATCAAAAGAGCCATCGAAATAATTAAAAGGATCCATAAAATTTACCAGAATTGGAATGATCCTATCACTATAAAAAGAGTTTCAAAAGATCTAACCATGACCTTACTAAAAATCAGAATTAAAAAAAAAACGATGACAGGTGTTGGGGATGTGAGAAAATACGACATCAACCAAACATCACCGGTGAGTAATAAAAGAAAATAAAAAATTCATATATTTTAGATTTAGAAGAAGAAGTCAGAATAAATTATGTTCTATTCTACAAGAAACATAAAACTACTCTACTCCTCCTCCGCAAAGAAAGTCTTAACGATGACCGTTATAACACCCTATATTCTAAGGACCAAAATAGAAGCTTTTTCCGATATTGCAAGTGCTAGACCATGCTGACCACCCATGACCTATTTAATGGATGACAGATCGTAGGTGTGCTCCGTTGTTTGCCTACCAAGGTGAGGTCTGAGGGTCTAGGTCCATGGACTAACAAACAGATTATAGATAGAACATGTTTTCGTGGTAAGGGCCTCTGGTTCCAAGAAACAAGATCACCCTTTCTGACACCAAACAATGATCCACCAGGATGGGTCGTGGGTCAAAACAAGTCAGTTGACTGTTTCCATCGGTGGTACCTATTTTGTTAATGTTTCAATGGCAGGTAGATCTTTTCCTATTTATTCCTATATTATGTCATTTTCCCATGTTAATTTATTGACTCTCAAAATGATTGGATGAACTAGAACTTCATATGAGTTTTGAGTTAATAATTTATTAAATAATGAGAATAGCCTTAGAAGTCAGCTAGAGAGTTTGGAACTCAAACATCAAAAGACGACCATGACGTCCAGAAACTAGTCGTTTCTGTGCTAGTGTGTCCTTTTATGTTTTCCTTTTTTTTTTTTTTGAGTTTTTTTTGAGTCTAAAAATAGTGGGGGTGACCCTAGTGTCTTAATAAACATGTTTAGTGTCAAAAAATTTTGGTACGAATCACCGAGGAAAACCCTAAGGGTCCTTCAAGAGGACCCAAACGTTGGCTAAGAAAGATGCCAAGGCAGCATGCAGAAGCAAGATCTAGAGTCCAGTCCGTGTTGCGCACCTAGAAATAAACCAAACTCCACGTCGTGCAGATTTCATAAGGCTCACTGACTCAAATAATGTGAGCCAAAATTGGGAGCTGCCTCCGTGATGCACAACCATGTCCCCGATTTGGTTGCACTTTTAAAGTAAAGTTGGACATGTCTAAAAGTCCAAATAAGTATGGGGTTGTTTTGGGAACTTTGTGAGTCGGTTTGTAATGGTTTCTAACTCATATGTAACCCCTTTTAAACGTCAAAACACAAATAGGCAATAAGAAATTAAAAATCCAAAGACCTCTTCTCTTTAAAAATTCTCAAACATCCATTGGAGGTCAAGCTCAAGCTTAAACTAGAAGATGAATTTTTAAATGCTTTCTTCTCCAAATTGTATAGGCTTTTCTCCTATAAACGTATGGTCACCCTTTATCCTTGGATGATCTTTCACCCAAGGAAATCTATCAAGGATTTACCGAAAGTTTCTATGATCAAATTTCGCAATTTTCAATCAAAGCACGAGTTCCTTGTCAGAAAAATTCCTAAGTCATTATAATGATCGATGAATGTTAATTATTGTTTTTATTATGATTTCCTTTAGAATTTATTGAAGAACCCATGATCTCCTTGATATCTAATTTAGGCTTAATGTGGGTATCTGATCTTGATTAGATGTTAATTGAATTGTGATTACATTGTGATGTATTGTCTAATTGTATTTCTATCTATATTAATTGATTATGAATTGTTGAGAATTGTTATATGATGATAATGGCTTGGAGTATTGGTAAGTTGATCTAATTCCTAGTCTATAAGTCCTATTGACATTGTATAGTTTGGTCCACTTATGGTGGCGGTGTTTACATTCTTGTCTATCTTTACATGTTGCGATTATGTCCTTAAGAGAAATAGATGTATATTGAATTTATATGACCATCATCATGATTATGAAGGTTATATGTGTAGGCCTGGATTCTAGTATCACGATATATGTGTATTGATGATGTGAAGTAAAATGTGTATGTTTTATGTTAGGGTAAGGTATGGTCTAAATGCATGGTTGTGATGAGTACCAATGTAGAATGGTCTCAACCGATATGAATCCTACATTAATATGTGATCTTATGCATGTTAGGAGTCTTCTATTCTAATGTTGAATATGCTCTTGTCTTCTATGATGCAATGTGGGTGTGTAACCTAGATTCCCTAGATGTTCTATACGTGAATTGTTCATGACTCGAGTGATACATTGTATACGTGTTGTGATACTTTGAAGGGTTGTTTTCTATGTAACTAAGTTGTTGTTCTTATGTGATCACGATGACCTATATTAATAGAGACACTCCATGCATAACTATGAGTATCATATGTTTATGGTGTTAATTGAAAGGATAATTCTCATATGCACCTTTATATCTTCCTATGTATGAAAAATATATGATTAATGATGTATGAGCATGTGTTATTGAAAGGTGTTTATGTGAAAGGCTTTGTCACTTATGTATGAACACACATGAAAGTATGACTGAGTAACGCTTATAATAATCTAGTGAAGGGTATACTCAATTGTACTTTAAACTAGACTATGTTATGAATATGATATGATTATGTGAAAGGACATTCTCACATAATGTAGGTTCTATGATGAAAATACATTCTCATCTAGTAACCGTTTAGCTATATGAAATATGAGGGATTAAATCCTTAAAGACTACTTTATGAACTAACGCTAACTAAAGGCTTAGAGATGTTCAAAAAGGGAGTTTGAGGTTAGCACCGAGTGAACATGAAAAATGAGAGTGGGGCTTCACGTCTATCAAGTCCCGCTTCCCACAAGAGAACCTTCACATTGAGTATGTCCGGTTTCCCACATAGATGTTGTCTTATGAGATGGAAGCCTCAAGACTAGCAAGTCGAGGTTTCTAGTGGAAATCTCCTTGTTCCATAACTACGTGCCCCCGTAGGTATTATCTTAGTGGATCCACTAGAATATTATTATGTATGAAGGTCCTAACTTGGCAAGTAGTACCCTCCCTTTTCGGTGTGGGAGTAGAAGACTGAATTTCATGTAGCTCACATGGTCTATGTCGGTTATGGGTATGTATGCCGAACGTTAAAAAATGAACTAATATAAGAATATGAATTCTAATAGTAATTCCTTGAGAATCTTAATTAGTATAGGTAGGAGTAAGACCTACCCATGTATTGCACAAGTGAACTTTAAGAAAGGATAGGATTAGAGCCTTTAGGAAATGAAGACTTATGTTTATGTATGATTATATGAATGCATGTTAAAGTAACTTTGCTTATTTAAAGATATGATCTATGATTAGCCAATGTCTTTCTGAAAACAAGTAAATAAAAGGGGGTGTATGTGAAACAAATTCCTTAAACAATATAAGTTAACAACTAAATGAACGTAAATTTTGAGTTTTTATCAAGTTGTGAGATAACGATGGTATATGTGTCCCCATTGGTTCCTAATGTCGTATTCCTAACAATATCAGTTCTTTCCTAGTGTTTACATGCAAGTGGAACATTAGGTATATCTAAATCCTTGTTCCATCATCTAGATAATTTCTCCCCACATCTTGGTCCGGACGTGTGTATAAGTTACTAACATTTACCTTTACCTCATATTAGACATCATAATCGATGTATCTCTTAGTTATTACTTGGAACCAATTGACACTAGCATATTACATACTATCACACTAAATCTATATTAATATTTCTTTTCCTAATACTACCTCCTTGGTCCGGCAAGAGGAACAGGGAGACTTTACCGTGTGGACTCATTAAAAAGACTTATAAACGAAAGAATTATCAATGCATGCAAAAGCACTATTAGAGAATTATTTAATTACAAGGATTATGTTGTTAATTACATGGTTCCCACAACCCTAGTTTTAATTTAGTTACCCATGCAATCAAGATCACAAGACATAGTCTTGAATTAAGAAATCATGAACTTACTTAACAATAAGAAAAAACCCCCCAAAAATTCAACTTAAAATAGCAAGAAAGTCATAAAAAAAAACCGGAATATTAATTAATAATTAAATTTCAAAAGCCAATATCCAAAACAAAAATATTGTATTGATGCAATTTCAAGAGTTTTAGGTGATTTGAAAGTGAAATTTCAAATGGACAACCAAGACTTTCGACGACTTAGTCACCTATGTGCCTAATATTTGTTTATTTGCCTAATTGAGTGTTTCATGAGTTAATAATGTCCTTAAATTAGTTATTATGGTGTTTATAGGAAGTGTGTTCAGTTTCGTGAAGTTTAGAGGTCAAACGTCCAAGAACATTCATGACGTTTGAAAGGTTTGACTTGAAATGACCTTTTGTGTCTTGGCATTTTTTGTCGAGTTTTACTTGTTCGTTTTGGATGAAATTTATATAAGAGGTCCTAAACTTATATAAGAACATATTTGGCTTGGAAACGTCTGTGCAAACATCCTCAAGTACCATCCAAGGGTCCTTAAGAAAGGACTTTCATGACTGTCTAAGCTGTCCAAGAAAACCCAACCTACGAAGGCATCGACGCTCGGTGGGTCAGTCGACGCTCGTAGGTGAGGTTTCGTTGATGGAAACTTAGGCGTGGGGAAGTCGAGGCCAAAGACTAGCCTCAGTCCCAAACCATGGTCAAATAGGATGGTCCGTTGGTCAAGGGACGGGCCGTCGATTGTAAATTCACCCCACGTCAAAAAAAACAAAAGGGAGCTTACTAGGGGTCTTTGGGTATTTTAAATATGTTTATAAGCCTAAAAGATTTAGAAGATTTCATTCTTGAAAATCAAAACCTTAATCCCTAGAAATTCTCTAGAACTCCATTAGAGCCAAAACTAAAGGAAGGGATTGGATTGGATGTTTAAGTGGAGATTTCATCAAATTGGAGGATTATCTTTATTGACGTATGGTTTTTGATCCTGTAACTCTATTCATCAAGGAGCCCAACTTTCAAAGAAGTTTTCTGAAGTTTTCAAAGATGAATTGTCTAATTTCATGATCTATCCATGGGTTTTTGCATTAAAGATTTTGAAGCATTAAATATTTATTGAATTGTTATTAATTTTATGATTTTAACTCAATTAACCTATGAATCCATGTAATTGATGAACCCTAGTTTTGACTACTTTATGGGTTAAGTGATTTGGACTTAATGTTTATGAATTCTAGTGTAGTTTTCTATGGGCTATTGATTGATGTAATAACTGTATTGAATTGATTTCTAGGTTGTCTTAGATTGATGAATCTATATTGAATTGACCTAGTTTCATTGATTATCATAGTTTCTATATTGAATTATTGGTTATGGCCATGGGTAAGGGCCTTATGGTATTGAATTGGATGATTTAGCATTGGATTGAAGTGTTGAGGATGGAGTGGTGGTACACTGCCCTAATTCTCTTTATTTTATGTTAATTAGACTTCAATTATATTGTGATTGGTATGGTCCACTTATGGTGGCGGTGTTATGTGCTTTACTTGCAATTGATGTGGCCTTGTCGGCGTTACTTTATGTATTATGATGATCATGGCCTTGTCGGCACTACTTGAAGTATTATGATGATTTGTGTAGTTGATTATGTGAAGTTTGATAATGTCTATCTACATGATAAGTAATGTGAAAGTATATGTGTTCTTCTATTTATGCTATTTAGGTGATCATGTTAGACTATGACTATGTCTTTATGTGTATAGTCTTAGGGTTGATTCTTGGTTATTCCTACTTGACTATATGAGTCTATGATGGTTATCATATTGATGATGACATGGTCTTGTGTAGGATGACTTACAGATGATAGTGGTTATTTCTATTTGCTTCTAGAAGGACATGTAATATGTGTTAAAGTGAAGTACGTTGTGTCTTCTCTTGGTTGACTTGTGTCCCTTTATTGATGCATATGTGGATGTGAATATGAGATGTCTTAACTTAGTATTCTAAAGCCTCTTAGTCTTGTATGCATGAATGACATGAGACTTTAAATGATGTTAAGAGAGTCCTTATTGTGAAACCTTGAACCTAGTGGTAAAATTATGAATGTTGAAGTCAAAAGCCGTAATTGTATCCTTCAAGTAAAGGAATGATAGACTTAAGGTTGATTGTATGGAATGGAATCATATCAATCCTTAGGAAAGTCATTATGAGCTTCTTGTCGCCATTGTAAGGTAGCCTTAGTGCACCTCTTTGGTAGGGTAAATGTAATTGGGTTATAAACTTGATATGGAACCTCTTTATACAATCCTTTGATGTAAATTACTCTATGAGAACAAAGTCTAGCACCGAGTGAGTATGGTAAGGGAAGTAGCTCTAGTTAAATGATGAGACAAGAGTACAAATAACGCACTCCTTAACCATGTGCCTACATGGGATGTGTCCAAGTTCTACCATTTGCAAGTAGAACTCCCCATTGGTGTAGGTTAGAACTCCGGATTCCGTGTCCAGCTATCATGGTCTATGTCGTTTATTGACTATTAGCATCATATGCAATACCTACCACCATTAGAGAAGTTTAATGAGGTTAGGTGGTGGTATGGGACCCTATCTAGATATTGTACAATAGGCTTGAAGGTTTTAGTTAGAGTCCCTAGGTCTTGTCTAAGACCATTACTTGAATGTCCTTATGTGATGAATGATTCTTAAATGAACTAATTAATTTAATGACTTAAGTTAAGAAATCATATTAAATGAATAAATACTTACCTAGAGTAGTTAAGAGTTGTCTAGTTAAGGTGTGAAGGTGGAGTAGGAATGGTCACTTCGTATCTTACCTAGATAAGTCTTAAGAGTGTTAAAAATGATGTTGATTATGTGGGCATGATCTAAGCCCTAGGTAGCCTTAAGGATTATTTAAGTAGTCTTGAATAGGTCTATCATGGTCGTTCTTCTTGATTTACATAAGTAAGCCTTTTGATAGTCTTTGGAAAGAGAATGTCATAGTGTCTATGTGTAGATTTATTATTAGGTTGTGTTAATCTCATTGTAGGTGGTCTTAAGGATAATTTAGATGTGCCTAGAGAGGTTGTATTGGCGGTCTCTCTTTGTCGTACTTAAGTGAGTCTTAGGATAGCTTTTAGTGAGAGGATTGTATGCGATAAAGTGCCCATGGTAGAATTAAGAAACTTCACTATAATAGTGAAGAAATTCACTGTATAGTGAATCGAGGTTATTGTAATGTTGTCCTAAATATGTTCTCAATTTCTTAAATTTTATGGTATGTGCTTCTAAGGTGTTAAATGTTATTATTATGATTATGATATGATATTTAAAAGAAAATATACATATTTCTAATAAATGTCTATTTTCATGATTTATGCATAATGTCATACTTAATACAAGTGTTTGTACTAATTCCATACATTTTGTCATCTCTAAAGGTATATATGAAAGGTGAGAGGGATCGTGAAGAGAGCTTGGATTCTTGAATCATCCAAGCATAAGTTGAAGTATGTCCTTATTGACTCGAGGGCATATATAGATGTCTTTCATCTCTTTTATTTCAAAGTATGTAGTAGACTTAGTACATCCTATATTAGTATTGTATGGGACGTGTTCCAAAGTATTCTCGTGTCTAAGATTTGATGAAATGAGACTTAGCATTTCCTATGAGTTTTATATGAAAGAGTTTTAAAGACTTATAGAATGTCTCTGAAAAGTTTTAATTCCTCACCTGTGACATTCCAGAAAATATACATGACCAGTGAAGAGCCTAGTAAATATTTAAGAATGAGTATTGGGGTACATAGGAATCCAATGCCCAATATTGAAAAATATTGGGCATATAATAGAATAATGGCTTAAGGGTGTTAGCCAAAATCTATGTATACACAAGTATTTAAAATATAATCCAAACTTGTTTAATAATTGTACCTTCCATTAATACCCTAAGATAAAATTATTGATTCTCAACTTAACACACTATGTACTACATCCAAGTGTCAAGCCTAGGTACCATTGCACATGACCACTTAAAATAATCATGTAGATTAAGTAGTGCCCAGGACATAGTGAGAATCCTTGGGACAATAAGTAAACATTCCAAATGAACCTTCCAAAATAGTTAGTTAGTAAAGTACACGCAACACATGTGAAACCGGCCAAGAGACAAGCTAAAGATTCGATTAGAGCGGTTGGGGACAGGTGCGCATTCGGGTCAGCCGACGTGGGGCCAAGCTCCCTAACTGCTCATAGACTCTAACCAATTGAACTAGATAACTAACTAACATAGGACAAATCAAAAATAAATAACTAAGGGACCCGAAAACCTAAGACATAACCCGGTGACATTAAGAGAAGTAACTAATAAGAAACATCCTAGTACCTAACCTAGGATGGTCCAAAAGGGTTGTTAATGGTCCTAATGACTTAGAGGTTCTTTAGTAATTACCCTAGATCACTTAATTTTAATTAACTTAGCAACTTAATCAATTCATTACAAATCAAAATCAAGCTGAAACCCTTACAAAATTTTCAGATTTGGCTAAGTCAAATGTTCTTCTATTTTTAGTCAATTCAGGAGGGACATTTTGGTAATTAGGTAATTGATTATTTAATTAACTTAATTAAAATAACTTGAATTAGTCAATATCATTTCCTAAGACTTAGACTCACGTTCAATCACTAGAAAACTCACGACTCAAAACAGTAAGCAAACGTAAGGAAAAACAGAAAATTCTCCTTAGAAGATTTCAAGGCTATTCTTTTAGGTTTACATGAAAAGTGCAAGGTGATCTTTGTAGATTCAATTCTACAATAAGGTATGGGTTTTCTCTCTTGGTTTCCTTAACCCAAGAGGCTTTCCAAACATTTTTAATTCAAGAGATCTGAAACTAGGGTTGTTCCCAATGAAATTTTCGAATGTTCATCTCCCTATTTCTCCCTACTTTCGACTTCTAGTAGTATGTATAATGCAAAATATCAAGCATGTTGTTGGTATGTGGTGCTAACTGATCATTATGTATAGATTTATATAATTTGATAATTTCTAATGAGACCTATTGGTTAGATCCGTATGATTAATGCCAAATTGTGTTCGAGAAGATGAAATTGTTATAAGTCGTTTATGAAATTCAGTTGATTTTTTGAAAAGAATGAAGTTTTCAACTTTACTATTTGTGTTTACAGTAGATATGTTGTAAGCATTTGGAATTCAATGTTTCCAAGAAGAAACAAGATGTGAATCAAAGCTAATTAATGAATCTTCAATGCCAAATCAACTTTGTAGCTTGGCCAATCTAACATTGAATTGTTCTTTTAAGTCAATTAAATGTTAAAAGTTGGCTTTCTTAAAAATGAAGGTTTAGTTTATTATAATATGTGAAAATTTGGATTATTCCAATTCTGTTTGAGAAGATAAAATTGTTCTTATAAGCTAATCAAATGTTAAAATTTGTCTTGTTGACATGTTGATATTACTACAATGTATTCATGAAACAATTGACTTGGTTAGTGATAATATCATAATTTGGTTTATGCCAATAAATTTGCTTACATGTTATTTCCAAAATATGATATAAAAATTGGCTAATGACTAAGTTATACCAAATTAATAATGACCATTGTAACTCAATGAATTCATAACCAAGGGTATGGCAATCATTGGGACAAGAACCAACTTACCCTATTCAAATTAACTACGAATATAGTAGTACATTGAATAAGCTTATAACTTTCATAAAGAATGGTACAAGGCTACCAAATGACATTGAGCAAGATAAGGTTAGTAATGACATAACTAAAATCTTATGAGCTATGAAATCGACCAGAATGGGGTGTTAAAAGAAGTGAGACAAGTCTCACTTGCACCTAAACAATTATGTGAAATATACTCACATAAAAGGGTGTTAGAAATTGTGAGACATGTCTCATTAACACCAATGATGATGTAAGGTTTAAGTTCACATTCATCAAGTAAAGAAAGGGATGACAATTCATCCATTGAGTTAAGAATACCTCATATTATAAGAAAGCTTCCTTAATGTATGAGTAAACTCTAAAAGTTAAAAGTATTAGAAATTGAGCAAAGCACTGATAGACTATCAACGAGCTTGTGCAAGCAAATATAAGCCTCATCAGATAAGGCTACCACCAAGGTGGATAAGTAGTATCCTAAATCTGCTAATCTTTGAACTATTTTTCCATCATAGGAACTAGCCGGTGGATTCCACCTAAAAGAGCTAGGTAGTATTCGGTTTCACTTTGGCAGGTGAACCACCCCTTTTCAGTGTGGGGAAGACACTGGATTCCATTTTTAGCTCACACGATCTATGTCGGTTAATGCTCAAAGAAAGTATTTGGTTTCACTTTAGCCGTTAACCACTTATTTTTGGTTGTAGGGAAGACACTGGATTTGGTTTCACTTTAGCCGGTGAACCACCCTTTTAAGTGTGGGGCAGACACTGGATTTTATGTTAACTCAAATGATCTAGGTTTACTTTGATTGGTGAATCACCCCTTTTCGATGTGGAGCAGACACTGGATTTCATGTTAGCTCACATGATCTACTTCCTTTTAATACTAATTTTTTTTAAAGAAAGTAAGAAAGAATGAAAGTAGCATGTTCTCAGTGGACAACTAATCAAAGAAGTAGAAACGTAAGTTCAAAGTGAGCTAAGTAAGTAAGAGCTTAAGAATGTCAATCACCAATGTTTGATAAAAATGAAATCTTAACAAGTTAGTGGTTTATGCCAATATTGGAGTATGAATATATACCTCAAACATTCATATATTAGGTTAACAACCATTAATGGGCATAGCCAATAAAGATTGGCTTATAAATAAATTTCATGCCAATTTAAGAAGAATGGAAATATAACCTTGTAAGTAAGTAGCCAATCATTTTCTTAGTCTTTTTGGATTACTTACTCAATTCATTCATAGGCATGGGTCACGACCCAAATCAGGGACGCGACTGGCACCCACATTACCCTCCTATGTGAGCGAACCAACCCATCTAAACCTTAACATTTCAAGATATATCAACAGAAAATAATGCGGAAGACTTAAACTCATTAATAAAAACAATTCAATACTATTATTATTATCCCCAAAATCTGGAAGTCATCATCACAAGAACATCTATCTCAAATTACTTAACTAGGAATGTCTAAGAAAAAACAAATAAGCTAAAAGCTAGTCCATGCCGGAAGTTCAAGGCATCAAGACTTGAAGAAGAACCCCAGTCCAAGCTAGACGCATTAGCTCACCCTGAATTTCCGATGAAGTGAAGACTGCTAGATCTGCTGTTGAGTTGAAGTTGACAGAACGTTTGCTGCATTACACAAATAACAAAGAGGAAACATGAAAGTAGGGGGTCAGTACAACCACACACGTACTGAGTAGATATCATCGGCCAACTCAAAATAGGGAACAGTATATATCAATAATAATGTAAATCAACTACAATACTCAACATGTAGCAATAACAACATGAATTCATCAATAACTACAACCGAGTTCACACATGAGGACTCAACCTCAATACCATACTATTTGGGAATTAAGTTCATTAGATTGAGTATATTCATTATCTTTCAAGATTCATTATCTTTCTTCCTCTTGTGTCGGTACGTGACACTCCGATCCTCTCTATTTCTATCCTGGTGCCGGAACGTGGCACTCCGATCCTCATTCTATCCTGACGGAACGTGGCACCGATCCATATTCTATCCTGGTGTCGAACGTGACACTCCGATCCTCATATTCATTCTATCCTGGTACCGAACGTGGCACCCGATCCATATTCTATCCTGGTGTCGGAACGTGACACTCCGATCCTCATATTCATTCTATCCTGGTACCAGAACGTGGCACCCGATCCATATTCTATCCTGGTGTCGAACGTGACACTCCGATCCTCATATTCTTCTATCCTGGTACCGGAACGTGGCACCCGATCATATTCTATCCTGGTGTCGGAACGTGACACTCCGATCCTCATATTCATTCTATCCTGGTACCGGAACGTGGCACCCGATCCCCTAATTCATCAAGCCTTCTTTTACACTAAGGCATCATTTCTCATTATATAATTTATCAAGCCTTCTTTCATACTAAGGCATCATCATTCTCATTATATAATATATCAATAATTAGGGTTCTTTCAAGATTTGGGATTCAATAAGCTTCATCATGCTTTGTTAATTCATCACAATTTTATAATCATAATCATGCAAGCATACAACTTAAGCACATAGCAGGTTTACAATATTATCAACACATAATATTCACTATTAAGAGTTCACTACGAATATCGTAACATAAACCATAACCTACCTCCACCGAAGAATTGAATCAACAAGCTATCTTCTTCGTTTCTCCTCTCTACTCGTTCGTTTCTCCTCTCTTTTTCTGTTCTTTCTTTTGTTTTGTTTTATTCAAACCCTCCTTCTTTTACCCTAATTATTATATAATTAAGAATAAAGATGGCAATAATAACCCACTAATTAACTTAAGGTTACCTCTTTTAACCCCCAAGTAATTAGACTTATTAACATTAACCCTCTAACTTTATAATTAAAGCAGGAATAGTCAAAAACGTCCCTTAAAACGTGTAAAGAAATCCGACCCGAGGGGATTGCGTAGCCCGTGACGGGCCGTCGCGCCTGCGACGGTCCGTCCTGCTGTCCGTCACAAGGTCCAGAGACTGTTTTTAAGTGGATGGCCTGTGACGGGCCGTCGAGCTTGCGACGGTCCGTCCTGCCATTCCGTCCTGACGTTCAGAGAGTCGATTTTCAGTACCCATTTCAGATTTTCCAAGTGTTTTGAAACGACACCTCCACGACGGTCCGTCGTGCCCTTGACGGTCCGTCGTGGCCTCCGTCACCTGCCAGTTTTTCCAGAATAAAATCTGTTGCTCAAAAACGACTAAACAGGTCGTTACAATAGATACCAATTTACCCATCGTTCGTCCCCGAACGATCACAAGAAGGAAAACAAGTGCGAAAAGGAATACCTGAATCCGTAAACAGATGTGGGTATCTTTCCCGGCATATATGCCTCCTTCTCCCAAGTGGTTCTTTAACCGGTCGATTCTTCCATTGCACCTTGATGGATGCCAATCTCTCTTGACCTCAACTTGCGAACTTCTCATCTAAATAGCAACAGGTCCTCCTCATAAGACAAATTCTCATCCAAACAAAACTGCATCCCAACGGATAATGTAGTTTCCATCTCCATGGTATCGTTCAACATGGACACATGAAATAACGGATGCACTCCGGACAGCCCTGGGGGCAAGGCTAATTCATAAGCCACCCCCCTATTCGCTTTAGTACCTCAAATGGTCCAATAATACCTTGGACTTAGCTTACCTCTTTTGCCCAAACCGCATCACCCCTTTCATGGGTGAAACCTTCAACAAGACTTGTTCACCTTCCATGAACTCCAAGTCTCTAACCTTCCGGTCTGCATACTCCTTTTGTCTACTTTGCGCCGCTAGAAGCTTTTCTTGAATGCCCTTCACCTTTTCTAACGAATCCCTCAAGAGATCGGTACCCAAGGTCTAACCTCGAATGCATCAAACCAACCAATGGGAGATCTAACCTCCTCCCATACAATGCTTCAAATGGAGCCATATCAATACTGGAGTGATAGCTATTATGTACGAAAAACTCTGCCAAAGGTAAGAAGCTATCCCAATGGCAACCAAACTCTATCACGCATGCGCGAAGCATATCCTCCAACACTTGAATCGTTCGCTCAGACTGACCATCGGTCTGAGGATGGAACGCGGTACTAAGGTCCAACCTAGTACCCAATTCTGCATGCAATGTTTTCCAAAACTTAGAAGTAAACTGCGTACCTCTATCTGATATAATGGATAGTGGAACCCCATGCAATCAACGACTTCTGAGATGTAAGATTTTGCTAACTTCTCTGCATTGTGAGTCACCTTGACCGGAATGAAATGAGCAGACTTAGTCAATCTGTCCACAATTACCCAAATTGAATCAAACTTGCCCAGTGTCTTGGAAGACCAACCACAAAGTCCATTGCAATTCTATCACTTCCATTCCGGAATGGGCATTCTTTGAAGTGTTCCTCCGGGCCTTTGGTGTTCATATTTCACTTGTTGACAATTTGATTGGACACTTGGCAATAAAGTAACAATATTGCGCTTCATTCTACTCCACCAAAAGTGTTGTTTTAGGTCGCGATACATCTTGGTTGCACCCGGATGTATAGAATACCTTGAACTATGAGCTTCTGCCAGAATAGTGTTGATCAAATCATCAATGCGGGGTACACATACCCTCCCTTAATCCTCAACACACCTTCCTCGTCGATTGTTGCTTCTTTAGCCTCTCCTCGCAACACTTTATCTCGGATTCGCCTTAGTTTCTCATCATCAAACTGTTTTCCCTTAATCTTGTCAAGAAAAGAAGATCTTGACTCCACACTAGCCAACAATCCTCCCTTCTCATTTATTTCCAACCTCATCAAGTCGTTAGCCAGAGTCTGAACCTCTCTAGCCAATGGGCGTCTAGAGGCTTGCAAATGAGCTAGACTTCCCATGCTTCCGCCTTTCTACTCAAGGCATCTGCCACAACATTCGCCTTCCCGGATGATACAAAATAGTGAGGTCGTAGTCCTTCAGTAGTTCCATCCATCTCCTTTGCCTCAAGTTCAAATCTTTCTGAGTAAAGACATACTGAAGGCTACGATGATCCGTGTAGACCTCACACTTAACCCCATATAAATAGTGTCTCCATTGCTTCAATGCAAACACTACCGCGGCCAATTCCAAGTCATGAGTTGGATAGTTACGTTCATGCACTTTTTATTGTCTTGAGGCATAAGCAATCACGTTCTTCTCTTGCATTAGCACTGCACCCAAACCCGAATAGGATGCATCACAATAAACAATGAAGTCTTACCCTCTACGGCAAGGTGAGGATAGGTGCGGTAGTCAACAAAGTCTTAAGCTTCTGAAAGCTTTCCTCACATTCATCTGACCATACAAATGGAACATTCTGCTTAGTCAAGTTCGTCAATTGGGAAGCAATAGAAGAGAATCCTTTGACAAAGCGGCGGTAGTAGCTAGCTAACCCAACAAAACTCCGTATTTCTGACACATTAGTGGGTCTTACCCAATTCTTCACTGTCTCAATCTTAGAAGGATCTACCATCACCCCATCCTTCGAAACCACATGCCCCAAGAAGGACACTGCTCTAGCCAAAACTCACACTTAGAGAACTTGCGTAAAGCTTTTTCTCCCTCAACTTTCCAACCAACCCTCAAATGCTCCTCATGTTCCTTCTTACTTTTAGAATATACCAGTATATCATCTATAAATACGATCACAAAGAGGTCCAAATACGGCTTAAATATCCCGTTCATCAAGCTCATGAACGCAGCAGGGGCGTTCGTAAGACCAAAAGACATCACCACAAATTCGTAATGTCCATACCTCGTTCGAAAAGCAGTCTTTGGCACATCCGTTGCCCGTATTTTCAATTGATGATAACCGGATCTCAAGTCAATCTTAGAGAAGACACAAGCACCTTGTAATTGATCGAATAAGTCATCAATGCGAGGAAGAGGATACTTGTTCTTTATAGTTACCTTGTTCAACTGTCGGTAGTCTATACACTCCGAAACTCCCATCTTTCTTCTTTACAAACAAACCGGAGCACCCCAAGGAGATGCACTTGGTCTAATGAAGCCCTTGCTCAACAACTCTTGAAGTTGAGCCTTTAACTCTCTTAACTCCGCGGGAGCCATTCTATACGGGGGGTATAGAAATGGGGCGTGTGCCCGGTTCAAGATCGATACAGAAGTCAATATCCCGTCTGGGGGCATACCCGGAAGATCTGCAGGGAATACATCAAGAAACTCGGACCACCGAAACCGACTCAATCGAAGGTACTTGGGTAGTGTCGTCCTTGAGATGTGCCAAGAAAGCTAAAACACCTTTACTAACCATTTTCTTAGCACGAAGGAATGAGATGATACGCACCGGATTGGAAGTGTAGTCACCTTCCCACACTAACGGATCTGTCCCAGGCTTGGCCAATGTCACAGTTTTAGCATTACAATCCAAAATCGCAAAATTGGAGAAAGCCAAGTCATACCCAGAATTACATCAAAGTCACCCATTTCTAAAATAACCAAATCTACATAAGTGTTGCTCCCCACAAAGTTCACCAAACAAGACCTATGTACCTTTTCAACTACCACAGACTCACCCACCGGTGTAGAAACACGAATAGGCATGTCAAGTAATTCACAATGCAATTTTAGACCATTAGCAAATGATGAAGATACATATGAAAATGTGGAGCCAGGGTCAAATAATACAGATGCCATGCAATCACAAACCAAAAGATTACCTGTGATAACAGCATCAGACGCCTCCGCTTCAGATCTCCCAGGGAAAGCGTAACAATGGGCCCTATCATTTGTCTATCCATTGCCCCTACCATGTTGCGTAGTAGTGGCTCCATTTTGCCCATCACCTCTGCCGTTGTGATGACCACCATTACCTCGACCACCACGTCCTCCAGAAAAGCGACCTCTACCATGACCACCTCTACCTCTAGCTAGTGGGGTTCTGTAACTCTGGTTTGGACAATACCTCTTGATGTGTCCAACCTCCCCACATCCATAACACTCTCGGGGTTCATGCATAGGTCTCTCGGAGTAGTGTTGACCGTTCTGTGGTGGACCCCCAACTACAGTCTGTAGTGAAGACTGAATTGGTCGACTTGAGTAACCTCCGGAGCTCTGTCCTCTAGAGTGAGAACCATTAAACTCACCTCCCCTTCGAAACCTTTTCGATGTCGATGTCGTGGTGAAGTCGTCTGGCTTCACTCCTTCCACCTCTATCACAAAGTCTACCACCTCTTGGAAGGATGTTGCCGTAGCCGCTACCTGTAAGGCTGAAATCCGCAACTCTGACCTCAACCCCTTCACAAAGCGGCGAATCCGTTCTTGTGGACTGAAACAAAGTTGGGTGGCGTATCTGGATAGTGCGCGAAATTTAGCCTCATACGCGTTAACTGTCATCCTCCCTTGCTCTAGACTCAAGAACTCGTCCCTTTTTCTATCTCTCAAAGTCCTTGGGATATACTTCTCCATAAACAGGGTAGAGAATGATTCCCAAGTCATAGGTGGTGCCTCTGTTGGTTGACACTCAACATGTGACCGCCACCACGTTTTGGCGTTCCCTTGAAACTGATAGCTCACGAACTCAACGCCAAACCGTTCTACTATACCCATCTTGTGTAGTAACTCATGACAATCAACCAGAAAATCATAGGCATCCTCTGATTCTGCGCCCTTAAAGACTGGAGGTTTCAATTTCAAGAACTTACTGAAAAGTTCATGCTGATCATTTGTCATAATAGGCCCAGTAGTCAGACGTGGAAATGTGCCTAGTCCCAATGATGCATCCATGCGGGGAGCCATAGTAGTCGCATGTCGTACCTCTGAAACCGGAGGTGTTGGTGCAGAAACCACTGGAGGTGCTTGACCCTGATCGGATAACCCACTAAGATAAGCAAGTACCTGGTTGATCATCTCTGGGGTAGGTTGGGGTGGCATTCCCTCATTCTGCCCTTGTTCATTCTCCCCTTCCTCCCCCTCTCTTATCAACTCCTCGGTCGGTGGAGGAGTCACCGCCCTAGTATCAGATGGGCTAGGTGCTTGTCCTCTTCCTCTAGAGGACGTCCTCCCACGACCTCTCCCACGGCCTCTTGCCGTTGCTCTTCCTCGAGCTACAGCCCCAGTGGCTGGCTCAGTCGTTTCTTGTCTTTCCGTTGTTGCTGCTGGTGCGGTCGTTGCTCTAGTTCTAACCATCTGCGAAATAGAGTGAAGATGGTCAGACACCAATTCGTATCGCCCAGATACCAATTGGACTCAAGTAGTAGCACGAAAGAAGAATGAAAGAGTGAAATTTTCCTAAAGTCTTATAGCCTCTCAAGGAAAAGTAAAGGCGTCCCCCTACCGTTCCTTAAGACTCTACTAGACCTGTTCTTGTGTGATGAGACCAATGAACCTAAGGCTCTGATACCAAGTTTGTCACGACCCAAATCAGGGACGCGACTGGCACCCACATTTACCCTCCTATGTGAGCGAACCAACCCATCTAAACCTTAACATTTCAAGATATATCAACAGAAAATAATGCGGAAGACTTAAACTCATTAATAAAAACAATTCAATACTATTATTATTATCCCCAAAATCTGGAAGTCATCATCACAAGAACATCTATCTCAAATTACTTAACTAGGAATGTCTAAGAACAAAATAACTAAAAAGCTAGTCCATGCCGGAAGTTCAAGGCATCAAGACTTGAAGAAGAAGACCCAGTCCAAGCTAGACGCATTAGCTCACCCTGAATTTCCGATGAAGTGAAGACTGGCTAGATCTGTTGTTGAGTTGAAGTTGACAGAATGTTTGCTGCATTACACAAATAACAAAGAGGAAAACATGAAAGTAGGGGGTCAGTACAACCACACGTACTGAGTAGATATCATCGGCCAACTCAAAATAGGGAACAATATATATCAATAATAATGTAAATCAACTACAATACTCAATATGTAGCAATAACAACATGAATTCATCAATAACTACAACCGAGTTCACACATGAGGACTCAAGCCTCAATACCATACTTATTTGGGAATTAAGTTCATTAGATTGAGTATATTCATTATCTTTCAAGATTCATTATCTTTCTTCCTCTTGTGTCGGTACGCGACACTCCGATCCTCTATTTCTATCCTGGTGCCGGAACGTGGCACTCCGATCCTCATTCTATCCTGGTACCGGAACGTGGCACCCGATCCATATTCTATCCTGGTGTCGGAACGTGACACTCCGATCCTCATATTCATTCTATCCTGGTACCGGAACGTGGCACCCGATCCATATTCTATCCTGGTGTCGGAACGTGACACTCCGATCCTCATATTCATTCTATCCTGGTTCCGGAACGTGGCACCCGATCCATATTCTATCCTGGTGTCGGAACGTGACACTCCTATCCTCATATTCATTCTATCCTGGTACCGGAACGTGGCACCCGATCCATATTCTATCCTGGCGTCGGAACGTGACACTCCGATCCTCATATTCATTCTATCCTGGTACCGGAACGTGGCACCCGATCCCCTAATTCATCAAGCCTTCTTTTACACTAAGGCATCATCATTCTCATTATATAATTTATCAAGCCTTCTTTCATACTAAGGCATCATCATTCTCATTATATAATATATCAAGTGAATTAGGGTTCTTTCAAGATTTGGGATTCAATAGCTTCATCATGCTTTGTTAATTCATCACAATTTTATAATCATAATCATGCAAGCATACAACTTAAGCACATAGCAGGGTTTACAATACTATCAACACATAATATTCACTATTAAGAGTTCACTACGAATATCGTAACATAAACCATAACCTACCTCCACCGAAGAATTGAATCAACAAGCTATCTTCTTCGTTTCTCTCTCTCTACTCGTTCGTTTCTCCTCTCTTTCTGTTCTTTTCTTTTGTTTTGTTTTATTCAAACCCTCCTTCTTTTACCCTAATTAGTATATAATTAAGAATGAAAGATGGCAATAATAACCCACTAATTAACTTAAGGTTACCTCTTTTAACCCCCAAGTAATCAGACTTATTAACATTAACCCTCTAACTTTATAATTAAAGCAGGAATAGTCAAAAACGTCCCTTAAAACGTGTAAAGAAATCCGACCCGAACTGAGATTGCGTAGCCCGTGACGGGCCGTCGCGCCTGCGACGGTCCGTCCTGCTGTCCGTCACAAGGTCCAGAGACTTGTTTTTAAGTGGATGGCCTGTGACGGGCCGTCGAGCTTGCGACGGTCCGTCCTGCCATTCCGTCATGACGTTCAGAGAGTCGATTTTCAGTACCCAATTTCAGATTTTCCAAGTGTTTTGAAACGACACCCTCCACGACGGTCCGTCGTGCCCTTGACGGTCCGTCGTGGCCTCCGTCACATCTGCCAGTTTTTCCAGAATAAAATTTGTTGCTCAAAACGACTAAACAGGTCGTTACACATGGGAATACGATAAATCATTCCACTTGTAAATAAAACATCAGATCAAAGAGATCATTGAACTACACAACAAAAAGAAGAAAAAGACTAAAAAATAAACTAAGGCTGGAGGGAAGAGCTCTCTGCCTAATGGAGAAAATTTCTTACGTTTTGTTCAAGTTGTTATAATATTATGTTCATTATTCCAAGGTCTTATGTTCATATAGAAAATGATTTGTATGCTTTAATTGCATGAAAACATGTCATATTCATGGCATGAATCAGAAATAACGATTTAAGAAAGTAAAGTGACAACTTTCCAGAAACATCATGTTGCTTTAGGAAGATCTTTCCTTGATAATGCATAGTTCTTATGTGTTTATGTGCATACACCATACTTAGTACAAGTTTGTACCAATCTTATTTGGGGTCTAGATTCTGGGTGTGACATAGATGTCCCATGGTGAGGTTTACATTCCGTTAAAGTGATTTTCAAAAAGTCCAATCAGCAGAGGTTCTTCCCTAGTCAGTAGTCAATGACCACAGGCATCTAAACTGCTTGTGAAGCCCCACATGGACCGTAAAGGGGGGGTTTTCTGACATAGAGTTTAGGGTCAGCTTAAAACAATCATATCTTTTAGCACATAATGAATTAGGTGGACCATATCAATTAATGATCTCCTAGTCCTCTTTCCAATGTCACCAAGGTTGTCCGTAGTGCCTTAGAAGACTTTTTTGTCTTTGTAGTGAGCAAAATTTGGTAGTTTAAGTCGGGGGGTTATTAGGTCTTTTCTCAATTATTTTAACTCAATACTACGTCACTTTACCTTCTACCCAAAGCCTTATATAACGATTTTAAACCCCCAAATCACCCAAACTAAACTCATTCTTTTACATTTCCATAAGTTGACCAATTTCATCCTCCCAAATATTATCTCTCTAAAAGTTTGAAGAAGAAGTCAAGTTAGGATATCAAGATCAAGTTTCCAATTCACCATAGCTTTTGGGGTTTGAACTCTACTGTATGATAGTCTTCATCTATGAAAATCTTTCTTCCATAGAGTCCTAAATTCTCTAATTTTCAAGTTAGAAATCTCCGATGGAAGTTAGGGTTTTATTACATGTAATGGGTTCCATTCAATGTTGATTTATTTGATTGTTTTATGAATTTTTAGGAATGAATTGAAGTAATTGCATGTTTTTAAGATGAATACCCATAATGGATGCACACCCTCACAAGGTAGCCACAAAATATTTTTAAAAAATTGGGTTTCCTATTAGAATTGTTGCCAAAGATCACACCTTACATATACAAGGATTTAGTTAATTATACTAACAAAGTAAATTCTAAGACTCCACATGCATATTTTCAAGAAATATCTCACCAAAGATGTAATTTAGAAATACACTCATTTAGCACTTCCGTAAATTATCAATTGTATATGTGTGATGTTCATTTTAAGGCTCACATCAAAAACACTACTAGTCAACAAAAGATTCAAAGAGATCACACAAAAGTGCATCCACATAAATTTCATTCTCGAAACACCAACATTATACATCATCCTCATCGTGAGTACTATCCATGACATCAGTATTGAACACAATCGATCCTTGAATCATTATCAATGAAAACTCAAGAATTTCATGATTTTCAAAACTTATGAGTGTTGAAAAGTTGAGAGAACTAAAAAGTCAATATACACACATTAAACCACATGAAACACTATAATACAAACAAAAGTAAACAACTACAATCATCCAAAATAAAAAAATTAAAAAAAAAATCAAAGTAAAAGGGAATTTTGGCTCAAAATCCCTAACCCCACCCAATAGAAATATGTAGCGTCCTCATTGCAAAGACAATAAATTATAGGCAGCTGAGTAAGAAGGTCTTCCTTACAACACTTGCTTGAGGAATACTCTCATCTAGACTCTTCGGAAGGAAGCATCACGCGGGGCTTCAGTTTCGAACAATAAAATCACTGCATGTAGTAGTGTAGTATCAAATGATGCATCAGTGCTTGTCACAACACTAGGAATGATAGTGGGGTTTGAAGCGACGCGACTAATGCCAAAAGTTGAAGTCTCCCGAAGGGATTTCTCATTGGTTGCCTGAACAATCACCTTCGCTGTCTCCTGTAGCTCTATGAAAGTCTTTGAAATCTCGTGCTCATCCTTCTAAATCCTTAACTCCCCTCTTATATCTTTGGCCAAATCATCATCGGCCTTCTTAGAATCAACATCAATATCATCAACACTCACAATTATTTGTGGTTGCACACTAGAAATTGGCTTGCTGCTTATCTTCATAAGTGGTGTAACACTCTAAAAGTCCATGACTTGGTATAGAGCCTCACTAAATGAACTAAGACTTGAAATACTGTTTTGAGCCTAAAATAATGTATTCAACCTAATTCGAAAGTGCTAGAATCAAAACATCAAGAAATGACCATGACGTCCAGAGAATTATAAAATGTGAACTAGTGTGCGTTTGCATGGTTCAAGGGGTTTAATGTATCAGAATTTGGTCAAATTTAGTTAAAAGGTGTTAAGCATGGATTAGAGGGTGTTTAGGATCAAAAATTCCATGTATGAATTCCTAAGGACCAACCTAAGGGTCCTTAGAGAGGACCCTACATTTGACTAAAAACTGTCATTTGGAAATTGTGCAACCAGGAGACCAAACGATGAGTGGTCGTGTCATGACCATGGATCACCCCCTAGAAGTAACACGGCGTACTTTACCTCTAAGAGGTCATACACAAGCCCTTAGATATTTTTCATTGCATAATCTTGATAAAAATAGCAAAAATTTAAAACTTTTCATACCACATCATAGGCTAGATCATCACTTCATATATATATATATATATATATATATATATATATATATATATATATATATATATATATATAAATATCATAAGTACATAAAGTCTTGTTTGCCAACATAAGACAACTGAATTGAATAAAATAGGGACATGTCCCTTAACAACATAAAATATAATCTAACTATTACATCAACTTTATGAAACATCTTGACATAAGCAACCCTCACTACACCAATTTAGGCCTAAAGCCACTCCTGTAGCCTAAATTAGAAAAAAGTGTGGCCTTTGATAAAAGGCTACACTTTTCAACTTTAGGCGACACTTTCTATGGGGTGGCCTAAAGAAGCACAACCTTTGATATTAGGCAGCACTTTTTAAATGTTTCCATCATAGCTACACTTATAAAGCGTGCGCCAAAGAGGTATAAGGGTACTCTTTGTAGTGATTTATTAGAAACACCTTTTTTTTATTATACTACACTTAAAAGTGTTGCCTTTGCTTGATTATTGGTCTCACTTAAAAAGTGTTGCCTTTGATATCTAATATAGAACAACACTTATGAGGTATAACTTTTTTTGGACGTCCTACAACATCATTTTTGAAGTGTGGCAATGTTGTGTAGAATTTTCTAGCAACAATTTTTTTTTATTTTTAATCATAATAATTTTTATTTGCATATATTGAATATTCACATAATTAAATATACAAGTGACCAAAAGCACAAAGTTAACTAATTATTAAATTGAAGCTATGTATTTCAAATAAACTTCGCAAAACATGTCGTGTACAATGAATACTTAGAAAGTGATTGCTTAAAGTTTTTTACTATCAAAAAATTCAACAAAACCAAAATGCATCCAAACATATATGACAATAGTACAAAAACTCTTCATCATTCACTACAAAAAGGTCGAGTTTAATTCTGACCACACTTCAAATTCAATTACTGACATATTCCTGCACATTCAAAACAAAATTACAAGTTAGTGAAATAAATGTGGAAGTGCATACTTGGAGAGTATTCACTGTAAGCTAACCAATTCATCAAGTCTATACAGTTCCTGACGTCTGAACACATATTTCTACTAGCATATAGGTCCTTGAATACCATCAAATCCTTTCATATTAATTTGATTCTTGTAAATGAAATTATGCTCTTCACTCAAGTACATAGAAATGTTAAGAAAATATGTAGTAATTGATTGTTCAAGTTTGCACTTAGATCAAAGAACACCCTATTCCTTCTAGAATACCGATCATTCCGGTCAATGCCACCAAATCTTTGAGCGAGATGATGATAAATAAGAGTCTTCCGAAGCGTTGGATCCATTATGAACACATAGCTTCCCTTATGGCTTTGTTGTTGTAAATATAGTGATCACAATCCAACTTTAATATATAAGGAGCATTAGTGAGGACAACAAACACCCTAACCTGTCAAATAGATTTTAAACTCATAAGTAGAAATATCACATATCAATAGAGAAAAAGTAATAACTTTATGCATTACAAACCAGTGCATTCATTGCACCAGTTTTCTCTAGATTCGTATACTAGTCGGGGTAATTTTTCACCATCAATATATAGCCCTCCATTCTAGCCAAGGAACACCTCGAAATGATAAAAAGATACAAAAAGATATTGCTAAAACTTGCAAGATGCATCAAAATTATAAGTTCAGCAAGAAATTATATTCTTGCTTCATTATTCATTCGCTTTATTGCTACTTTCTATTGTTTTAAATATAGAATTAGCAGGGACATCTCTACCCATGATAACACTGTTTTAACATATTTTTAAGTTTATTTTAATTGAGACTACTCGTACATCTTATTTATCAAAGGACAAGAATGATCAAAAAATTTCTCCTTACTGATTTTGCAATATATTCCAACAATAAATAAACAATACTTTGCATCAAGGGTAAACAACAACATGAACTGCAAACCCTGCCTATCAGCTTACAATAAAAAATGGCTCCAAAACCACCTTTCCCAATCTTATTGAAAATGCTAAAGTTATCAGTCGACTCATCAAGTTCTTCATATGAATATTCTACTTATTTGTTCACATGTACGCTTGGAAGACCTTGTGAATCACCATCAACAAGGTCAGTGCCTTAGGCCATATGTATTAGAATATGTTTGGAGCAATAAACTAAGCAAGTTCTAGTGTTTCTTCACATGTATTAAAAACATTGTAATCACATTAGGAGTAATAAATCTAGCATTAGATACATCTATGAACATGAAATTTGATAATGAATTAGAATATTGACCATCTAAAAGTGCAGGGTTAGAAAGAACTTTTTCAATAATCAGGAAAATGCTTAATTTACAACCATGATAGACATTTTCATCAAGAGGCTTCATTCAGGAGATTTGAAATCGAAATTTGGGAAGAGCAAATAAGTAGAAAAACAAAGAGAAAGATTTACAATTACCAAGACTAGGTGGATGGGATTGACCAGAATCTGGATATTTGCTGCAATAGATCGAGTTTACTTCTAATCTCTATTCATGAAATTCAATCAGTGACATTTTCCTGCACATTCAAAATTAAATTATAAGTTAGAGAATCATGTATTCATATGCTCACTAGTCATTGTTCAATTCCAAGCCCCTTTCAAACCCCTTCACAATGAAATGATCCCCAAACATGACAAAGTAGACCCAATTTGAATGATAAAATCTCAAAGAAAACAGTAGGTAAACATGCGAATGCATAAAAACATGCAATAATTTCATCACAAACATTGAAATTTCTTCACTGTCGTATTATTAAGAGAAGATAGGGTTTATAAATTCTTTTGGGGAATGAAACTAAACTTGGTCATCAAACTGAGCAAACTGATCGGGAACCCCGTCCATTATTAGGTGCAATAGAAGAATATTCTAGTGTTGCAAATTGCAGTAGGATATTTCTACTTTGTTGGTCTTGCTTGTCAACCTAGTGGCCTGTAATTCACCTATTAGAAAGTGTGTTTCTTTATCTTGAGACTAGGTGACTTTTTATACCACATTTACACTTATTTACACATGTTGTTCAAATACTCTTACAAGTATTTTCTCATTAATGTTAAATAAATGAATATTTCTGAATGTTCATTCAGATACTTGCAAAACCATATGTAATGAGTTACTTGAAGTAATATTTGAATGTTACTTGCTGGAATGTTTGAATGTTGCAGTAATACTTGGATTCAAAATATTCAGATACTTGCAGAACCATATGTAATGAGAAAACATTTAGCCACACTCTTACAAGTATCTGAGTGTTTTCTCAGTAATAAGAATTTTTGTAGCCACAAACATTCAATTTATGTTAGTACAGGGGACTATAAAACCTCTGTGGTTTCTGATTACATGCACGAAGCAGGACCATATGTAATAAGAAACATGCATCCCAAATATGTAATAAGTTCATCAACAATAGATCAGCTCACTGTGTCACATTTTATCAGAGTAGGGCAATGAAATGAAACTTTGTAAGCCAACATGCTCAACGACTACTAATTCCCCTTATTCTACACAGGACAACTATGTAAAACCAGAGCCTAAATCCTTCCGCCCCCCCCCCCCACAACAAAAATCATTCCATAGTCAAACAGGGAAAATGGAAAACAAACAATGCAAGGCATGACAGTACATTAGAAGATAGAATTCTTATATGCAATCTTATCCTCTTTATGTAATATACAAGACAAGTAAATTGTCTCAAGAAAAATAAATGACTATAACACATTGGACAGCTTCCAGAAGAACCTCAATAAAGTCAACAATAAGAGGAGATACACTACTGAGAATACTAACTTCCCTAGGTCCATTAGTTGTTTTTAATAAAGGACTACGAGTCCAAATTTGCAAAAAAGAAAAAAAAGCTAGCAGAGAATACTAACTTCAAAAATAATTGTGTTGTATAATTGAAAACGAGTAATGGACTAACGATTAGTTTGTAGAATATATAGTGAGTACTACCTATATATGACTAACATCACAAACAGTACCATCAATGATGCATTTTCACTGCGCTGCCTCTAATGTCCACTACCTCATAATAATAGGAAAAAATAAATATTTACATAACAATCAGGATTCATGTATACAGATTAGAAAGCAGTTTGACAATTGTATGACGAATACTTTGGAGATTTATTTCTTGTAGTTAATAAGTTTTTATAACACGAAATTCGAGTGCATAACACAAAAAGGCAGTGCATAAAAAAATATTCGAGAAAGTAATGTTTTTAATCATTAGGGATATCAACAACTTTAATTTATGTTGTTGTGGTCTTAGTTTTTCCTTAATTGTATGAAATGTAGTGATAGTAACTAGAAGGATGAACACACTTACTAGTTACCAGGTGACCTAAACGTATTCTGTCAATCAAGTGAAGGCATTAAACTACATGGTTGTCCACTCATTGAAGACTCGATATAAACGTTAGTTTTGGATGAAAAAAATATTAAAATGTTATTCCATGGCCTCTACAATGATCTTTAATAATTATGTGGCGGCATAACATACTCACAAAGTATGGTCAGAAGAACTGAGAATGTCTTGTTGAGGCCAATGATAGCTTGGACACTCTAAGTCATATTCTACTTCATCGAAGAAGCAACAGACTTATGAGGCTATATATCCCAAAGATTCCAGCATCAATCTGAAATTTCAATGTTTCTAGAGATCAAATAATCTGAAAAGAGAATTTTTTTAGAGAGATTAAAAAACCAACATCATTTAATGGTCTATCAAAGATATTTTTTCAGTTCCAATAATACTCCTCAAGCTAAAACAATAGATAATTCATATTTCCATTAATGTGATGCTTCAAACAGATATACAATATTGAAAGGAAGTAAATCAGACACTGTACATTATTCATGAGAGAAAAAGATCTATATAGGTAATTAACTTGTGCCAAATAGAACAAAAATAATTTCACATAACTTTTGCTATAAATATTTAATTACTTCAGACATTACAAGGACAAAATATAAATACCAAAATTATTAAATTCATGATCCATGTTTAATGTTTAAATGCTGATTTTCTACGAAATGTCATGAAAGAATACATTTTGTCCCCAAAAAGTAAATCTCTACTACAAGGAACATTTAGACAGTAAGAGATTTTGGTCCAAGATTTATTTTAACCTTAAGTATCTTCACAATATTTCTTGAATGGGTGATTCTACAGAAAATTTAAGTCATAATTTTAATGTATTTTGTGGTACAAACAAATTATCATGATTTAAGCAAACAACAAAATAGTAATAAGTACTTCAAAAAAACATCATTTTGAGAAATAATACACCAAAGACATAAGTATCATCTTTTAGTTTCTCTTAGGCATTATAATGCCAATCTCGCAATAGAATTCACTAGGAGACTCGTGATAAGAACGATTTCTTCTTTATTTATACTTGAACCAGTAATGATATCATAAAATCTTCATGTCGCCTATTCAAAAGACATTGATAAACTCAAAACAAATTTGATATTGATGTTACAATAAGAGAAATACTATAATCAAATCAATTTAATCTTTAAAGATAATTAATATTTAATTTATGAGTTTAGAAGTGAATGAATTGAATAGTCATTGAGTAACATAATAATTTGTCAAAGCTAAAGTAGTAGGCAACTACAATAGATGTAGCATAGTAACTTCTAAAGACTAAAGCAAATCTGTAATAGAATTGCAACTAAACTTTAGATTTAAAGAAGTCCAAAATCTAAGATACAACAACTTCAAATTAAAGAAATCGGTACTTACACTTGACTAAATTGATATTGGATAAATCTTCATCTCAACTCTTCAGTTCTTCAGCTTCCACTCTTCATTTCTTTAGATTTAGCTCTGAATCTTCAGCTCATTTCATCTTTCTTCAGTTGTTCAGCTTCATCTCGGTTCGTCAATCTTAAGTATCAAAGAAATATCAAGTTCTGTTCTTTCCCATTAGCTCAATTCATCGATCTTTGATCCGTGAAACTAGTTCTTTACCTTTAGCTCTTCCTCTTCAGTTCATCGATAGTTTTAGAGAAAGCGTAAAGTTGGAGAGAGAGAAAATAAAATCTTTCATTAATTATTATTTTCTTGGCCAATAAAAATAGGAGGGAGAGTTGAAAATTATGGAGGGAATATAATATTTTAGTGAAAATTTTAAGGCCACACTTTTAATGTGTTGTTATTACAATTATAAAAGTAGGACCCTTTAAAAGTGTTGCCATATATATAAATAATTGTTGCCATTTATTTTCATACTATAACAACTGTTGACACCCAATTTTGACCCCACCTGATAGGAGTTGATTAACGAGCTTTCTAATTTTAAGCGACTTGAAATAATTGATTTTATGAAATTTAAAGTGTTTTAAATTATTTTAAGTTAATCTTGACCTTACATATATATATGTAATTTTAGAAAGCTTATATGTTTTGCGTAACTAAATGTATAATCGGTGTTTTATGACTACTCAATATTCATCAAAAAAAATTATTTCGTTTAAATATTTGGTATACATTTTGAATTAGTTGTTTTATAATTAAGTCGATTATTTGTTTAATTAAATTTGAGGAGCTTATTAATCATTTCATATTAATTCGTCTTAGTGGGATTTGAAAAATAATTTAATTTGTTTAAACTTATCTCAACTTAAACCAATTTTGGGCCTACCTGAAATTTCCCAGCAGTCCATCTACCACCCCAGGCCCAATTTTAATCTAACTTTTCTTTAATTCTTTTATTTCCAAACCCATTTTGTTTTATCCAAATAAAATTTCAGCCCGCATCCCTTTATTCCCAAGCAACCTACAAAATCCCCAAGCCCAAATTCATTTGACCCAATACCCAAATCCGCCCTTTAATCCAAATGGCGTGACTATAGGAAAATGACATCTCAAGCAATGGCAAAGTTGCACCTTTACATCAAAGAGGTGATACACGCGCGACCTTGACACTATTTCATTCACCTTCTTCACAGTGTCCATCAATATATTAGCTATACGACAAAACAACGGACAAATTTGGAGGAACAGTTCACGGCAATACGCGAAGCTTAAACGGAAAAGCAACGGTAACAGAGGGCAGTACGAGTCTCTTAATCGTCCCTTCCTTACCCTTGCTTATGAATTTCAGCAACGGCAGGTCACGTGATTCCATCCTTGTAGCTCGAGATGGTGCCACGTCGATTTCCAAGGACATAAGATGAATCATAGTCATCGATCTCCCTTCTTACATTTCATATTTTAGCCAAAAAAATGGTTTTCTTGTACAACCCAGCCTATCTCCCTATCTTTGGGAGAAATTTTGAATTGAGCTTTGAGTTTAGGAATCTCAATTCTACCCTTTTCCTGCCACTTTTGAAAACCCTAATCCATTCTATAAATATTCCTCTCATTCCTTGGAAAAAGGGGGCTGGTTTTTATTTGCAATTTTTTTAGAACGGAAATTGAGAGATTAAGTTCAAAAACATAGGATTTATTCCCAAAAAGAAAGACAGTTACTTTAAAGTTGCAGATTTCGGTTGAGAAAAATTGCTAGAGTTTTTTTTAGTCACATTTCCTTCTTTTTCTAGGGAAACAAATACAAATACCTTAAGTAAAGTGATCGAAATAGACACTAAAGTACGTAAGAAGAAAGGATATAGTCGATTTTTTCCTACGTATATTTATTTTTTGGGTCCCGATATTTTCCTTTAAGTTGTTCGAAGCACAGAGTCTCGGTTGAGTTTCTCGTTGTTGTCTGCGCCTCCAATTGTGTAGTGAAGTTGTCGTGTCCCAGCTCGTCCTTATCTCTGTATCGCTATTCAAAACAAGGTTACATGCCCTTCCCTCTTTTATTTACAGTTTTGTTTTGCATGAATAAAAGTCAATGTGTTTTCTATGACTTCTTTCGTGTATGTTGATATAAATTGACTTTCCAACAATTTGTTCCATTCAGGGTAAAGTATTGTGGTTTTAACGATTCTTTTCTAAGTCATGTACCGGAAAACTTTAATGTTGGATTTTCAATTTGTACTTAAACATATAGCTTTAGCCCCCCCCCCCCTAGCGTCAACATTCATGTCGTTCCAATGAAATTCATATATTGTTATTGGTTGGAGTGACTTACTACACGCCTCGTTTTGTATTATCAATGAAATTTACCCCCCCCCCGA
The DNA here is from genome assembly GCA_027704765.1 of Solanum habrochaites. Classification (NCBI taxonomy): domain Eukaryota; kingdom Viridiplantae; phylum Streptophyta; class Magnoliopsida; order Solanales; family Solanaceae; genus Solanum; species Solanum habrochaites. Next base: position 26,853,561 of record JAKWJA010002497.1, read on the forward strand.
TATATCGTGGTTCCACAGTATTTTTAATATTTTTTCCTTAAGTTTAGTGTCTCCAAAAGCCTTTTTGTATTAATTTTTATGTAAGTTTCTCTTTATTTGCAGGAAATCTGTCAAAAAGATGAATGCGGAGGTTTTTGAGCAAGAAATGCAGAAAAGTACCACCTACGGAGCTTGTGACGATCCGTCGTGCTTGTGATGGTCTGTAGGTGGCATCGTAGTGAAGCTGCTGAAGGAAGATGGCGAATTCTGACCAATTGTGGGGTTACGGAGTGCGTGGACCGTCGTAGCCATGGTAGCATTTTCTACTTATAGTTTTTGTTTTTAGTAATGGTAGCATTTTCTACTAATGAGTATTAAATTTACAGGCACATCACCAGGAAATTCTGGAGAAAATCACTCTGCAGCAGTCACTGACGGATACATCGACGGACCGTCATGCATACGACGGACCGTCGCATAAATCTGTCGTGTCAGGTACGTGTTTCTGTTATTTTCAAAACTAGGGCACATGTGATGGAACCAACGACGGACCGTCACAACTACGACTGACCGTTGTCGGGGACTTGTCACACCATTAATGAAGCCTACCCGACCCGACCCAACTGGGATTTTTAAAAATGTTCTTAACATTTAAAAAACCCACCCCCTTCATTTCACACATTTCCTTCCATCTTCCTCCCACTTCCCTCCCTTTTCAATTTCCAACTTCCTACCTCTGTTTCAACCGATCGTTTTCCCACATTCCTTAATTCCTTAAAATCCACTCTCTACTAGTCGGAGTCTGCTGTTGTGGTTCTTTACTTGATCACCAAGTACCTTCCTCGCTTGTTATTCTCAAATTCTCAGGTACGTGTCTCTAATTTCTACCCATTTACATTGAATTTTTCTTTATCAATTAGTATTAGCCTATTTCTTATTGATGGATTCATTTTTTAATACATATTTTGTCTGACCTAGGTTGAGAATCCTCAAAATTGCCTTGTTAAAACTCTAAAAATAGATGCTTTAGCATTGCTAATTTACTAAATATTTGGGTTAGACACATGTAGGTTAAAAAACTAAAAATTCCATTTGGGTCATAATAGGGGATGATTGTGGCATCCCCAGTTCTGTCACTGAATGACAGAACGAGACCCTGATGATGGACCGTCGTACCCATGACGGACCGTCATAGGGTTCGTCCCAATATCCTCAACACCACACTGTCCAAATTTCACCAAGTGTCCACCAACGGACACATGCGACGAACCGTCGTTCCCACGATGTTCCATCCTGCACAACCGCTCTGGTTGTTAAAGACCCTATTCCTAAAGGTCTCTCACTCTTTCTAAGGGTCCTTCAACGAACCGTCATTCCCACGATGGTCCATCACTCACAAACATTCTGGTTGTCAAAGACCCTGTTCCTAAGGGTCTTTAACTTTTTCCAAATGTCCTCTTATGGACATATACGACGGACCGTCATACCCTCGACGGTCCATCCTGCACAACCGTTCTGGTTGTCAGAGACCCTGTTCCTAAGGGTCTCCAATTTTTCCAAGTGTCCTCTTACGGACATCTACGACGGACCGTCATACCCTCGATGGTCCACCCTGCATAACGTCATGACGGTTAGAGACCCCTCTTCTAAGGGTCTCCATACTTTTTTCCAAGTGTCCCACGACGGACATCAACGATAGACCGTCATAATCACAATGGTCTGTCCTGCTTGTCCATCATACTTGTCAGAGACTTTCCTTCAGGGTCTCCACATAAACATAGTTCAAGTAAGACATGAAGACACCATGACGGTCCGTCATACTCACGACAAGTCGTCACCTGGTCCGTCGTGTTCACTGTTACTATAAAAATGTCATCACATATTAACTCTTTTATTTATTTTGTATCGTTTTGCTTGTCTTATTTTCTCCTTCAAGTACTAATATTGATTCTTTACAGGTACTGTCTATTATGGAACCAAAACAAGATCGAGTCTAAGCACGTGGGCGATCGAAGTTTGTCGCCCCATCTGCCCGCCTGGTCATTAGATTTGATGATGAGCGTGACCCCGAGTACGTGCCCCCAGGCACTTCCACCCCATCTCGAGCTGCACGTGCTGCCAGAGCCACACTCAGAAAGGTGGCGTCCGGCGTAGTCACTGCCTTCCAGTCTGATGAGGAGCGCACACTGACCGGCACACCTTCTGGGTCAGCTACTCATGGAGAAGGAGCGTCTGGCTTAGTAGGAGTTTCGTGGTCAGAAAAATCCTTCGTATCTGCTGAGGTCATTGCACCCGCCACAGCTGCATAGTCTGCCTCCTCTAATGAGGCTGATAGTTCTGAATCCACACCTGGCTCACCGACTCGTTCTCTCACCCCGGTTACCGACCAGCCCAACCGGTAGTGTGTCGACGGGCAGTATCAATTCTATTCAGACGCAAAGTTTCTGAATGACAAAGGAGTCATGACGCGTACCCTTACATTGGAGCGGCAGGTCCTTACGAGAAGTCTACCAACTATGCCAGAGATCCAAAATCTCTTCACAAGAGATCAACTGGAGTGGACAGCGCGTTCGTTGGGCTGTTATAGTGAAGAGTTGGTCTGAGAGTTCTACGCTTCCTACGTGGCTACTCTCATATCACAGATTGATAGGCGGGTTGCCCCCACCAAACAGGCCCGAGTGGATCATGTCCAAGTACGTGCAATTCAGGTTGATATCTCCCTGCTTTCAATCTGCCGGTATCTATACAGCAAGGATGTTGATGCTAATCGGACCCTCTCACCGCCGAGTTTGACTACCGGTGGCAAATTGTCAAAGATGTCCAATTCTTGCGTGAGCCATCGCTGAAAGAGACCACCAAGAGTTGGATGGCCCTGCACTTGTTTATTGATGGAGAGGGTGCTGACTAGGTGACCAAGCCGAAGGGAGCCATCAAGAAGGCTAACCTGACTTTCACGGCGAAGTTTTTATGGTTGATTGCTCACTGCATTTCCCCACAGCCGCTGATAATATAGTCACATGGGATCGTACAGTACTGATGGCGGCGATGATAGCCGGGTTTGAGGTGGACTTTGCTTGGCTTCTACAGGCGGTCATGCACGAGAGAGACTTTAAGGTCACAACTACTTACCCTTTCCCGTGCATAATATTTTCCCTATGTAGGTTCGCACGTATGCCTATCTGGCATGTTGATCAGCTCAAGACCCCGCTGGGCACTGTTGATATCGGCCTCATCAGGGATGTGGCCAATGAGTTGGCTCCATGCAGAGTGCCCCGTCCAGAGTTGCCTCCACTTGGTGACAATCTGGTTGATACGGTAGCACAGGCCCGCACGGCTACGCAGGCGGCTTCCACCGACACTTCCCTGGTCGAGTATATCCAAAGTAGTAGCACTGCCCCGAGCTCCTCTCGCTCAACCCCTTTCCCCCATCTGGTCCCACTTTCTAGGGAACAGAAATTAGAGGCACAGATGGTTACACTTCTGCGTCACATCCAGCCTTCGATGCAGAGGTCTATTGCTTAGGCAGAAGAGCACTTGGAGTGGAAAATGGTCCAGCACACAGAGCAAAAGATTGTTGAGGTTCATCAGTGCTTTGACGCTTTTGAGTTGTGGGTGTAGCCTGGCCAGTCCCTCAGGTAGATATGTCGAACCTTCAGGCTACGGTCGACAGCCTTCGCGTAGAAATCGATATGATCTTAGAGTCTAGGGTGCCTGAATTTTAGGCCCCTTCTGCAGATCCTGCTGAAGACACAGTTATGGCGGCCTTATTCGCCACTTATGAGATTCCACCACCTCCCCCTCTAGAGCATGCCAATAGGCATAGGGGTCGAGAGGAGGCTGCGAGGAGAGCCTCGCTTGCTGATGAGGAGGCGCGTCGGATGGGGGTCGTAGAGTGAGTTGGTGGGGCATCTAGCTCAAGAATTATGGAGATAACGGGAGGCACTGCTGATAGGGTTGTTGATGCTGAGGACGCTACTGAGGGTTTCCAAATTACAGAGGTAGTGGAATCCGGGGAACCGAACCCACCAGCTTGCTGATCGTCGGTGCTTTGCGTCCCAGGTTTGCTTCACCTAACACTCTTGTATTTCAATTTTTTTATGCATTGGGGACAATTGCATGTATTTTTGTTGGGGGTGGGGTAAATGGAAAGTGAGTGCTTGGGTGAAGTTTGAGTAGCCAAATTCACTATCCTCTTTTGGGGTTTTCTTGCCTGTGTTCTTTTTCCCCAAGAGACTGATTATTTTTACTGTTGAACTGACATGTCTATATCTTGTGTACATAGTTTAATTCTGAAGCATGATGGCTAAAATGATATCCTGATGAAATGAAAATGATGCATGACTAGGCATATTAATTGATAAATGTGTGGATCTAAGCATGACATAGAGGTACACCACTGCATGACCCTAAGTCTAAAATTCGAACTAGGTGTCTGATAATCTAGTAGAGTAATAAGATGTCAAGTGAGTGTGACGAAGATTTGAATAGTCCACTATTTGTACTGATCTAGAACCTGCCTGGTTAGTCCTGCTAAAAATAAGTTGTAATAGACAATTAGGAAAGGATCATCGGCCTTTGTTCAAAATAGTCCATTGTAGCATTGCATCTATTGTGTCCCCATCTAAGTCGACCATAAAATGATTGTGTAAATTTGGAGTAGTCATTTTTCTAACTATTAGCGCGACTTGGTCATTTCTTATTAATCGTTTTATTGTTTTTATTGGGTAAACATGTAAGTTAGGTCTTTTCCTTGGTTTCTCCGTGTCTTTCGCTTGAAATTCGGATGGTCCCATTTCAACATCAAAATGATCTCTTCATTCTAATGACTTGTTGTATCGTTGTATAATCTCATCTGACTGTCTATTCCTTTTCAAAATTCAAATTTAGCCGCTATATGTGGGTATGTTTCGTGTTGTAGGCTGACTAGATTTCGCATTTCGGCTAGTGCATGGAGTGTGAAAAAAAATATTACTTCCTCATTTTTATGTTTCTTTTAGTTGTTGTTTGCTGATTTGTTTAAATATGTGGTGTAATACTCGATTACTTGGGTTTTGATACCTTTCGTTAGGATAATGATGTGTTTACGAGGTTGCTTGATTCCTTTAAAAGATAATATTGGCATCTTAAGATTAGACCAAATTAAAGGCCTATGCATTTAGATTTCCTTCCATTAATTGAAATTTGAGTTTCTCGTCATCCGATTTAATAGTTTTTGCCATGCATCATTCTACGTGACCTAATAGGCGAGTCGTATGTTTTGTTAAAAATATGTTGGGATAATCCATTTGTGGCAAGTGTCGTTACTGTTATAATAATTTGTCTACTTTATTTTGCTTTCTTTATGATTGGACTTTGATGGCTTTATTTTGGAATTTCCTTTGAATATTTTGCATTAATTTTATCCTCATGCGAAATACCAAGCTAACATGATAGCATGTTATTCATAATCATTATTCTCTAATTTGGTAAGTCCAAATGTGTTCATGTAATTTTATTTCTGTCGGTTCAAGGAAATGAATTATCCTAGTCCATTTAGTTGTCTTGAAATTGTGGGTATTTTGTATTGTCTAAACAAAATCAATGGATATCCGTTATGATTGCATTTCTTTCCAAATAAATTCCCAAGCTAGATCAAATGTTTATTTCATCTCCTATGAGTTTATTAGCAGTGAATTAATTATTGGTTGTTTTGCCCGGAATTAAAAAAAATAGTGCAACTTGGATGCCTTATTATTCAGTGATATTTTGTTTTTCCTGAAATATTATTTCATTGTGTTTTTTTCTGGTAAATAATTGTGTCAAGTTTTATCCCTATGTTGAATGATGATTTGTCAAGGCGGTGTTACTAAATGCTAATCCTTATGTCTGCTCTATTGTGTTGCATGTGACATCCATCTGAGTCCTGTTGGATTCCTCCCTTGTGTCCCGAGAGGGCTAAGAAGATCCTCCTCAAAATTTCCTATTGAGCTAGCCAACACTAAAATCAATTAATAGATCCGAAATTTACAGAATTGAAGGAAGTCGAAGGAGCGGGATTAGAAGATCTTTTCTTATTATTTTAATTTTTGTATTGTATTTATTTTGGGCCTAGACCTTTTTTTTTATTATTATTTCAATTATTTGCTTAGTCTAGGACAGGTACGAAAGAAAGAAAATGGGTCAAAAACCCAAAAAAAACAAAATGGGTCAAAAAGCCCAAAGCAGGTGGATCCAAAAACCGGTCAAGGCGAACAGCACCCGGAATGGGACCCAAATCTCTTTCCCTCTCTTATTTCTTGTTTATTTACTTGCTTTATTTGTTAGTTAGTTTTGAGTTAAGAAACATTCAAATCCCCGCAAAACGCCGTTTTATTTTAACAACTCAAAAGTAAATCATGTTTAAGTAGTTTTCGAAATAATTTCTTCAAGTTAGGTATTTCACCTAGGTAAAAGTTAGCCATTAATTTTCAAACAACTCTAAAAACGTTTTTATAACAATTTTAATCCTTAGCCAAATGTGTTAGTTGTCGGAAGACCGTATTAAGTGGAACGTCTTAGGTGCTTTTCAAAACCTTCCTACGACGTTAATAGGAATCCCCAAACCCTCAAAGTATTTTTAAACGATTTTTCTGTTAAGTCTTTTGAAAATAAAGGTTTTTCTTGATTTTTTTCTTTAAAAAATAAGTGGAGACTCTAAAAAAGTTGAAAACTCAAAACTTATATAAAATAATATTTTTCCTATTAAAACAATAACGCTTATAAAGTGTAGCCTATAGTAATAAAAGAGTACGCTTTGGAAGTGTTTCCAATATTATTGTTGCCAAAAGTCAAAAACCAAAAATATTTTAGTCAACACTTTACAAGCGTTGTCAAAATTTACTGTGGTTGTAGGTCTAAATATTATAGTGCCTTGAATCATAAGTGTCCCTTAATCTCTTCACTTAGGAGACATCCTCTAGTCATCAACACCTACACTTTGTGCAACAATATGAAGAAGAATAGTATTAGTACGAGAATGCACTAAGTATGGCAACCATGCAAAAACATGCATTTAAAGAGGACATTTCAGTTGAAATCATGCAACATGTCTTTTTAGTAATCTTCTTGAGCATAGGCACATTTAAGCATAATATAGTTCACATACATCATATAGGCATGGATACTACTCACAATAGCACATAAATCTGTTTATCATACTTTAAGGCATATTCATACATACAATACAATACTTCTCTTTTTATCTTATTTCTTTCCTTTAGTAAACCACAAGTGTAAGTACAATGTATCACCTTGAGGTGACCTTACAATACTCTATCATACATATGCTTCATAAAAACAACCATATATATTCACAAGTCATAAGCACACCATAAACATAAGCTTCACATAAGCACTACCATCTAAGACAACCCCTAAGTCACACTACTTCAATGTGTTGGTAGCATCCCATAATACTACTTCCACAAAGTGTACCTAAGAATTCACCCTAGACTAGGAATAACATACTTAACAAGTCATAACACTTTCATTTATAACTAGACACAAATCACATACTTCATAGTATCACATAAGGACTTCGTCCTTTACTAAACCTTAGTCTTAACTCATTTAGTTCATACCATAAGTAAACCACCCTCATAACCCTTCACAAGCTTACTTGTGCAATGTACACATGGAGTCTCATACCCCCACGTATACTAACTAAACCTCTTTAGAAGCCATAAGTGCAGTTCACATACATAAGTATAATTCATATTTTGACATACAAATTCACTTAACATACATTCATACAATTCATACATACATACATACATAAGTCTTAATTTCATACAAATACTTATCTTATCCTTTGTTGGTGTTCACTAGTGAAATTCATGGGTAGGTTTCATAGTCCTACCTATACTAAGTAATAGAGTCCATAATCTAATCTTAGTACGTTTCTTACTTTGGGAGACTTATCCATAATCGACATAGACCATGTGAGCTACATAAAATCCGATGTTCTCCTCCCACACAAAAAAGAAAGGGTTAACATTTGACTAAGTTGTAACAAATGGTACATAGATATTTAGGTGGTATCAACAATCTATAACCTACGGGGGCACGTAGTTATGGAACATGGAGATTGTTACTAGAAATCTTGACATACTAGCGTGGAGGTTTCCATCTCACGAGACAACATTTATGTTGGGAACCCGGACTTACTAAATGTGAAGGTTCTGTTGTGAGAAGCTGTACTTACTAATGCGAATCCCCAACTCTTATTTATCATGTTCACTCGATGCTAGGCTCTAACCCCCTTTTTAAATATATTAAGTGTAACGCCCTAAAATGAACTAACGTAAACTAGAGCTTCCGGATTGCTTCTTGAGTTAATTTTAAATTACAATTATTTATATTAGTGTCCTTAGGTAGTATGTGAAGTTTGATTAAGTTTGGAAGTCAAACGTCCAAGAACGTCCATGACATTCGCAAAGAGTGCCTTAGAGAGTGTTCATGTGTCTTAATGTGTTTGAGTGAGTTTTACGTGTTTGTTTTGCTTAAAATTAATGTGGGATGTTCCTAAAACCTACAAAACTATGTCTAGTGTTTTAAATTCCGGGTATGACTCCTTCTAGGACCCATGAGGTGCCCTAGAAGAGGAACCTAACTCTACGACCAAAACAGACAAAAACAGTGTCCATCGACGAGACAGTCGATGGCTAGTAGACCAGACAACAGCTCGTCGACCTGGTCCATCATTTGGACATGAATTTCTTTAGGATTTGGATTTATAGACCCAAACCACGAACCCTCATCAACAGGAAGTCGAAGCATCGACGGTCCGTCGTTGAGAAGTGTCGATGGGGGGCCTGCAAAAGTTGTCTCATATGCTGCCAGCTTGGGGTGTTTCTGTGTAAATTCACCACAAGTATTTTAGGACACTAGGATGATATTTTTAGGGTTTATAAGTTATATTATATTAGTTTTAAGTCCTTAACCTAGACAAGACTCCTCACTTCAAATATTTAAACTCCCTCTCTAAAGAAGAACTCTCTCAAGTCACCATTGGAGCTAGAACTCAAGGAAGAACTAAGAGGGATGGTTGTACATGTTTCTTAATCAAACTCATTGGGTTTTATTATATTTAAGGAATGGTATCCATCCTTGGACTCTCTTCCATTCAAGGAGTCCCTTCAAAAAGATTTCAAAAAGAGTTTTCAAACTTTACTTTCTTCTATCTTAGAGTCTAAGCATGGGTCTTCATGTAAAAGTGTTTTAATGATTCAAATATGTTTATTCTAGTATTAGTTGCTAAATTTAATATAAAACCCCTAATTAATTCAAGTTTATGAATATTTCCCACTTCTACCTTAAGAAAAGGGTTAAATGAATATGATTGTGTAGTGTTTGAACCTTGGTTTCCTTACGTTGTTATTATGGTTTAGCTACTTCCTTAAGGGACATATTATGATTATATATTGAAGGATTGATTATAGGTGGTTAAATCTTGACTAAATGGTGAGTTGGTTTAATTGAATAGTTCTTATTATAAATTGCTCTTGATTGGTATGCTCGACCTTCTTGGTGGCGGTGTTTACTTGTTGTATTTGGATATAGTTGATATGTATTGTGAGTATGGATTGAAGGACTAATATGTGAAATGAAATAATATGAAGATGTTTATTGTAATGTACATTATGAAGTTATAATTGCATGTTTTGCTAAGTTTATGCCTAAATGAAGTAATGTATATGTTGAGCATTTTTAAGTATGTATTGTGATAAATGAAGGTCTAAACATGTAAAGATTGGAATGAAATTGTAATGATACTTATGTGAAAGGTGTGCTCACATGTACACACACAATCACACTTGAATGAATAAATGAAGCTAAGTTAAGTCAAAAGGGGGGGTTTTGGGGTGAACACTCTTTGTGAGTTGAGATGAAGTGTTTAGTAGAAACCTCACTACATCCTAAGTGCTTTCTAAGATATGTCGAAGGATGAATGCCCTTTGTGAACTGAGATGTGGTTTTCACTAGTTATCCTTAACCTATAGTATATAATGTTTAGAATCTGTGGGGAGTTATGCCTATCACTGAGAGGATATGAAGAAACAGTGGTTACACATAGTGATTTTATATGTTTTATTGGAATGTACCCCTTGAGATGATTACTCCTTATTAGTAGAGAATGAGTTACTTAGTAGCAATCTCCTTATCTTTTAACTATGCGCCCGCATAGGTGTAGCAATTGAGAAAGCCATGTAAAAGATAAGAGAATAACCTTACTCTAGGCAAGTGAGGACCCTATATCCAATAAGGGCTAATGTCGGGATTCCATGTCAAGATATCATGGTCTATGTTGGTTAATCTAACCCCCACAAAAGTAAAAAAAAGTTCTAAGTCTTCTAAAAGATTGTACTACTTGGGATAAGTAGTGGAATGGGATGTTATTTATCCATTGCACTAGGTAGGCATTTCAAAAGGGGAGTCCTGGTGAGCGTTATGCGAATTGAATGAAATAAGTCTCCTAAAATAATGTACTACTTAGGCTAGGTAGTGGAATGGGACACTATCTATCCATTGCATTAAGTAGACCTTCCAAAAGGGGAGTCTTGGTGTCAAGCCTTCTAAAAGAGTGTACTACTTAGGGTAGGTGGTGGTATCGAATGCAATCTTCTCAGTGAACTAAGTAGGCATTCTGAAAGGGAAGTCTTAGTGTGTTGCTTGAGTGTTCTTATAATGTCTTGTTATTGAGTAGTGGCTTGTTCTCCCAAGGTAAGTAAGTCGAAAGGGGTAGTCTTGAGTATCTCTTTGGTGTGTATTAAAGGATGTGTATGTGCATTTCCCTCATGTCTTACCTTGGTGAGTCATAGGATGACCTTAGTTAGGAAAACTCCTATTTAAATGATTTCACCTCCTCTCTGATTGGCATTGGGAGTTCACTACTTTGGAATAGGTTTAGTTCACTGTAATGTTAAAAAGAGTTCACTGTGATTTGGAGAAGCTTACTGTAAGTTGGTCCTGTTTGTTAAAAATATAAATTCTTCTCTAAGTGTTAAATAATGATTATTATGTTGTTTTACTTTTATATTCTTGAGTTTTTTACTTCATTGGCATGAAAATGTATTTATACTAAAAATGTCCCTTTTGCATGTTTTTGCATATGTCATACTTAGTACATTATTTGTACTAATCCCATACTTTTCTATACTCTATAAGTATAGGTTGGAGGGTTTTGAAGATTTGAAGGCTACGGTTGGGACATCTACTCTCTCAAGATTTTGTATGTCCTCATATATTCGAGGACATAGTCTATGATTCTAGTTTTGTTATTAAGACATGTATTTTTTTCATTGTAGAGGGTTTTGTCCCTAAGATATTATGTCATGTCTTTAGGTTGGCTTGTGAAAATGAGATTCACAAAATATTTATGAAAGACTTTCTTTTGATTAAATGTCGTGAAAAGTTTTAAATTATGCACTACTTTTCATGTCTTATCTAATGAAAGATACTTTAAGAACTTGTACAAGACCCCAAAGTGTCAAGTATACCGGGTCATGACCCAAGGGTCTACCCTAACTTCTAGGGGGTACTTTCGGGTCATGACATACCTTGTATCAAAGCATAAGATTATGGGAAATAGTTTAGGGTCTAAAAGTCTCACAAGCCACGTCTAGTAGTATCTTGGTCATTGGTGTGAGTCGCGACACATCTATGGACAAGAGGCTATAAGATGATAAAAGTTTCACTTTCTTCTCTATTCTAATGTAGTTCCTTATTGTTGAGTTATATAAGGTATCTTATTTCAACCTCTTCTCTTATTGTTTATAGGACATGAATACGAGGAGATCAACCGCTAGAAGGAAGGAGGGAGGTGTATCTAATGAGAGGATCTCTCCCCGTGTTGACCAAGGTCCTATTGTTGTACTAGAGTAAGAGAATGAGGAGGTTACCCTTCAAGAACCTCAAGTGCCATTGGAACCTTAAGAGCCTCAAGTACCCCAAATACTCCCTATTCTTCTAACTCATTTTGTTGAAGGACATATGACTAATGCGGAGTTGCGGTCTGCCCTAATGAATTTGACCCAACTCATGACAGCTCAAGATCATGTCGTCAATAATCACTTTGTTGCCCAATCTAATTAAGGAGTTGGACCTCAACCTAATGCTAGCACTCTCGGTTCTAGAATTCTGGATTTCATGAGGATGAACCCTCCCACTTTTCATGGCACTAAGGTGGATGAATATACATAAGGTTTCATAGATGAGGTGTTCAACGTGGTAGATTTTATGGGTGTGACTCCTAGGGAGAAAGCGGAGTTAGACGTACCAACTCAAGAAGGTGGCTCAAGTGTGGTTTGAGATATAAGAGGGGTGAGATACACTTAGAAAGAGGTCCGGTTGATTGGGAGGAATTCAAAAAGGATTTTCTAGATAGGTTCTTTCCCTTAGAGTGGAGGGAGAAGAATATGGTCGAATTCATGAACCTTCGTCAAGGGGTGATGAGTGTGCAAGAGTACTCTCTCGAATACACCCAACTCTCTAAGTATGCCTCAACCATGGTAGGCAACCCTAGGACTAGGATGAACAAATTTGTTATGGGAGTGTCTAGCCTAGTGGAGAAAGAGTGTTGTACGACAGTGCTTCTTTATAACATGGATATTTCTAGCCTCATGTGTATGCACAACAAATTAAGGAATCAAAATTAGGGAGATAAGTCAAGAGGGTAAGAGGCCTAGGTCAGATGATTCTTAGTAACCATAAACCTAAGATGAGGTTCTATAACCAATATTCTTCCATGGGAAACAAGAATGGGGCCCCAATCCAACATCCCTAAGGTGGTGGCCACACTTTTAAGAGGACTAGGTATGCATCTTGTGGAAAGCAACATATGGGTAAGTGTTTTGCCGGTACGGATGGTTGTTTAGTTGTGATAAGAAGGTCCACAAGATTAGGTACTTCCCTAGCATCAGAGCAAGAGGGAAAGAGGTCAATCAATCTTCCCTATATCCTAATGCTCCAAAGAAGAACCCTTCCTATGGGATAGGAGCTAGGAAGGATAACTAATCCAGAGTTGATAGTCATAGTAAGTCTTAACTCTGTATGATTGATGTTTATATGCTATGAAATGATTTTATATGGTTTTATACTTCATATGATCATGACATTTTGATGAATTGCTCAAAGAATGAATTTTTGAAATTTTTACATGCTTAATAGTGATACAGTGAATGCTCACTGTAAAGTTTCTCATTTTTGAAGAAAATTGTTTGTGGATTGAATTATAGTCCTAATATGTGTAAAATTGTTGTATATGAGCATGTTTAATATTGGAGAAGGTAGTTCCTCCATAAAACAAGTATAAAGATGAATTTTGAGTTTGTGATGTTTTGCAAAAAGTTACCTGTGTTTCTAATGAAGACTTTGATGGTCTTAAAGTTTTAGTGTCATTCAAGGAAGAATGTTTTTCCAAGTGGGGGAGAAAGTAACGCCCTAAAACGAACTAAGTTAAACTAGATATTCGTGATTGTTTGTTGAGTTAATTTTGAGTTAAAATGATTTATATTAGTTTCCTTAGGTCCATGGTTTTTGCAAAGTGTGCCTTAAAGATAACTCATGTGTCTTGATGTGTTTGAGTGAGTTTTACGTGTTCGTTTTGCTTGAAATTGATATGGTATGTTCCTAGGAACTATAACAATATATGTTTAGTGGTTTAACGTATGGGTACAACTCCATCTAGGACCCACGAGGGTCCCTCGAAAGGACCGCAACTCAAAAACCAAAACTGCCAAAACAGTGTCAATCGACAAGCCAGTAGACGAGTCATCGACCTGGTACGTCGTTTGGACATGAATGCCTAAAGTTTTGGGAGTTGCATACCCAAACCAGAATCCCTTATCAACAGGCTATGGAAGCATCGACGTTCCGCCATTGAGAGGCGTCGATGGGGGGCCTACAAAAGTTGTCTCTTCTGCTGTCAGCTTGGGGTGTTTTGTGTAAATTCACCCTAAGTCTTTTAGGACCCAAGGATGATATTTTTAGGGTTTCTATGTTATATTAGATTAGTTTTAAGTCCTATACCTAGACAAAATCTTTCACTTCAAATATTCAGACTCGCTCTCTAAAGAAAAACTCTCTCAAGTCACCATTGGAGCTAGGACTCAAGGTAGAACTAGGAGGGCTAGATGGTTGGACGTGTTAATAAATCAAAATCATTGAGTTTTCTTATATTTGAGGTATGGTATCCATCCTTGAACCCTCTTCCATTCAAGGAGTCCCTTCAAAAAGATTTCAAAAAAGATTTTCAAACTTTACTTTCTTCTCTCTTTGATTCTAAGCATGGATCTTCATGTAAAAGTGTTTTAATGATTCGAATATGTTTATTATAGTATTTATTGATGAATTTAATGTCAAAACCCTAATGAAATAAAGTTTATGCGTATTTCCAACTTCTAGTTTAAGAAAAGGGTTAAATGAATATGATTGTGTAGTATTTGAACCTTGTTTTCCTTATGTTGCTATTATGGTTTAGCTACTGCCGTAATGGCCATATTACGATGAAATATTTAAGGATTTATTATAGTTTGTTAAAGCTTGATTAAATGGAGAGCTTGTTTTATGGAATAGTTCTTATTATAAATTGCTCTTGATTGGTATGCTCCACCTTCTTGGTGGCGGTGTTTACTTGTTATATTTGGATATAGTTTATATGTATTGTGAGTATGGATTGAAGGACTAATATGTGAAATGAAATAATATGAAGATATTTATTGTAATGTACATTATGAAGTTAGAATTGCATGTTTTGCTAAGTTTATGCCTAAATGAAGTAATGTATATGTTGAGCATTTTTAAGTATGTATTGTGATAAATGAAGGTCTAAACATGCATAGAATGGAATGAAACTGAAATGATGCTTATGTGAAAGGTGTGCTCACATGTACACACACTCACACTTGAATAAATGAATGAAGCTAAGTTAAGTCAAAAGGGGAGTTTTGGGGTGAACACTCTTCGTGAGTTGAGATGAAGTGTTTAGTAGCAACCTCACTACATCCAAAGAGCTTTCTAAGGTAGGTCGGAGGATGAATTCCCTTAGTGAGTTGAGATGTGGTGTTCACTAGTTATCCTTAAGCTATAGTATATAATTTTTAGAATCTGTGGGGAGTTATGCCTATCACTGAGAGGATATGAAGAAGAGGTGGTTACACTTCGTGTGTTATGTTGTATTCCAATGTAGCCCTTGAGATGAATACTCCTCGTTAGTAGAGAATGAGTTACTTATTAGCAATCTCCTTATCCCTTAACTATGTGCCCGCATAGGTGTAGCTATTGGAAAAGCCATGTAAAAGCTAAGAGAATGACCTTACTCTAGGAAAGTGAGGATCTCTCATCCAATAGAGGTTAATGTCGGGATTTCATGTCTAGATCTCATGGTCTATGTCGGTTAAGCTAAACCCCACAAAACTAAAGGAAGTTCTAAGCCTTCTAAAAGAACGAGACGCTATTTATCCATTATACTAGGTAGGCATTCTGAAAGGGGAGTCTTGGTGAGCCTTATATGAATTAAATGAACTAAGTCTTCTAAAAGAATGTACTAATTAGCGTATGCAGTGGAATAGGACACCATCTATCCATTGCACTAAGTAGACCTTCTGAAAGGGGAGTGTTTGTGCCAAGCCTTTTAAAAGAGTGCACTACTTAGGGTAGGAGGTAGTATGGAACGCCATTGTAGCACCCTAAAATAAACTAAGGTGAACTAGATATTTGTGGTTGTTTCTTGATATAATTTTAAGTTAAAATGAGTTTATTGATGTTCTTAGGCAGTGTGTAAAGTTTGGTTAAGTTTTGAGGTCAAACGTTTGAGAACGTCCATGACTTTCACAAAGTCTGCCTTAGAGAGTGCTTGTATGTCTTGGTGTGTTTGAGTCATAACAAACGGTCCGTCTATTATGACTTGTTGGTGCTGCCTGTAAAAAGGTTTTAAAGGCTGCCTTGGCTTGGGGTGTTTGGTAAATTCACCCCAAGTCTTTTAAAGACCTTGGACATTTATTTAGGGTTATTTAGGTATATTAAAGTATTTCAAATCCTAAAACCTAAATTTAGGCCTCATTTCCTAAAACCGGAAACCCCTCTCCTTAGAACTCTCTCAAGTCTCCGTGGAAGTTAGAAATTAAAAAGACCTAGGAGGGTTGTTGGTGGTCGTTTCTTCATCAAAAACCATTGGGGTTTCTTCAATTCAAGGTATGGTATACATCCTTGAACTTTCTTCCATTCAAGGAGCCCCTTTCCAAAAGATTTCAAAAAGGGGTTTTAGCCATAACTTCTTCTATCTTTGACTCTAAGTATGGATATTGCATGAAAATATTTCTATTGATTCAAATATGATGTTTCTAGTGTTAGTTGATGATTTTAATGCAAAAACTTCAATGAAAACATGTTAAATCTTTTTATCAAATTTTGGCTTAAGAAATGGGTGACATGAGCATGAATTGTTAGTCTTTGATTTGTGGTTTCTTATGGTTGGTATTGTTGTTTAGTTACTTCCATAAGGGCTATATTGTGATTAAATGTTTAGTAAAATTGTAAATAAGTGTGAAGTCTTTGAAAGAATGGTAAGTTGGTTACATTGTTAACTCTCTTTATGAATTTCGCTTGAGTGGTATTGTCCCCTTTCTTGGTGGCGGTGTTTACTTGATGAATTTGATTATACTTAGTATAGATTGTAAGTGTGGCTTTGAAGGCCTAATAGGTGAAATGAATTGATACAGAACTTGTATTGTGTTTTATGAAGCTTGAATTGCATGTTTTGCTTAGATTATGCCTAAATTTAGAAATGTATCTATTGAAGCATATAAAATGTATGATGTGACAAAAGAAGGTCTAAGCATGTGTAGAATGACATGTAAAGGAAATGATTCTAATGTGCAAGGTGTGCTCACATGTACACACACTCACACTTGAATGAATGAATGAATGAAGCTAAGTTAAGTCAAAATGAGAGTTTGGGGTGAACACTTTTTGTGAGTTGAGATGAAGTGTTTAGTAACAACCCCACTACATCCTAAGAGATTTCTAAGATAAGTTGGAGAATGAATGCCCTTCGTGAGTTGAGATGTGGTGTTCACTACTTATCTTAACCTATAGTGTATAATGTTTACAATCTGTGGGAAGTTATTCCTAGCACTGAGAGGATATGAAGAAGAGGTGGTTGCGCTTCATGAGTTGAGATGTTGTATTTAAGTATACCTCTTGAGATAGGTACTCCTTGTTGGTAGAGAATGAGTTACTTAGTTGCAATCTCCTTATCCCTTAACTATGCGACCGCATAAGTGTAGCTATTGGAAAAGCCATGTAAAAACTAAGAGAATGACCTTACTCTAGGCAAGTAGATCCCTAATCCGGAAGGGGTTAATATCGAGATTCTATGTCTACCTCTCATGATCTATGTCGGTTAAGCTAACCTCCCATAAAAGTAATTAAAATGCTAAGTCTCATAAAAGAGTGTACTACTTAGTGTAGGTAGTGTAATGGGATGCTATTTATCCATTGCACTAGGTAGCCATTCTGAAAGGGGAGTCTTGGTGAGCCTTATGTGAATTGAATGAACTAAGTATCCCAAAATAACTAACTACTAAGGGTAGGTAGTGGAATGGGACGCTATCTATCCATTGCACTAAGTAGACTTTCTGAAAGGCGAATCTTGGTGCCAGACATTCTAAAAGAGTGTTCTACTTAGGGTAGGTGGTGGTATGGGACGCTATCTACTCATTGCACTAAGTTGGCATTCCAAAAGGCAAGTCCTGGTGGGTTGTTTGGGTGTTCTTCTAATGTCTTGTCATTGAGTGGGGGCTTGTTCTCCCGAGGTGAGTAAGCCAAAAAGGGGTAGTCTTGAGGATCGCTTTAGTGTGTATTGAAGGAGGCATATGCGTACTTCCTTCATGTCTTACCTTGGTGAGTCTTAGGATAATCCTTAGTTAGGGAAACTCCTACGGAAATGAATTCACTTCCTCTTTGCTTGGCCTTGGATGTTCACTCCTTAGAATAGGATTAGTTCACTATAATGTCCAAAATGAGTTCACTGTAACATTTTGAATGTTTATTGTAAAGTGGCTTCTTTTGCAAGACTTATGGAAATTCTTATCTAAGTGTTTAATAATGATTCTTATGTTGTTTTACTTGTATATTCATGAATGTTATACTTAATTGGCATGAAAATATGTTTTTACTAAAATGTCCCTTTTTGTGGTTTTTTTGCATGTCATACTTAGTACATTATTTTGTACTAACCCCATACTTTTCTATACTCTATAAGTATAGGTTTTGGAAGCAAGGTTGAAGTCTAGAAGTCAAAGCTTGGGAAAGTTCCTCTCAAGACAAAGAGTGCCCTCATATATCCGTGGGCATAATTCCTATTTTCTTAGTTTCCTTATGTTAAGACTTATTATGTTTTTCATTAAATGTAAAGGGCCGTGTCCCTAAGTTATTTATGTTGTGTTTTTAAGTTTTCCTTGTGAGGATGATATTTTCGAAGTATTTATAAAAGAACTCCTTTTTATATTAATTGTCGTGAAAAGTTTTAATTCCGCACTAATTTTCAGTATATGTAATGAACGATAGTTAAAGGGCTTGTACAAGAACCAGTCATGACCCAAGGGTTCTCCCTAACTTCTAGGGGTTAATTTTTGGGTCATGACAGAGTATGTATTCGAGCATAAGATTATGGGAAATAGTTAAGGGTCTAAAAGTCTCACAAGCCACGTCTAGTAGAGTCTTGGTCATTGGTGTGAGTCGCAACAAATCCATGGACAAGAGGCTATGGGACGATAGAGTTTCACTTTTTCATTACTCTTGAATCGTGCCATCGAACTTAACTCAATAAGGTCTCTCTCTCTCTCTTTTGTTCCCTTGTTCGGTGATCTTCTAGGTGTGATTGCTTGGGATGGGAGATGTTTTAAGTTTGAAGGAGAGAAAAGGTGAGTTTTTATGTTATGATGGTTTTGTGGCTAGAAGAGTATATATGAAGGTACGTTTTGAAAATTGTGATGTGATGCCATTTATGGATAGCTGTGATTTATGAGATTGAAAATGTTATGATGAGAAACTTTATGCTGATGTACTTCTAAGCATGTTACGAGTGAGAATGATTGAATGAAGTGCCCTTGAGAGCAAATGAGTTATCTTGTGTTATGTTTAATGATGGTAGGAATGCTTTAAGGTGTAACTTGAGTAATGTTGAGAGAACATGGAGATTTTTTAGAAGTTGAGGGCAACCTTCTTCTGTGACTAATGTTTAATAGTTGTTCTTGTGATTGGGTTGAAGTTCTTGTGTAGGTTTACTTTAATGAGTAAAGTGGTATGAATACCTAGTAAGGGAGTTTTGTTCCATGAGATTGAGTTAAGTAGTGCCTACGAGTTGAATGAGGTTGTGTTTAAGGGAGTTTGTCTAAGCTTGAATCCTAAGAGGAAAGTCTTATGCTTAACTTGTAAGGTTGATGTTTAATCTTTATGTGCATGAGTTAAGGGTAGTATGAGCTCCTATCTTGTGAAAAGCATAGTGGTACTTGAAGTATGGGACTTTGAAGATGGATATAACCTAAATGGGGGAGAATGAGTTGTAGAAAAGGTAGTTTTGAGTATGAAGTGAATGGATAGGTTATCTTATATTTTATATGAAGGAAGGTGTCTTAAGGTCTAATGTTAAGGGATCAAATTAAAGCTAAGTTTTGCATAATGAATGTTAAATAGAATTGCATGTAATGTACTTAGTCCAAGAGAAGCCTCAAGGGTCACTAAGTGAGAGTGGTAGTATGAGATGCTACTCTGACAATGCACTAAATGAAACTTACCAAGTCTCTTTGGAGTAAGTTAGTATGGTCTTGTCTCTCATATTGTCATGCTTTCTTGTTAAAGTTGCTTGAAAGGTGCATTATGGTAATTTTAAAGAAAGTGACAGTGAAATTTTGAGTTCGATGTAAATAAGTCCAAATTTTGAGGAAAATTGCATTTTTCATGAATTATGGTTTCAATTTGTTTAGAAATGATGTTTATGAGCATTTTAATGTTGGAGAAGGTAGTTCAATCATAAGTGAAGAAATGAAACTGAGAGTTGAATTTGTGAAGTTTTGCAAAGTTGCTTGTGTACAATGATGCTCACTGTAAAAATTCTCATTTTTGAATAAAATTTTCTTGTCATGAATTGTTGCTCTTATGTGTAAAAGTGTTGTATATGAGAATGTTTAATGTTGGAGAAGGTAGTTCCTCCATAAGTGAATGATAAGAGAAGATTTTGAAATGTGGAAGTTGTTACAAAGTGTTTGCATTACAAAGTGTTTAAAAGTGTAAAAGTGTGCTCCTTGTTAGTTGATGCTTTGATTATGAATGTTTTGATAATGATTTTTAATGTGTTATGTAATTCTATGTGAGTCCTTGATAGTCTTATAGTTTTAGTGTCATTCGAGGACGAATGTTATCCAAGTGGGGGAGAATGTAACATCCTAAAATGAAATAAGGTGAACTAGAGATTCGTGGTTGTTTATTGAGTTAATTTTAATTTAAAATTATTTTCATTAATATTCTTAGGCAGAGTGTGAAGTTTGGCTAAGTTTGTAGGTCAATCTTTCGAGAACGTCCATGACGTTCGCAAAGTGTGCCTTAGAGAGTGCTTGTGTGTTTTGGTGTGTTTGAGTGAGTTTTACATGCTTGTTTTAATCGAAATTTATATGAGATGTTACTTAGACCTAGAAACTATGTTTAGGGGTTTAACGTCTGGGCACGACCCCACCTAGGACCCACAAGGGGCCCTAGAGAAGGGCCCAAGAATTTAGTCCAAAACTGACTTGCAGTTTCCACCAACATAACCAGTCGACGACAGTCGACCAATGGATAGCTTGTTGACTTGGTCCGTCGATCGAACCTGCAGGTATGCAGGTGTGGAGTGTTTCAGACCCAACTAACGACCCCCAATCGATGGGGCATAGGTTGACAAACGGTCCGTCTGTTATGACTCATTGGTGCTGCCTGTAAAAAGTTGTTAAAGGATGCCTTGGCTTGGGGTGTTTGGTAAATTCACCCCAAGTCTTTTAAAGACCTTGGACATTTATTTTTGGGTTATTTATGTATATTCAAGTATTTCAAACCTAAGACCTAATTTTAGACTTTATTTCCTAAAACCCAAAACCCCTCTCCCTTAGAAATCTCTCTCAAGTCTCCTTGGAAGTTAGAAGTCAAGAAGAGCAAGAAGGGTTGTTGGTGGTCGTTTCTTCATTAAAACTCATTGGGGTCTCTTCAATGTGAGGTATGGTATCCATCCTTGAACTCTCTTCCATTCAAGGATCCCCTTTCCAAAAGATTTCAAAAAGGGGTTTTAAGCAAAACTTCTTCTATCTTTGACTCTAAGGATGGGTCTTGCATGAAAATATTTCTAATGATTCAAATATGATGTTTTCTAATGTTAGTTGATTATTTTAATGCAAAAACTTCAATGAAAACATGTTAAAGATTTTTATCAAATTTTGTCTTAAGAAATGGGTGAAATGAGCATGAGTTGTTAGTCTTTGATCTTTGGTTTCTTATGGTTGGCATTGTTGTTTAGTTACTTCCCTTAGGGCTATATTATGATGAAATTTTGAGTAAAAATGTAAAAAAAGGTGTGAATTCTTTGGAAGAATGGTAAGTTCGTTTCATTGTTAACTCTCTTTATAAATTTTTCTTGAGTGGTACGGTCCACCTTTTTGGTGACGGTATTTAGTCGATGAATTTGATTATACTTAGTATAGATTATAAGTGTGTCTTTGAAGGCCAATATATGAAATGAATTGATATTGAACTTGTATTGTGTATTATGAAGCTTGAATTGCATGTTTTGCTTAGATTATGCCTAAATTAAGAAATGTATCTATGTGAAGCATATAAAAATGTGTGATGTGACAAAAGAAGGTCTAAGCATGTGTAGAATAACATGTAAATGAAATGATGCTTATGTGCAAGGTGTGCTAACATGTACACATACACTCACACTTGAATGAATGAATGAAGCTAAATTAAGTCAAAAAGGGAGTTTTGAGGTGAACACTCTTTGTGACTTAAGATAAAGTGTTTAGTAGCAACCCCACCACATCCTAAGAGCTTTCTAAGATAGGTTGGAGGACAAACGCCCTTCGTGAGTTGAGATGTAGTGTTCACTAGTTATCCTTAACCTATAGTTTATAATGTTTAGAATCTGTGGAAAGTTATTCCTAGCAACGAGAGGATATAAAGAAGAGGTGGTATCACTTCGTGAATTGAGATGTTATATTCCAATGTACCTCTTGAGATGAGTACTCCTCGTTAGTAGAGAATGAGTTAATCAGTAGCATTCGCATCCCTTAACTATGCGCCCGCATAGGTTTAGCTATTGGACAAGCCATGTAAAAGATAAGAGAACGACCTAACTCTAGGCAAGTGAGGATCTCTCATCCGATAGGGGTTAATATCTGGATTCCATGTTCAGCTCTCATGGTCTATGTGGGTTAAGCTAAGTTACCACAAAAGTAATGAAAATGTTAAGTCTCCTAAAAGAGAGTACTACTTAGGGTAGGTAGTGGAATGCTACGTTATTTGTCCATTGCACTAGGTAGGCATTCCGAAAGGGGAGTCTTGTTGAGACTTGTGTGAATTTAATAAACTAAGTCTCCAAAAAGAACGTACTACTTAGGGTAAGTAGTGGAATGGGACGCTATATATCCATTGCACTAAGTAGACCTTCCAAAAGGGGAGTCTTGGCGCCAAGCCTTCTAAAAGAGTGTCATTGAGTGAGGGCTTGTTCTTTAGAGCTGAGTAAGCCGAAAAGGGGTAGTCTTGAGGATCGCTTTGGTGTGTATTGAAGGAGGCATATGTGTACGTCCTTCATGTCTGACCTTGGTGAGTCTTAGGATAATCCTTAGTAGGGATACTCCTACAGAAATGAGTTCACTTCCTTTTTGCTTGGCCTTGGAAGTTCACTCCTTAGAATAAGATTAGTTCATTGTAATGTCCAAAATGAGTTCACTGTAACATTTTGAAAGTTTAATGTAAAGTGGCTTCTTTTGCCAAAATTATGGAAATTCTTGTCTAAGTGTTAAGTGATGATTCTTATGATGTTTTACTTCTATATTCCCCATACTTTTATATACTCTATAAGTATAGGTTTTGGAAGCAAGGTTGAAGTCAAGAAGGCAAAGCTTTGGAAAGTTCCTCTGACGACAAAGTGTGTCCCCTTATATCTGAGGGCATATTTCCTGTCTTCTTAGTTTCCTTATGTTAAGACTTATTATGTATTTCTTTAAATGTAAAGTGTCGTATCCTTAACTTATTTATGTCGTGTCTTTACGTTTGGCTTGTGACGATGAGATTTTCTAAGTAGTTATAAAATAATTCCTATTATATTAATTATCATGAAAAGTTTTAATTTTGTACTACTTTTCATGTCTTATGTAATGAACGATAGTTAAAGGGATTGTACAAGACCGCAAAGGGTCAAGTACGATGGGTCATGACCCAAGGGTTCTCCCTCACTTCTAGGAGGTACTTTCGGGTCGTGACAGTCATCTACTCATTACACTATGTAGGAATTCCGAAAGGGAAATCTTTGTGTGTTGCTTGAGTGTTCTTCTAATGTCTTGTTATTGAGTGGTGGCTTTTTCTCCCGAGGTAAGTAAGCCTAAAGGGATAGTCTTGATGATCGCTTTGGTGTGTATTGAAGTAGGTGTATGTGTATTTCCTTCATGTCTTACCTTGGCAAGTCTTAGTATGACCTTAGTTAGGGAAACTCCTATGGAAATGAGTTCACTTCCTCTTTGATTGACCCTTGAAGTTCACTACTTTGGAATATGTTTACTTCACTGTAATGTTAAAAAGAGTTCACTGTGATTTGGAGAAGCTTACTATAAGTTAGTCCTTTTTGTTAAAATTATGGAAATTCTTCTCTAAGTATTAAATGATGATTATTATGTTGTTTCACTTATATTTTATTGAGTGTTTTACTTACTTAGCATGAAAATGTATTTATACTAAAAATGTCCCTTTTTGCATGTTTTTGCATATGCCATACTTAGTACATTATTTGCACTAATCCCATACTTTTCTATGCTCTACAAGTGTAGGTTGGAGGTTTCTGATGATTTGAAGGCGAAGCTTGGGAAATCTACCCTCTCAAGATTTGGTATGTCCTCATATACTCGAGGACATAGTCTATACTTATAGTTTTGTTATTAAGACTTATTATGTATTTTTCTTTCAATGTAAAGGGTCGTGTCCTTAAGATATTATGTCGTATCTTTAAGTTGGGTTGTGACGATAAGATTCTCTAAGTATTTATGAAAGACTTTATTTTTATTAAATTTCTTGAAAAGTTTTGAATTCCGCACTACTTATCATTGCTTATGCAATGAATGACAGTTAAAGAGCTTGTACAAGACCCCAAAAGATCAAGTACGCCGGGTCATAACCCAAGGGTCCTCTCTAACTTCTAGGGGGTACTTTCGGGTCGTGATATTAAGCCTTTAATACACTAGTTCATAAAAGAAGGATTTAGGAGCTTGCTCCTTCATACATCATATTGTTCAAAGGATTCTATGATCAGAATGTCCTTTCATCATAGACCCTAATTCATGTGAGAATGTCCTTTTACATGTTCATACAATCATATATCATGTGTGTATGCATACAATGTGAGATCTACCTTCACATAAACACCTCTAGTCACATATGTTCATAACTTCATCAATCATCTACTTCACATGCATAGAAATAGGTAATAATTCATAGGAGAACTATCCTTTCCTTAGTCATCATGAATATATCCTATTCATAAATATAATAAAGTGTATGTGTGTACATTGGTCAACATAATTACATAATGGCTTAACACCTAACGTTGAGGAAGCCACTAGCTAAAGATAACAACATATGTACAACCTTTCCTCAAGTCTCAAGTCATACACACATATAGAATATTAATGGCTATAGACTGCACACACTCACATTATATCATAGGAGATAAGATCATATTCATTATTAGAATACTCCACACATTCATATAGGGTTTATATAGGTAAGGGTCATGCTATAAGAGTATTTATCATCATTAGCCGTATTAGACCACTCCTAACACTAAAATGATCATCACCTATACACAACATCATCCACACAACTAAATCATGCAACTAGTGTGGAAGACTATTCACATACTTCACATAATATCAATTCACTTAGAACATGATATTAGAATCTAGACTAAATCCTTCAACTTCCTAACATGGAAATCATCATATTAATTCATATTTTATCTAATGCCATCAAGGTCAAGATCATGACACATGTACATGTACAAAAATGTAAACATTACCGCCATAAGTGGACCAAACGAAACAATGCCCTTCAAGGAAAATTCGATATACATTCTAAGCTAAATAATAACAAATAGATCAACTTACCAAATCTCCAAGCTAATGATCGTCTTGATCAATTCTCCACAATTCATAATTAATTGATGGATAATACTAGGATGAATCAATTTACAATAATATAATAACAATTCAATCATAATCTAGACAAGATCACAAGATAGATCATGGGTTCTTCATGGAATTGGATTGGAAATCATATTAAACCAATTGATTAATCACATGGTCAACATTAGAATGCTTTTGAAATCACTTTAAAAAAGAACCCATGGCTATATTGAACGATAGGATTTTTGACTTAGAATCATGTTTGAAAAATCTTTGAAAGGACTCCATAGATGAATGGTTATATAGGGATGAAGGATTAACATACCTTCTACATATAGGGATGAAGGATTAACATACCTTCTACATTATATAACCCACAAAATTCTGCGGATAAAGCTCCATGAATCCACCTCCATATCTTGTTCTTGATCTTGGTCTTCAATGGGGTTTTGGAGTTTTGGGAGAGTTTGATTTGAGAGGGAAGATTAGATTTGAGGAATGAGTTTTAAATTAGAGTTAAGGCTTATATACTAACTTAAAACACCTAAAATACACCTAAATTAACCGCCTATAGTTTAATTAAGACGTGAGGTGCATTTCCTTATTCACCCCTAACATGGCAGCGTCCCAGACATATTGCAGGTGCAACCTACGGAGGGCAAGGAAAGGGTCGTCGATTGACTAATGCGCCGTCTTGCTACTCCATCGATGGTGACTGAGGCTCCTTTCTTGGTAAATGAGCTCACACGCTTAAGTGTGGAGCAATGCCCCCAATCAATGGGGCTTCGATGAAGGCATGATCCATCGTTTGCTAGGCGTCGTTTGGACACTACCTAGGCAGTCCATTGCCATCTTTTGGGTCCTCCTCAAGGACCCTTTGGGTGGTTCTTAGAAAGTCATGTGCCGACATTTCGAACCTTAAACGTCCATATACGAGTCAGGATCTTCCCCTATAAATTCATACCCCAAACAACACTTAAAACATAAAAAGGCATACTAGAACACATTAGTACGTTAAAAGACTAGCTTTCGAGCATCTCGGATGTTCTTTCACATTTGACCTCCAAACCACTTCAAATAAATCATACACACTGTAAAACACTTAACTAACATATTAATAACCTTTTAGGCACATGTGAGGCATACACCTTAGTTCGTTTTGAGGGTCTTGACATCAAGAATGACCAAAGAGAGGTACTTAACTTTGGTAGTAGTATGGGATGCTACCTTAGCCTTGCACAAGTATACTTGGAGGTGACTTGTGAAGTAGTTAATTTGAGTAAGAAGTATAATGAGTTACGTATGAACTCTTATATGCTTTATTATGATTTTTATGCTTAAAATATTCATGTTATGCTTATGTCTTTTATCTCTCATGATTATGTCTATTGTTGACTAACCCTTTGAGATATCTTATATTCCATATGATAGTCTCCATACTTGGTACATTATGTACTAATGCATATTTTGCCTACATTCTAATCCAATGAAGCGTCTTCAGAAGATTGAGTTTCTTAAAGGGTAGAGTTCCCAAGGCTTGTGAAGAAGTGAAGAGTGGTGAGTCCTCATAGAATCTGAGGACACCAACCCTATGTTGTCTTTTATGTTCTTTTCTATGTTTAGACTTTTGTAGGCTGTGTCCCAAGACATTGTTATTCATGTTATCATAGATGGTTTTTGAGACATACGTTAGAAAGACTTCCATTTTATGAAATGACTTTGGCATTATGTTTTTGAGAAAAAGTTTAATATTTCGTGCTACTTTTCATAAATATAATGAATGATGTCTAAGGGCTTGTACAAGCCCTCAGAGAGGTCAAGTACGCCGTGTTGCTTCTGAGGGGTGCTCCCCGGTCATGACAACTAAGGTGGTATTCAATGATATGCCAAACGTGAGGCAGATTCAAATGAGCTCATTGAGTGAGGTTGAAATATCCAAAGCCTAGAGCAAGAGAAGGCGATCTGAAGTACGACTGATGATTCATTGAATGAGCTCGGCGAGCCCGACTAATATCGTCGAGTGAGACACACATTGGGTTTTTGGGATGAATTTTGAGAAACTATCAATAGCCCATAGGAGAAAGAAAAAGAGAGTTTGAAAATTAGGAAAATAATTCTTCCTTTGAGAATATAGTTTTAGTTTTTAGAGGAACATTTTTACCTCGTGAAGAACACTTTCTAGCTTTTGGGTTTTATCAATTTTTCTCTTGCATTTGACAAATTGAAGTTTAATCCAAAGCGTATTTACTTATAATTGTGTAATTTCATATTACCGATGACTACTTAATGGAAGGTATAATTTCTTTACATTTTATGATAGATGGCTAAAACCCCAAGGCATAAAGGTGCAATTATAGGGTTTGGGTGTTGATATAATGTAGTGGGTATTGTGTTGTGCTCTATCATAGTGTTGTTCATACATGAATTAATGTTAATTAACATCGAGTTAATTTATCGATTAAAGTTGTGAACTTAACTCCTACTTTCGATCTCCGATTATCGAAGTGAGAAATTAGTCTAATACTAGCAATTTAGGTTTTATGTCTGTAACTTCCTTGAAAATAGAGGCTATGAGTGAGATCTATTTTCCCCATCTCTGTATCGAAATAGAGTATAGAGTAAGGCATTGAGTTGTTTATCTTGGTATATAGATGAGACCAAAAGGAGATTCTATGCAAGGACTCTATCAGATCGAAAGAAGATTAATGTCGTTGAAGCTGACCTAGTCTATTCATGAATGTTCATCACTATAGAACATCATATTACCCCTATGTATCATTGATTTCAAATCCCTGCACCTCTAGATTGCTTTTTAATTCTTGTAATTCCCGCGATTTTAGTTTAATTGTGACAATTGGCAAATACTTTTTTATTAAATTGGTGTAATCGTCCATTCCACATACCATTTCCCGTGAAATTTGACCCCGACTCCTCATTTTTTTATCGATTACGACCGTTGATCCTTTTAATTGATTTGAAGGTGGACATTTGAGTGTTATCAATAATGGTGTATCAAAATATACAAACAATTATGTAATGTATGTATATTTATTTGACCATCATTCATTCTCTCCTTAATAAATAAAAATAAATGAATAAAACGATGTAAATATCCATTTTCCCACAATAAAGTGAAACTATTATAAAAAGAAAAATATATTTTTTTTAAAACTAAACAACAAAAAAGTTTTCGTAATAGTGTTATTTTGCCACGATATAAACCGTGACTAATGTATTAAGTAATTAGTGGGATCATTTTGGGTAATTTTGTAAACTTGGGTAAGAGAAGTGGTAAACAAATATTATGGGTTAACCTTATGTAATTTTCCTTGAAAAAGGAAAATTTTAGAAAGACCTAAACATAAAGGCATAATAAAACCTTATAACTATAGTTTCGATAATTATTCTTTATATTTATAGTTTTTTTTTCTAAGGAGGTTGCAGTTTGTTATTTCGCTTATGAATACACAAAATATATAGATTCTATATTTATACATTTAAGAATTTTTCAAAACACCGATTGTATATTTGGTATGCTAGACATGGTTATTTGTAATAATTTTTCATAAATCATATACAAATGTTAGGGTAAACACATACAAAATTCTAGATTTATTCAATCAGGAATTAAACTACACAAATTATGAATATGAATAACAAAAAATAAGAAAATTATAGGTGCAAATTATAATTTTTTAAACTATAACTATAGTGCCGAATAAAGAAGGCTAACATTTGTTACTATGTATAATTTTCCCAAAAAAAAATCTGTGAAATTTATATTTTTTGACCACAATAACTTGTGAATTATGTTTGTATATATTTTGTTAATAATAATAAGTATGTTAGAAAAAAATGAATCATTTAGAAAAAAATGAATCATGTGAAATTTATATTTTGTTGACCGCAATAACTTATGATTTATGTTTGTGTATATTTTGTTCATACTAATAAGTATGTTAGAAAAAAATGAATCATGTAGAAGTAAAAGAGTAGTAATAATATAAATAAATAAAAAGTAAGTTAGAGAGACCCTAAAATTAGAGAAGAAAAGTAATACTAAAAGAGAGAAAAGCGGCTTGGTAAAGGGTGAGAAGAGAAATGCCATCTGAATGCCGAGATCCATGAGGTGTTTCTCTTTGTTTTGTATTGTAGTGAATAAAATAATGAATCTCAACCTTGTTGTTGTGAATGTTTGTTTGATGTTGGATTTTGATAATTTAGGGTAGTGAAGTTTTGATATGACTGTGTCAATGGCTTCCAAACTACAACTTCATCAGAACGTTGAGGTAAGGTTTGTTTGTTTATGTTGAATTGCATTTGCATGTGCTTCGTTTTTGTGAATGGCATTGCTATTTGTTTATTTATTTATTCAGGTGAAGAGTAGTGAAACTGGATTTCTGGGTTCATGGCACTTAGCTACTATCATTGGTTTTAATGATTTTGTTCCACAAGTTCAATACCATCACCTTCTCTCTGATGACAAGGAAGAAGAAGCTTCTATCAACTTGATTGAATCGGTTAACCTTTCTCCAATTAGGCCTTTCCCACCTCCACTTCAATTTCACACATCCCTTCTATCTTATGGACAATGTGTTGATTTGTTTTATCAAGATGCTTGGTGGGAAGGAGTTATATTTGACCATCAAAATGGTGCCCTAAACCGAAGAATTTTCTTTCCAGATATGGGTGATGAAATCAATGCTCAACTACACAATCTACGTATAACTCAAGATTGGGATCAGGTTTCACAACAATGGAATCCTCGTGGTACCTGGATGTTTCTTCAAATTATTCACGAGATTGAGAATCTCCATCCCCTTTTCGTCTCACTCAAACAAATTTGGTATCAAATCCGGGAGAAGAATGCCTACAAATACCTCAAGGAATGGACGTCTACTTCGGCTGATATCTGGAGGAACTTGATAAACCAAGTTGTGCATGAAAACGCTATCTTAACCGTCAAGCATATTTTTTGTGAGTCCAACACTTCACCAGGCTTTCTAGAGGGAGGCCCATTGCTAGAATTTTCACAACCCACTGAAACATATTTTCATAACTCAGCCATTTTACCTTTTATTGAAGCCATATGCAAATCAATTAGCGGGGAGATGATGTGTATGGATCGGGAGGTATCATGTATTGATAAAAAACTTGTTTCGGAGGGTTTTGGACCAATCTCAGACAATGTTCCATTGAGTGCTAGTGCTTTATTTAGCTCAGTTCTACCAAGCCAAGAAGAACAACAAGCTGTATCACCTAATGCTTTGCCAGTTTTACACCCCCCTAAAAATGAAATTTCTGGTACTTCGTCAATTACTAAGAGTGAGAGACTGAACTTTGAGTCCTCCAATAAAATACATTCTAGAAAGAGGAAGCGAGTTGAGTGGATGACCATCGCCCATGTAGCTGAGCTTTGTCCTGATGCAGTTTCTGAGTACAATGATAATTATATGTCGAACCACAGGTCCCCAGAATCCTTGCAAAAACTTAAGAAACATTTGTTTCACTTAGGATGGAAAATTGCGCAACCAAAGGATCGCAGCATCACTAGGACACGGTACATTGCTCCTGATGGAAAAATATTCCAATCACTTCGTCAGGTTTGTAAGATGTTGGAAAAGTCAGAAACTTGGGCAGAAGACCAAAAAACATCATATGATGGTTCATCTGATGACCTCAACTTGTCTACTTGCCTGGCAAAAACAAAGACACGCAGTCAGGTGTCTGAGCTGCCATATACTTCTCAAGAACCAATCATTGATCCTGAAATCTGCCGTGGAGCTGTAATTGAATATTGTTCACGGGGATCACCAGGCAATCCTGCCTATAAGAAATTGAACAGTGGGGGATCAAAAGAGAATTTACGATGAAAGTCTAAGAGAAGCAGCCTAGCTTGCAATAGGATGGATATATTTATTGGGAAGCGACAAGACAAGAGAGAATTGCGGTACCATTCTCCTCATGGGAAAACATTCAACACTCTTCTAGGGGCATGCAGATGGTGTATGCAGCAGTGGAAAGCTGAGGAACAGATGCCTGAATTATTTTCCCGGTCAACTGTTCTAGAATATCAGGGGAATTTGGCACCTCAGAGAACCTCATGTGAGAAGTTATCAGCGGCGACATTTTCTGTCCTGCCACTTGCTAAAGAACCTGCTCAACTTAATAAAGTCAAAGTTTGTGAAATCAGTAAAACAAGAAAGAAGACTATTCATGGAGGTGGCATGTTGAAAAAAGAAAATGAATCTAGATCTTCAAGAACAGTAACAGATGGTACAGAATCTGAGTCTTCAGTTGGTCTGTTGCGATCCAGTAAAAAAGCTCGGCAGGGGACACTTTATTCTTCCTTGCATCATACACCTCGAACAGTTTTATCTTGGTTGATTGACAATAACGTGGTTCTGCCGCGTGCGAAAGTTCAGTATCGTGGGAAAAGAGATGGTCGTCCAATGGCAGAAGGGCGGATCACTCGTGCAGGGATCAAATGCAAGTGCTGCCAAAAAGTTTATGGAATTAGCAGTTTTGAGGTGCATGCTGGAAGTAGTTATCACAGACCTTCAGCAAATATATATTTGGAAGATGGACGATCCCTTCTTGATTGTCAACTGCAGATGAAAGAAAAGACTAGTTTAAGACACACGAGGAAGAGAACACCTTTGCTGAAGAAGCGCAGCCATTTGGGCACAAATGACTATGTGTGTTCCGTGTGCCATTATGGTGGTGAATTACTTTTGTGTGATGAATGCCCGTCTTCCTTTCATACTGGTTGCCTTGGAATGAAGGTCTCTCTCTCTCTCTCTCTCTCTTCTCTATATATATATATAATATATATATATATATATTAGATATATATATATATATATATATATATATATATATATATATATAATACTTTTGTCTCTTTCTCCTCTAAAGATCCATATTGTCAATTTATTGGTTAGACAGTGAGAGAGAGAGCATTTTGCATATTGGTTCTACACCTGGTTTGATACCAACTTAAGGTTATTACTTAAATAGGAGATCCCAGATGGAGAGTGGTTTTGCCCATCATGCTGTTGTGAAACATGTGGCGAGAGCAGATTTGATAAAAACAAAGACCACTTTACTGACAGCAGTCTACTTATCTGTTTTCAGTGTGATAACAAGTGTAAGTAGCTCCTTTGATAATTTTTTATGTTCCTACAACAGCTTATCTTAGGCATACAGAATTCTGTGAATGTGTGGCATTACTCATGCTGATCTTTTTTGTACAGTTCATGCTCGGTGCATAAGAAATAAGGGTTTTCAAAAGCTGGATTATCATCCTGTAGGAAGTTGGTTTTGCAATAAGAGATGTGAGCAGGTATTTGATTTCATGCCTAATTCAGGAATAGAAAACATTGGCATCATGAGTAGAGACAAAGCTACCATATCTTGTCAATTGTCTCATTGAGAAGTTATTCCAGTGTAGAATGAAGTTCACCAGTCGGATCTTAGAAAACATTCTTACTGATTATTCTCATGTTATTGATCCTAGGGAAATGTGAAATGCGGGAAAATCATCATGTTGACCTGCACCAGTATCCTCTTTGTCTATTGAGCTTCACTATTAAGAAACATTTTGTCTAAAGTCAACTGAAATATCTATTGCAGATATGTTTGGGTATCCGCCAACTTTTGGCAAAGCCAGTTGTGGTGGGAATTGATAACCTCACTTGGACTTTATTGAAATACGTGAAACCTGATGATTTTGATTCAGATGCTGCTAATGATGAGTTCATCATGGAGACTTATAGTAAACTTAGTGTCGCTCTGGATGTGATGCATGAATGCTTCGAGCCTGTCAAAGAACCTTACACAAGGAGAGATCTTATAGAAGATGTTATCTTTAATAGATGGTAATGTCCAGGTTTAGAAATTCTTGAGCTACTATTGTGGAATTATGTGCAAATATTCTTGTTCAACCACATAATTTATGCAAAACAAAAGTATGCATTTCATATGACACTTTCATTGTTGACACACTCTTTCATCAAAGGTTAGAGTAGACCTTTCACCATTCATGAACTTAATCACCCTTGATTTTAGACTTGCCATAAATAGAAGTTGAGTTTATTATTTGTAACTATAGATAACATGGTACTCTGTATAGAAATTATCTATAGATGACCAGGTATATCTCAACTTGAGTACAGACATATGTTTTAATTGTTTATGCTCTGACAAAATGTTGTAATTTGAAATCGCAGGTCAGAGCTGAATCGCTTAAATTTTCAGGGTTTCTATACTGTGCTTCTGGAAAGAAATGATGAAGTTATTTCAGTAGCAACTGTAAGGTATCCAACCATTATACATTAGTATTATTCATTCAAGTGAAGTTTTCTCTACTTTTTATTTCAGTAAATTCTCTTTAAAATTAGTTGAACAATGTGATTGACTCTTATAGATAGTAAGCTAACAATTTTCATGCCCATAGGGTTTATGGAGAAAAGGTAGCCGAGGTTCCTCTTGTAGCAACAAGATTTCAGTACCGCCGACTTGGAATGTGTCGCATCTTAATGAATGAGCTTGAAAAGGTATGCAAATCTACTTTCTTTCATTTACCTTCTTCAGGGAGAGGAAGGAAAGTTGTTGCTGAGGATGTACATAGTATGTATTTTAAAGATTCCCACTAATTACTTTATTTAGCAGGGATGTTCTGTTCATGAAAGCTACAACTTGTAGGGGATATCTTTGAGTTTTTATTTCTTAGTCATGTGCTTCTTTCCTTCCATGGTTATAATATATTAACATTTTCGAGGCTATGCATTTGACTGATGGGACATCAGCTTGTTCTCCTTATCAGAAGTATAAACATGCATTATTATAGGAGAAAAACCTTTCGACATCGTTATTTTGGTTCTCTAGATTAAGCAGCACTCTTAGGGCTCTTTATTTTTGGCTTCAATTCTCAGTTATGCTACATTGATGTCAAGTTCTGATTACCTATTGAAACAAAAGGACTTCAATTCTAGTTAGAATAAATAATGATATGAGGCACATGTATGACAGCGATAAATGCAATGATCCTGATAACTGTGGCTATTTATATGGTTTTCCTTTTTTCTCGTGATACCAAAACAAAATATTAAACCTACATAGGTGGGGAATTGCGGATTATGATGAATATGCTTTGACATAGATTTAATATGCTTTTCATCTGATCTGCATTTTCTTTCCACTAAAGCTATTTTGTTCTTCATTCCAGAAACTCATGGAATTAGGAGTTGAGAGGCTAGTTTTGCCTGCTGTACCAACCGTGCTAAACACATGGACCACTTCATTTGGTTTCTCACTGGTGAAAGAATCTCAGAGGTTAAACTTCTTGAATTACACTTTCCTTGATTTCCAGGGTACAACAATGTGTCAGAAACTTCTCCAGAATATCCCTCCAGAGGTATCAAGTGAATCAACAGGTATGTAATACTCTTCATTTACTCTGGAAAGAGATGGAGATTTGATATGGACTAAAACATCTTGAAGGATTTTCATTTGTGGTGGACTAACATCATTTTCAATCCAGAATTATCAAACAAATCCAACACAGACCAACAGCAGGAGAATTGTTGAGTTGGATGGAAACAGTGCGCTCTCTGAGGTCTTCCAAGCTGAGCAAATTGAGGAGAGTGCAATTGTGGACCAAGGATCTACAGAGTATGTTCCCCCTTTGATTTCTGTTTTTTAAGGACTGAACAAGGTAATCAAAGAGATTACATTCAATTCATGCAGAACATGACATGAAAATTGTAATACAACTTTGATAACTTATTCAAGCCTGATAATTATGCTTTTAGGAGACTACAACAACATACAAGTGCAATCTCACTAAGTGGGATCTGGAGAGGGTAGGGGTACGCAGACCTTACCACTGCATATGTAGACTCATTTAAAGAGTCTGTTTCCGAAAGCCCATCGGCTCAAGTACATCCAATTCCAGTAACAGTAGAAGAAAACAATGAAAGAAAGCATAACAATAAAAACGAAAAGCAGTGTAGTTCCTACAAGAAAGGAACAATACCACAACAAATAGTGTGATAATTGAAACACAACTCACAATATCTGACGTTATATAACAAAGGCAAGACAACACTCTACCTCTATTAACCTTCTATCCTAATACACGATTTCCATTCTTTCTTATCTACGGTCATCTCCTCAGTGAAGTTGGGTCATATTCTGTCTAATCACCTCTTCCCAATATTTTTTGGGCCTACCTCTACCCCTCCTCATACCCCCTACAACCAGCCTCTCGCAGCTCCTCTCTGGATTGTTAGTGCATCTCTTCTTGAGTGTTCACATGCCCATCTCTGACTCTCTTTTCTCATCTTGTCTGCACAGGGGCCTATCCCACCTTCTCTCGAGTAATCTCATTCTTAATCTTGTCGCTCCTAGTATGATCGGACATCCATCTCAACATCCTCATCCCCGCAAGACGCATCTTCTGAACATGTGAGTTTTTGACTGGCCATCACTCCACCCTATACTACAAGGATGATCTAACCACCGCTCTGTAGAACTTTCTTTAAGTTTAGGTGGTACATTTTTATGAGGCAAGCCTCCATCTCATCCAAGCCGTGCCATGCGATCATCGTCGATGTCCCCACTTCCCTGGATCATGGATCCAAGATATTTAAAACACTCTCTTGGGAATAGTCTCTGTGGCAAGCCTTACTTCCCATTTGCTTCATCCGACGCAACACTGAATTTGAACTCCTAATTTTCCGTGGTGGTCCTGCTCAACCTGAACTCTTTGGAGTCCAGAGTTTGTCTCCAAACCTCAAAACTAGCATTAACTCTGTCCCGTGTCTTCATCAATCAATGCAATGTCGTCTGCAAATAACGTACTCCATGGAACCTCCTCTTGATTAGACCGTGTCAACTAATCCATCACCAAGGTGAATAGGGAAGGGCTAGAACAGATCCCTGGTGCAGCCCCATCTCAACTGGGAAGTGCTTCGAATCTCTATGTCTTTAGGAGGCTGATCATTCTAATCACATATTAAAGTGTCAGCTAATCCTCTTCTGCAATATAAGGTGAGAGCAGGGGCATGTTTTATTGGGCTTGAAATCACTGTCTGGGATGTGAAAGATTCAAATTTTTATTAATTGAGAATAAACCACAATTCGTCTGTATGTGAGGATGCCTTTAGGCTTTAGTTTCAAATTGTTGAAAAACCTATGTTTTACACATTTAAGTAGGAGTTATCTCAGTGAAACAATTTCTATTTCGTTGGTGTTATTTCTTTGTTTTACTGTAATACTCAAGAAACATGGTCAGTCAGGGATTCATACCCAGCATGTATGGCGTAATTGTTGGTGTTGCAGATTTGGAGCATTACTCAAATAGTTTTGATTAGGCTCAGTGCAAGAAAATTTATTTAGTGTTGAATTTGGTCATGTCTAATGTTCTATTGGTGAGATTTCACATATTACAATTTAAGAGAAGATGACGCAGAAAGTATTTTGGATTACTCGCCTTTTTTAAGCTTTCCTCTTAAGGGATGACCAGATCTCTGGTATGGATCATTTAATGTTTTGGCTCAAAATGTTGATGAATTATGCTGCTTGAGGGCAATTGGTGTTTCAACATGCTTATTGAGATGATGTTTTCCCCAATCAGGGTGTATTTACCAGCTCGTGTAGCAAGGGAATTCAAACCTGCTTCCAGAAACCTAACAAAAACAGTGCAAAAGATCCTATTAAGAATGTCATATGATTAGCACAAACCACCAAAATGCCCCTAACCAATCCACAGTATGAATAGGAGGCACTAACTGTGTACTTAGCTTTTATCATCATGTTAACTTTGGCACGGGCTCTTCATTTTTCGTTGTCAAATTATGGTTTTGAACATTCTGCTTAAAGAATAAGGTCTCTTGTGTGTATCATTTAATATTCTTGCTTAAGAAGTGTATGAGGTATCAGCTTGAGAAAAGCGGTCTATCAATCTGTTCATTGATATGATGTACACCCAACAAAGGGTGTAAAAATTGTTGTTATTTTACTGGTTCACAAAAGGTTTTCTTTAGGACTAGATGTGGATCAAGAATATCGTAGCAATTGCCAACTTGAAAGGCTTGATATTCTTGATTCTTCTTCTTGGTGAGAGAGTACATCTGAGTTATAGGTGTCGGAAATAAAAAGTTATTTTGCAAAATTAGAAGCTCTATATTGAAGCCTTCTTCTAAAGACCTCATAAGAACTTTGCAGCAGATCCTGTTAGAATGGCATATGATTAAGCCCACCCCCAACTACAAGAGTGTGTAAAGAAGGAACAAAGATGTGAACTAAGCTTGTCTGGGGATTTCTTCATTTTGAATTTCACTCAGATAGGTGAAGAAAAACTCGACTTGGCAAATATAGTGGTTAAAAAGAGTTCTCAAGTGAGTTTGCTCCATAGGTAACACAGAGATACAATGATTACGTGGTGACTCATAGATACTAGCAGGTCCACCCATAGGATGGTGCATAAACTTTCAGATGCAAGATGAGAGAGTTGGATTTACTCCCCCATTGTTGTTGGTGTGAAATATGTCTATTCGTTGAAGAGCCAGGGATAGTGGATAGAGGATTAGAAAGTTTAGCAAATGAACATCTTACTTATTGATCTATTTTATTGTAGAAGAAAGTTGGGTTGTTGAGTCTGCCTGTAGTTAGTTATATTTTAGGCTGTTCAGTGTTGATTGACCTTGGAACAGTGAACACATTAAGGATCCAAATGTGCACTTAGAACTTGATTGTGTTCTTGTGTCCAAACCTTGGCAATTTCTTTCCCAGCTGACAAAACTCAACTGTTGTACTATTTGTCAGTGCACCTGGAGGATTTGAAAGCAATAATAATACCGATGCTCCAGCTCCTTTCAGTACTGTGGTAACCTTCGTTTGTTCTGAACACTGTCTCAGCAGATTTTCTTACTTCGATTCGTATGCTAAGTATTATTGTTTGTGGTGTTTGAACAGGCGAACCAACAATCTCCTCTTGGCTGCCAGGATGAAATTAGTCTGCAGTACCAAGCTGAAGTTGGTGATAGTAAGGTTTTAAAAAAAACAGGTGTTGTTGAATACATATGTTACAAGCGGAGAAAAAGATATCCAGACTGTGGATGCTAAGCTGGTTTTGGAAGGAGTAGTAGTTATCTATATCTAGTAAGCTGGTAAAATATTAGAAAAAGATGGAATTCTTTTGCTTTGTTAACCTTATGTTTTCTTGTTAAAGGAGACAAGTTAGTGATGTATATGTTCATGTACAGCTATCTCTAGGTGCATGCATACATCTTTTCTAATCCTAAAACTACAAATGTATAGAACCACAGTCCACGGCATCACGAGAAATTTCTCAGTCACTTTGATCATAAGCACATGTTTTCGATTCTTAAAATAAAAAATATTTGGACATTCCATTTTTTAAACTTAAAAGTTTAGGATTGTCTAGTCCTAGCCTCAAAATTATGTTAGATTCATGACAGTTCCTATATTGAGTTCAACTACATATTCTTATGCTACCTACCGTTCGTGATTACTTAAAATTGAAGACCATACTAAGAAAGAACTATAGTTTCAAGTCACCATTCAAGCTCTTCTTCTATTTAATATTAATGAGTTTCATCTCTTATCCTATTTTGATTCACACTTTGGCTATTAAACTAGTCATTATTTGTTTATTTGGAAATTTCATTTACATGCGCTGAAGTTCAATAATTCAAGGGTTATTTCTTGTTTCTTAAATTTTGATATGATCAATGATTACTTGAAAGTTGTAAGAGATGATTAAAGATGTATGACTAAAGTCATCCACAACTCTTTAATGTTATCTGCATATTTCATTTAGACACTTTAACAAACCTTGTTTCCTATTGCATACTCTAATCTTAAAAAACAAATATTTCTTTGAATATTTTTTTTGACACTTGGTTAATATAAAAAGTGCGTCTAATGCATATGCACATGATGTGGTGAACCAACAAACTAATAAAGTCACGTGGCATTTTAATTTAGAATAATTAGAAAATTAATTTTGAATATAAGTAAATCGACGACTCTTTAATGTTATCTGCATATTTTATTTAGACACTTTAACAAACCTTGTTTCCTTTTGCATACTCTAATCTTAAAAAACAAATATTTCTTTGAATATTTTTTTTGACACTTGGTTAATATAAAAAGTGCGTCTAATGCATATGCACATGATGTGGTGAACCAACAAACTAATAAAGTCACGTGGCATTTTAATTTAGAATAATTAGAAAATTAATTTTGAATATAAGTAAATCGAAATTTAAAAAGAAAAGACTTTCAACTAAAAAAAAATAAAAATAAATTATGCACCCCTCACCCCACCCTCTGCACCCCCATCCCAAACCTCTCCCTTTAGGAAGCCACTGATTTCTCATTGCTGAGAATCATCTCTTTTCTTATCAACGAGACAAAAAGTGTTGATCTATGCAAACATCTTTCTCTTGAGGAGGTCAAACAAATTGTTTTCAATTTAAATGGGGACAGTGGAAGTGGCCCAGATGATTTTAGTAATAAATTTTACCAAACATGTTGGAAAATTATAGGTGATGATATTCTAAGGACGATTATAGATTTTTCAATGATAATACTCCTCCTAAATCAATTACTCATGCTAAATTGGCCTTATTACCCAAGAAAGAGATTGTTCAATCCTTTTCAGACTTAAGACCAATTAGCTTGAGCAATTTCATCAACAAAATCATTTCCAGGGTGCTGCAAACAGGTTGGTAGTTTTGTTACCTAAATTGGTTTCACACAATCAGTCTGGTTTTGTTAAATGGGAAAGTATCATAGAAAATGTCTTGCTGATATAAGAAATTGTTTTTGATATCAGAAAAAGAGGTAAACCTTCTAAAATGGTTATTAAATTGGATATATCCAAGGCTTATGATAGAGTTTTCCGGTTCTTTCTAATGAAAATGTGGAGGAAGATGGGTTTTTTAGAGAATTATGTCGACATGATTTGAAGATTGCTTGCTAATAATTGGTATTCTGTTTTAATCAATGGTCAACCAAATCAATCTTTCACTCTACTAGAGAAGTAAAACAGTGGGACCCGCTATAAGCTGCTCTTTTCATATTATCATCTGAAGTGTTGATTAGGTCTCAAAATTCTTTAGTTGATGATGATCAATATGTGGATTATGGTTTACCACAATGGAGCAAAAACTAATCTAAATAATCTTTCTTATGTAGATGACACTATTAAATTTGCATCAGTTAATACTTATTCCTTGAACAAAATTGTATCATTGCGGCATGATTATGAGACTAAATTTGGCCAAAAGGTGAATAAGGATAAACGTTTTTCTTATCTACATCTGAAGGTTGCAATAGAAGATTGTACATGCATAAAAAGGGGTCA
Organism: Solanum habrochaites; assembly: GCA_027704765.1. Taxonomy (NCBI): domain Eukaryota; kingdom Viridiplantae; phylum Streptophyta; class Magnoliopsida; order Solanales; family Solanaceae; genus Solanum; species Solanum habrochaites. The sequence goes on from JAKWJA010002497.1 coordinate 26,894,376, forward strand.
ATTCCATTTTAAATACCTAGGTTGCCTTATCACTCACTCGAGGAAAAGAAAACAACACTATGATGAACTTCTCCAGAGACTGAAGTCAAAATTGTAAACGCGGAAAGAAAATGTGCTATCATATGGAGGTAAAAAGGTATTGATTACTATTGTATTACAAAAGTGTTCCCGCTCATATTCTTTTTGCCATTTTCCCTCTAATTGTATGTTAAAGGAATTCCATAGGATTTTTGTTACATTATTTTGGAGTAATAAAGTAATAGGAAGGAGTAAACATTGGGCTTCTTGGGAGAAAGTATGTTATCCAAACAAGAAGGTGGTTTAGAATTTAGGTTTACGTTTGATGTCTCAAAAAATGTGTATGCAATACTCTGGTGGAGTATCAGGACTCACAAGTCTCTATGGTCAAAATTTATGTGGAATAATTATTTCAAGAAGCAAATTCCTACACTTGTCCAATGGAGAGGGGGTACTCAATTGTAGAAGCACATGTCTGAGAACAAGGGAATTTATTGAACAATCTTAATGGTGGGAGCCTAAGGGTTTCTTCTTCAATTTGGTATAACAACTGGACCAGGTTAGGTCCATTATACCTTCAACATAGTGAAGAGCAGACTTGTCATCCACTAGAAGCTGTAATCAACCAAGTAAGATTATACATGGGTCATGCTCTAGATAAATTAAAGTAAAGAGTGTTTGAGATCTTTTAAGGAAGTAAATGAAGTATTTAAGTATATTTGGGTGACGGATATTCCTTTCAAGGTTTCATTTTTTGGGCGGAAAGTATGGTCTAATAGAGTCAAGGTATCTAATATAATGGCTAACTAGAATCCCACTATCTCTCAATTATATTCATGTTGCAGTATTCCTAGAAGAGAAACTCTGAAGCATTTATTTATAAAGGGAGAGGCTGCCAAGAGAGTCGGGAGGCACTACACATGTGGAGCTGGGTGCATTGACCCCTTAATTTAGATTAAACAAACTATGAAGTTGTGGTGGGAGACTATTGGCAATATTAGATAGAAAGTAGTGTTTCAAGCAATTCCTAATATAATATTATGGTTCTTATGTCAACAAGGTTATCTTGGGACGTTGCTAAGATGGTGTAAAAGCATATGATGTGTAGATTTAGTTACAAGGATGTACCTAGTACATGGCCTCTGATGGTGGCAGTATGGGATGACTTCAGACCTTGTTTAAAAACCAAGTGTGTAAGTTGGTACCCTCCATATGAATGTTAGTGGAAGGTTAATACTAATGGAGCATCAAAGGGCAATCCAAGGACTAGTGTTGCAAAATTTTGTATTTGAGACAATAACGGTGATTTGGTTTGTGCAAAAGGAATGAAGCTACCTGATGCTACAAGTTTGATTGCTGAGGTCGTGGCTAGTAGAGAGTCTTTGCAATACTATCGAGAGAAGGATTATAATCACATTATAATAGAATTTGATTCATTGCCAATGGTACATATTTTAAATGGTTTATGAGATACACCATGGAGTGTGCCCTTGGAAATCAATTCAATTAAGAGGGTGAACGATTTCTAGCAATAAGAGTGCAACACTCCTTGAGGGATCATAATATACTTGCTGATCAATTTGCTAACCTTGTTTTTGTTTTTACAGGTAACTATGAATTTACAACATACTAGGAGTTTCCAAACACAACAAAGAACATTATCAATATGGATAAGCAGAATATGCCAAACATGAGAATCAGACAAATGGATGCATCAGACTGCTAGGTTGCTAGTTTAACATATAGTACATGTGGTGTATCTTAACACAAATTTGTCAAACATTATACATATCCTCTATAGTCTGAGTAACTTCGATTGGTCAATGTGTCATGCACCTGATGAGGGCTTTGAGGTGTATCATGTGACATAAAACCAGGATTAAAAAGTTAAGGTAATGTTAGTAGTTGATTTGTTAATTTTCACTATGATAAAGTGGAATATTTGTTACTATTTTATAGAGAACTACTGAAGATGGTATCTAGCATAAATCATACAATAGAGAGTGAAATCAAGTACCTTTTTCCCAATTTGAGATGAGTAGTGATATTAATCCCTTGTTGGATTCAACCCACTTGAACTTATATTTGAGCAAGGACTAGTTGATTAAACTAACGCAAAGTAGATGCAAGACGATACCAACTGAGAATTAGTTCCCATAATTACCAGTCAAGTAAGAGCCGTTTGAATCATAAAACCATGCCAACAACAACTCAAAATGGTTTTAGGAAGCATATTAGTTAAAGAAGAATTGAAGTTGGTGAGCGGGGTGGAGGTGCTAAATGCACGAGTTGATTCCAATAGACAGGCGCCGGGATGATTCACCTTTTCCCCCTTGCCAACAAAAGAAAGCGATGCTAGCGTGCAAGGTTGAGACATCTATCGACAGTCTTCAGGATCCTTTGTTTCTAATTTCTAGGTCACTTGTTAGCGTGGTTTTTCACTTTCCTAAATGTTGATTAGAACACTTTTGTTTTGTGAAGAAGTGCTTAGAATTAGCCCACAAAAACGTATTACTAATTTTGATATAAAATTTGACCCAATGAGACTTTGATTAAAAAAAATAACTGTTGTCCGCCATTGTTAATTTTTCATTTAGAAAAATTGAAATTTTTAAAGGTTTAGGGTAAAATCCTTAACCGTGATTATGACCACCTTTCTTTCTTATCCCCGTTTAATTTGGTAGGTTTTTTTTCAAAATATTTGTTCTTTGTTTGTTTATTTTGATTTCAAATTTGACTTTTTTTAATTTCTTCTTTGATGTGAGGGAATAAGGGGTGTGTGTCGGGGCGGTGTATGTTGCGTATGTCAAGAAGGAGAGAGAAAATATTTGAATAAGGATCTTCATTTTTTTTAATAAAGTAGATGTAGATGGTGATTACCATTTTCCTACAAAGATATGTGAATGGTGACCTTTATTTTTTTGGGCAAAATAGATGATGAAAGTAAGTATATATTTGCAAAATTAATAAAACAATGATAAAAAGAAAAAAGAAGATGACGAAAATTTTGTGAAGAAAATTTGATGGTTAATTGTTGTATAAATATACTTCCTGGCGCAACAGGTGTTGTGGTATTGAACGAGAGGAAAGAGAAAAAAGATTGTTAAAGTATTTTTCAAAAAACAAGAGGAAAAAAGAAGAAACCGAAAAGGAAAAGGGAAAATATAATATTTGATTTCACAGGCTCCCCCAAGTGTGAATTTACACTTTCTGTGCCATATCAACAAAAATGTGTTTAAGTGGTTCAAATTTGAGACACTAGAGGTGTTCAATAGGCACAAATGACTTAATTCATTATTTATAATATGTTACGACGTTGCAAGTGATTTTAAATTTTGACCAACCACTATTCCATTGGGTTGATATAAGTAGAGATTGGAAAAGATGTCTAGGGTCAAATATGCAAGTTTGTGATCAAACTACTTGTCACGACCGGGGAGCACCCCCTAGACGTAACCGACATCTTCATCCTTTTAGAGGACTTAGACTAGCCTTTAAAATTCGTCATAACATTTACATAGACCTCTCACATATTATATATGGAGTTTACTTAGACTCCTTGCATATAAAGAGATACATAGGCTTCTCGTTAAGTCAATATAACTAATATGTAAGGATTTAGGCTAGTAAGATATTCTCACATTAAACCATCTAAAACGAAGTACAACTTTTGGGCATAACCCTTTTATTTCCATAAATGGATTACAACAATGTCTTCAAGAATAGGAAAGAAATGAATATCCTTAGACAATAGCAACACTAGTAAGGTAGAATAAATGACACCATCCTCGAACGGTAGGACTCACCATCAACTTGGAGGAAAAGTCCAAGTCTTCTTGCAAAGTGGCCTAGAAGCTCTTCAATGGACAGAACCTACAATATTGGGGAAAATGGAAGAAATATGGGTTAGTACAAATCACATGTACTAAGTATGGTTCCTCTGCATAAAATCATCAATGCATTAGACTAGGAACAATTTAGTCATAACCATACTTAATATCAAATAACTCAGCATGCACATATAAGAAACATTCTAAGTGAACCCAACATGATATTAACCCAACATATAAGCAACCAAAGCAATACTTGTGCAATGCGAAGAATAGAACTCCACAACCCCATCCAACGGAAAGTATTACACTAAGCGTAACACCTCTAAAACGACTTAGGTGAAACTAGATCCTAAAACTTGTGTATTAATTTTTTGAAGTTCTAAAATAGATTATCATGATGTTAGAAGGAATTTTTTAAAGTTTGGATGTCAAAAGTCTAAGACGTCCATGACGTTTGAAAGATTTGCCTTGAAACGTGCTTGTGTGCCTTAATGTGTTTCTTCAAGTTTTTTACGTGTTCGTTTTGGCTAAAATTGATGTGAGGGGTAATTAACATGTGTACGAATATACTTGGATTGTAAACGTATGGGAAAATCTCCCCAAGGACCAACCAAGAACCCATTGTGTAGGCCAAGACTATCTAGATTAGTCCCACATACGGAAGGAAATCGACGCCCCGTAGGTGGTGGCGTAGGTTGGCACTTAGGCTTGGGAGAATTTGATACCATTTAGAGAGCCTCTGATCCAAACCAAGGACCAAAAATAAGGTCCGTTGGTGGGTCTAGGGGGCGTCAGTGGCAATCGTTGTTTGATACCTGCAATTTCCTACAGGTTTCTCGGCCAGTACAAGGGCACTTTGGGGTTTTCACCTAGCTTTCCAATAATTAGTTGGACGTTCTATTAAGTTTATTTTATGTATTTTAAATATCTTTATAATCCTAAAACCTCTATTCAAGTCATTATTCAAAATCAGAACCCCAAGACCCCTTAAGAACTCAATAGAGCATCATTGAAACTTGAAAGAGAGATTGGAGCTTGAAGGTTGACTTCTCCATCAATTCTTTTGAATTTTCGTGGTATATCATCAATTAAGGTATTGTTTTCATCCTTGAATCTGTGAATTGATGTTAGTTAGATTATTTTAACCTAAAATATCCATAAACCCAAGAAAACTATGCAATCCTAGTTTTAACTATATTATGGGTGAATTGATCATGTTCTATACTATTGAATTCTTATGTAGTTTGATTTGTGATATTGAATTATGGAAGAATTATGTTAGAATCATGTGTATACTGTCCTAAATTGATGAATTTATATTGAATTACTTTGGATTAATTGTATATTGTGATTATCTTATTAAATTAATGATCATAGCAATTAGTAAGGGCCTTTGAGTATGGTGTTGATTGATTTGGCTATGGATTAAATTGTGAGATTGGATTAGTGGTATTCTGACGTAACTCTCTCTATATTGTATTGTATAAGTCTTGAAATATGATGATGATTGGTATGGTCCACTTATGGTGGCGGTGCGTATGTGTTATACTTGTGAATTATGAAGCCTCATCGACATTAATTTATAAATTGTGAAACAATGTGGCCTCCGTAACAACCCTAAAAATGGATAAGATAAGAAATGCTTAATGTGTTAAGAATGCCTATGATTAGACCAGGGTTCACACGGATTGATACGCGTAGAAACAGGCCTCTGAACCCTTTCTACACCCAATCCAACTAACTTGGCAAGTTAGTTGATTTTTTAAAGACTGAGTCCAACCATGTAGGGCTCTCGAATACGAAGATTTACTCAAAGGAGTCTTTACCGGACTTAAAATGAAAAATCATAGGTTTGAAGGGTCTAGGGGTAAAATGGTCTTTTTCCTGGCTAAGGGTAATATCATAATTACCCTAAATATGTAATTAATTATTTAATTAATAAAGTGGAGGGGCAAATTGGGGAGAGAGGGCTGAAATTGAGCCCATGAAATAAAGTCTTGCTCCACCCTGGTTCGAACCTAAGTGGGAGCAATGATTTAATGTGATTTTTGTTATTGGTGAATTAATTTAATAAATTAATAATTAATGGCTGATTTAAAAAGGAAAATCAGATTTTATTATTAATTATTATTTATTTATTAGTTTATTAATGTTTTTTTTTAAAATTGACTAAGTCTTGCCAACTATCCTAGTTTTAAAAGACACTATGTCACACAAACTCTCTCTCTCACGCCTAAATATCTCTCTCTCTCTCTCATCCAAATTGTTTTTGTTGGATGAAAAAACAGAATATAAAAACATTATAAAACAATCAAAAGTTCTCTTCACTCACTGAACTTACAAAAAAAATATACAAGCAAGCAAGATAACTTAAGAAATGAAAACTTTGCATCATCTTCTCGACGGGTAAGGTGGGAGTTTCTGTGTTGGACGTTGGGTTGGTAGTGATTTTGGGCATCAACTTTGAGTGTTTAACAAAACCAAGAACAGGTATGGGTTTTCTCTTTTGGAATCATTTCTCCAAGAGAAATTTCTTTCTACAAAATTTAACGTGTGAAACTAGGGCTGTCCCCTTTATTGTTGAACTCTTTGTCCCTAGTCTCCTTCCGATTTCAATGTTAATTAGTTTAGAAATCATATTGTTGGTATGGTTGCTGGTAGCTAAGTGTGAAATATGATGTTCCATATGATTTTATATTTTGAAATAGTAAGCATGTTCAATGATGTCAACCGAAAATAATGTGGTGCAATGTGTAAAATGTTTGTTGTTGTTCTCCATTTGAAGTCTTAAAATGGATTGTTTGATGATTAGAATTATTGTGCATAAGGTGTGTAAATTGTTATGTAAATGAAGTGTAAGGTGGCTGATATTAAGTAGAAAAATTTAAGATAAAACAACAATGAATCTACACCTAAGAATGTGTTAAACAAATTGTGAAAGTACCTCAGAACGAACGTATGAATGTTTTAAAATAAATTCTAGAAAAGTTAATAAAAATTCTAGCACTTGGTGATGGAATTTTCGGCCAGAATACTTGAGGTTGAGAGGTTTAAAAATATATTTCAAAGATGTGAGGTCAGTAGGGATTGAACCCAAGACCTCACTACATAAAAGATAAAAAAAAAAGAGAGGTGTGGGATTCGAACCCACAACCTCTAGGCCAAACAAGAGAGTAAGAGGGAAAATTTACATTAATAAAAATAATGGGAGGAGTGGGATTCGAACCCAGAAACTCTTGGCTAAAGAAGGAGACACTGAGAGAAATTAAAAAGAAAATAAAGAGAGGTTGTGGGGGCTCGATCCCACAACCTCACTGCCAACGCTTAAATAGTTAACTGTTAAATGAAAATAAAAATAAGGAGGTTGTGGGGGTTCGAATCCACAACCTCTAAGTCCCATGCGGAATAAAGAAAAAAAAATAGAGGCAGTGGGGTTTGATTCCACAACCTCCTGGTTAAGCCAAAATGGACAAGGAAAATAGATAGAAAATAAAAATGGGGTTGTGGGTTCGAACCTACAACCCTTCGAACAAAGGAGAGAAGTTCTAGAAAAAAGGTACTAAAAGGAAATGTTGATGTTGGGGTTCGATCTAGGGTCCCAATATCACGAGGACAAAAAATAAAAACAAGGAAAACTGTAAGTGTTCTCCAACAGATTCGAACTTGGGTTCCCTTGCCCCAAATTTCCATATTGATACATAAATCATACGTGAATTAAATGTTCAAGAATAATGTCACCTACTTAGATCAAAATCGGAATCTTGGCATACACACAAGATATATATGTATTGTACTACATAATCTTAGGAAGCTATTAGTCACTTAACAAACTATATATAAAGCCTCATGGCTTGTATGTATAGACCCATAAGTCTAGCATACGATTAAAAAATAAGTGAACCGAAGATGTATGTAATGAAATGATGAAACCCTAGAAGGGTTAACTACGGGTGTAAGAGACACTAAATGGCCAAGTGCGTTGGCAAATGAAAAAATGAACAATGAAATGATGAAATGAACAATGAAATGATGAAACCCTAGAAGGGTTAAGTAAGAGTGTGAAACACACAAAATGGCCAAATGCATTGGTATATGATGAAATGAATATTCACGTAAAAAAAGGGCTGAGTAATTATGAGGAGCAAATGAGCTAATATTAATGAATGTGGTGACAACATGATATGAGGCTAATGTAGAAGACGGGAGCAATCTCAAATGATCCTAAGTAAATGTTACCAAAACGTACTCACCTATGAGAGAGTAAAGTTAATGAAGAGAACAGTCTCTATGAACACTCTAATGAAAGTATTGATATTAACACACTTAATACTAATGATGAGATGATAAATCATCTATTGTGCTATGATGTCCTCATACTAGAAGCCAGCTTCCGTGACGTTTGAGTTAAATTAAATGGAACTTTAAACTGAGCAACGATAGACTAGCTATGATCCATGATGCCTTCTTTTGGGAAGGGCAGATTTTCACGTAACTCTAATGAGATGAGAATGTCCAGAATGCCGAGTATAGGTTTCCTTATATCTCCTAGTCTTTGAACCTATACTACCAATATAGGGATTTAGCAGGGTTCAATCCCATATATATGCTAGCATGTTTTGGGTCACTTTGGCCGGTTATTCCACCTCTTTTCGGTGTAGGGAAGACACCGGATTTCATGATGCACACATGATCTATGTCGGTTAAAGTTAAAGTTCCTAATGAATGAATGAGGCCAGCCTCAAATGATTTACACAATAAAATGAATGATACCAAAGGTGTTAGGACAGGATAATCAAGAGGTGAGCTAGAATCAAGTAATGATACTAGGTTATTCTTTGTCATTGCACAGCAAACCCGATAAGAGTCTTAAACTACATCCCATGTATAGCTGGTGCTTATTCTATCTTTATGAATGAATAAAATGAAGTACGTATGAATGAATGAAGCAGACTCTGTGTTTGCGAATGAAGACTCCCTAGTTGAGGTCACATATGTTGAGCCCTCATTTTGAAAAGTCGTAATGACAAGTCCATGATTCCAACATCTCATGGCATATGAATGAATGTTATAAAAGATTTTATGTGTTATATAAGACGTGATATGACATGTGAAATATGTTATGTGTTTTTTGCAAAATGATAAGTTTGATGATCTAATGTTACACTCATGGCATTACTTTTCTAATCCAAATTTGGAAAGTTCACTAACTTTCCTAATCCCAATTTGGCAAGTCCACTGACTTGACTTTCCATAATCACGTTGTTAGGAAAGAGTTATTCTTACTCATGCATGTCCTTTGTGTGTGCTTGAATATAACCATACTTAGTACAAGTGTGTACTAATTCCATACAACTTTATATTTTTAGGTGCAGGCACAGGTGGACGCTAGAGCTTACAGGTTGACGTTGCATCTATCCGGACATGGAGCTTTCATCCAGACTTTGTAGACCCTCATGCTTTTGAGGATGTCTAATTTTATTATCTATTTTAGATGTAGGCTTTATTTAGTGGAGCATGTTCCACTAGTGTTTCTTTCCATTTTTATTTCATACTTTGTATTGGTGCCATTTAGACAAAAATACGTTTAAGGCAATTGTAGATTGTTTCTTTCATTTGATTATCTCTATATTAGATGGTTGATTTGTGAATGACTATGATGTTGAGTTCAAAATGTTTAGCATGAATTAAGAAAACAAAAATTTAAAATTTTCCTCTAAAATTAACCTAGATGAAGTAAGAATGACATATGTAGGCTTGTCTGCGACCTCTGAGAGGTCAAAGGCGCCGATCTCGTCTAGGGTATAGGTTCCGGTCGTGAAATCGTCGTTGGAATTACTTAATGTATTATGATATTATCATGTTATAACTTGAATATGTGACTATTGTGAAGGTCTTGATGGCTTATGAGTATATGTGAAGTCAAAACACGAGTTCTTCTAAAGGATGTTATCTAATCATGTTAGGCTAGATTATTGCATTATATGTATATGTTTGATGTTGAGGTGTGAATCCTCTTAGTTGAATGTATGAATCTTATGATGAGTCAAGTTGATGATTCTGTAGTGTTTAGTAGGGTGACTTGCAAGTATATGTAGTTTACCCTATGTGTTATATGCATAATATTGTGCGTTTGATAAGATTGTAATGAAGTGTGTCTTGTTTAGGTAGACCTATGTCCCTTACTTGATAAATGAAAAACATAAATATGAATCCTTGACTTAGTAGGTTAGAACACCCTTTTTCATGAATGTATATGTATGAATGGAGTATGATCTTGAATGTAGAAAAGAAGGTCATTTATGATGAACCTTTTAGAAAGAAGGTTATGATATCCTTGAAGTTGAAAGACGTAATCGTATCCTTCTCGTGTGAATTGTGGAATTAAGGTTGATTGTCTGAACAACTTGAAATCATCCTTAGGAAAGTCATTGAGCTATCTTCTTAACCGTTGAAAGGCAACCCTAGGGAACTTCTTTGGTAAAGTGTGTTATGATTTGGTTATGAACTAGATAAGGAATCTATTCATTTACTCCTTTGTTGAATTACTCTATGAGAATAAAGGCTAGCACCGAGTGAGTATGTTTGTGGAGTGGATCTAGTTGAGTATGAGGCTAGAGTACAAAGAAACTCTTCATATTCCTTAACCATGTGCCTACATGGGCTGTGTCCTGGTTCTACCATTGGCAAGTAGAACACCCTTTATAGGAGTAGGGTTGACTCTGGATTCCATGCTTAGCTACCATGGTCTATGTTATTTCCTATATTCTCATAATGTGGGATACATGCTAGTGTTGTATGAGTTCTATGAAGTTTAGGTAGTGGAATGAGATGCTATCTAGAAATTGGATGATTAGTCTTTGAAGATGTTAATATTTGAGTCCCTACGTCTTCTCCAAGACCATTATGTGAATTTCCTTAAATATTGAATATATCTTAAATGATCTAATGAAGACAATGACTTAAGTGAAGGTATGTTAATGAAAAGGCAAGTATCTAGAGTAGCTTTGAGGATTTCTTAAAAAGGCTTGGAGAGGGTGTATGGGCGTTCTATTCTTGTCTTACTTAGGTCAATATCTGAGTAATTCTAGGTAGGGATTTTGATTTATGAAATGGGAATAATCTTATTTTAGGTAGTCTAAAGGATCTCTTGGTGTGTGAAGGGATTGTATGGGTGGTCGCTTCATAACTCACTCAAGTGAACCTTAGAATAACCTTTGGTAGGGGGGTCTGATGTTTATGTGTTTTGATGTGTTCTTGATGTTATCTTGTGATAGTGACTTATATGTGAAGTTGGTATGACATGTGCTTTTCTATATTATGATATGAAGACTTTACGGTAAAAGAGCATATTTTGATACAAACGTCCGTTTCTCATAATTTTATGCATTATGCGATACTTAGTACATGCATTGTACTGATTCCATACATTTTGTCTATATCTAAAAGTGTGGCTAGCATGTGAGAGGCATCTTGAAGAAAGGCTTCAAAACTAGGACTCTTTCAAGAAAAGTTGGGGTATGTCCTCACTTGATTGGAGGACATAACTATCTATAGATTTCTTCCATTGAACAATTTTTGTAATAGAGTAAGTTTCTATATTTCAATTGTATGGTCCATGTCCCAAGTATTCTTGAGTCTAAGATTGGCGTATGTTGAGACTTAGTATTTCCTATGGTTTTATATGAAAGATGTTATGAGGTATTAGTCGTGTGAAAATTTTTAATTCCACACTACTGTTAACACATGTGTGCAATGAATGATGTCAAAGGGTTTGTACAAGACCTCCAAGAGGTCAAATACGCCATTTTGCAATTCGAGAACATCATATCTCCTAGGGTGTACTCTCGGGGTGTGGAACTAACTCATTTACTACATGCATATAACATTATATCATACTCTATCATAACATGCTTGATTCATACGTTCATATAAAGCTTGACATACATAACATGAGATCAACTTAATCATAAGTGAACACCATTAGAAGTCTCATACCCTCCCTCGCACTATGTAGTAGCCTTTAGGATAAGCCCTAATAAGAGTTCACATACTTAACTTATCCATTTACTTTTACATTAGGGAAATTAGTGCAATAACCGACATGAGACCATGTGAACTATATAAAATCTAGTGTTTGACTCCCACACTTGAAAGAGAGGGTTAACATTTTCCTAAGGTGTAACCTTTCATACATAGCTATCTAGGTGGATATACTAAGCTATAGTCCTATGTGGGCACATAGTTAAGAGTCAAGGAGAATGCTACTAGAAACCTTGACTTACTAGACGTGGAGCTTTCCATCTCATGAGACGACACATATATTTGGAATCAAGACTTTCTAACAAGAAAAAACCCACGTGATGCCAGACTTACTACACGTGAGACCTCCATCTCATTTATATACCCTTTCAGTGCTAAGAATTTATTACTTTAGTAAACATCATACTCATCATACAATATCACATTAGTCTCTTTTATACCTCTAAGTGAACATCTCATCATTATAGGTCATAGGTATTCATAAGTGAGAACTATCCCTTTCACTTTACAAACCACATACATGTGATCAAACCTTTCACTCAACACTTTATAATCATGAGAAACTACTTTCAATCATATAATGATCTATAACACACTAAAAGGAACTAGGTTGAACTAGAGTTAAGCATAAGTGTGATGAGGTTCTAAAGTACTAAAAGGGTTTATAATGATTTCATTAGGAAGTGTATCAAGTTTGGTGATGTTTGGGGGAAAAACATCCATGAGGTTTGGAAGGTGTGCCATAGAATGTGCTTGTGTGTCCTTATGTGTTTTTGCAAGTTTTACGTGTTTGTTTTTTGTTAAAATTGATGCTGTGTGATCCTAAGACCTAGATGACCATGTTTAGGGGTTCAAATTCTTAGTACGAATCCACCTAGAACCCACGAGGGGCCCTAGAAGAGGACCCCATCTCTTTGGCAGGATGCTGCCAAGCAGTGGCAAATGACGGCCACAAGGGATGGACCGTTGGTCAAACAATGGCCCGTCGACCATCGGCGTCGATCGGCAGTGCAAGGTCAGAAAGGCATTCACAAGATGGAGTCTCAGACCCAATCTACGGACCACATAAAAGGGAAATCGACTGGGTGACGGCCCGTCACTAGAGGGGCGTTGGTTGTGCCTGCAAAAGCCGCTACAAATCTGCCAAGGCTTGGAGTGTTTGGTAAATTCACCTCAAGTCTTTTATGAACCGTGAATGATTATTTTTGTATCTTTTAGATATATTACGAGGGTTAAAACACTAAGACCCAAAACCCCTCCCTCAACAAACACTTTTTAAACCCCATAGAAGCTTATGCTCAAGGAAGGCTAGGAGGGCTGGTGGTGGACGTTTTATTCATCAAAGGTTAGTGGGTTTATTCTCATTGAGTTATGGTAGTCATCCTTTAACTCCCTTTCATTCAAGGTTCAACTTCTAAATGATTTCAAAAAGGGTTTTCAAACTCCAACTTATTTATTCCTTGACTCTAAGTATGGCTTTTGGATAAAAAAATTTTAATGACTAAAATTAGTTGTTTCAAATGTTAAATGGTGATGTTAATGTCAAAACCTCAATAAAACCATGATTATGCATATTTCTAACTTTTATCTAATGAAATGGGTTTAATAAGCATGATCAAAAAGTGTTGGAGTTATTGTTTCTTTATGGTTATATTGTGATTTAGATACTTCCCTAAGAGATATTTTGACGATGAATTATTGGAGAACATTTGAATAGATGGTGAAAGCTTCGATTAGTGGTAAGTTGGTTATATTATTTAGCTATTATTGTGAAATGTTCTTGAGTGGAATGATCCACCTTTGGTGGCGGTGTTTACTTGAAGTATATGAATATGTGTATGAATATGTGTATTGTGATTATGGCCATGAAGGCATAGAATTTGAAAAAAAGAAATGATAATGTTGATGTTCATGTTGCTATGTTTATTGAAGCTTGAATTGTATGCAATGTAGAGAGTATATTAAATGAAGTATGTGTATATGAGAAGCATGCTAAGGTGCGAAATATGATGAATGAAGATGCAAGCATGTTTAGATGTCAATGTTACCAAAATGGTTATAATGTGAAAGGTGTGCTCACATGTACACACACACTCACACTTTGAATGAATGAATGAACCTAATGAATCTGAAAGGGGAGTTTTTTGAGGTGAACACTCATTTTGAGTTGAGATGAATTGTTTAGCAACCTCACTATTTCCAAGAGCTTTCTAAGACAGGTTGGAGGTTGGATACGCGTTGTGGGTTGATATGTGGTGTTCCAATGTAACCTTTAGGGATAAATAACCTTAGTGAGTTGAGATGTGGTGCTAATATTAGCTATTCGTTAACCTATAGTAATGAATATTTAAGACTTCGTGTGGGGGAGTTATGCTTAGCACCGAGAGGATATGAAGAAGAGGTGGTTACACGTTGTGAGTAGAGATCATGTACCTAATGTACCTCTTGAGATGAATACTTTTCGTGATTAGAGAGTGAGTTACTTAGAATCAATTCCCTTATACCTTAACTATGCGCCCGCATAGGTGTAGCGATTGGAGACTCCATGTAAAGGCTAAAATAATAACCCTACCCTAGGCAAGTGGGGATCCCTCATCCGATAAGGGTTAATATATAGATTCCATGTCTAGATCTCATGGTCAATGTCGTCCAAAGCTATGCCCCACAAAATAATGTAATGAACTAGGTATCCTAAGGACTTTACTACTGATGGTAGGTGGTGGTATGGGACGCTATTTATCCATTGCACAAGTAGACACTTGAAAGGGGAGTCTTGGTGTGTCTTTACATGTATTGTATGAATGTGTTATTATGTGATGAAAGTGGAGTTATGTGATCTAATGTCTAATGTTAAGGAATCATGTTAAAATTATATCTTGTATAATGAAGTTTATGAATGATAAATGTGGTGCATCTAACCTCATGGAATACTCAAGGAGCACAAAGTGAAGTAGTAGTATGGGATGCTATTCTCACATTGCATTCTGTAACTTGCAAGTCCACTTGGGGAAGGGCATCTATGTGGAGTTCTAAATGCAAGTCTGTTTCTCTAAATTTCTAGTTATAAGATCTGTACTTGTTACCCAAACTAAGTAAGCCTATAATGGTAGTCTTGAGGGTCACCTAGGTGTGCACTGAAGGAATTGTATAGGTGATTCCTTCATATCTTACCTTAGTAAATCTTAGGATAATCTTGGTTAGGGAAACTTCAAAGGAAAGGAGGTCACTGTGAGATTTCATGAAATTCACTGTAATTTCACTTGAATTCACCGTAAAGTGACCTTTTGTGTTAAAATCTTGAAATTAATTTTCTACGTGCCAAATGATGATTTATGTGCTATTTCACTTATATATTCTTTTAAGTTTTACTTAATCGGCATGAAATCTTAATTCTACTAAAACCTCCCTTTTCACATGTTTTTGCATGTGCCATACTTAGTAAGATGCTTGTACTAACCCCATACTTTTCTATACTCTATAAGTATAGGTTGAAGGCAAGTTGAAGAATAGAAGGCAAGCTTGAGAATTGACTCTCTCAAGACTAAGTACATCCTCATATATTTGAGGGAAAAGTTCTATTTCTTTAATATCTATTATTAAGACTTATTATGTATTTTGATTCATTGTATAGGGTCGTGTCCCTAAGATACTTAAGTGTTTCTTTAAGATGGCTTGTGAAGACGAGACTACTCTTTAGTATTTATGATATATATTTTATTATTATTATTAATGTCATGAAAAGTTTTAATTCTGCACTACTTTGATTTAGTATGTGATGAATGATAGCTAGTATTCTAGTACAAGATCTCCAAAGGGTTAAGTACGCAATTGTTCCAACCTAAGGGTTGCCTAATCTTCTAGGGGGTACATTCGGATGGTGACTTAATCAAACCATATCATACTTGCATACTTCATAACCAATTCAATAGTCTAGGGTTAATGATGAGGAACACTTTTAATCAACATCACAACCACACATTAGATGTAGAAGCATTACAATTGAAGTAACTCATACTTAATAATTGAACTCAAGAAGAATCAATATTCATACCTTCTTTCCCTTTTCATTTATTTAATACTTCAATTACCAAAGAATACATAACCAATGCATAAAAAAGGTAAATTTCAAGAAGTATACATAGCAATTACTATTCTAGATATTCATATATTCATCATCTTCAACAATTACCGTAGAACTTCAAGGCATAATGAGTTTAGGAAAGAATAAGGGTTCAAGGGACAATCTTGAGTTATTACCAACAATTGACCATCAATACTTAGTTAAACAATGATAAATGACTATTATTCATCATAATTTGAATCACAATTTCATTTTGAGAAGCGAACTTATGTCTAGATTGAAACCCTAGTTTTGAGAAAGTTGAAAATCATCTTTGAAAGGGCCTCTTGAGGAAAGAGATCCCAAGAGTGAAAGAAACCATACCTTAGGGATGGTCTTGCAACGAATTTGAGATGAAATCCTTGGTGAATTCGTCCTAGACTTGGATTTTGGTGAATTCGTCCTAGACTTGGATCTCTAGTGTTCCTTCAATGGAGGTTTGAGTTTGGGAAGAGAGAAGCTAGAGAGAAGTTATAGATATGTGGGTTTGTGAAATAATGGTGTTAGGTTATTTAATGAGTCGGAAACCTTTTTATTTTCCTTAACTAACTTAATTAACCACCCATAATCCCAAATAATTACCTAATAAAACTAACCTCTAACTTAGAAGATTTGATAGTATAGTTGACCTCCAAACCTACGACCTCTCGTCAACGCCCCATAGCTCAGTCGGCGGCCCCGTACTGCACAGGCATTGTTTGACTGAGAGTTGGTTTTTGGAACAATTTTGGAAAGAGGATAAGTCTATACCTATGACTCGATCAAAGAGTCATTGATCCATTGATGGCTCGTCGTTTGATCTATCGTTTGGCCACTTCCGAATTGATAGCTTTTGATCAAATGCAAGGGTCCCGTTTAACGACCCTTAGGGTGGTCCTTGGGGGGTCTTACCTGGACGTTTAGACCCTAAACACAGTCTAATACATATTTAGTACCATTTAACCAAATTTCACTAAGTTTCGACTCTTAAAACCCCATGAAACATACCTAGCGCACTAGTACACATTTCACAATTCTCTGGACGTCATGATCGTTTCTTAATGTTTTGACTCTAATACTTCCTACTTAGTTCCAATACACTATTTTAGGCTTACAAATATTATTTTATGTCTTAGTTCATGTGGTGAGGCTCTAGACCAAGTCATAGACTTTCGTAATGTTACATTATTTCGATTAAAAATAAATGTTATAGATAGTATAGACTCTTTTTATGTCAAATATAAATATCTATATTTGAATATGGAAGGGTAGAACACAAAATATCTCCTCTCCTTTTAAGAATCAAGATGATAAAATAGAAAAAGTCTACAAAGCTAGTTACAATGATACATGATTCTAGTTATGAGATGTAGAAAAAGTTGGGAAAATAGGGAACACTCAGTCCATCATCATAATTATATATATATGACAATGTTTAATTTACTAAGGAAAAAACAATCAACCTATCAAACTCAAAGAACAATATAAACACCAAAAGACTAGGAAAGGTGATTCTAGACATCTCAATCACCAAAATAACTTGTTCATTTGAGTATTGCTTATTGTCTCTACAAGTCTTAGTCTTTTTAAATAGACAAAGTTTGTGGAATAGGATCTTCGAAAATATAGTTGATCCGGATTTGATGATATAGGGAGACTTTAATGATTTTAGTATATTGGAAGACATAACGACATGCCTTGTAATAAAAGAAGAAGCCAAAATGAAAACTCACTTAGAGTAGCAACAATGATGAACCAATTAACAAACTAGTTAGATATGAGAGAGCATTGAACAATCAAAACTAAAAATGATTATTTTCTAGAATTTCTCATCTTCTATAGACATGCTTTGTTCATTATGCAATTGTCATATATAGGTTTGGAAGGAAAACACTCTGCCATAATATTAAACACATCATTCAAATATGAGGCTATATATGTGTTTCAATTAAAGATACTATAACCAGGTCCTGAGAGAGCTCTAAACAAGAAATATACAAAGCAACACTACCAATAGAAATATCCTATTCCTTTGAATAGAGTTAGGATAGAAAATATTAGGGTGTCATGCAGAAGCTAGAAAAGTAAACCTCGAAAAACTAGGAGTAAGAAGACAAATGAGACGTATATTAAAAGATACAATTATTTAACGTGGTTCAGTCTACTGACCTACATCCACAAAAGAGATAATCAATTCACTATGTAAATATGAGAGTACAAAATATAGAGACAAATAACCCCAACCAATTCACTCAGAATACAAGGAGGTTTACACAAGTGATACCGTATTGCTAATGTGTCCAATAAATTCTCCTCCCTAACCAAAACATTCAAAGCCCCTAGGACTACATGTGAATGTTGATTAAGTTAGAAGGAACACGCCTATATTTATAGAGTCCTAAATATTTTGTTATAAGAAAAAGACTTGTCAATCCTAAAACTTTTCATAAAAATAAACCTTATTTGTGGTAAAAAAAACACGGGCAATTAATACCGAATGAATCCCCCTCATGTCCTGAATTTCTGATAAAATAAATTCATCCATCTTTTTCATATAATCTGAAACAACTTGCAACTCCTCTTCATAACCTCCTCTGTAAAATATATGTCTCAATGCGGAGAACCTCACTTAGATAATTTTTCCAACGAATATCTGCATTACTGTCAAATAGGTTGCCGAAGAAATACACCCTCAAGATGAACACCCAATTTTTAACTTTGTTCAACCATCAATTATTGAACCACTTAACTTGGCTCCATCATTGAACTATTGAACTTGATTCTGATACTACTTGTTATAACTGAAAATATAAAGGTTTCATGTGGAGGCAAGAAAATCAAACGTCTAAAGAACTCGAGTAAGAAGACAAACGAGAAACATACTAAATAATACAGAGATTTAATGTGGTTCGATCAACCGACCTACTTCCACAAAGGAAATGAGAAATTCATTATATAAATATGACAGTACAAAATATAGAGAGAAATAACTTCAACCAATTCACTCAGAATACAAGGTTGTTCACAAAAGTGATAATGTATTACTCGTATCCCACAAATTCTCTCCCTAACCAAAACTCTCAAAGCCTCTAGGACTATATTGTGAATATTGATTAAGTTAGATGGAACACACCTCTATTTATAGAGTCCTTAATATTTTCCTACGAGAAAAAAATCTTGCAAATCCTGAATCTTTTCCTAAAAGAAAGCCTATTTATGTCTAGAAACTCATAGAAATTAATATCCAATAATGTAGACTATTGAAGAAAAAAAAAGACTAAAACATTTTGCATACGCACGTGATTTCCATGAGGAGAATTATAAATCTAGAATTAATTGAAAAAGCTTATTAGGAAAGTTACCATAAACATTCAAAAGGAATTAGTTTCAAAGGAGTGAAGAAAGCCCCATCACGTCAATTATAGAAAGACTTAGTCGAATTAGAATTGGATTCTAGGGAAGTCTTGAACAAAATATAAGTTTGATTGAAGACAAGGACAAAATAGAGTCCTAGTCCACCATGTTTTATCCATATTGTTGTTTTTATTTTTAATAACTAATTTCTTGGTGTAGGATATATTGATTTCATTATTTTATATTATATTATAGTAGGTATTGTATTGAGTTGTAAAGGGAGAAATAAGAATTAATAGTGTTGATAAATTTTAGAATCTAGTATGAGTTATTAGAATGCATAGAAGTCAAGAAGAACATTTTTATTGATTTCTTCAGATTACATTTGCAAGACCGAATGGAAAACAAAAAGCAGTAAACCCATTACTAGAATATTCC
Source organism: Solanum habrochaites (assembly GCA_027704765.1). Taxonomy (NCBI): domain Eukaryota; kingdom Viridiplantae; phylum Streptophyta; class Magnoliopsida; order Solanales; family Solanaceae; genus Solanum; species Solanum habrochaites. Next base: position 26,914,158 of record JAKWJA010002497.1, read on the forward strand.
TAACTCACTTACTTCTAAATAAAAGGAATAAATGGTTAATAACTAATTGACTAAGTCTTATCTAATATAAAGTAGTAAAATTAAAAGTAATTGTAGTTGAAAATGCAAATTCCTAGCACTCCTCCTTGCTTCGGAACCTAAAAACTCCAATTTTCTATCTCATAAGCTGAAACTTGCTGAGTGGTAAAGGCTTAGTGAATATATCAATCAATTGTTCTTCTGTCTTGCAGTAGACAAGGGTTATGTCTCCATCTTTTTGCACTTCTCTCACGAAAAAAAAACTTGATTTTGAAGTGATTAGTTCTTCCATGTAACACAATATTGTGAGATATAACTATTGTTGTTTCATTGTCCATGAACACTTTGATGCGTCCAACTGGTTCCATATGTAAATCAACAAGAATTTTCTTCAGTCACAATGCTTGATTCAATGCTCTGCAACTGCCTCAAACTCAGCTTCGTGAATAGATTGAGCTATAATATCTTTTTTCTTACAACTCCATGAGAAAATTTCTGAACCATGACTAAAATAGTACATGAAGTTCCTTTGCATCATTCTTGGAACCAACCCAATCACTGTTGGAATACCCATAAAGCTTTACGGGGTTGACTTTTCTGAAACTTAAATCCATAGGTGGTGGTTCATTTGATGTATCGCACAACTTTTTTGGATGCCTACAAATATACTTCACCAATACAATGCATGAATCTTGACAAAACATTTACTACATACAATATATCGGGTCTTGTTACTATAAGTACATTAAACACCCAATGAACTTTTGAAGTATGTCACATCCACCTTTTCAACTCCATCATCTTTACTTAGTTTATCCTTTTGGTTCATGGGAGTGCTAATCTTTTTGCAATTTTCCATTTTGAATTTCTTGAGAATTTCCTTTGCGTACTTTTTCTGGCAATGGAAAAACTCATCTTTTCCTTGTGTAATATCCATGCCAAGGAAATATGTCATAATACAAAGATAAGACATTTCAGAAGCTTGCATCTGTCGCGACCCAAATCAGGGCCGCGACTGGCACCCACATTTACCCTCCTATGTGAGCGAACCAACCCATCTAAACCTTAACATATCAAGATATATCAACAGAAAATAATGCGGAAGACTTAAACTCATTAATAAAAACAATTCAATACTATTATTATTATCCCCAAAATCTGGAAGTCATCATCACAAGAACATCTATCTCAAATTACTTAACTAGGAATGTCTAAGAACAAAATAACTAAAAAGCTAGTCCATGCCGGAAGTTCAAGGCATCAAGACTTGAAGGAGAAAACCCAGTCCAAGCTAGACGCATTAGCTCACCCTGAATTTCCGATGAAGTGAAGACTGGCTAGATCTGCTGTTGAGTTGAAGTTGACAGAACGTTTGCTGCATTACACAAATAACAAAGAGGAAAACATGAAAGTAGGGGGTCAGTACAACCACACGTACTGAGTAGATATCATCGGCCAACTCAAAATAGGGAACAGTATATATCAATAATAATGTAAATCAACTACAATACTCAACATGTAGCAATAACAACATGAATTCATCAATAACTACAACCGAGTTCACACATGAGGACTCAAGCCTCAATACCATACTTATTTGGGAATTAAGTTCATTAGATTGAGTATATTCATTATCTTTCAAGATTCATTATCTTTCTTCCTCTTGTGTCGGTACATGACACTCCGATCCTCTATTTCTATCCTGGTGCCGGAACGTGGCACTCCGATCCTCATATTCTATCCTGGTACCGGAACGTGGCACCCGATCCATATACTATCCTGGTGTCGGAACGTGACACTCCGATCCTCATATTCTATCCTGGTACCGGAACGTGGCACCCGATCCATATACTATCCTGTTGTCGGAACGTGACACTTCGATCCTCATATTCTATCCTGGTACCGGAACGTGGCACCCGATCCATATTCTATCCTGGTGTCGGAACGTGACACTCCGATCCTCATATTTATTCTATCCTGGTACCGGAACGTGGCACCCGATCCCCTAATTCATCAAGCCTTCTTTTACACTAAGGCATCATTATTCTCATTATATAATTTATCAAGCCTTCTTTCATACTAAGGCATCATCATTCTCATTATATAATATATCAAGTGAATTAGGGTTCTTTCAAGATTTGGGATTCAATAGCTTCATCATGCTTTGTTAATTCATCACAATTTTATAATCATAATCATGCAAGCATACAATTAAGCACATAGCAGGTTTACAATACTATCAACACATAATATTCACTATTAAGAGTTTACTACGAATATCGTAACATAAACCATAACCTACCTCCACCGAAGATTTAGTGATCAAGCAAGCAATTTCCCAAGCTTTGTTTCTCTTCGTTTCTCCTCTTTCTCGTTCGACTTTCTCTCTCCTTCTCTTGTTCTTTCTATTTTCTTTATTCAAACCCTCTTTCTTTTACCCTAATTATTATATAATTAAGTTTTAAAGGATGGCACTAATAATCCACTAATTAACTTAAGGTTACCTCTTTTAACCCCCAAGTAATTAGACCTATTAATATTAACCCTCAATCTTTATAATTAAGGAAAGAATAGTCCAAAACGACCCCTAAAACGTGTAGAGGAATCCTATTTTGCCTGGGACTGCGCAACCTGTGACGGGCCGTCGTGCCTGCGACGGTCCGTCACACAGGTCGTCGCAGCTCCCTCGAACTCACGTAGCCTGTGACGGCTTGTCATAGCTGTGACGGTCCGTTCTGTTCCTCCGTCATGACGGTCAGAAACTCGTTTCTTGTACCAAATTCTCAAAAGTTGAAGTGTTTTGCAACGAAAACTCACGACGGTTCGTTGTAGATGTGACGGCACGTCCTGCAGGTCCGTCACAATTTACAGCGAGTCGATTTTCAGTACCCAATTTCAAAATTCTAAGTGTCATGGGACGACACCTCCTCGACGGGCCGTCGTGACTCTGACGGTCCGTCGTTACATCCGTCGTCCCAGCCAGTTTTTCCAGAAATAAAATCTGTTGCTCAAAACGACTAAACAGGTCATTACAATAGATACCAATTTACCCATCGTTCGTCCCCGAACGATCAAAAGAAGAAAAACAATGGCGAAAAGGAGTACCTGAATCTGTGAACAGATGCGGGTATTTTTCTTGTATATCCGCCTCCTTCTCCCAAGTAGCCTCTTCAACCGGTCGATTCTTCCATTGAACTTTGATGGATGCAATCTCTCTCGACCTCAACTTGCGAACTTCTCTATCTAATATAGCAACTGGTTCCTCTTCATAAGTCAAGTTCTCATCCAACAACACTGAGTCCCAACGGATAATGTAGTTTCCATCTCCATGATATCTTTTCAACATGGACACATGAAATACCGGATGCACTCCGGACAGCCCTGGGGGCAAGGCTAATTCATAAGCCACCTCCCCTATTCGCTTTAGTACCTCAAATGGTCCAATATACCTTGGACATAGCTTACCTCTTTTGCCAAACCGCATCACCCCTTTCATGGGTGAAACCTTCAACAAGACTTGTTCACCTTCCATGAACTCCAAGTCTCTAACCTTCCGGTCTGCATACTCCTTTTGTCTACTTTGCGCCGCTAGAAGCTTTTCTTGAATGCCCTTCACCTTTTCCAACGAATCCCTCAAGAGGTCGGTACCCCCAGGTCTAACCTCGAATGCATCAAACCAACCAATGGGAGATCTACACCTCCTCCCATACAATGCTTCAAATGGAGCCATATCAATACTGGAGTGGTAGCTATTATTGTACGAAAACTCTGCCAAAGGTAAGAAGCTATCCCAATGGCCACCAAACTCTATCACACATGCACGAAGCATATCCTCCAACACTTGAATCGTTCGCTCAGACTGACCATCGGTCTGAGGATGGAACGCGGTACTAAGGTCCAACCTAGTACCCAATTCTGCATGCAATGTTTTCCAAAACTTAGAAGTAAACTGCGTACCTCTATCTGATATGATGGATAGTGGAACTCCATGCAATCGAACAACTTCTGAGATGTAAAGTTTGGCTAACTTCTCTGCATTGTAAGTCACCTTAACCGGGATGAAATGAGCAGACTTAGTTAATCTGTCCACAATCACCCAAATGGAGTCGAACTTGCCCAATGTCTTTGGAAGACCAACCACAAAGTCCATTGCAATTCTCTCCCACTTCCATTCAGGAATGGGCATTCTTTGAAGTGTTCCTCCGGGCCTTTGGTGTTCATATTTCACTTGTTGACAGTTTGGACACTTGGAAATAAAGTCAACAATATTGCGCTTCATTCTACTCCACCAAAAGTGTTGTTTTAGGTCGCGATACATCTTGGTTGCACCCGGATGTATAGAATACCTTGAACTATGAGCTTCTTCCAGAATAGTGTTGATCAAATCATCAATGCGGGGTACACATACCCTTCCCTTAATCCTCAACACACCTTCCTCGTCGATTGTTGCTTCTTTAGCCTCTCCTCGCAACACCTTATCTCGGATTCGCCTTAGTTTCTCATCATCAAACTGTTTTCCCTTAATCTTGTCAAGAAAAAAAGATCTTGACTCCACACTAGCCAACAATCCTCCCTTCTCATTTATTTCCAACCTCATCAAGTCGTTAGCCAGAGTCTGAACCTCTCTAGCCAATGGGCGTCTAGAGGCTTGCAAATGAGCTAGGCTTCCCATGCTTTCCGCCTTTCTACTCAAGGCATCTGCCACAACATTCGCCTTCCCCGGATGATACAAAATAGTGAGGTCGTAGTCCTTCAATAGTTCCATCCATCTCCTCTGTCTCAAATTCAAATCTCTCTGAGTGAAGACATACTGTAGACTACGATGATCCGTATAGACCTCACACTTAACCCCATATAAATAGTGTCTCCATTGCTTCAATGCAAACACTACCGCGGCCAATTCCAAGTCATGAGTTGGATAGTTACGTTCATGCACTTTTTATTGTCTTGAGGCATAAGCAATCACGTTCTTCTCTTGCATTAGCACTGCACCCAAACCCGAATAGGATGCATCACAATAAACAACGAAGTTCTTACCCTCTACCGGCAAGGTGAGGATAGGTGCGGTAGTCAACAAAGTCTTAAGCTTCTGAAAGCTTTCCTCACATTCATCTGACCATACAAATGGAACATTCTGCTTAGTCAAGTTCGTCAATTGGGAAGCAATAGAAGAGAATCCTTTGACAAAGCGGCGGTAGTAGCTAGCTAACCCAACAAAACTCCGTATTTCTGACACATTAGTGGGTCTTACCCAATTCTTCACTGCCTCAATCTTAGAAGGATCTACCATCACCCCATCCTTCGAAACCACATGCCCCAAGAAGGACACTGCATCTAGCCAAAACTCACACTTAGAGAACTTGGCATAAAGCTTTTTCTCCCTCAACATTTCCAATACAATTCGCAAATGCTCCTCATGTTCCTTCTTACTCTTGGAGTATATTAGTATATCATCAATAAATACGATCACAAAGAGATCTAAATATGGCTTAAAAATCCCGTTCATCAAGCTCATGAACGCAGCAGGGGCGTTCGTAAGACCAAAAGACATCACCACAAATTCGTAATGTCCATACCTCGTTCGAAAAGCAGTCTTTGGCACATCCGTTGCCCGTATTTTCAATTGATGATAACCGGATCTCAAGTCAATCTTAGAGAAGACACAAGCACCTTGTAACTGATCGAACAAGTCATCAATGCGAGGAAGAGGATACTTGTTCTTTATAGTCACCTTGTTCAACTGCCGGTAGTCTATGCACATCCGAAAACTCCCATCTTTCTTCTTTACAAACAAAACCGGAGCACCCCAAGGAGATGCACTTGGTCTAATGAAGCCCTTGCTCAACAACTCTTGAAGTTGAGCCTTTAACTCTCTTAACTCCGCGGGAGCCATTCTATACGGGGGTATAGAAATGGGGCGTGTACCCGGTTCAAGATCAATACAGAAGTCAATATCCCTGTCTGGGGGCATACCCGGAAGATCTGCAGGGAATACATCAAGAAACTCACAGACCACCGAAACTGACTCAATCGAAGGTACTTGGGTAGTGTCATCCTTGAGATGGGCCAAGAAAGCTAAACACCCTTTACTAACCATTTTCTTAGCACGAAGAAATGAGATGATACGCACCGGATTGGAAGTGTAGTCACCCTCCCACACTACCGGATCTGTCCCAGGCTTGGCCAATGTCACAGTTTTAGCATTACAATCCAAGATCGCAAAATTTGGAGAAAGCCAAGTCATACCCAGAATTACATCAAAGTCACCCATTTCTAAAATAACCAAATCTACATAAGTGTTTTCCCCACAAAGTTCATTAAACAAGACCTATGTACCTTTTCAACTACCACAGACTCACCCACCGGTGTAGAAACACGAATAGGCATGTCAAGTAATTCACAATGCAATTTTAGACCATTAGCAAATGATGAAGATACATATGAAAACGTGGATCCAAGGTCAAATAATACAGATGCCATGCAATCACAAACCAAAAGATTACCTGTGATAACAGCATCAGACGCCTCCGCTTCAGATCTCCCAGGAAAAGCGTAACAATGGGCCCTATCGTTTGTCTGTCCATTGCCCCTACCATGTTGCGTAGTAGTGGCTCCATTTTGCCTATCACCTCTGCCGTTGTGATGACCACCATTACCTCGACCACCACGTCCTCCAGAAAAGCGGCCTCTACCATGACCACCTCTACCTCTAGCTAGTGGGGTTCTGTAACTCTGGTTTGGACAATACCTCTTGATGTGTCCAACCTCCCCACATCCATAACACTCTCGGGGTTCATGCATAGGTCTCTCGGAGTAGTGTTGACCGTTCTGAGGTGGACCCCCAACTACAGTCTGTAGTGAAGACTGAATTGGTCGATTTGAGTAACCTCCGGAGCTCTGTCCTCTAGAGTGAGAACCATTAAACTCGCCTCCCCTTCAAAACCTTTTTGATGTCGATGTCGTGGTGAAGTCGTCTGGCTTCACTCCTTCCACCTCTATCACAAAGTCTACCACCTCTTGGAAGGATGTTGCCGTAGCCGCCACCTGTAAGGCCGAAATCCGCAACTCTGACCTCAACCCCTTCACAAAACGGCGAATCCGTTCTTGTGGACTGAAACAAAGTTGGGTGGCGTATCTGGATAGTGCGCGAAATTTAGCCTCATACGCGTTAACTGTCATCCTCCCTTGCTCTAGACTCAAGAACTCGTCCCTTTTTCTATCTCTCAAAGTCCTTGGAATATACTTCTCCATAAACAGGGTAGAGAATGATTCCCAAGTCATAGGTGGTGCCTCTGTTGGTTGACACTCAACATGTGACCGCCACCACGTTTTGGCGTTCCCTTGAAACTGATAGCTCACGAACTCAACGCCAAAACCGTTCTACTATACCCATCTTGTGTAGTAGCTCATGACAATCAACCAGAAAATCATAGGCATCCTCTGATTCTGCGCCCTTAAAGACTGGAGGTTTCAATTTCAAGAACTTACTGAAAAGTTCATGCTGATCATTTGTCATAATAGGCCCAGTAGTCAGACGTGGAAATGTGCCTATTCCCAATGATGCATCCATGCGGGGAGCCATAGTAGCCGCATGTCGTACCTCTGAAACCGGAGGTGTTGGTGCAGAAACCACTGGAGGTGCCTGACCCTGATCGGATAACCCACTAAGATAAGCAAGTACTTGGTTGATCATCTCTGGGGTAGGTTGGGGTGGCATTTCCTCATTCTGCCCTTGTTCATTCTCCCCTTCCTCCCCCTCTCTTATCACCTCCTCGGTCGGTGGAGGAGTCACCGCCCTAGTATCAGATGGGCTAGGTGCTTGTCCTCTTCCCCTAGAGGACGTCCTCCCACGACCTCTCCCACGGCCTCTTGCCGTTGCTCTTCCTCGAGCTACAGCCCCAGTGGCTGGCTCAGTCGTTTCTTGTCTTTCCGTTGTTGCTGCTGGTGCGGTCGTTGCTCTAGTTCTAACCATCTGCGAAATAGAGTGAAGATGGTCAGATACCAATTCGTATCGCCCAGATACCAATTGGACTCAAGTAGTAGCACGAAAGAAGAAAGAAAGAATGGAATTTTCCTAAAATCTTATAGCCTCTCAAAGAAAAGTAAAGGCGTCCCCCTACCGTTCCTTAAGACTCTACTAGACCTGTTCTTGTGTGATGAGACCAATGAACCTAATGCTCTGATACCAAGTTTGTCGCGACCCAAATCAGGGCCGCGACTGGCACCCACATTTACCCTCCTATGTGAGCGAACCAACCCATCTAAACCTTAACATATCAAGATATATCAACAGAAAATAATGCGGAAGACTTAAACTCATTAATAAAAACAATTCAATACTATTATTATTATCCCCAAAATCTGGAAGTCATCATCACAAGAACATCTATCTCAAATTACTTAACTAGGAATGTCTAAGAACAAAATAACTAAAAAGCTAGTCCATGCCGGAAGTTCAAGGCATCAAGACTTGAAGGAGAAGACCCAGTCCAAGCTAGACGCATTAGCTCACCCTGAATTTCCGATGAAGTGAAGACTGGCTAGATCTGCTGTTGAGTTGAAGTTGACAGAACGTTTGCTGCATTACACAAATAACAAAGAGGAAAACATGAAAGTAGGGGGTCAGTACAACCACACGTACTGAGTAGATATCATCGGCCAACTCAAAATAGGGAACAGTATATATCAATAATAATGTAAATCAACTACAATACTCAACATGTAGCAATAACAACATGAATTCATCAATAACTACAACCGAGTTCACACATGAGGACTCAAGCCTCAATACCATACTTATTTGGGAATTAAGTTCATTAGATTGAGTATATTCATTATCTTTCAAGATTCATTATCTTTCTTCCTCTTGTGTCGGTACGTGACACTCCGATCCTCTATTTCTATCCTGGTGCCGGAACGTGGCACTCCGATCCTCATATTCTATCCTGGTACCGGAACGTGGCACCCGATCCATATACTATCCTGGTGTCGGAACGTGACACTCCGATCCTCATATTCTATCCTGGTACCGGAACGTGGCACCCGATCCATATACTATCCTGGTGTCGGAACGTGACACTCCGATCCTCATATTCTATCCTGGTACCGGAACGTGGCACCCGATCCATATTCTAACCTGGTGTCGGAACGTGACACTCCGATCCTCATATTCATTCTATCCTGGTACCGGAACGTGGCACCCGATCCCCTAATTCATCAAGCCTTCTTTTACACTAAGGCATCATTATTCTCATTATATAATTTATCAAGCCTTCTTTCATACTAAGGCATCATCATTCTCATTATATAATATATCAAGTGAATTAGGGTTCTTTCAAGATTTGGGATTCAATAGCTTCATCATGCTTTGTTAATTCATCACAATTTTATAATCATAATCATGCAAGCATACAATTTAAGCACATAGCAGGTTTACAATACTATCAACACATAATATTCACTATTAAGAGTTTACTACGAATATCATAACATAAACCATAACCTACCTCCACCGAAGATTTAGTGATCAAGCAAGCAATTTCCCAAGCTTTGTTTCTCTTCGTTTCTCCTCTTTCTCGTTCGACTTTCTCTCTCCTTCTCTTGTTCTTTCTATTTTCTTTATTCAAACCCTCTTTCTTTTACCCTAATTATTATATAATTAAGTTTTAAAGGATGGCACTAATAATCCACTAATTAACTTAAGGTTACCTCTTTTAACCCCCAAGTAATTAGACCTATTAATATTAACCCTCAATCTTTATAATTAAGGAAAGAATAGTCCAAAACGACCCCTAAAACGTGTAGAGGAATCCTATTTTGCCTGGGACTGCGCAACCTGTGACGGGCCGTCGTGCCTGCGACGGTCCGTCACACAGGTCGTCGCAGCTCCCTCGAACTCACGTAGCCTGTGACGGCCCGTCACAGCTGTGACGGTCCGTCCTGTTCCTCCGTCATGACGGTCAGAAACTCGTTTCTTGTACCAAATTCTCAAAAGTTGAAGTGTTTTGCAACGAAAACTCACGACGGTTCGTCGTAGATGTGACGGCACGTCCTGCAGGTCCGTCACAATTTACAGCGAGTCGATTTTCAGTACCCAATTTCAAAATTCTAAGTGTCATGGGATGACACCTCCTCGACGGGCCGTCGTGACTCTGACGGTCCGTCGTTACATCCGTCGTCCCAGCCAGTTTTTCCAGAAATAAAATCTGTTGCTCAAAACGACTAAACAGGTCGTTACAGCATCATATGTTGCTTGAACTCATCAATTAGATTTTCATGTTCCTTGTATATCAAAAGACCATCAAATATAAATAGAAACAACTAGAATATCACTGATATTATGTTAACAAACAGTGTGAATTCTGAAAGACTCTTTTAAAAATAGAGGCCGACAAAATAATCATCTATTCGCTATACCAATATCTTTGTTCCTGTTTTAATCCATAAAGAGCTTTATATAGTTGATAGACTTTATCTTCCTTTCTATCTATAACAAACCCTTCAGGTTGCTCAACATAAATTTCTTCTTAAAGAATGTCATTAAGAAATGCTAATTTGACATCCATTTGATGTACTTTCCAGCCATGTTATGCAAAAGCAGTTATAAGCAATCTGATTGTGTCAAGCCTAACAACTTGAGAAAAAGTGTCAGAGTAATCTACACAAAAACTCTTCACATAAACCTTAACTACAAGCTTTGTTCATGTTTGTTGATTTAACCATCAGCATTTAGCGTGGTTCGGAACACTCACTTTATCACAATTAATTTTTTTGTTTGTCAACAAGATGCCACGTATCATTTTTCAATCATTTTACTCCATTGCATTTCTCCAGTCGGGGACATTGAGAGCATCTTTAGGTTAGCAGGTTCACGAATCATAATATTGCATCTCTTATATATATATATATATATCAGAGAGCAATCTATTTCCCCAAACTGGTGGATCATCGTCCCTTTAATTTAACCATAACCTTGTTTTCTGCATGAAATTTCTTGAGTCATCCCAATCCCATTCTTCATTCTCCATGAAATCGACATCTCTGATGATAATTATATTCTCACCTTCAGGTTGAAACATTTTGCATGCTTTTGAAGCATTGTTGTACCCAATAAAAAAGCTCGGGCAACCTTATTATCTAATTTATCCTGTTTGGCATGAGGCACATAGGTAAAACAAAGACAACCAAACACTTTAAGAAAATGCAGCAGCGGCTTGTATCCATACCATGATTCAAAAGAAGTTTGATCTTTCAAAACTTTTGAGGGAAGTTGATTTTGTAGGAAAAACACTGTATTTGTTGCCACTACCTACAACCTCTTCAGGAAATTGTTTTCATGCAACATACATCTTGTCATCTCCATGATAAATTTGTTTCTTCTCTCAATAACTCCATTTTGTTCTGGAGTATAAAGAGTAGTAAGTTTGACGTTCAATCCCTGCGTCTTCACAAAATATATCAAAGTAATGAGAAGTGTACTCCTTGCCATTGTCAGATCGTAAAATCCAAAATTTGCAACAACTTTCATTTTCCAAGTTCGCTTTCAACTTCAAAAAAATGCTCTTAACCTCTTATTTGTAATTTAAAAATAAATCCAACATATTCGGGTCAGATCATCAATAAAAATAACATGATAAAGACTACCATTAAGTGAAAGAGTCCTTTGGGTCCTCCAATATTGGTGTGAATGGAAGTCTACTTTGTTTTCCAAATTAACAAGTCTGACAATATCCAGAACTCACTCCCGATTTAAAAAGATTCTCGACTATCAATGATTCTTGAATTTTGGGAAGCCCTTGATAATGATAGTGTTAGAGTCTCTTATGCCATAACTCAAAAGCATTTTCTCGTATCGGATACACCACTTGTTTTTCCCCAATGGATTTAATGAGAAACTTTTGCCTTTCATTTTGACTTTAAACAAGTCATGTCCTGAGGTTTCCTTGATAAAACAATGTTTATCTTTGAAATACAATTTGAAACCTTTTTCTAAAAATTGACCAACACTTAACAAGTTTTATCTAAATCCTGTACATAAAGAACATCGGAAATTTTTTTAGTACCTGATTGTGTTTCAATTGTAATAGGTCCCATTCCTTTTGCCGAAATATAATCGCCATAATCTATTTTGACTTTTGTAACTCCAGTAGGCTTCAAATCTTTTAAGAGATCTTTGTCATGAGTCATATGTTTTATGCATCCTCTATCAATCGGCGAAGCCTCAGTTGAAATATTTCCTGCAAAACACGATGCCACAAAGAGTTGATCCTCTTCATGTTCATTAACAATTTGCGCGTCTGCGTCTTCTTGCTACAATTTACTCTTACAAATAATTACTTCATGACCTAGTTGGTTACACTTACTGAATTTAGCATCCTGCCTTTTCCAACACTTATATGGAGCGTGCACAGTTTTTCCATAATGCTTACAAAGAAGATAGTTTCCTTTAACGCTACCTGCTTTGCTTTTGTTGTTGTAGCTAGCTTCTCCTTCTCCATTTGTTGGACGATTCTTCATATTGTTTTTATATTTGTATCTTCCACTCTCTTCATTCTTGACCACCAATGCTCCATCTCTAATTCCATCTTCTCTTATAACCTTTCTTTGTTCTTGAGCCTGCAAGGAATTCAATAATTCCGCCAAAGTGATTTTTCACAAATTCTTGGTATTCTCCAAAGTGTTAATTGTGGCTTCAACTCTTTTAAGTACAATAACCATAATCTTTTAAAAAATATGCGAGTCTTTAAACTCAAAACCAAGTAATTTTACTCTTATGATATGGTCATAAGCCTGTCAAACTATTCTTATCGATTCTTTCATCTTCTGTAACTCAAAGTCTCTAATGAGATTCAGCACTTACATACCTTTGATACAATCATATTCTTCTTTTTATTCCTTGAGATAATCCCATATGGATTTTGATGATTTTAGAGACATGATACGGGTCAAAATTGTTGAAGAGATTGCTGAAAAAAGACATGTCTTTGCCTTAGACTTTCTGATTTTCTTGTCCTTGTGATTTTTGATTTGAGGCATTGTTGGGTTTCCGGGTAGCATAAGAACTTCATAGTCTTCATAAATTACCTCCCAAAGATCTAAAGCTTTGAGATAAACTTCCATCCTCACTGCGCACATGTGAAAATTTTCACCATTGAAGACAGAATGTTCCATTACAAAGAAACTTGAGCTTTTTTCCATCTTCAATCTATTGTTGTTTCTGGTTGTGGTTCTTGAGTGACTTGAAACAATCACTCACAGAAATATCCACAGATCCTGCAAGATAAAAAAGTTGTAGATACCAATTGTTGGTAAATTTTACTAGTATGAGTTATTAGAATCCAGAGAAGTCAACAAGAATATTGGTAGAAGAACATTTTTATTGATGTCTTCATATTACATTTATAAAACTGAATGGAAAATAATAAGAAGTAAACCCACTACTAGCATATTCCTAACTTGCTAACTTACTCCTAACTAATAAGAATATATGGCTAACAACCAATTGAATAAGTATTATCTAATATAAGGTAGTAAAAGTAAAAGTAACTGGAGTTGAAAAAGCAAATTCCTAACAAAGAGTGTAGAGAAGAGGTGATTTAAGGGAATAGTTTCTTAGGTGTTACAAGGACATGAATTGTAAACCTCAAATTATAGTGAAGAGTTGGATGATGGTTTTTGAATAATAAATATGTGTGTTGATTTACTTCACACAGTTGGAATAATGCACTCTCCATCAGACTCAAATATGAGTCAAATCATCCAAAGCCTTTGTGTACTTCACTCATTACGTAAGGATGTCTTGGATCTCCTGAATAATTAACTAACTTTTGTCTTAGAATTTCATTCAATAATACTTTATCATACCCCTTAGGCTCAAGAGGTATATATGTTATGTAGTCATTCTCCTTTATATCAACAAAAAGACCACAACACAGAGAGTATAGTTTTTGTGATTGTGAGTTTGTATGAGACTTCTTACCCATCTCTAGTTTGGGTTTTTAAATTTCATTCTTTAAATTTACAATTGAAAATTGAACTCAAAGTGGTATTCATTATAAAAATGCTTATAGTAAATTGGGTTTGATTTAGATCATCTCCAACCCACCTCTAGTTTACTCTCTATTCTCTACATTTGGAGAGTAAAATAGAGAATGAGCACTCTAAGACCATATCCAACCACCTCTATTTTACTCTCCATTCTCTATATTTGGAGAGTAAAATAGAAAATGGACGCTCCAACCTATCTATATATCGATCTCTATTCTTCACATGTAAAGAAGTAAATAGTAGTTCTCCAAATTTGGAGAACTCATATTCACGCTCTCTATTTTACTTTTTGACTATTTTATTATTATTTCTGTTAATTTATAATTTACATATTATTTTATATATAATGTCATTAATTAAATATCTAAATATTCATACTTCTTTTTAAATCTAATATAATATTTTTAAAAATATATTATTTAATATATAGTACTTTCATTTCAAATTAATTTTCATCAATGATATAATTTGATTTTATTATTAATCTTCACTATAAAGAAAAAATACAATTAAAATGATAAGATGAAAAATTTAATTTAAAAATAATATACAAAATTTGATAACTTAAATACAACATAATAATACAATACATAACATTATAATTTAAATATAAGATAAAATACATAACATAATAATTAACTTGGAATAAAGCAAGAATCATGCAGAAAAGATGAATGTGTATTCGTAATTTTACAATCCCATTTTGCAATTATTATAAGACCGTTACCTTTTGAGGAAATGAATTGCTACATGAATAATAACTACATGCATTATACTGCACAACATGATAATTGAGGGTGAACATGATCTTAATGCACCAATTCAAGATGTCGTAGAGGTTCCAACTACAACGATGAAAATGGTGGTAGATAAAAATCTTTGATTTCAATAATTTTTAGCTATACATAAAAAAATTAAGGACGATGATGCTCGTTTTGAACTCCGTATGCATTAATAGAACATTTATAGAAGTAACGTGATAATTTCAAAAATTGTGTGATTATGTAATTGTATTTCAATCTCATTAGAATTTGTCCATTAATTAGTTTATATTAACATATTTTCTTGAAATTTATGTTATTTAAAATTTTTGAGTAAAATATCATTTTATATTAAATATTTTTTTAAAAAAAAATAAATGTTATATCCTATGAAAATTATATAACGTAATTATTGGGAAAAAATAAGGGATTTATATTATGAAATAAGAAAATAAGAATGAAACAGAAATAATAATATAATATTAAAGAGGGAAAATGATTCTTTTTTAGAGAATGATATAGAGAATTGGGTTGGAGTTGGTTGTTTGGAAATATAGAGAACTCTATATTTGGAGACTAAAATTTAGGATAGGGTTGGAGATGTCCTAACCGACCTCCAAATCACCCTTTATTCTTCATTTATAGAGAGGTGAATAGTAGTTCTCCAAATTTAGAGAACTTCTATTCACACTCTCTATTTCACTTTTTCATTATTTTATTAGTATTTTTCTTACTTTCTAATTAACATATTGTAAGACCTCGAAAATGATTTAGGTGAACTAGAGTGTAAAAAGTTTTACTGATTTTGTAAGGTCCTAAATTGGTATATTATATTGTTTTGAGGCAGTTTCTAAGAGTTTAGGTGCATTGGAAGTTAAACACCAAGGAACGATTAAGACATTCGACGACTAAGTCACCTATGTGCCTCATATGTGATTCTATGTGTATGTGTGACTAGTGAGGTTATAAGGTGATTAAATGATTTATTATATAATATATAGGCAGTGTGTCAAGCTTCGTGAAGTTTGGAGGTCAAACGTCCAAGAACGTCCATGACGTTCGAAAGTGCTATCTTGAAATGACCTTGTGTGTCTAAGCATGTTTCATCGAGTATTACGTGTTCGTTTTGAATGAAATTCATGTGAGAGGTCCAAAACACGTATATGGTCATGTTTGGGTTGGAAAAATTCGGGAAAATATCCCTAAGGACCATCCAAGGGTCCTTAAGGAAGATCCCAAAAGTTGGTGCCAAGACTATCCATGGCAGCCCCAAACGACTGAGGCAATCGACAACTCATGGGCCAATCGATGCCTCATCGATGGGTACCATTGGTGGATATTTGGTATTTGTAGAGAAGAGAACCATGTTGAGTCTCTAAACCCAATGACGGAAGCACAGGATGGTCCATTTGTGGAAAAACGGTCCACCAACTGCCAACCATCGATGGGCATTGTCCTTGCATGCAGTTCACTTCCAAGTGAGGGGTGCACTTGTAATTTCATTCCACTTACGAATAAGAGGTTTGGAGGTTCCTAAGGGGTATTTGGGTATTTTAAACATGTATATAAGTCTTTAACACTTAGAAGATTTCATACTTCCAAATTAAAACACCAAATCCCTTAGAAATTCCCTAGAATTCTGTTGGAGTCAAAACTCAAGGAAGGGCTTGGATTGAAGAACTTAATGGAGATTCTTCATTAAATTGAAGAATTTGCTTAATTGAGGTATGGGTTTTGATCCTTGAAACTCTCTTCATCAAGGATCCAAACTTTCAAAGATGTTTACTAAAGTTTTCAAAGTTGAATTATCCAATTTCATGATCTATTTCATGGGTTCTTGCATTAATGGTTTATAAACATTGAATAATGATTGAGTTTTTATTTTATTGATGTTTTTTACCTAATTAACCTTTTGACTAATGTTGATGATTTCTAATGTAGTTTTATATAGGCTATTGATTGATGTAATAATTGTAGTAAATTGATATCTACGTTGCATTAGATTGATGAATATGTAGTAATTTCATATAGTTTCATGAATGTTGTTAAAATTATGTTAAATTGTTTGTTATGTCCATGTGTAAGGGCCTTGCGATATCAAATGTGGTGATTTGGCATTGGATTGGGGTATTGAGAAGGGATTGGTGGTAAGCTTCCCTATTTACTTTATTTTTATGATTATTAGACTTCAAATATATTGTGATTGGCATGTTCCACTTATGGTGGCGATGTTATGTGCTTTACTTGCAATTGGTATGGCCTTGTAGGTGTTGTTTTATGTAATGTAATGATCATGGCCTTGTTGGAAAACTACTTGAAGTAATGTGATTATTTGTTTAGTTGATTATCTGAAGTATGATAATGGTTATATACATGTTAAGTAATGTGAAAGTATATATGTGTTCTATTGATGTTATGTAGGTGATCATGTTAGACTATGAATGTGGCTTTGTATGTATGGTTTAGGGTTGATTTGTTTTATACCTACTTGACTATATAAGTCTATGATGATCATATTTATGTTGATTAGAAAGTATATATTATGACTTGAAGATGATAAGGGTTATTTCTATGTGCTTCTGGAGTGACATTTATTATGAGTTAAAGTGAAGTATGTGGTGTCTTATCTTTGTTGACTTGTGTCCCTTGATTGATGTATGTATCAAAGTAAATATGTGATGTCTTGACTTAGGATGCTAAAGTCTCTTAGTCTTGAATGTATGAATGACATGTGACCTTAAATCAAGTTAAGAGGGTCTCTTATGTGAAACCTTAAACCTAGTGGAAAGGTTATGAATATGGAAATAGTAAGCCATAATCGTATTCTTCAAAGTAAAGGAATGATATAATTAAGGTTAATTGGCTGGAAAGGCATCATATTAATCCTTAGGAAAGTCATCATGACCTTTTTATCTCCATAGGGAGGTAGCCCTAGTGGACCTTTCTTTGGTAGGGTAAATGTGATGGGTTATGAACTAGATATGGAACCCCTTTATATGAACCTTAAGTGTAAATTACTCTATGAGAACAAAGGCTAGCACCAAGTGAGTATGGTAAGGGAAGTAATTCTAGTTAAAAAAATGAAACTATATTATAAAACATTACCTTCATATTCCTTAACCATGTGCCTACATAGGATGTGTCTAAGTTTTACCATTGGCAAGTACAACACCCTCATCGGAGTAGGTTAGAGCTTCTGATTCCATGTCTTATTATCATAGTCTATGTCGGTTATTGCCTATTCTCATAACATGGAATACCTATTCGCATTAGAGAAGTTTTATGATGTTTAGGTGGTGGTATGGGACGCTTTCTAGACATTTTACAATAGGATTTAAAGGTGTTATTGGGAGATCCTAGGTCTTGTCCAAGACCATTACTTGAATGTCCTTTATGTGTTGAATGTATCCTAAATGAACAAATGAAAGTAATGACTTAAGTTTAAGAAAGTATGTAAAATGAATAAGTACTTATCTAGAGTAGCTAAAAGTTATTTAGTTAAGGTGTGAAGGGGGAATAGGAATGGTCACTTCGTATCCTACCTAGATGAGTATTAAGAAAGAATCTAGTTAGGGAAGATGTTGATTATGTGGACATGATCTAAACTTATGAAGTTTTAAGGATTATTTATGTAGTCTTGAAGAGGTCAATCGTGGACGTTATCTTCTTGATTTACTTAAGTAAGTCTTTTGATAGCCTTTGGTAAGAGAATGTCATATTATCTATATGTTGATATGTTTGATGTCTTGTAAAGTGTGTACGTGTCTTATTATAAGTCTTGAGGGTCATTTAGGTATGCTTAGGGAGGTTGTATGGGTGGTCTCTTTTTTTTTTGCTTAAGTGAGTCTTAGGATAGCTTTTAGTGGTATGATTACATGATGTGAAGTGTCTAAGGATGAAATAGGCAACTTCACTTTACAGTGAGTATAAGTTAGCTTAAAAATGTGATTAATTGCTTAATTGTTATCTTATGTGCTTCTAAGTTGTTAAATGTTTTTCTTATGATTATAATATGATTTTTATATGAAAAGATGCATAATATATGCTTTTATCTGTCTCTGTAGTTGTTGGTAGGTGAGGAACATATGCGAAGTGAAGACTTGGACCGTGGCATCATTCAAGACAAGTCGAAGTATGTCCTCATTTGATTTGGGGGCATAGATGTCTTTTATGTTTCTTATTGAAGTATTATAATATACTAAGTATTTTTATATTAGTATTGTATATGGTCAGTGTCCGAAAAGTATTCTCATGTCTTAAGTTTGATGAGATTGAGACTTAGTATTTCCTATGACTTCATATGAAAGAGTTTTTAAAGACTATGATATGTTTTCGTGAAAAGTTTTAATTTTGTACTACTTTTCGTTATGTATATGCGATGAATGATATGTAATGGCTTGTACAAGACCTCTGAGAGGTCAAGTACGTTGGTTCCAATCCGAGATTGCCCCTAATTTCTAGGGTGTGGTTTTGGGATGTGACAATCTTGGTATCAGAGCATAGGTTATGAAAGTAGTATTAGGAATCAAAAAGTCTCATCAAGTTACTTCTAGTAGAGTCTTGACCATCGATGTGAGTCGCGACACATATATGGGCGAGAGGCTATAAGACGATAGAGTTTACCTTCTTTTCTACTCCTATGTCGTCTCGTAGAGTAAAAGTTATGAGTACTCTTTTCTTATTGTTTTCCTTATGTTTTTAGGAAGATGAATGCGAGTAGGACACCGACTAGGAGAGTTGAGTCGAATGACATTCAAGAGGAGATTCCTCTTCAAGTTGAGGAAGTTAAGCAAGTTCCTCAAGGTGATCAAGTCCCTAATGTGGGTGGAGGTGATGATGTCCCGGGTTGAGTAATATGGATATTACAGAGGCATTGCTTGCTTTAGCCCGAACCATGACTACTCAAGTGGATTTGGGTATGGTGCCTAGGGTGAATGTTGTGGAGAACACTGTGACATCTAGGTTGAGAGACTTTGTGAGGATAAATCCTCCTATCTTTCTTGTATCTAAGGTGGGAGATGATCCCCAAGAGTTCCTAGATGGAGTGTACAGGGTGTTAGGTGATATGGGGTTACATCTAGGGAGAAGGAGGAGTTGGATTCGTATCAATTGAGGGATGTTTCTCTAATATGGTACACTAATTGGAAGGACAATAGGCCAAAGGAGTCGGTTCCTATTGAGTGGAAATAATTTAAGGAAGCTTTTATTTGTATGTACTTTCCCCGTGAGAGGAGAAGTTAAGGTAGAGGAGTTTATCAATCTAAAGCACGGCAATATGAGTGTTGAGGAATACCCTTTGAAGTTCTCAATGTTATCTAGATATGCCCAAATCTTGTGTCAAATGCAAGGTATGAAATGAGTCAATTTTGTGATGTGTAGCCGATCTTGTGAGGGAGTCATGTCGTACGACAATGCTACATGATGATATTCCCCTAGATAGACTCATGGTGTATGCCCAATCGATTGACGAGTCTAAAATTAAGAGGATGTTTAGAAACTTGAAAAGGAGTGGTTATAGTGACCAAGAGCAATATAGGTTTAAGAAGAGGTTCCAAGGTCATGAAGAACCTAGGAATGCTAACGTGAAATTGGTGAAAGGAGGTGGTTCTCAAAATGTCAAACCTACACGTGTCACTTGTGGAAAAAAAGGCATTATGGTGAATGTTTAAGGGGTACCGGGAGTTGCTATGGTTGTGACAAGGTAGGACATCGAGTGAAAGATTATCCTTATATTGCTTCTAGAGGAAAAGAGGGTAAACATATTGCTCCAACTGTTCCAAAGGATTATTCTCCAACAAAAAGGCGTTTCTATGCACTCCGGCCAAGAGCATCAAAGCCATATGAGAATGATGATGATGATGAGGGTAAGTCCTTTCTTTTCTCTTATTAGTGATATGATTTCCTTCTGGGGGGAGTATGGTTATTAAATGGGATAGAAAATCCTAGAAGTATGTTGCTGATATACCGTGGTTTCACGGTATTTTTAATATTTTTTCCTTAAGTTTAGTGTGTGTCCAAAAACCTTTCAGTATTGATTTTTATATAAGTTTCTCCTTATTTGCAGGAAATCTATCCAAAGATGAACGCGGAAGTTT
This sequence comes from Solanum habrochaites, assembly GCA_027704765.1. NCBI lineage: Eukaryota > Viridiplantae > Streptophyta > Magnoliopsida > Solanales > Solanaceae > Solanum > Solanum habrochaites. The sequence goes on from JAKWJA010002497.1 coordinate 26,935,078, forward strand.
TTGAGCGAAGAAATGCAAAAGATACCACATACAGAGCTTATGACGGTCCGACGAGCCTGTAATGGACTGTAGGTTGCATCGTAGTGAAGTTGCTGAAGGAAGATGGGGAAGTATGACTTAGTGTGGGATTACGAAAGTCCACAACCAACCGTCATAGCCACGACGGTCCGTTCTGCTGGTTCGTTGCAATGCTAAGAGAGTAGTCCCAGTACCCAAATTCCAAGAAGTTCAAGTATTATGGAATGGAGACCCTCGATGGAAATTCGTGCTTGAAATGGTCCATCATACCTGCCGCTGAGGGTAATGAAGAAAGAAGCAGAAGAATTTGTAAAGTATGGGACGATGGAGGCCATGATGGCCTGTTGTGACTACAACGGTCCTCGCGAGGTCCATCGACTCGGACGCGTTTTGATAGATTTTCAATAATTTGAATCCTTCTTTCATTAGGTTTTTCTTTTTATTATAAATAGTTCAAAAAACCTTGTTTTGGGGGATAGACTCTTTGATATTAAACTTATGATAGATTTTGGATAATCTTTAGTACTCTTGTTCAAGTATTGAAGGATTAATTTCAGCAATTGTTACACTTTTTCTTGAATTGATTGTTGGTGCTTTTGTTGATTAATCAAGTAAATTTCTGCATTTTATTCTTTCTCATCAAGGTAAGTGCATGAATTCTTATATTAAATATATGAATAATATGATTATGACCATGGGTAACTAAACTCCATAACTAGGGTTGTGGGAACCATGGTTGAATAATGAGGTAAAACTAACTAAAATAGTAATTCTATAATAGTGTCTTTCATGTATTGATAATTCTTTCGTTTAGTAGTCTTTTTAACGGATGGCCAATGTTAGAACTCGCCTTAATGCTACTTGCTGGAACAAGGAGGTAGATAATAGGAAAAGAATTATCAACATAGATTATACTATCTAATAGGCTAGTGTCGATTGGTACGAGGTAACAACTTAGTCAAATATTAAATACAATGCTTAATATAAGGTAAAGGTAAGGGTTAGTATAGCAACACACATAGCCGGACTAAGGTGCGGAGTGAAATTTTCTAGATGCCGGACCAAGGATTTAGTGATACATAACTAATCACTTTGCATGCAAGATACTAGGAAAGAATTGTTATACATAGAATTATCAAGTTAGGAACCTGTGGGGAATACTTAAACCCTAGTTACTTTTATTAACTGATTAAGCTCTAAGATTTGATACTGTTAGTTGTTTACTTTACTATAGTTAGTTACTTTCATTAATTTAGAAATAAAAACCCCCATTTACTGTTTTTTTGTTTTCTAGGAAAATAATTGACTAAATAATAGTAATAATATAATAAAGTTAAGTTTGAACTATTTTTCTCGTGGAAACTATCCCAACCTCATTAGTTGGGTTCTTTACTTTATACGGTCTCTTTACTTCTTATTTGAGAAGTAAGTTTGAGCGTATTAAATTTTGGCGTCGCTGCCTTTCCCCTATGGGTGCAGATAATATAGTTACATGGGATCGCGCAGTTCTGATGGAGGAGATGATAGCCGGGTTTGAGGTGGACTTCGCTTGGCTTCTACAGGCGGTCATGCACGACAGGGATTTTAAGGTCACCACTACTTACCCTTTTCCGTGCATGATATTTTCCTTATGAAGGTCCGTAGGGGTGCCCATCTGGCACATTGATCAGCTCAAGACTCCGCTGGGCACTGTTTATATCGGCCTCATCAAGGATGAGGCTAATCAGTTTGCTCCATGCAGAGGGCCCCGTCAAGAATTTCCTCCTCTTGGTGAAAATCTGCCTGATGCGGTAGCGCATGCTCGAATGTCTACAAAGGATGCTTCTGAAACCACTGACACTACCCCGGTCGAGTCTATCCCGGGTAGTAGCACTGCCCCTAATTCCTCTTGCTCATCCCCTTTCCCCGCTCTGGTCCCACTTTCTAGGTTCCAAAAACTGGAGACTCAGATGGCCACACTTCTGCATCACATCCAGCCTTGGATGCAGAGCTCTATTGCTAAGGCGGAGGAGCACTTGGAGCGTAAGATGGCCAAGCACATAGAGCGGAAGATCGCTGAGGTTCATCAGCGCCTAGACGCCATCCCCTTAGGTATACGTGTCAACCCTTCAAGATGCGGTTGAGAGTCTGTGAGCTGATATTGATATGATCCTAGAGGCAAGGGTGCCTGAGTCTGAGGCCCCCTCTACAAACCTTCTGAGGACACACTGTTGGCGGCTTTATTCGCCACTTCTGATATTCAACCACCTCCCCCTCGAGAGCATGCAAAGAGGCGTAAGGGTCAAGAGGAGGATGAGGCTAGAGCACAGAAGAAGGAGCGCCGTGAGATGGAGGCTGCGAGGAGAGCCTCGATTGCTGAGGAGGCGCGTCAGATCAGGGTTGTTGAGTTTGCTGGAGCATCTAGCTCCATAGATGTGGAGACAGCAGGAGGCACTACTGATAGTGCTGTTGCTAATGAGGACACTATTGAGGGTGTCCAGACTACATAGGTAGTAGATTTTGGGGAACCAGACGCACCAGCTTGCTGATCGCCGGTGCTTTGCGCCCCAGGTTTGATTCACCTACCACTCTCTTATTTCAATTTTTTTTATACATTGGGGACAATTGCATATCTTTTTGTTGGGGGTGGGGTAAATGAAAAGTGAGTGCTAGGGTGAAGTATGAGTAGCCCAATTCACGATCCTCTTTTGGGGTTTTCTTTCCTGTGTTCTTTTTCTCCAAGAGAGTGATTATTTTAATTGTTGAATGGGCATGTTTGTATCTTGTGTACATAGTAAAACTTTGAAGCATGATGGCTAAAACAAAAATGATATCCTGATGTAATGAAAATGATGCATGGCTATGGCATAGTAATTGATAAATGTGTGGCTCTAAGCATTACATAGAGATACACCACTGCAAGACCCTAAGTCTAAGACTTAAACTAGGTGTCTGATAATCCTGTAGAGTAATGAGATGTCAAGTGAGTGTGAGGAAAATTTGAATATTCCACTATTTGTATTAAGCTAGAATTTGCTTGGTTAGTCCTTCTACAAGTAAGCTATAATATACAATTAGGAAAGGATCATAGGCCCTTGTTCAATATATCCAATTTTTAGCCTAATTAAAAAAAACCCAAATGAAATTAATTCCTCTTTGATCCAAATGATTTGAGCTTAAAATAGACCTTTCTTTTTCACCCCAAATGATCTTTTCTGGTAATAATGTGTTAACCCTGGTCCCTCCTTGGACATGTGCACCTCAGCTTATGCCTAAAGCATAAGTTGAGGGTGGCTAATGCAATAAACAACCTTTTCGTGGCTCTTATGAGGAATGCTCTGGAAAGTGGGGTTGAAAGAACAAAGAGAGAGAAATAATAAAAGTAAAGTGACTCAAGAACTGGTTGAAAGAAAAGTGAAATAAATTGTTTTTATATATAATAAATACAAGCAATAAAATAAAAGAGTCACTTACATAAATGAAGAAATAAGGGAAAATATCTAGGTGGAAGAATATGAGAAACTGGGCGAAACAAAACGATAAAAAGTGGTACACTTAGGCGATATGTCAAGGAGGGAAAAAAGTCACTAAAGTTTACCCAAATATACCCTACCTGACCCTGAGCCTATGTGTCAAGCTAAAAAAGTCCTATCGGGATTCTAAGAGTTGTATGGCGAACTTAAAGTAGTGAAAATAAGGGCAAGCTTATGGCAATATGCATGAATGAATTGTGAATTTGTTCTGAGAGTGAGTGTTGAAAAGTAATCCTTATACTCAAACTGAAATCAATGTGTGAAAAATAAGGATGTCTTGGTCGTCCCTTGACGTTCGACTTCCAAATCACTTCAAACTTTTGCACACTGACTCTAAACCATATAATTAGACATTTTATAACCTTATATTATTTCTTTTTTTGGGTTTTACAATATCCCCCACTTGGAAACATTCATCCTCGAATGACACTAAGGACACTTAAATCACAAAAAGGATTTCAATGCATATTAGAGCATTTCATATAAGTCATAACATAATCACATAGAAGTTAATGTTCCATTCTTTACAAGGCATACAAGTTCACATCATTTAGCACTCAATGCACACAAGCAAGCAAAACTTACATTCCCTCACGCTTTAATACATCAAACACAAAGGCTCTTTTAATGTTCATAGGATAAACACCCTCCTCCTAATCATAAAATTGTCATTGAACATTAATTCATTAATAGATAATCTTGAACGGCCACACATAGGTAGATTACAACATACACAAACTTACTTAAGCAATCATGCTTCAATGTACATAAACTTGAGTCTGTTGAATCACACAATTCTTTAGTAGTTACACCTAGTGACATGGATGATACTCAATCATACCATGCTTAGTGTTGTCCATGGAGGAATGTCCTTCTCTTCAACACACTTACATGTATCCTGAGTTCACACCTTAGCAAGGTACAAGGTCAATTCTTTAAAAAAAAAAGAGAAATTCTCATCTTTTGAAACCAATACATGAGCATGTATTCTTCCTAATGAAGACTAAAGGGTAGATCAAACCAAATACATCACAACAACTAGGAAGCCATTTCACAAAGTTTCATTTTCTAACATAGTACTCACCCTTACAGTAAGCCTCATTTTAGAAAAAATAACCCAATTTATAGCAACACACATGAACTCTTAGCTAAACATGCTTTCACTTTTCAAGAATGAGCCTACAATTATGCATTTCAAATAATAAAAGTCACATAGTTTTTAAGAGATTCAATACATTTCATTTGAAAGAGACACAACTTTCTAATTTAAGGCTAAATATCTCACCTCACAAGTGACTTCTACCATGTTTCTTATCTTATCTCATGAAGTCAAATGCACAACTAGCATATCAAGATGTAACTCAACATGAGAAAACATGGATTTTTATCAAATTTTTTCTTTCATACACTTGGAACATTCATAATAGCTTCAAGGTAATGTCAATCAATACATACCAAACGTATAAGGTCATGAAATTCATACTTTATGCAAAACTCTTATTCATGGACAAGTTTACTAAGAATCCATTATTTTCGAGTTCAAGTAAAATTAGAAGGACAAGGTAGACACACCTACAACCTTACAATTCAATGACTATCCCCCCTTAGGGTAAACCCAAATTAGGAGAAACTTAATCCAACCTCAAGAGTACCTTAGCAAAACAAACTTCATTTTAATCACTTAAAGTGATTTCTATTACAGAGGGATATACAATAAATCAATATCATAACGCAAAAGTATTCTAAACCTTATCACCTATGCAATTTATCCACAATTATTAATTTATCTCATCTCATTCAACCACATAAGGTTTGTATACAATACAATTGACACCAAGGCCACACATCATTAGGGGAAACAATATAGGAGACTTTGTCTTAAGGACTCTTTATTTTCTTTCAACTTTAAGGTAAGGTAACTTTTAGGTCCATCAAACCCACCTCATCACCCTACAAATATAAGAGTAATACCCTCAACTCTAGGGGAAACACTAATTCCACAACATGAAGGGACTCACAACACAATAAAAAGTTAGAAACAATTCTATGACTCATCATGCCATAAGACTCTCCTTTTTCATTCCAAATATCAAAACTCCTTTTCACATTCATTACATGTTCATATACATCAGTTCTATACGCATTTCAACCACATCAAATCAAAGAACAATTTAGTTGATTCTCCAAAAATGTTACAATAAGTTGCCTAGCTTTACACTGATCATGCTTTAAAATATCCAAAAATGCAACATTTAGACAATTGAGGGGACAAGCATGACAATATAAGATACAAAGCTTTACCAACTCATCCTTCATAAGCATGCATACTATCATTACAACTAGGATCAAGTCTTTACAAAGGACTCCAATTCATACTAGCAACTCATCAAGTACCACTAATATACAAAGGAAAACAATGCACACTTTTAAACACATATTCTTAGGGTAGCATACTTCCATAGGTAATCACTACACATCTCAAGTTCAAATAATAGTATTAGGCTACCAACATATAATATCATATAGTAATACAACATTCCAAAAGAATTCACTTTAACCGTAATAACTTTTGACATGCTTTAACTATATCATCACATATATTTCACAACGTAACATGTTATTTCACATAAGTTTCATATATATCCAAAATTGTCATCACATCATCAAATAAGCCAAAAGTCACCTTCGCACATACTCATTCAAACCATAAAACAAACATAAGCATTTAAACTCCCTTTCTCTCTCAAGCATAGATACAATCTCATCGAAGCAATCATATCTAAAGAGACTCCTGAACAAGAAAACATAAGAGAAAGATCTTATAGAGTTAAGTTCTATGACACGATATGAGATTGATAAAGAAGGGAAACTCTATCATACTATAACCTCTCATACCATTTGATGTGTCATGACTCACCACCGATGATAAAAGACTTTACTAGATGTGGCAATATGAGACTTCTTAGACCTAAGACACTTTATAAACCTCATGCTCTGATATCACATTTTTCACGACCAGGGAGAACCCCCCAGAAGTAATATGGCGTACTTGACCTCTCGGAGGTCTTATACAAGCCCATAGTTATCATTCATCGCATCGATACAGTAAATTTAGCAGAAATTTAAAACTTCTCATACCACATCATATGCTAGAAATTTCCTCTCATATACAGATAAAACATAATTCATAATACATGTATAGACCTTAAGTCTCTTTGCCATCTTAGACTCAACAACTTTGGAGTATATTAGGGACATGGCCCATAAGACACATTATATAACTATACATATTTAAGGACCTTACATTAAAGACAAAAGTAGGAGATCCGTGAACTTTAAGGACTCCTTTCATTGAGCAAAGGAATCATCCATCAAGATATTCTTTAAGCATCCATAAACTACACTTTGTGTAAAGAGTAGAGAAGAATGGGATTAGCACAAGAATGTACTAAGTATGGCAACCATGCAAAAACATGCATTTAAAAGGAACATTTTCTTGAAATCATACGTCATTCCTTTTAGAGTAAGTCTTTATAAAAACCATTAAGCAATAGCATTAATATCATTTTCATACTTCATAAAAACACAATCAAAAGCCATATATCATAGAAAATCACATATAGAATTTAAGTCAAAATTGAGGTCACTTTACAATGAACTCAATTTCCTTTACAGTAAACAATTCCTTTCAATTCATTAGTCTTCCAAGAAATCCTTTAGGGATACTTTGTGCAATGTATCACCATAACACCATACGAAAGTATATATATAACCTACACAAGACAACGCATACCATCATAAAAGTATAGTACAACATAGACATAGTTAAGCAAAGACTAAAAGGACATTACAGTGAACTCCTAGTCAAATAGGCACATATACTTATTTTTACTTCACATTGAACCTTGTAAGACCTAACTCATGCCCCCAATCTAAGTCTACTAGTGCATTGTAAATGTAAGGCCCCATAACCTCACACATACTTTGTAAACCTATCATGAGGCCACAAGCCGTTACATCTAAATCATATATCAACATAATAAGATAAGACAATTTCATTTATGTTAAGTAAGACCTTCACCATATAGTTAATAAGATCAACATAATGCATAAAGACTCATATCATGTACATCTTCATAACAAGTAGACAAATACTACAATATCATGCATAAAGGACACATACATAGTGACATGCATTAGAAAACCTTACTAAGACTTCCTAAGGAGTTACTTGTGCAATCTATAGATAGTTTCATTACTTACACCTATACTTATTAACTTACCTTAATCCCTCCTAGTTATGATCCAATTCATTTACTTCCATTGTCCATTTTACCTTTAGGGAAACTATGGTCTCAACCGACACTTAGACAATCGTTGCTAAACATTGCATTTGGTGTTGTAGAGCCTTACACCAATGGAAGGTGTTCCTACATATCCAAGGTAGAATATTAACATACATCCTAGCATCCTAAGTTAATTAACTTTGCTAGATCCTATGTGTCAAGCATAGTTTATAGAACTTGCTGGAATCATGGTAATATCAACTCAACACCCTTTGTTGGGTCATGAGACTATCCATCCCGTGAGGATCGTAGTGAACTCTACCTCCCCGACTTGGGAAAATGTCACTCCCTCACATGAGGACCGTAGTGAACCCTACCTTCCCTATAAGGAAAGTATCACCCCCTCATCTACAAGTTCACTCGATTCTAAGCTAAGTTCCCTTTACTGAAAATCCTTTATTACATTTATTATTAAAAAAACATAGGCTTAGGATATTCATTATTCATATGCTTATAGCATATTCAAGCACCTATCTAGTTTTTGAGTATTCTATGAAACACCTCTCAATGTTCCTCCATTAAATAGATCATCATTCATGTGTATGAGTGTATACATATATGTGAGCAAATCTTTCACATACATAGTGTTACACATGTTCATATATCAATGCGTGAGTCTATAGGCATAACTATATGAGCAATCCTTTCATATATGTACTAAGACACTATGCATATTCATACCTCATCATATCATATACATCGTATTCATAACATTTTCATCTATCCATCCTTCATGTACTTAGAAGCCAAACCTAGGAACTATCCTATCAAGATACACATGCGCAATGTGGAGACAAGGTCCCATACCCTTGCCTATACTAGTACACTTATCAAGTCATACTAGTAAGGGAATACAAATCATACTTTCATAACCATCACCTTAATATGCATAGTAGTAGACACAAGTGAATATGAGAACTACTTTTCATTTAGACACAATGACCTATACTACTTGTAACATATATGTAAAGTGAGTGTGTGTACATTTGTCAACATGAGCACCTACTGCCCATCAACAAACACATAGAGTCATCCACCCTCTTAGACCATAGCACTCTTACAAGATTACACGACCCAATACATAATAGCATAGGAGAAGGGTCAACATCATTTAACACTTAAGAATCCTAACTTCTACTATCCATGTATTCACATAGGGGGTACATAGGTAAAGGATAATTAACCCTTTTAACACATCAATGGAAGCACCTATACTTTACCCTAACATGGATATACACATTCTCAAACAATATCCACACAACCTAATTCACAACTAGAATAGGAAAGTAGGCATAAGCTTCTCATAGTGTAATCATAAGCACATATTCATAACATAATCAATTTTCCTTCAAGGCCATGGTAAACACATATATAATTAAAATAAAGTAAACACCTCCACCATAAGTGGACCATACCACACAATGTCATACAAGGCTTCATCAACATTTCCATAAAGAATAGAGAAGTAGAAGAGTAGAGGAAATAAGCATTCTTACCAACTCCTCAACCTTTAATCCTCATTAATCTATACACCTTGTTTAAAAATAATTCATATATATATATATATATAAGTATCTAAATTTACTTTAATCATATAATAAACCATGTACGAGTCGCAACAAGATTATACTATAACATAATACAACACAACACATACTAGGAAAGTAAAAGAACATAGATCCCTAGCTAACTTCACTTGCATTGATTTTTAAGTCAAATTTAATAGATCATATCAATATAATACAGTATATAATAATACATTTAATAATAAAGAAATCATGCTTAAAGCACTTCAAGATCAAGCTACAACATAGACATTGCACTTGTCCATTGGCTATATTGTTGAGAGGGAATTAACCAACTCGATTGATTCTCTAAGACCTCGATATTCGATAATATTTTAACAATAATTTATATACTAGACAGCATCTATATAAATCACTTCATCAAAGGAAATCCTGCTTCATCTATCCACAAATGAAGATATCATCATATAGATAATATTATCCAACGATAGACTAGAAGACTAGGTCAATTCACATAAGCCATCTTTACTTCAATCATACAAGATTCGTCTTCACAATCAAATCATGATACTCACAAAAATAAGTATATACAACAAACCTAATGCAATCGAAATCCATATGAATCCATTTAGAAACCAATGTTACAGTGAACCATGTAAACTAGGCTAAACATTCTCAAATCTTCATACACTGATCCTCATGGATATTTCAATATCAATTCAACATAAATTAATGTAAATAACAGCATATACAATCAATTAAACATAATATAATCATAATTCAATCTGTAGCAATTCAAGATAACAAAGCCCATGCAAGGCTAAATCGTTTTGGTGAAGAAGCATGGATTCATCATGCAATTGGAGTAAAATTCATGTTAAAACCACTGTCTTAACTCCAATTAATCATGATTAAATCGTTCAAAACTTTTTTAGAAAGAACCCATGGCAGATCAAAAAAAGAACTTTGATCATATTTTTTTTCTTCTTTGAAATTATTGAGAATGGATCTCTGTATGAAAAGATAACTAGAGATGGAGATCACCATAACTTTGTGTATTTGAAAACCTCTAAGAATTGATGATTAATATATGTAAAACCTAGATTAAATTTGTTCTTGAGCTTCACCAACAATGGTGGTTTTAGAGAGAATATTTTTGGAGGGAAGAGCTCAAAACATGTGATTTGATTCTAGAATGGGTTGATCCCGTTTTAGATGACTTATATAAACCTAAAATTAACTAAATTAACCAATTATATTCATTTTAGGACGTGGGGTGAGTTTCTCATTCACCCCTTAAAATGAAAGAGACGTAGCCTGCAACTTACAATGCCCCAATAACAGAGGCAATGACGAGGCGTCATGCTGTAGACGGTCCGTGTCTGGCTTCCGTCGCCTAGCTCTTAGCCAAATTCTTGACTTGTGACCTGACCAAGGCAAGTGACAGTAAATGGGACTTGCTCGACTAGCCTTTGTTGAACCAATGATCCATCGTTGGGTCCGTTAGTGGACACTGCCCAGGCAGTGTCTTCGATAGCCTTGGGTCCTTCTTTTGGGGCCTCTTGTGGGTTCCTTTAGAAGTCGTACCTGGATATTTCCAATGTGAATACAAAAATTAAAATTTATAGACCATAAACATATATTTCATCAAAAACAAACTCCTACAAGACGTCCAAATAGGTCAAGCCCCATCAAGACACATGTTGAACATCTTTAGGGCTATCATTTGAACGTCTTGGACGTTCTTGGTTGACCTCCAAACTTCTCGAAACATAATATAAAATCATTTAAAATCATTATAAACCATTTAAATACTTTATAAACTCATTTAATACAAATTTAATCATGCATACACACATGAGGCACATAAGCGACTAGTCGTCGGATGTCTTGGTCGTCCCTTGACGTTCGACTTCCAAATCACTTCAAACTTTTGCACACTGACTCTAAACCATATAATTAGACATTTTATAACCTTATATTATTTCTTTTTTTGGGTTTTACAATATCCCCCACTTGGAAACATTCATCCTCGAATGACACTAAGGACACTTAAATCACAAAAAGGATTTCAATGCATATTAGAGCATTTCATATAAGTCATAACATAATCACATAGAAGTTAATGTTCCATTCTTTACAAGGCATACAAGTTCACATCATTTAGCACTCAATGCACACAAGCAAGCAAAACTTACATTCCCTCACGCTTTAATACATCAAACACAAAGGCTCTTTTAATGTTCATAGGATAAACACCCTCCTCCTAATCATAAAATTGTCATTGAACATTAATTCATTAATAGATAATCTTGAAAGGCCACACATAGGTAGATTACAACATACACAAACTTACTTAAGCAATCATGCTTCAATGTACATAAACTTGAGTCTGTTGAATCACACAATTCTTTAGTAGTTACACCTAGTGACATGGAGGTTATACTCAATCATACCATGATTAGTGTTGTCCATGGAGGAATGTCCTTCTCTTCAACACACTTACATGTATCCTGAGTTCACACCTTAGCAAGGTACAAGGTCAATTCTTTAAAAAAAAAGCGAAATTCTCATCTTTTGAAACCAATACATGAGCATGTATTCTTCCTAATGAAGACTAAAGGGTAGATCAAACCAAATACATCACAACAACTAGGAAGCCATTTCACAAAGTTTCATTTTCTAACATAGTACTCACCCTTACAGTAAGCCTCATTTTAGAAAAAATAACCCAATTTATAGCAACACACATGAACTCTTAGCTAAACATGCTTTCACTTTTCAAGAATGAGCCTACAATTATGCATTTCAAATAATAAAAGTCACATAGTTTTTAAGAGATTCAATACATTTCATTTGAAAGAGACACAACTTTCTAATTTAAGGCTAAATATCTCACCTCACAAGTGACTTCTACCATGTTTCTTATCTTATCTCATGAAGTCAAATGCACAACTAGCATATCAAGATGTAACTCAACATGAGAAAACATGGATTTTTATCAAATTTTTTCTTTCATACACTTGGAACATTCATAATAGCTTCAAGGTAATGTCAATCAATACATACCAAACGTATAAGGTCATGAAATTCATACTTTATGCAAAACTCTTATTCATGGACAAGTTTACTAAGAATCCATTATTTTCGAGTTCAAGTAAAATTAGAAGGACAAGGTAGACACACCTACAACCTTACAATTCAATGACTATCCCCCCTTAGGGTAAACCCAAATTAGGAGAAACTTAATCCAACCTCAAGAGTACCTTAGCAAAACAAACTTCATTTTAATCACTTAAAGTGATTTTTATTAAGTGATTTTTATTACAGAGGGATTTACAATAAATCAATATCATAACGCAAAAGTATTCTAAACCTTATCACCTATGCAATTTATCCACAATTATTAATTTATATCATCTCATTCAACCACATAAGGTTTGTATACAATACAACTGACACCAAGGCCACACATCATTAGGGGAAACAATATAGGAGACTTTGTCTTAAGGACTCTTTCTTTTCTTTCAACATTAAGATAAGGTAACTTCTAGGTCAATCAAACCCACCTCATCACCCTACAAATATAAGAGTAATACCCTCAACTCTAGGGGAAACACTAATTCCACAACATGAAGGGACTCACAACACAATAAAAAGTTAGAAACAATTCTATGACTCATCATGCCATAAGACTCTCCTTTTTCATTCCAAATATCAAAACTCCTTTTCACGTTCATTACATGTTCATATACATCAGTTCTATACACATTTCAACCACATCAAATCAAAGAACAATTTAGTTTATTCTCCAAAAATGTTACAATAAGTTACCTAGCTTTACACTGATCATGCTTTAAAATATCCAAAAATGCAACATTTAGACAATTGAGGGGACAAGAATGACAATACAAGATACAAAGCTTTACCAACTAAACCTTCATAAGCATGCATACTATCATTACAACTAGGATCAAGTCTTTACAAAGGACTCCAATTCATACTAGAAACTCATCAAGTACCACTAATATACAAAGGAAAACAATGAACACTTTTAAACACATATTCTTAGGGTAGCATACTTCCATAGGTAATCACTACACATCTCAAGTTCAAATAATAGTATTAGGCTACCAACATATAATATCATATAGTAATACAACGTTCCAAAAGAATTCACTTTAACTATAATAACTTTTGGCATGCTTTAACTATATCATGACATATATTTCTCACTGTAACATGTTATTTCACAAAAGTTTTATATATAGACAAAATTGTCATCACATCATCAAATAAGCCAAAATTCACCATCGCACATACTCATTCAAACCTTAAAACAAACATAAGCAATTAAACTCACCTTTCTCTCTCAAGCATAGATACAATCTCATCCAAGCAATCATATATAAAGAGACTACCGGACAAGAAAACATAAGAGAAACATCTTATAGTGTTAAGTTCTATGGCACGATATGAGATTGATGAAAAAGGTAAACTCTATCATACTATAACCTCTCATACCATTTGATGTGTCACGACTCACCACCAATGATAAAAGACTTTACTAGATGTGGCAATATAATACTTCTTAGAACTAAGACCACTTTATAAACCTCATGCTCTGATACCTTATTTGTCACAACCGGGGACAACCCCCCAGAAGTAATATGGCATACTTGACCTCTCGGAGGTCTTATACAAGCCCATAGTTATCATTCATTGCATCGATATAGTAAATTTAGCGGAAATTTAAAACTTCTCATAGCACATCATATGCTAGAAACTTCCTCTCATATACAGATAAAACATAAGTCATAATACATATGTAGACCTTAAGTCTCCTTGCCATCTTAGACTCAACAACTTTGGAGTAAATTAGGGACATGGCCCATAAGACACATTACATAACTATACATATTTAAGGACCTTAAATTAAAGACATAAGTAGGAGATCCGTTTACTTTAAGGATTCCTTTCATTGAGCATAGGAATCATCTATCAAGAACTTCACCATTCAAGATATCCTTTAAGAATCCATAACCTACACTTTGTGTAAAGAGTTGAGAAGAATGGGATTAGCACAAGAATGTACTAAGTATGGAAACCATGCAAAAACATGCATTTAAAAGGGACATTTTCTTGAAATCATATGTCATTCCTTTTAGAGTAAGTCTTTATAAAAACCATTAAGCAATAGCATTTATATCATTTTCATACTTCATAAAAACACAATAAAAAGCCATATATCATAGAGAAAATCACATATAGAATTTAAGTCAAAATTGAGGTCACTTTACAATGAACTCAATTTGCTTTACAGATTACTCTTCCTTTCAATTCATTAGTCTTCCAAGAAATCCTTTACGGATACTTGGTGCAATGTATCCCCATAAGACCACACGGAAGTATATATATAACCTACTTAAGACAATGCATACCATCATAAAAGTATAGTACAACATATACATATTTAAGCAAACACTAAAAGACATTACAATAAACTCCTAGTCAATAGGAACATATAGTTATTCTTACTTCACATTGAACCTTGTAAGACCTAACTCATGTCCCCAATCTAAGTCTACTAGTGCAATGTAAATGTAAGGCCCCATAACCTCACACATACTTTCTAAACTTATCATGAGGCCACAAGCCGTTACATCCGAATCATATATCAACATAATAAACTAAGACAACTTCATTTATGTCAAGTAATACCTTCACCATATAGTTAACAAGATCAACATCATGCACCTATCCTAAGTAACCTACCTTAAGTGCTCCTTGTTAGGATCCTATTCATTTACTTCCATTGTCCATTTTACCTTTAGGGAAAGTATAGCCTTAACCGACACTAAGACCACGGGTGCTAAACATGGAATTTTGTTTTGTAGAGCCTTACACCAATGGAAGGTGCTCCTACCTATCAAAGGTATAACATTAAAATACATCCTAGCATCCTAAGTGAATTCACTTTGCTAGATCCTATGTGGCAATCATAGTTTATGGAACTTGGGGGAATCATGGAAATATCAACTCTACACCCTTTGTCGGGTCATGAGGCTATCCATCCCATGAGGACCGTAGTGAACCCTACCTCCCCTACTTGGGAAAGTGTAACTCCCTCACATGAGGACCGTAGTGAACCCTACATTCCCTATTTGTATAGTTTCACCCCCTCATCTACAAGTTCACTCAGTGCTAAGCTAAGTTCCCTTTATTGAAAAGCCTTCATTACATTTATTTATAGAAACATAGGCTTAGGATATTCATTATTCATATGCTTATAACATATTCAAGCACCTATCTAGTTTTGGAGTATTCTATGAAACACATCTCAATGTTCCTCCATTAACTAGATCATCATTCATGTGTGTGAGTGTATACATAGATGTGAGAAAATCTTTCACATAACATATAATGTCACACATGTTCATATATAATTGCATGAGTCTATAGGCATAAATATATGATCAATGCTTTCATATACCTACTAAGACACTATGCACATTCATACCGCATCATATCATATACATCATATTCATAACATGTTCATATATTCATCCTTCATGTACTTAGAAACAAAACCTAGGAACTATCCTATCAAGATACACATGTGCAATGTATAGATAAAGTCCCATACCCTTGCCCATACTAGTAAACCTATCAAGTCATCCTAGTAAGGGAATACAAATCATACTTTCATAAACATCACCTTAATATGCATAGTAGTAGATACTATTTAATATGAGAACTACCTTTCATTTGGACACAATGACCTATACTACTTGTAACATGTATGTAAACTGAGTGTGTGTGTACATTGGTCAACATAAGAACCTACTGGTCAACAAACACATTGAGGAAGACACCCTCTTATACCATAACACTCTTTCAAAAATAGACGACCCAACACATAATATCACAGGACACAAGACAACTTCATTTATCACTTAAGACTCCTAACTTCTACTATCCATGTTCACATACGGCGTACATAGGTAAGGGATTATTAAACCTTTTAACATATCAATGGCCGCCCCTATACTTTACCCTAAAATATATATACAGATGCTTAAACAATAGCCACACAACCTGATTCACAACTAGAATAGAAAAGTAGGCATAAGCTTTTCATACTGTCATCATAAGCACATATTCATAAGATAATCAATTTTCCTTCAAGGCCATGGTCAGCACATATATAATGAAAATAAAGTAAACACCTCCACCGTAAGTGGACCATACTAAAAAATTCCATACAAGGCTTCATCAACATTTCTATAAAGAATAGAGAAGTAGAAGCGTAGACGAAATAAGCATTCTTACCAACTCCTCAACCTTTGATCCTCATTAATCTATACACCTTGTTTACCAATAATTATTATATATGGCAGTATCTAAATGTACTTTAATCATATAATAAACCATGTACAAGTCACTACAATATTATGCTATAACATAATACAACACATAACATACAAGGAAAGTAGAAGAACATAGATCCCTAGGTAACTTCACTTGCATTGATTTTTAAGTCATATTTCATAAATAATATCAATATAATACAGTATCTAATAATAAATTTAATAATAAATAAATCATGTTTAAAGCACTTCAAGATCAAGCTACAGCATGGACATTAGACTTGTCAATTTGCTATAGTGTAGAGAGGGAATTAACCAACCCTATTGAATTTCTAAGACCTTGATATTCGGCAATATTTTAACAATAATTTACACACTAGGAAGAATCTTGATAAATCACTTCATCGAAGGAAATCATGTTTCATCTATCCACAATTCAAGATATCATCATATAGATAATATTATCCATCGATAGACTAGAAGACTAAGTCAATTCACATAACCCATCTTCACTTCAATCATACAAGATTCGTATTCATAATCCAATCATGATACTAACCCAAAGCACTATATACAACCAACCAAACGTAATCAAAATCCACATTAATCCATTTAGAAACCAATTTTACAGTTAACCATGGAAACTAGGCTAAACATACTCAAATCTTCATACATTGATCCTCGTGGATCCTTCAACATCAATTAAACATAATTTAATGTAAATAAAATCATATAAAATCAATTCAAGTAATAGAATCATAATTCAATCGATAGAAATTAAAGATCACAAAGCCCGTGCAAGGCTAAATCGTTTTGGGGAAGGAGCATGGGTTCATCATGAAATTGGAGTAAAATTAACGTTAAAACTTCTGTATTAACTTCAATTAATCATGATTTAATAGTTCAAAACCTTTTTATAAAGAACCCATGGCAGATTGAAGAACAAGGACTTTGATCATACCTTTTTCTTCTTTGAAATCATTGATAATGACTCTCTAGATGAAAAGATAACTAGAGATGAAGATCACCATAATTTTGTCTAGTTGAAAACCTCTAAGACTTGATGATTCATCCATGAAAAACCCAGCTTAAATCTGTTCTTGAGCTTCATAAACAATGGTGGTTTTAGAGAGAACATTTTTGGAGGGAAGAGCTCAAAACATGTGAGTTGATTTTAGATTGGGTTGATCACGTTTCAGATGAATTATATACACCTAAAATTATCTAAATAAACCTATTATATTCAGGTTAGTACGTCGGGTGAATTTCCCATTCACCCCTTAAATGAAACAAACGTAGCATGCAACTTACAGTACACTAACGACACAGGCAATCACGAGGTGACATGCTGTCAACTGTCCATGCCTGGATTCCGTCGCATGGAAATTAGACGAATTATTGGCTTGTGACCTGAGAAAGGCAAGTTCAAGTCGACGATACTTGCTCGACGGGCCGTTTGTAGACCAACGATCCGTCGTTGGGTCCGTCAATGGACACTGCCCAGGCAGTGTCTTTGACAGCCTTGGGTCCTTCTTTTGGGGCTCTTTGGAAGTTGTACCTGGAATTTTCCAACGTAAATACAAACTTTAAGAAGTTATAGACCTTCAACGTAAATTTAATAGAAAAAAAACTCCTACAAAACGTCCAAACAGGCCAAGCCCCATCAAGACACATGTTGAACATCTTAAGGGCTATCTTTTGAACGTCGTGGACGTTCTTGGTCATTTAACCTCCAAACTTCTCGAAACTTCATAAACTAACATTTAACATCATTATAAACTATTTAAAGACTTGATAAACTAATTTCATACTAATTTAAGCATGCATAGACACATGAGGCACTTAAGCGACTAGTCGTTGGATGTCTTGGTCGTCCCTTGACATTACGCTTTCAAATCACTTCAAACTTTGCACACTACCTATAAACCATATAATATGATATTTTAGAACCTTAAGAAGAAAATTTTAGGATATATACACCTTATCTCATTATTTATTTTTTTTTGGGGGGGGGGGGGGCTTACATCAGCGTTATTTTAACTAATGTAATGATCATGTCCTTGTTGCCGCATTTCTTTAACTTAAATGTTTGATGTAATATCCATGCAGTGAGGTCTCGGGTTTGATTCCCAATTACCTCACATTAACTTTGGTTCTTTTTAAAAGACTTCCAAAACTTCATTGTGCGATCGAAACCAAATTCCAGAAATCTAGAATTTGACCATACTTTTGCAACCTTTTTTCTCACCCTTTTCCACGTTAAAAATTAAAACATTTCGAGTGGTCTTTAGGGAGATCTTTAGGTACATTTTCAATGTTATTTTCAGTCAAGAATTATCATTCAATTCAGCAACTTTGAACTCATATAAAAATCATCAACTTTTTAACATATTCGCACATACATAATTCATAACATTTTAACATGTCAATATCAAGCTTCAAACCGTGGCTAATTCACGAAACACACATGCACAACAAGTTAACGAACTTCACATTTTTGTAACACCTCTTTAATTTTTAATAAATTCCGAATACACATTCAAACACGTAATCAAAACCATCCCTAAAATCATCTACCAAAATTCATACCAACGCATACTTGAATCTTTCAAAGGATCTAATGACAGGAGCATGCAATGGTGACAACCTTAGTTTTCGATTGTGAATATACTGAACCTTAAGGGTATCTTGGGAAAGGGACCAAGAGGGAAGAAAACCCATACCTGAAGTCGTTCAAATATGTTCTTACGTGCTACAAACCCCCCCCCCCCACTAAGTCGACGTCTCACCACCGAAATCACAAGCACAATCCGTCGAGAATTTGGTTTTTGATTTTCATTTTGAAGCTTAATTTTGCTTTTTGAGTTTGAGAGTTCAAGTTCTTGAGTGTGGATAAACTCTTTTTTTGATCTTTTTGTTATGTCCTTTAGTTTTTAAAGAAAGTTGACGTGAAGTGACAGAGGTGTAGAGAGAAACGTGAGTTAGTGTTAGCTTAGGATTAGGAGATAAGGTGGAGACTTAGTGAAATTAGGACTGTTTAAAAATCTGATTTTTTTTCAAAGTCTACCTGAAATGACCACCATGCCCCTACAAAATCAGGTATTAAACATCAATTAAATCCACCTAAACGTTGCTTCCACCAAGGCTCGAACCCGCGTGAAGCCTCCATTGCGAAATGGGTCATTCTGGGTCGACCCCACCCAAACCGTTCCTCTAATTAAATTAATTAATTAATTAATTAGGGTAATTACAATACTACCCCTAGCTTGGAAAAGATCATTTTACCCCTAGACTCTCCAAACCTAAGATTACCCCTTTTAAGTCTGGTAAAACTCATCCGGGTGAATCTCTTCATTTCGCGTGTCCTAACATGGTTGGTTATCACATTGCCTAGCTCAACTAGCTCACTAAGTTGGCTGGCTCGGCTAGTGCATAGGTTCTGAGGTCATGTTCTATGCGCAACAAGTCGTGTGAACCCGGTCTAATCCAGGCATTCTGGGTACGTTTAAGCATTACTTAGCATAGTCATTTTCAGGTTGTTACAATATTAATCCTTAGGAAAGTCATCATGAGCTTTTTGTCTCCATTGGGAGGTAGCCCTAGTGGACCTTTTTTTTTTGTAAGGTAAATGTGATTGGGTTATGAACTTGATATGGAACCCCTTTAAATGAACCTTAAGTGTAAATTACTCTAGAAAAAGGAAGGCTAGCACCGAGTGAGTATGGTAAGGGAAGTAGTTCTAGTTAAATAATGAGACTAGATTAAAAATCATGCCCTTCATATTCCTTAACCATGTGCCTACATGGGATGTGTCTATGTTCTACCATTGCAATGTAGAACACCCTCATCGGAGCAGGTTAGAATTTCGGATTCCTTGTCTTGCTATCATGGTCTATGTTGGTTATTGTCTATTCTTATCATATGGAATACTTATTATCATTAGAGAAGTTCTATGAAGTTTAGGTGGTGGTATGGGACGTTATCTAGATATTGCACAAATAGGCTTTGAAGGTGTTATTGGGAGTTCCTAGGTCTTGTCCGAGACCATTACTTGAATGTCCTTTATGTGTTGAATGTCTCCTAAATGAACAAATGAAAGTAATGACTTAAGTTTAAGAAAGTATGTTAAATTAATAAGTACTTATCTAGAGTAGCTAAGGGTTTTTCAGTTAAGGTGTGAACGGGGCATAGGAATGGTCACTTCGTATCCTACCTAGATGATTCTTAAGAATGATTCTAGTTATGGAAGATGTTGATTATGTGGACATTATCTAAACTTATGAAGTTTTAAGGATTATTTAGGTAGTCTTGAAGAGGTCAATCGTGGACGTTATCTTCTTGATTTACTTAAGTAAGTCTTTTGATAGTTTGGTAAGAGAATGTCATATTAACTATATGTTGATATGTTTGATGTCTTGTAAAGTATGTATGTGTCTTATTATAAGTATTTTTGAGGAGTCATTTGGGTATGCTTAGGGAGGTTGTATAGGCGGTCTTTCTCTGTGTTGCTTAAATGAGTCTTAAGATAGCTTTTGGTGGGATGATTTCATGATGTGAAGTGTCTAAAGATGAATTTGAGCTCACTGTTAAGTTGGCTCAAAATGTGATTAATTGCTTAATTGTTATCTTATGTGTTTCTAAGTTGTTAAATGTTATTCTTATTATTATAATATGATTTTTAAATGAAAAGATGCATATTTCTAATAAATTTACATTTTCATGATTTTTATGTATTATGTTATACTTAGTACATGTGGTTGTACTAATCCATGCTTTTATCTGTCTCTATAGTTGTTGGTAGGTAAGGAGCATTTGGAAAGTGAAGACTTGGAGCGTAGCGTCGTTCAAGAGAAGTCGAAGTATGTCCTCATTTGATTCAAGGGCATATATGTCTTTTATGTTTCTTATTGAAGTATTGTAATATACTAAGTATTTCTAAATTAGTATTGTATATGGGCCGTGTCCTAAAAGTATTCTCGTGTCTTAAGTTTGATGAAATTGAGAATTAGTATTTTCTATGACTTCATATGAAAGACGTTTTAAAGACTATGATATGTTTTTGTAAAAGTTTTAATTTCGCACTATTTTTCATTATTTATATGCGATAAATGATACGTAAGAGCTTGTATAAGATCTGTGAGAGGTTAAGTAAGTTGGTTGCAATCCGAGATTGCCCCTACCTTCTAGGGTGTGGTTTCGGGATGTGACACATATTTTTTTTATATTTAATTCCATTAATTAGATATCTAATATTCATATTTCTTTTCTAAATTTAATATTATATTTAAGAAATATTTTTTTTAATTGTATACTACTTTAATTTTCAAATTAATAGTATTTTAATTTTTTTTTTCTAATTTTCATCAATAATCAAATTTTATTTTATTATTAGTTTTCATTATAAAGAATACACAAAATTAAAATGGCAAGATGAAACATTTAATTTAAAATCACAATACATGATATGATAATTTAAATACAAGATAACAATACAATACATAACATAATAATTTAAATACAAGATAACACTACAATGTAATACATAACATAATAATTTAAATACAAGATAAAATACGATACATAACATAATAATTAATTAATCACAACAATGATTTAGTAATTTGGTAGGTCGTTTCCAAATATAGCACTATTCAAAAAAAATTAGGATATGATTCCATGAATTGTTGCGATTGTGGTTGTAACTATGGTTGTGATTGTCGATTTCTTTTTCAAGTATTCATTGTTGTTCTCGTTGCGGGTAATCACGAACATTTGGATCACTAATAGTTTCTAATTTTTTTTTAAAAATTTAGTTTCATCTCTAAATTTCTTGGCTTTGATATATCTATCTAGACTTTCAGCGTCTTTTGTTTGGATGTAGCAGACTCTCATAACATCTTTTCAAGTCGATAATTTTTTGTTTTGAAAAATTTTATACTTGAGGAAAGATCTTTAATTTTTTGTTTTTGAAAATTTTTTGTTTGGATGTAGCAGACTCTCATAACATCTTTAATTTTGATTTCTTCACCCCAGTAGGTCTTTCATGTAAAGTGTGATGACCTGAAAAAATTTTCATTTGAATTGAGTGAAAAAGATGATAAGTTAGGAGATGATACTACATGTGATATAGGACTAGCAGCCTCGGATTCCGATGATTGCAAAGTAAAGTCTTGTCCTAAATGGTCTACAATTTTTTAAAATATTCATGATTCTCATTCGAAAAAGAAGAAATATTTCGTGATGAAACAAAAATTGTGCCGAAAAGATATTGAATGTGCATTCGGAGTTTTGCAATCATGTTTCGCAATTATTGCAAGACAGTCACAATTTTTGAGAAAGCAAGTGCTACATAATATAACGATAATTGATAATGAAAGTAATCTCAATGCACTATTTTAAGATGTCGTAGAGGCTCCAACTATAGACATGGTGGTAGATGAAAATCTCTGGTTTGAACAACTTTTAGCTAGACACAAAAAAATTAAGGACAAAAAATGCTTATTTTGAACTCCGTAATGCATTAGTGGAGCATTTATGGGCGCAACATTATGATTTTGAAAATTGAGTGTTTATGTAATTGTATATCACTTTTATTTGAATTTATCCCCTAATTTATGTATTATATTATGTTTTCTTTCAATTAATGTTATTAAAAAATATTGAATAAAATATAATTTTATATCACACTAAAAATTATATAAAGTAATTATTTGGGAAAAAAGAAATAAAGAATTTACATTATAAAATAAAAAAATAAGAATGAAATAGAAATATAATATAATATTGAGGAGAGAGAACCCCTTTTTAGAGAGTAAAATAAAGAATTGAGTTGGAATTGATTGTCTGGAAAAATAGAGATTTCTATATTTGGAAAAAGAAATAGTGAATTGAGTTGAAGATGCTCTTAGTATTAAATTTTTAATATCAATAAAACATATGTTTTAGGGCTTTAGTGACTTAACGATTTTGAGTTTTTGCTCTTTAATTAACATTTACTTAATTAAGTTTAAAATCAAAAGATACCGTAATAGATACTCTAACAAACAATACAACAAAGTCTGCAATTACTCCTATTAAATGTTTAAGATCAAATAATATGACAATAAGGTTTTACATTTTTGTCTTCTTGATGAAGAATTTAAGTATTTCTTCAAAAACATATTTACAAAAGAAAAATTTTAATAGTAGTATATTTTAAGGTGATATTTTAAAAGTAAAAAAATATTAAAAATTAACCGAACCGTAATGAAGAGAAACCAATATGATTGCGGTGATTTTAAAAATAAAATTTTGGATATAAATTATAAATAATCAAAAAATAGAATGGTATAATTTTTAAAAGATAATTGATCGAAGCGCACCATTGACACCCCTAACTAGTTATTTTCTCGCACTTGATACAAATCTTTGAATGGAAGGAACGTTGTATTCAGAAACAAGAAAATAATTTTTTAAGTGTGAAAATAACTGATGGGAGTGGGAAATTTACAAAAATTTAGGTGTAATAATTTCTCACTATACAATCAATTAACACAAAAACGAAAGAAGAAAAAGTAATTATCTGATTTTACAGCATCCATTTTGTCAACTCTCTCTTGAATAACGACTGGTCTCCTCTGCAACTTTCGACCACACTTGTCCAATTCTCTCTGTATAAGCCACCTGTTACATTCGTGAGGATTTACTCTTTCAATATTTTCAAAAGCATAGTGAAATCCACTATGTATACCATCACAAGTTTTAAAATTCACGACAGGCAATAGAAAGAGTATCAGATATTAGTTTAAGGAAGAAAAATATAGTTCTCAGTTCCTAGTGTTGGTAACTCATCAGAAGAAATAGTAGATATTAGCTAAAGAAAGAAAAGGAATGAAAATCTCAATTAAAAGCAAGGACATTATCTAAAGTGATCCCCAGTCAATCTTACTAGGACTAAAGCTAATCAGGACATTATCTAAAGTGATCCCCAGTCAATCATGCTAGGACTAAAGCTAACCAGTTTACGTTTCTTTTACCATTTAAGTAGTAACCGATGATGCATTTCCAAAACTCCAGAGAGATCATAGGTCTCTTGACAGCCTTGAGACAACTTCACCCGTCTGACTTTAAAGCCCACCCTCACCTACTTTAAGGACATCAATCATCATAGGAGTAAATATTACGTATATCTGAGATTGTATTTTAGGAAAGAACATAGGCATTCAGAGTCGACTGCTACAACAATGAGGCTTATTTAATGCAATGGCTTGAAAAGAAGCAAATTTGATCATCCTGCAAAGTTCTTGGTTCGCATATACACATGTGCCTCATCAGGTGAGGTTCTCGTTTCATCCTAAAATCCTTAGTCTCAATGTGTTTCTCCATGATTGTAGCTTTGCATTGATTGGATAAGGGGGTAGTAGGTGGCATGCTATGTAAAATATTAAGTTTCTTTGATTTGAATTTTTAAAACTATTAATTATATTCCATACCTGTAAGTATCTCAAATAAAAATATATAAAAAAAATTAATCACATCGGATTAATTAAAGAAGTACAAAAGTTTAAATAACTATAATAAGTAATAATTAATTAGCTGACATTTTATTAAATTAAGATTAATGGATGAATTTAGTTTTTAAGTAATCATTACATAACCAAAGAGACCCAATTGTTATGCTAAACTGGATTAGCCTATCCCGAGCTTTGACTGAGTCAAGCTATATATAGGTCAAGCCTAGCGGCTCAGTCCTATGCCTAGCCTAAATCATGCAGCTATCACTATTTTGCTATCAGCAAATCCTTCAATAGATTTACCTTACTTGTTTCTTTCACCCATTTTGTCTACTTCAATTTAAAAACCCTTAAGAGGGGTGGAGATAAGGTTAAGCTTTCTTACACTGCTATCACCAAGAAACAAGAAACAGAACCTCAATGTAACAATGCATCCAAAAGAGAAACACGTCATATGAACAAGGAAGTACCTGATTAGTTACGAATCCTTTCAACATGTTCACAAAGTCAACATGCCTTTCTCTATTTATTCGATCTATCTCACTTCGATTATTTTCCTGCAATCAGAAAAATAATTTCAATAAGGGCTCTCAATATAGAACAATAAATAAGAACACACTAATTGAAATTACTTAAAGGTCAGAAATATTGACATTACAAATTTCACAAAAATATCAAGAGGCAAAGGATCAAAAAAAATTCTTAAAGAAATCCACATCAACAAGATGATAAAAAGAAAGTAAGAAACCATATAAGCATATTCACATGGAAAGCTGAAAATTAAAATTATGGCTGGCGCCTGCAATTGCATGAATGCAAAGATAAGCCTAGGGGTCCAACTAACATAGCCAAGCTACGCTTAAATGAAAATAACTAATATATAACACTCTTTAAGTTAGTTCAAGACGATTAAGAAAAAGGAATTAAACTAATTCCACTTCTACTTTACCGTATAGTTCGTGTACAACAGATGTTAGTTCGATCTTTCGCTGGCTGAATTCCAAGACAAACTCAAGGTAGCTTAAGAAATTTGATTTGATGATTATACTACTACTATGAAATGTATAGTCTCTCAACCTTCTCATAGTTCTAATGTTTTCTCTGATTTTGAAGAATAGCTTCTCCGATCGAACCGTCCTCTCTCTCTATATATAAAATAGGGTTTTCATCTCGATACCCCCTCCCCCCTTTCTCTGATGTAATGACTCCTAGGTCATTTCTGTGTTTATGTATTTTGTTAGTAGCATGGCTTTCAATTTTAATCAATTCTAACAATTCCATCAACTCCAGAAGGGCAACTTTAGGCTAGTGGCATGGTCGGCACAACTCCCAAGGTGTTTGGTGCTAGTTTGTGTGATTAAGAATTTTAACTTTCAAGTTAAGGACTACGTTTGACTTTAGTCAACATTCTGAGTAGACGAGCTCGGATGAGAATTTTGTCATCGCTATTAGCTCGGGAGATATTGAGTTTCGTCTAGAATGACTCTTCTTTTGGATTTTGGGGGTTTCGAGGTAATTTCGAGCTCCTCTTGTGGATTTTGGCATAAAATGGAGTTGGGTCTGGGACCATTATTCTGTCAAGACGACCTTATATGAAAGTTTTAACTGCTTCATTGAGTTTGAAATGTCGTTTTTAATTGGTTTTCATATTTTGTTTGTGTATACAGGGTTCCGAACCAAATCCTGAACCCCAGGTGGAGCCTCCGAGTGGTGCCTTAGGGACTTCGCTAAAGAATTCTGGTGCAGGTACTCTTGCGCCCATAGGTTCGCTTAAGTGAACGTGGCTTTTGAGACCAGAGCTCCTCTTAAGTGAGGCCAGCTAGTTAGGCGGTTGTTGCTAAAGCGACCTTGAGTTCGCTTTTGCGGCCGTCACTTTTGCAGACATGGTTCGCTTAAGTAAGGTTCGCCTCTTTGAGGCCCCTCGCTCAAGCGACATAATGGTTGCTTAAGTGTTCATCGACCAGTCTTTTAATTAAGAATTGGTCATGAATTCAACTTTTTGTTGAATATTGATTTGGCAATTTCTTCCTTTCGAGCTTTGATTTCACTGATTCGAAGTCTTGAGTGATTGTTAGGAGCGTGGCTACTTGGGTTTGTGATCAGAAGTTGTTGAACAACCTCTGTTTGAGGTGAATTTATGTGTCTTTGGGAAGCCTTAGGCGCATATATTGTTGGAATTGCATGCTTAATTGTGTGTTGGTTGTTTTAGGCCTCGATTGCGTCCTATTTTGGAAAACAAGTATGGGGCATAGTTTAGGACCTCTTGATAGAGTCAATTTTGGAAATTTCAATGTAGGTCCACAATTCATATTTGACTCCAAAATTATTTTTTTTAGTTTTATATGATTTTGAAGCCTAAACGACCATACTAACGTTGTGATTCTATTCTTGATAGTGTGGCGGTATTCAAAGGTTGTTCGAAAAGGAAAAGCTCAGACTCTGTGATTTGGAGTGCGTGCGGTTGGCAAACAGGTAAGCTACGACTTCTTTTCTATTTAGATTGAGTTGGATTGCATAAATTCATGAGGATTAGTGTGAATTGGGGGCGGGTACCTAGTAATTCTTGTATTTCTCTTAAAAACCATGTCTCAGGGTTTCGCCATTGTTTTGAAGGTAGTGCTTGGGTTTTATGGGTGTTGTCGCATGTTGTTGAACTACTTGCGTTGTTACTTGTTATTGGGAGCATGTTTGGCCTTAATTTAGGATAGACCAGTGTTGCCTTAGACTCGCAAGCCTTGTTATCGTCTCCGACGTTTAGCCGGACTAGATCTTTGTAGACTAGAATAAAAGACTTTAGTCTAATAGTATGAGCCTTAGTTTAGGTTTTTGCAAAACTTTGTAGACCTTCTGTCGTCTCTCCCTATCTCTTGGGCTCCAATGCATTGCCGGAGGGTTGTATTTTTGTGGAGACTTGAGACTGGGTTATTTTGGGCTTGGAGCTTCATGTGGATGCTTATGAGTGGAAGTCGTTCCAAGATGATTTATTCATGATATTTGAATCCTTTTCAGAGTCTACACGCCCTTGTCACTCTTGCTAGTTGGGCTGGGAGTTAACAGGACACTATTATTGTTTAGTTTGAGGATGATGTTTTACAATTTGAGGTCATTATCTCTAGTCCGAGGCTGATGTTGATGGTTTGAGGTCGTTATTCCTCATTTGAGGCTGATTCTTTATGGTTTGAGGTTGTCACTTCTAGTTAGAGTGCATCACATGGGGTTCGAGGCTTGGATTTGAGGTACTTACTCTTGTAGTCATAGTTATTCAGTGAACCTATCAGACTTATGGAGCACTACTCGGGATTTATTTAAACTTGCGCACAAAAGTACTTTTGTGCTTATAAGGCACAATTAGGTTTAATTTAGTTGTATAGATTTACTTTCGATATGCTTGTGTGCTTTCTTTCTTTTGAAATTGAACTTGTGTTTTCTTTCTTATCAGCTTGACATGTTTTTGTCTTGATTCATTGTTTTTACCTTTCATGTCATGTTTGCCTGTGATACCTGTTGAATACCTTTATTGTGGTACTCATGCTACACTGCATCTTTTTGTGATAAAGGTCCTAGTACATGCCATCTTTTGCAGATTGGAGATATCGGAGACGAGGGTGAGTACTTGACGTCCTGGATCAACCTTTCTCCTCCTGTATATATGTTAGCTAGTTTTTTGCCTCTGAGACGGCTTGTCGTGGTCTACTTTTGTGACTTGTAATTTTTCATATGAGACAATTGTGTACTCGTGACTTCCAAGTTCCGGGAGGGTTTCTATTGTACATAGTCTTTTGTTTGTTTCCATCTCTATCTTTAATGATATCTAGTGTTGTTTTATAGATAGTTCTACCCTTGTACTCTTTACATGTCATTCTAGGTGCGGGCTGTCTTACATACTGGTAGATTACAGTAGGTGTCATCATGACTCGGGAAGTCGAGTCATGAAGTCCATCCACCAATCTCACTGGCAGAGTCCTCTCGATGCTCTCATCCCCTTCATTCACCCTCTCGTTTCTCTTACAGGCCTATAAGAGTTGACAACTCTAGAATTTTCTTAGTTTGGTTTTGTGAAACCTCTTTACAGGTGTTAGCGTCAAACATTTCAGTAGCAACAAAAACACAACTGCGGCGCTGTGCAATTTCAGCTTCAGTGACTCAAATGATGTGTAGTTCGGCAGAAGATGGCCCAGGTAGCATCTTCCCATATTCTATTTTCCAAATAGTAGTCTACACTTCTAGATTCTGGCTCTTCCCTTTTCACATCTCTAGCAAGATTTTTTTGGGCTTGGGAAATTGTATTGTGTTTATGTTTTGTTTCCAACTGTTTCAATTCTGCTACCTTTCCCCCCTTGTCTTCCGATCTCTCTGTGTCGATTCGCCTGTTCTAGTTTCCTCTGTTTGCAACCGGATTTGTTTCTTGTCATGATCTTCTAGTAGGAATTCTTGAATTACTGAACTTGTGGTTGCCGATTTTCCGCTCAGTTATATGCCTAGTATACTGGTTCTACTACTTGAGTGTATTGTTTTTTTTCTTCAAGATTTGTTGCGCAAAAACAGATTCAAGTTGGCTTTTCTTATATTTTCATTTGACATATTGTATTACTGGGCCTTCCCTTTGTCTTGTTTCATTCGACCAATATTTGTTCAAGTGGCTTAGGTGAATGATGGTAGATTAAGGTCATGTCTTCGATCGGAACCAGGGGTGAGGGGCAAGAGTGGTCAGTGGATTAAGTGATTTTCAAGGCTATTGGAACATTGGGTCATTGACCGGGAAATCGATAGACCTAGTGAAGATCCTAGAGAAGAGGAAAATTAATATAGCTCATGTACAAGAGACCAGATGGGTAGGTACCAAGACACGAGATGTGGATAGGTTTAAGTTGTGGTGCTCAGGAGGCTCAAGGGATAAGAATGGAGTAGGTAATATAGTAAATGGGGACCTTAAGGGATCAAGTAGTGGAGGTAATGGTATTATTAATGTACACTTTGCGATTTCACCGAGTATGTTGGAGGGAGGGGAGAGGTGTTACGCTTTGCATCTGAATAAGAGACTGAATAATAATAACAAACCGTAAAGTCAAACCGAAACGACAAACCAAATCAAACCGGAAAAAAAGCCGACATGTGGTTTGGTGGTTGAAAAAAAAACAGACAACTCTTGGTTTGGTTTGGTATTAGAAGAAAAAAAAGTCAAACCGAACCCAAATTGAACCAATATATAAAAATATTATTTACATATAATTACTTTGTTGATATAGTTTTAGTTAGTTTATAGTTTTCAATTCTATATATTTTATTTCAAATTTAGGCTTGTAAAAATTTGTATTATATATATATATAGCCAATGTAATCCCACCAAGTGGGGCCTAGGGAGGATAGAGTACACGCGGACCTTACCACAACTTGGCGGTAGAGAGGTTTTCAACAGACCCAGCTAAAAAAACAATGGTCAAAGCAATATAGAAAATGAATAAGCAATAAAGTAATCTAAACAACCTGACAAATCATCGTAAACAACCACAATAAGAAAATATGATAAATGAAGTACAAAATACAATAAATAGCAACCAAACTCAAAGGAAAAAAGAACTAAAGAGTAATACTACGACTAATAATATGATTAATGGTAAGAAAAGATAAGCGAGACAATGCTTAACTACCTAACTAACCTATTACCCTTTTCACGTCCTTTATAACCTCCTATCTTAGGTCATGCTCTCAATTAGTTGAAGTTGTGTCATGTCCTATCTAATCACCTCTTCCAATACTTCTTTAGCCTACCTATACCTCTCTTGAAAGTATTCATAGTCAACCTCTCACACCTCTACATTGAGCACCTGTATATCTCCTCTCACATGTCTTAACCATCTCAACCTCATTTCCATACCTCCTCTATCGAGGCCACTCCAACCTTATCCCAGATATCTACATTCTTAATGCTATCATGGTTTCATGTAACGATGAATTTTATTAGAAGGAGTGCAAACTATTATAATCCCCTCTAAATGGAGATGACATGGGGAGAGTTGGGTAGAAATTATTGCATGAGATAAAATGTTTCAACGCCTTTTACATTTTTCCCTCCCTAATCTTCCACCAAACACAATGGTATTAGGCAGGGACTAAACTTTGTAATAATTTAATTATTATTTTTGAGATAGTAAGAAGTTGTATTAAAATCAAAAGGCGAAAGTGAATCCTAGATACAAGGATGATATATAGAACTGCAAATATATTTTTTTTGAAACTGCACAAAATATTTAACTAGCAACGGAAGAGAATCTATAGTAATATTAGTTCCTCTGTCATCTACGTACTTCTCGTTACACCAAAAATACAAAAGATGAATAAAATTAAGCTTTATCTTCTGAATAGGGTTACTTTTGTTTTCAAAACATCTTAAATTCCTTTCCCTCCAATTAGTTCAACATATGCAACCTGGGATCATGCTCCAATATTTTTCTAAGCATTAGTTCCTTCTATTCTGCTCCACCTAGATAGTAAATCTAGTGTGTAGCATTGCCCAGCTCAAGCCAGTGATAGCAAGAAATGTCTCACAGTTGAGTAGTCAACATATTATGCAAAAACAGGTGACTATTTGTTTCAACACACTTTCCACATAACTGGCAGATACAGCAAAGGTTATAGCCTTCCTTTGCAGTCTATCTTGAGTCAAACGAGCCTCCTTTACTACCAAACAAATAAAGCATGCCAGTTTGTATGGTATGTTTGTCTTCCCTAGCTGTCTCCAGGGTCAGTTACTTGAAGACTGTTGTTATGATTCCTCAAGTAATACATTGTCTCGACTGTGAAAACTCCTGATCTTGTCTCTCAGCAACCATAATCTATCTTGCTCTATTGAGCTTCAACAGAAGAAATTAAGATTTACATCAAATCCATCCATTTCACTCATCCAAAAGTCTTCTAAAACTGAGGTCCCATCCTTGATTGTTCCATACCTCATTGATATTGGCCCTTTGCTGTTGATTCAGGATGTAAAGATCAGGGCATAGGTGCCTGAGTGAGTCATTACCTAACCAATTATCTTCGCAAAAAGAAATACTTTGCCCATTCGCAACTTTGAATTTGATTTTAATGTTGAAAATTATCCAACGATCTATATTAGTCCTCCAAAAATTGACCCCAATATTTTGCCCATTCCCAACTTTGAATTTGATATTACTGTTGAAAATCATCCACGATTTATAATAGTCCTCCAAACACTGACATAAA
Source organism: Solanum habrochaites (assembly GCA_027704765.1). Classification (NCBI taxonomy): domain Eukaryota; kingdom Viridiplantae; phylum Streptophyta; class Magnoliopsida; order Solanales; family Solanaceae; genus Solanum; species Solanum habrochaites. The sequence continues at coordinate 26,967,563 of JAKWJA010002497.1, forward strand.
AAGTGTTGACAGATTTGATTTTCCAAGATTTGAGATGTCTGCACTATTGCAGTCCATCTAGTATTTAATATGATTTCAGAAGTTAATCAGTGATCTGCCCCCCACCCCACCCCACCCCCCGGCTGAATTGCAATAAAACTGGTGTATCTACCCTGTTCATTGCATTTGAGTTCTGAAAGTCCCTTGTTTTCCACCTCTTGAGTGACATTCTTTGCTCCCTTGAAGCTGCAACAAATACCTGAACAAACCATTTCACAATTTCAAGCCTTAGTTACTTTTCTCATTAAATTTCTGCTGCACACATTCCATTTGAAGTTTCCGATTAAGAGCTGGACTTAATATGTTGTAAGACTTAAAACTGGCATGCTAATAAATCCTATCATCCTCCATGTGTAGAGAAACTGCAGAAAGTTGGAACAAGAAAAGAGGGTGCTGAGAAAAAAAAAAGCAAGAAAACTACCATAGAAGGTGGTGGTTGGAATTGTAAAGAACAAAAGAGAATAATTCCGGCTGAAAAGCCACCGAAAAGGTGATATGTTCCCTTAAGAAGCAGGAGAGAGAAGGTTTCGGGGAAGAGTGCCTGAGAGAATCCTAATCTGTTGTCAATAACACCAAGTCTTTCTCACTTGCTATGACTTTTTATCCTAGATGCTTGCTACCTTACTTTATGATTGTGATTCCAAATCATCTTAGAAATATTTTGAATGAGTCCCATTTAGTTTATTTTATTGAAACTGGAGTCCCATTTAGTTTAAACAACCCAGTTGATACATAGTTATTATTGTCATCAAACGTCCATCAAGCTCGGTGTACGCCAAGAGTCTTCTTGGCCCTTGGGCTGTTCAGATACTTGTAATTTTGTATACAAAATAGGAATAAATGTTAGATTAGAGGCCCTTTAATTTTAGAGAACTCCTGAATTGCCTTTAAGGAAACTTATTCATAAGCAAGGTAGAATTGGGATTATTTGGGCCTGAATAGAGCATATAGTTTAAGATGATCCATAGTAGTTGATTGATGGATAAGTGCAAGGGATATTCAAAAATGAGATGGAAGTGAACACAACAGTAGTGTACCCAACATTTATTGAAAGGAAAACGTGAAAATCTATGTTAATGATTAATTGACGAGATTCGCAGCCGAGTTAACAGTAAGGTGGAGGTTTTGAGACAGACCCTAGAGTTTAAAGGATGCAGGTTGAGAATGACTAAGACATGGAACTTGCAGTGCAAGTTCACTGACATAACTCACGAGGTAGATGTGGGAGTGAAGATTGATACTCAAGTCATCCCAAAGGGAGAAATTTCAAGTATTTTAGGTCAATAATTGAAAGAAATAAGGAAATTGACAATGATGTTACACATTGTATTGGAGCAGTGCATATGATAAAGGCTCGCATCTGGTGTCTTGTGTGATAGGAATGTGCCACCAAAACTTAGAGGTAGGTTTTATAAAGTGGTTAAGTTAAGTGTTGGCCAATCAAAAACTTGTCCGTATAGAAGATGAAAGTACCAAGAATGAGGACGTTGAGAAGGATATGTGGCATAAAAGAAGAGATAGGATTAGGAACGACAATTCTGGGACAAGGTAGGAGTGGCCGTTGTGGTGGACATGATGAGGAATGCTAGGTTGCAATGATTTAGATATGTGAAGTGGAGATGTACAGGTGCACCAATGAGAAGGTGAGAGGTTAGTTATGGTGGGTCTAAGGAAAGGTAGAGGTAGGCCGAAAAAATATTGGGAGATGCGATTAAACAGGACATATAGCATATTCAGCTTACCGAGGATATGAACCCTAAATAGGAGTATTAGAGGTCGAGGATTAGGATAGAAGGATAGTACATACTCAAATGCTTTCTAGTTTCCGTACCAGTATTATTCTTTAATTTGACTTGATTATTACTTGTTGGTTCCCTTTCTTCAGTTATTATATTATTTGTTATTGCCAGATAGATCTGGATTATATATAGTAATATTATGTAGTTCAAACAAGGGAATGATTTATATAAGGTTAAATTTAAATCCATTTTTAAGTTCTAAATAATAGGACTTCCTACATATCCAAATAAGGAAAATCCAGATCTATCTATCTTTATTTCTTGTTCGTTGTTTAGGGTTTCAGCTCCTAGTTTAATTGCATCATATACATAAATAGACAACAAATAGAAAACAGGGAAACATTGTATTACTCTCAATGGGTTCAACTCTGAAAGTAGTGTTTAGAATAAAGATAAGGTATTCAAGGTTAAAAAGATTTCCTCATCTCTATAAAGGTTCATAAAAGAATGATTCATAAGAAAAAGACCAACACCAGGAAGCAACATGCTCCAGTCTGACAATATTTGAAACTTGGCTAAGATAACTTCCTCAATTGGCAATTTACCAAAATTAGCTAACAACAAAAATGAGCCATCACACATCTCATGGAATTACAGTGGGTAAGTTGTTGTAGCTAACTACAATCATCATAAAGATTTTCAAGACGAAGCATTAAAATATCAGTAGGAGACGTACATTAATAAGAGACAAAAGGATTTCTACTCACTTCCAACAAGATGCAGGTGCACTTAGTGATTAGTGCTGGAAAATTCATAAAAATTCACATATCCGGTCCAACCCACCCAAATTTATAATAGGTTGGGGTCATTGATTCATTTAAATCAGACCAAATATGAATCATATCCAAATAATCAGCAGTAAAATATGGATATCCATGTGAAATCCCACTTCAAGCGTGAAGAAGGCAGCTGCATGAAAAGGAGGAAACTAGAAGAACCGATTTTCTGAGTTCATTTCTTGGGACATTCCCAACTTTGAGTTACCAAAAGATAGAAAGTTCTAGATCTTCCCAGACCTTCCTCTGATTTTTCTTTTAATTTGCTAGATTCAATGACAAGTTGGTCCATTAAGAGGAAACTGACTGAGAAAAATTGAACCAAAATAAGATTCTATGGCACAATCCCCTAGCATTAGTTGAACCGAACCAAGAGTATATGCACAATCCTTTAGCAAATCTTTAAGGTGTTGATGCCAAAATAAACAAATATGATCTACCTACACATCGTACATGTTACGATCTACAAAACAATTATGAATAAAAAAGTGTTCCTCGTAGGGGAGCATTTGCTTCTTTCCCACTAATGTTTCTCACAAGTTGAGCTTTGAGAAAAGAGAAAAACCAAAAATAGCATCCAGAAACTATGATTATATCACACTTTAAAGACGAGGAGTTAACGAAATTTGCCATATTAAATATGAATTAGATGGGAAAAAAAGATGAAATTGTGAAAAGAGAAGTGCTAAATTTGAAAGGTAAATGACTGAGGTTATCTGTCATGAAAAAACAAAAGATGAAAAAAGTTATCAGATACAGCAACTCAAATAGGACAATTAGTGAGTGGACTTAATGCCAATATATTGGATTGTTAAACATGTGGCAATTTTTTGTGCCTCACAAGTTACAACATACAAGTGATGTTTCTATAGAATTTAAGGCTTGAATTCTCCCAATAATGATAATATTGAAGAAGCCAAGGATATTATTGATGTTATATCCATTTTGTCTAACCCGCTTTGAACTCACACTTATTTGATTCGGCAGGACCTTTTTTTTATAATCATGGTGTTCGGGCGCAGCTTTCACACACCTTGACTGATTCCACTAGATACCTACCACCTGCAGCGGGTACAGGCAATTCTATCTACCAAGACTACGACAGATGGAAAGAAATCACCTAGTGTTATTAGTCTCTACTAGGATTTAAACTTGATGCCTCATGGTTCTTAACCCACTCATTGACCACGGGACCAGGACTATTGCCAGCACGAGGTGTGCTAGTGATGATATCTCAATAACCAATGAGAGAATACCTGCTTCAGGCTTCAAGTAATAGGGGTCCTGTTATCTCTATGATTGAGCTCGGAAATTAATAGATCCACAAAATTTAGGGAATCCAAGTAAATATCATTTCAGGAACACAAAAAAGTAGTAAATTAGAAGTTCATTGATGACAATAAGCCACTTTTCAAATAACAAACAGAAGTGAATGCAGAATAAAGTAGATCACATAATGGCAATCCTACAAGTATACAACAACATTACCAGTTTAGTCCCACAAAGTACTCGAGGAAGGGTAGAGTATATATTATGCAATCCTTCAAGGATAAAAGGAACCAATTACAAACACAGTGGTTTGATATCAAATACCTTAATGCGCTCATATTCTCTGATGGCACAGCTTTTGGCATCTTCAGTGACCCTAATGGAATCTTTTAACTCTTCCAACTTTCGAATTCGAGATTTATCACCCCCAAATATTTTAGAGGTTGCTGTTTCAAGTTTCTCTGCTCTTGAATTTAAGGAATACAATTCTGAAATGAGAGTCTGCACTGTCAATAAAGCACTTGATCGGTCTGAAAATGCATGGTGTATACCCAACATTAGACTCAGGTGTTCATGTAGAATATCCTGAAATACATATTTATCACAGTATTAGAAGCTAAGGTTCATTTAAGAATGCCAGAGTGCACCAAAGTGTGTCTTCAATAAAGTTGATCAACAATCTAAATAGCGTTAGAAGGCTGAAAAAAACATTGCACAAGCACAGTGCAGATGACAACCACCTAAATCTTGTCACTGACAGTATTCTAATCACGTAATTCAACAATTGTTGAAAACAAGGTTCACTCTTAGTAAACAAGGTCTACTCTAAAGGATAAAATGGTTACCAAATGCTTCACTGTCTGTGAATTTAACTCCCGATACAATCTGCTGACTTTAACAGCTGCAGTAGCCACATTTTTCATATCAGCAGCCCGTTCTCTCTGAGTATTCACAGTAGCTCGTTCATTCTCAAACTTCGTCAACTTAATAAATGTAAGCCCAAGTTCTCCAATTGAATCCCCCATATCTTGCTGAGCTTTAACAAGTGATTCAGCCTAATTTGAAATGGAACAATAAAAATTAACTGATAGCAAATAGAACAATAATCAGAGAATTGAATAGTAATGGATAAAAACAACAACTACGTCACAATCCCAAACAAGTTGGGGTTGACTATAAGAATATCCACTTTTTCATTTAAGCTCATTTCCGCACTGAATTAAATACAAATGGAAATATAGTGTTATATGAGTATAAGAGAAATAATAAGGATAACCAAGTTTTAAACGTATACTCAACCAGGAGATATCAACTATAATCTTCTTCTTCCATTATGACCTATCTATATAGCTAGTTGAGAATTCAAGATAAACTATGGTATATTCCTTCTACAAAAGCACAAAAATAGATTGAAGAAACAATAAAATTGATGAATAGGGCGAAAAAAACCTGCTTTGACGCATTACTAAGTTGCAGCTCAAGATTGTGCAACCTTTCTTTATTTTTGAGGAAATCCTTATCCTCCTCGTCAATAGATGAGTTGGAGGCACCCCAATCATTGGCAACAGATTGCTTCAATTCTTTGAACAACCTGAGCAAATCCCTACCACCTTTAGCAGGGTGCACAACATCCTGGGGGGCAATGACATTACCAGATTCCCCAAACAATTGTTTTGGCAACTTAACTGCTCCATCCAATACCCTAGATGCGACATCAATGGTAGTTGGCAAGGGAAGTTTCCCATCTACTTGCAAAAAAACCCTCAATTCATCACTCTTCTTAATGAGTGGATGTGCTGCAAGCTTGTGCAAGTACTTTTCCAATGCCAATCTTCTTTGCTCAACAAACTCCTGTTTCTGCATGACTTGACTCTCCACGATACTTTTATCTGGCCTTGGAGGAATAAAATAACCTCTGTAACCTTCACTCAATCTCTCTGATAAAGTAACAATGTCTTTAAAGCGTCTACGAACAGTGAAATCGGTTCCTCCATAATCAGGTAAATTGGTTTGTGTGGTAATTAAATAGGTAACGTAAGTATTAGTGCCAGGAACAACTGAGGGGGATGATTGTATTTCCTTGTGTGGATCGGAAACAGTGATATTCAAATACTCCAAGTTTAAAGGAGGGGAGATTATTGTAGGGTTTTGAAATTGTTCAACATCATGATCATCAATGGCGGATGATTGAATAGAAGATACTAATAAGGGGTCGTTGGAATCGTCGACGATCGAAGGTGAAAGAGGATGGTGAGAATCAGAAAGACAAGTCATGGCACTGCGATAGTTAGAGTAGGATTTGGAAATGGAGGTGAACTTTTCATCGTCCACGAGAGATAGATTCTCCATGCTGTCTTCTTTACCCATCATCTTCACTGCCAAAACTCGGGGGGTTTGTCAAACTCCAAGCTTACACAAAATTAAAAGAAAATGTAATTAACTAAATTAAAGATCAAATTAATATTTTGAAAGTTTCTATTTATTTTTTTATAAAATATAAAAAAAGACAGTTTTATAATTCACAAATTATTTTTAAAAAAATAAAAAATTCTTCCCTTCTTCCCTAGTTTGTTGTTCTTCTTTCTTAGAAATCCGAAAATTTAACTATCTCCATTATCTTCCTCGCCAACTATCTCCGTATCTTCCTTCTCATCTTCGATCGTGACTCTCTCCTCTTTTTGAACTGAAATTGTGCTTGACTTAAAATTGCAAGTTTTTAATGAATAATAAATCATTTCATAGATGTGAAAATTGAAAGATAATGCAATAGTACCTATTATTTATTATTTTTGAAAGAGAATCAACAAATTCAAAAAAAAACTAATTATAAAGAAATGTATTTGTACTGTTAACATTCAGTGAAAAGTCATTTTTATTGCTTTTGTTATTCTTTTTGTAGCCATTTTATCGATATGATTTTAGAAATAGTCTTGTTTAGTTGTCCAACATATATTTCATTTATTGAAAGGTGTATCGAATGTTGCCAAATTTTAGTGATATGTTTGTGCATATGCCAACAGAGTTGTCATATATGTTGGAACATCTCACCAATGCGTTAAGGTAACAAAATGGTGATCTGTGGCAACATCAGTTTTATATGTGGCAACAAAAAATCATTTGTAGCAACTGTATGTACATATGTGGCAACATAATATTCATCTCTGTTAACAGAAATATATATTTCTACCCATTATAATTTTATAATCAATTGTAAACTCTCAACTTTTTTTATTTACCTTGTAGATGATGATACAAGAAACTCCATTCATAACAACAACTCAATCTTTTATTGGTGTTGCTTTCTCTTCTAACATCAAATGCTCTTTTTGTCTATGTAAAGAATGTGAGCAGCAACATGATTGTTTCATTAGTCTTGTTAAAAAAACTCGCTGATATATTTGAGGAATTGACTTATAATATTAATGTGCACACATCCAAGAAGATTTCACAACTTTGACGTGTAGGAAGTTAAAAAATATATTTTCAATCACTATGTATAATTAATAAAAGAAAAAAAAATTGATGACTATTGTTTTAGTATCACACTCAAACCCAAACGGCAAGTAGGAGGAGGAGGAGATAGAGAAGTAGAAGGAGAAGTAGAAGAAACAACAGAATGAGAAGGAGAAAGTGGAAAAGAAAACAAAAGAGAAAGAGAATAAATTCGTTGGAACCATCAAAGGGTTTAGTATAAATTGTGGACTGCCTTGACACCTCATCATGGACTAACAGAATATTGTGCTTCGAGATTCAAAATACATTGTAGCAAAAGTATCTTGAATTTTTTTATCAAAAAGACCGAACCAACTGCTCAGTTTTTAAATCTTACCAAGGAAAGAACAAATATCACTCATGCGAAGTCAGAGATGTTACTAGCATTGCCCAACAAGCATGCAATGGTTTGTAAATATCACATTATTTTTTTTGTCTTACCACTATTGAAATGTGATATTATTATATTTTCTAATTGATGATATACCATGCAAATATTGTGGACTTTTTACTGCTACATACGCTGAATTTTTGAGTAATGCACTACAAATACCATCTAATGGAATTAGTTCTGAAACCTTTCGCATGAGATATACTTCACTCTTATGAAATTATAAGATTTTAAGGAATGTCTATGTTAGTAACAATAAAAATTCATTGAGGCCTAGATCTTAAAAAATAAAGTTCAATAAAAATATTGATGGTTATGTATACCATTATGAATTACCTTTTTGTTGATAAAATGTATAAAAACAAAACAATTGGTGAAGTGTTATATTTGTTGGTAATATTAATATTAATGATTATTATTCTTAGTTTTATTTTTTGGAACAAATTTCAATTATGATGGAAAGAAAGAAATGTGATATCTGTGGTAACGTATATAACCTCTATTGTAAAAAATAGAACAGAATTATCTGCATGTACCCAAATGAAAAAGATATATAATGCAACATATGTCACAAAAAGAAGATATGCGGTAACATATGTCACAAAAAAGAAAATATGTGGCAACATTATATTGTTACCAATTATTTATTTATTTTGCTAATAATATTAATATTAATGATTATTTTTATTATTTTATTTTGATGGAAGAAATGTCAATTATGATGGAAAGGAAGAAATGTATTGTCTATGGTAACATATATAACATCTGTTATAAAAAACATCACAAAATTATCTACATATGATCCAACAGAAAGAATATATATGACAACATATGTCACAGAAAGAAGATATGAGATAACAAGATATGTGACAACACTAGATTGTCACCAATTGTTCATTTTTGTTGATAATAATAACACAACAACAACAACAACAACGACGACAATAATAATAATAATAACAAGAACAACATTTATTATTATTATTATTATTATTATTATTATTATGTCGGAACAAATGTCAGTTATGATGGAAAGGAAGATTTATAGTGTCTGTGGTAATATATATAATCTTTGTTCTAAAAAATAAAACAAATTATTTAAATGGGCCCCAACATAAAGAATATATATATGTGGCAACATATATCATACTTTGAATTGTCAAGATTAAAAAAAAAAAAATTAAAACAATTGTCCCTTTATTTTCTCTCTCTCTTCTCACTCTCCTCTCCTCCATAAAAGGTCATTTTGTTTCATATTCAAATTTAATTGTTTTTACTAATTTTCATTTTCTTCTCTTTCTTTCTTTCTCTTTGTTTCATTATTCCTTCATAGGTCAAATTGTTGCGATTTTCTACAATATATGTGGTAATTTAATAACAAGGCGTCGTTGTCCTCATCATTTCTAGTTTTATCGTTGATATCTTCTCATGTAAAATTTAATTAGAGTTTTAAAATACTTACTAGTATTAAGTTAGGACTTTTTGTGGTTTTATCACTTATTTTTTAAAGTTATTGTTCCTTTTTAAATATTATCTGATTTAAAAAAGTTTAACCCAGAAAAACACATTTTAGGATATGCATATGTTGCCACATATAATATGTTTGTTGCAATTTTTCCAATAGAACGTGCATATGTTACCACAAACGATGCTTCAAGGATGACTTAATCGATATATTGAGCGATTTAGGAATGAAAAATGTCAAATTGGATCAAATTTTAGCATATTTAACCATAATTAAGTAATAAAAATATGTTATTACATTTGAAACAACGATTTACAAAGGTATTATACAATTATCATATGAATTTAATTACTTGATCATTGTATGATGAACTAGTGATATGATAGTCTTTGTAAAAATAAATGATAGAATTGATGAAGGAAATTCTATTAACCATAATTTTGTACTAAGACATGCTGCAAGACTGTATATTAGTTTTACATATTGAATTAGGTGACAATTTAATTGAATTAACCTCAAAAAATACATTTTAGGATATACATATGTTGACACATATGATATGTTTGTTGCAATTTTTCTAACAGAACGTGCATATGTTGCCACATATATCACTTCAATGATGGATTAATACATAAATTGAGCAATTTAGGAATGAAAATATCAAACAGATCCAATTTTTAGTACTTTGGACCATAATTAAGCAATAAAAAATATGATATAACACTTTGAACAACAATTTATAAGGGTATTATATAACTATCTGTCACGACCGGAGACTACCCCCAAGAAGTAATACGGCGTACTTGACCTCTCGGAGGTTTATACAAGCCCTTAGACAACTGTCATTGCATTCTCATAAACTTAGCAAAAAATTTTAAAATATTTCATAGAATAACACAAGGCTAAAACATCACTTCATTTAAGAAAACCATAAGTACATAATTAAGACAATAAGTCTCATCTTGCCATAACACAACTCCAATAGAATAGAATAGGGAGACGACCCTTAATAATATAAAGGAATATTTTATACTATTACATGAACTTAATTCAAACTATTGACATGAAGTCCCTTGAATCATTAAGAACACACTTGAACTTGGCAACAATTATCCAATTTCTTCATTCTAGAAAAGATCCTTTAGCCATCACCACCTACACTTTGTGTAAAAAGATGAACAAGAATGCTATTAGTATAAGAATGCACTAAGAATAATAACCATACAATAACATGATTTAAAGAGGATATTTAGTTAGAAATCATACATCATGTCTTTTAGAGAAACTGAATAAACATTTGATATAATAAGCACAATATAGTTCACATACATTATATAGACATGAATGTTATTCACAACAACACATAAATCCATATATCACATTTAAGACACATTTAATATCTTCATAGCATTACCTTTACTTTTCACCTTAACTCCTTCACCTAAAGCAACCCTTAAGTAATACTTAGTGTGATGCATGAGTAATGTCCCAATCCACCATTCATATATGCATTCATAAGTACATAAAATATCATGAAACACAACCTTCACATAAGAACCACCACCTAAGACAACACCAAGTCACACTAGTGAAATATGCAAGTAGCATCCCATAGTAATATTCACACCAAGTGTTCCTATAAAGTCACCCTAGACTTAGGCACATCACATTCAATAAGATACAACACATACCTTTAACTTTAGGCATACGACCAATATACCTCATAGAACTCATTATTTATCAAATCATAGTCATAACCCATTTAGTCTTTATGCACATCTCTAGACAACATACAAGACCATACTATAAATATTGCCTTAATGAAATAATAGTCAACATTGCATAATTAGAGCTAATTTTATCAATACATCATAAGACCTTACTCATAACCCCGATCTAAGTCTACTAGTGCAATGTATATGTGAAGTTTCATAACCTCACACATACCATGTAAACCAAAAAGTACATCACAAGCATTGCCTTTAATTCATACATCCAAACAAGTATAGTAAACCACATGCATGTCACATCCGGGAAGCACCCCCTAGAAGTAAATTTAGGAGGTCTTATACAAGCCCATAGTTATCATTCATCACATTCTCATAGTAAATTTTGCGGAAAATTTAAAACTTTTCATAGCATATATATATATATATATATATATATATATATATATATATATATATATATATATATATATATATATATATATTAGACTCAACAATATTAGAATACATTAGGGACACGACCCTTAAAACAAAAGACATAACTATACAACACTTAATAAACTTTACAGTAAGACATGAGTAGGGAATCCTTGGACTTAAGGACCCATTTTCTTGAGCATGGAAATCATCTATCAAGCTCTCCACCATTTAAAACATTCTTTATGCATCCATAACCTACACTTTTTGTAAAAATTAGAGAAGAATGTGATTAGTACAAGAATACACTAAGTATGGAAACCATGCAAAAAACATGCATTTAAAAGGAACATTTTCTTGAAATCATACTTCATGCAATTTTTTAGTAAATCTTTGTAAAACCTTTAGACAATAGCAGTTATATCATTCACATACTTCATATAAACAAATTCAGAGGTCAAATATTTCATGAGATCACATATAGAATTTATAACATTTTCAAGTCACATTACAGTGAGCTAATTTCCCTAAATAGTGAACTATCTTCTCTTTTATTCATTAACCTCCCAAGTAATCCTCTAGTGATACTTGATACGCTCAAACTTACTTCTCAAATAAGAAGTAAAGCGGTCATATCAAGTAAAGAACCCAACTAATGAGATTGGGATTATTCTCACGAGGAAAATAGTTCAGACTTAACTTTAATCTATTATTACTATTATTTAGTCAAATATTTCCTTAGAAATAAAAAGAAAATAAAAATGGGGTTTTTATTTCTAAATGAATTAAATAACTACCTAAATTAAAGTAAACAACTAACAGATTCAAATCTTGGAGTTTAATCAATTAATAAAAGTAACTAGGGGATAAGTGTTCCCCACAGGTTCCTAACTTGATAATTCTAACTATAACAATTCTTTCCTAGTATCTTGCATGCAACGTGATAAGTTATGTATTTCTAAATCCTTGGTCCGACATCTAGAAAATTTCACTCCGCACCTTGGTCCGACTACGTGGGTTGCTATACTAACCCTTACCTTTACCTCATATTAAGCGTTGTATTCGATATTTGACTAAGTTATTACCTCGTACCAATCAACACTAGCTTATTAGATAGTATACACTAAATCTATGTTGATAATTCTTTTCCTATTATCTACCTCCTTGGTCCAGCAAGTAGCATTAAGGCGAGTTCTAACGTTGGCCATCCGTTAAAAATACTTCTAAGCGAAAGAATTATCAATACATGCAAGACACTATTCTAGAATTGTTATTGTAGTTACATTTTACCTCATTATTCACCCATGGTTCCCACAACCCTAGTTATGGAGTTTAGTTACCCATAGTCGTAATCACAATATTCATATATGTAATATAAGAATTCATGCACTTACTTCAATGAGAAAGAATAAAAACCAGAAGTTCACTTGATTAATTAACAAACGCACCAACAATCAATTTCAGAAAAAGTGTATCAATTACTGAAATTAATCAAGGACTAAAGATTCTCCAAAAGTATAACAATCAAAAAGTTTAATAATAGAGAGTCTACTAACAAAGAGCCTAACTAACAAAGAGTCTACTAACATAAGAAGTTTAACCCTAAAAACGAGGTTTTTTGAACTATTTATAAAAAACAAAAAAACTAATAAAAGGAGGACTCTAATTGCTGAAAATCTGTCAAAACGCATCTGAGTCGACGGACCTCGTGACGGGCCGTCGTGGTCACAACGGGCCGTCATAGCCTCCGTCATCCTATACTTTACAAATCCTTCTGCGTCTTTCTTCATTACCCTTGACGAACAGGTATGATGGACCGTTCCAAGCACGACGGTCCGTCGAAGGTCTCCGTTCCATAACACTTAAACTTCTTGGAATTTGGGTACTGGGACTACTCTCTGATCATCACGACGAACCAGCAGGATAGACCGTCATATCTATGAAGGTCCATCATGAACTTCGTAATCCAACACTTAGGTTAGACTTCCCCATCTTCCTTCAGCATCTTTACTAAGATGCCACCTACGAACCGTCACAAGCTCGATGGACCGTCACAAGCCCTGTAGGTGGTAACTTTTCTCTATTTCTTGTTCAAAAACTTCCGCGTTCATCTTTGGACAGATTTCCTACAAATAAAGAGAAACTTACATAAAAATCAATACAAAAAGGATTTTGGACACACACTAAACATAAGGAAAAAACATTAAAAATACTTTGAAACCACGGTATATCAATATTTGCTGCAATGCATCACCTTAATGTCACAAAGAAAGTATTTATACAACCTAAATAAGCCAACACATATCATTATATAAGCATAATACATCAAAGACACATTTAGGTCAAGTCTCCTTTGGCTTTACAGTAAGCTACACTAATTTACACATATATTTACTTCTTTTCTTATACATCATTATGAGACATTCTTTGTAAAAACTTCATGAGACCACCAACCTTAGCACTCAATTCATACCTCAACATAAACACATAAGGACAACTCCATTCATACCAATAATATTCATCATATAGTTATTAAGACTCACATATAGCATATAAGAATAAGACCATATAAAATAGACTCATACCATGCATATATTCATGAAAAATAGACAAATACTACCATGACTTGCATAAAGACATACTCATAATCATACACATTAGGTCACCTTCCTAGGTTTTCCTAAGGAGCTACTTGTGTAATGTCTAGATGGATTCATTACTTCCACTTATCCTAAGTAACCTCCCTTAGGTCCTCATAGTTAGGATCCTATTAATTTACTTCCATTGTCCATTTTACTTTAGGGAAACTATAGCCTTAACCGGCACTAAGACCATGGGTGTTAAACATGGAATTTGGTGTTGTAGAGCCTTACACAAATGGGAGGTGTTCTTACCTAGCCAAGGTAAAACATTAACACATGCTAGCATACTAAGTGAATACTTGTTATACCCTATGTGGCAAGCATAGTTATGGAACTTGGAGGTATATGTGAAAACCCTCATTATGACAAGATGGGGCATTATGGTTATTCACTTATGGAAACATCACTCTAACACCCTTTTGGGTCATGAGGCTATCCACCCCATGAGGTTTATGCTGACCTACCTTCACTCATTGGGAAGGGAAACACACTCATATTCAATTTCACTCGGTGCTAACCTAAGTTCCCATTATTGAAAATCCATTATTAACCTTACTTTATAAAATATAGGCTTAGGAGATTCATCCCCTCATATGCATAGCTCATAGGTCATAGATGAAAGTTCATCAACCTAAATCATGTGAGAAGATCCTTTCACATGGATATAGCACATGTATTAGCACTATCTAGTTTAGGATATACTTGATCACACCTTTCAAGGATCCTCTATTGACTAGATCATCATTCATTTGTGTGTGTGTACATACATGTGAGCAAACCTTTCACATAACACACAATGTCACACATGTTCATATATCAATGCATAAGCCTATATGTGTACCTACATGATCAATCCTTTCATATCAACACTCCAAGTAACTATGCACATTCATACTTCATCAAATCATATACTTACCATCATAGCATATAAGTCATATTCATAACATGTTCATACAATCCTATGCATGTCCTTAAGAGAGCAACCTAGGAACTATCCCATCAAGGTGAACATGTGTAATGCATAGTTAAAGTCCCATACCCTTGCATATGATAGTGCATCTATAAAGTCATCCTATTGAATTATACATCACACAACATCATAGAATGGTTAGCATAGCATAAGACTCATTTATTTAAGATTTTACAACATTCTTACAGTAAGCTTTAGTCTTTATTACCTATCTTAGATTTACATCATATATAGCATTATATTAATACCTCATCATAGGCCGCAAGTAGATATAACCTTAACATAGTCATTTACATGCTTATAACAATAGTAACATCACCTAGATTCACAACTAGAGAAGAAGACTGGGCACAAGTTACACATAAGATGATCATCATAACCACTCCTTCATATAATCATCAATTTGACTTCAAGGCCATGTTCAAAAAATATATAGTGACAATAAAGTAAACACCGCCACCATAAGTGGACCATACCACACAATGCTATACAAGGCTTCATCAATTACATTAATATATAAAAGCAGAGGGATGAGCCATTCTTACCAATTCATCAATCTAACCTTTCTAATCATTAATGCATTATAGAGTAGTATATATATGTACTCAAATCATAAACGAACCTATGTACAAGTCGTCACAAGATCATTATACAACTAGTGCACTATATCACATATATGGTAGAAAGTAGAGTGTTATAGATCATCCAGTAACTTCCCTAGTTTTGCTTATCAACCATCATGTATCGATAATATACATATAGGGAAGTAGATAAATAGATATAAATCAAATCTAAATCATGCTTCATCTACCCTAGAATTAAGATCACATAATGTTCATTATAACATTCAAATTGTAGGCTAGAAGAACCTAGATCAATTCATCCCAAGACTCCTTTTCTTTGATCATCAACAATTCACACCCAAAACTCATTAATATAATCAATATAATGCAGTATTTAAGTACAACATAATCTACATGAAATCCTACTACAATTTACCATAACCTCTAGATCACAGTGAACATGCAACTTTAGACATCAATGGAAAATAGAAGAATCATAGGCTAATCGACATTGATCGACATGAATCACTTATTTACAATTCACCAATAACATCCAAGTAAGGAAGTATATGCAAACATTCACACACAATCGAATTCCACATTAAATCATTAAAACGTCCACATTACAGTGATCACATAAAGGCATGTACTAAACATGTTCAAATCTTTATATATTGATCCAGATGGATCCTTCAACATCAGTTCATCATCAGTTCATGTAAATAACAGTATATATATACAATTCAACATAAGAGAATCACAATTCAACCATTAACAAGCCATGATCACAATGCCCATGCAAGTACTAAATTTATTTAGGGAGGGAACATGGGTTCATCATGCAATTGGATTAATATCATGTTAAGCCAATCCACTAACATCTGATTTAACCATTTTAATCTTTTTGATAAAAAACCCATGGCTAGATTGAAGAAGAATAACTTTGATCATGAAACTTTCTTTGAAAACATTGAGAAAAACTCTTCAAGTGAAAGGTTATTTAGAGATAAAGGATCACCATACCTTTGTCTATTTGAAAACCTATAAAACATGGTGAAGACACCATGAGAATCCAATCTAGAAGTTGTTCTTGAGTTTCAACAACAACGGAGGTTTCTTGAGAGAATTGGTTTTGGAGGGAAGGTTCCATTTGAGTGAATGGGATTGGGATTGGAAATGGGTTGGTCACATTTTAGATTACTTATATACGCCCAAAAATAGGTAAATAAGTCAATTAGAGTCAGTTTAGGACATGGGGTGAATTTCCCATTTACCCCTTAATAAAATAGTGCGCAAGGCACCAGTTGCAGGCCACCATCGACGACACCATCGACGAACAATATGTTAATCGATGGGCCGTCTGTGGATTCCATCGATTGGACCTAGGCCATTTCTTTGGATGATAATTGCACAGGCTAAGTTTCCATCGACGATATCCCACCAACGGTCCGTTGTCCAACCAACCGGGCGTCGTTTGGCTCATCGATTGACACTACCAAGGCAGTGCCTCGACAGCCTTGGGTCCTTCTAGTGGGCCCTTTTATGGGGCCCTTTAGAAGTTGTACCCAGGCGTTTCCAACGTAAATACAAACCTTAACAAGTTTTATACATACCACATCAGTTTTACCCAAAACAAATAAACGTAACACGTCCAAACAGGCTAGGCCCCATCAAGACACACTTGAGCATCTCAAGTGCTAACTTTTGAATGTCATGGACGTTTACCTCCAAACTTCAAGAAACTCCATATAATGCCTATAAACATCATTATAACTCATTTTCAGACTTAATAAGCTCATGACATATAATATATAAAAACACATAGACACATGAGGCACATAGGTGACCAGTTGTAAATGTCGTGGTCGTTCACTGACGTTTGACTTCCAAATAACCTCAAACTTTACACACTGCCTCTAAACCATATTATTATTCATTATAGTACCTTATAACCTTAACACAAAAATGTTAGGATCTAAACACCCTAACTCATTTTGGGGGTCTTACAATGCATACTAAGTAAGACCTTAATCATGTATACACAATAAGACCAACACTATGCATATAATTATAACAAGTATGTTAATACCACACACACACACACACACACACACACACACACACACACACACACATATATATATATATATATACATATATACCTAGAATTCCCTTCAAGAGATACTTGTGCAATGTATAGGTAAAGTCTCATTCCTTACCCACACTAAGCAACATCTCTTAGGTAATCATAGTTAGTGTTCATCTTATTATTTCCATTGTTCATTTAACATTTGGAAAAGTTTGCCTTAATCGACATTAGATCATGTGAGCTAAACATGAAATCTTGTGTCAACCCTTCACACCGAAAGGAGGGCATCCTACTTTCCAACGTAGAACATCTACATCATGATAGCATCTAGGTGGATCCACCTGCTATGATTCCTATAAGGAACACATTTAAGGAACTAGGAGATTTTTTCTAGAAACATTCTTTATGCTAACTAGCATTGTAGTTTCCACCTCATGAGAACATTGGGTGAACCTACCTTCTTTTCGGATGGGACACCTCTCATTATCAAGTTCACTTGGTGCTAAGATCACTTTTCCTTTTTGGAGAGCCTTTAAGTCTTTATTAAACATTTGTTCATAATAAGGCCTTAGGATATTAAACCCTTATATAACATGTATATAGATCATATGTTATATGATGAGAATGTCCTTTCATCAAAATCAACATCATGCGAGAATGTCCATTCACATAATCATAACATAGTCTAGTTTAGAGTAAAAACAAGGAAACCATCCAAGATACTCCATTTACTAGATTGTCATCAACATCTTTCATTCATACATTCATGTGTGTACAAATGATAAATCCTCTCACATAAACACCTTTAGATAAAACATATTCATACTTTATTAGTCATATACTTTTCATGCATACTAAGATAAAAAGATGCATATGAGAATTATTCTTTCTATTGACACCATGAACATATCATACTCATAGGTATGCATGAGATGTGTGCGTACATATTGATATTGATGAAACCTCTCCTCAAAGGATCACAACACCTATACAATATCCCTCAAGTCATGAACAACTCACATATAGAACATTTAGGGACTATAGACCACACACCCACATTACATCATAGACGACAAGAACACAATTCAACATTGAATAGACAACTCCTAACATGAAAAGGATCACACATTCATAGAAGATTACATAGTTAGGGGTCATTCTACAGTAATATTTATCAAAATCAAACATGTAGACCATACCTTACCCTAACACCATCATTCACATTATATCTCACATTATCTATACACCTAAATCATGATACTAAAATTGAGGACTACACTCATAAATTTCATACTCATGATCATCCGACTATGCGTTCACTTTACATCTATTGACCTCAAGGACATTATCACAACATTTATAGATAGACAAGAATGTAAACACTGCCACTATAAGTGAACCAAACCATACAACATCAATTCACATACTATAGACTAGAAGTTAGGTAAACTTACCAATTCTCCAAACCATGATCATCATAGATAAATCCTCAAAAACTAATAGTCAACTAATATAGATAGAAATAACATTAAATAGTACATCACAATCTAAGCATAATTCAATTAACATCTAATAGAGATCACAAGACCCATTTTATAGGTTAAATTGAAAGATTAGGAGATCATAGCTTCTTAAAGAAATTATATTAAAAATCATATTTAACACATTGTTTAAACATCAATTCATTATTAGAATGACTTTGAAACCATTTGACGATGAACTCATGGTTAGACTAGAAATTAGGAATTTTAATCTTAGAAACACATTGGAAAATCTTTGATAGAACTCCTTAGATGAAAGGTTATCTAAAGATACAGGGTAAACATACCTAAATACAAGAAAAGCCCACGAAATTTTGAAAATAATTATGTTGAAACACATCCACTAGCTTGATCTTGAGCTTGATCTCCAATAAAGTTCTAGAGAGAGTTTATTTGAGAGGGAAATGTTTAATTTGAAGAATGAATTCTAATTTGGGGTTTCATGGTATTAAATAACTTAAAATACCCCCAAAATAGGTAAAATAACCGTCCACCATCTATTTAGAACGTGGGGTTAATTTCCCACTTTGTTGTGACTTAACAGTGAAATGTAAATGTCATCGACAGACACCATTGATGGAGCGTCGATTGAACGATTAGTCATCCTTGTGCTCGGTCATCTTGGTAAAAGGCTTATAATTTGGGGGATAATCTCCCACGACTAAGTGTAGATCCACGCCTCTTTTGACGGGGCATCATTTGGTTGAAGGGGCATCGTTTGCAGTTGTGGTCTAAGGTTGTCGTGGCAGCCTTTGGCCAATGCTTGGGTCTACGTTAAGGACCCTTAGGGTTGTACTTGGGGTTCGTACCCCCAACATTTTGACCCTAAACATTACCATATAAATATTAGGGTACCCTTTTATCATTTTAGACCCAAAACAACACTTCAACACAAGACAAACATACAAAGGGACACTAGCACACAAACCACCTTATAAACAAGTTATTAACTCTTAAATCACATGTGAGACTCTAGATTATCCTAGTTCATTTTTAGGGTCCTAATAGTATCATATGGAGTTACTTGGTCATTGTATGATGAACTAGTGGTATGATAGTCTCTGTAAAAATAATTGATAAAATTGATGAAGATTGTTATATTAGATCACAATTTTATACTTTTACATGTCTTAGGACTATATATTAGTGTTACATGTTGAATTAAGTGACAATTTAATTGAATTAATCCCTAAAAAATCATTTTAGGATACATATATGTTGCCCCATATGACATGTCTGTTGCAATGTTTCCAACATATCATGCATATTTTTCCATATATGTCACTTCAAATATGGCTTAATCCATGAATTGAGCGATATAAGAATGGAAAAATGTCAAATTAAACCATATTTTTGTCACATCTAAGGAGTAGCCCTTAGACGTAACCAACATCATCATTCTCTTTGAGGACTAAGACTAGCCTCTTAGTTTACATCATTACATTAATAGGTTAAAATGTAGAAATTTTAAAACTTTCCATTACTTGTGCATTGAGGTTTACATAGATCTCCACATACACATAATATTTATATCGAGTATATATAGACCCTTCGTATAGGAAGATTACTTAGTCTTCTACTTCTGTTGCATATAGAAATATAAAATATGACATAGTCTCAAAAGCATGTCTCATATCATGGGAATACATAAAGTGATTATCCCTCATAGGGGAGTCAACACCTCATGTGGAATTATAGGGTGAAACTTCCTCTATGGAAAGTCAACACCTCCCATTGGTCAAGTTCACTCGGTGCTAAGCTAAAAGTCCCTTTTGGAAATTTCATTAATACCTTTATTAACCATTATATCTTAATGTAGGTCATAGGGTATACCCCTTGTATAATCGTCATCATCATAGCTCAATTAGAATTGCATGAGTATAATCATTTCATTACAATTCATACATATAAGTTTATCACATTTACATAGTCACATCATGTAAAAGCACATGGGTAAATCATCACCATCCTTATAACATTTACATATTATCCAACACCTCATAAACCATAGTTAAGACATTTCAATTCTACATCATATTGACCCTATACATCCTAATACAAGACATACTTCAATACAACATCATCACTTAACCACAAGTAACCATAATTGAAGTAAAGAATAGGGATCACAAGATTTACCAACTCTCCTTCATAATCCATCATCAAGGTCTTACCATAAACCCATTAATTCAACACAATAAGTGTGTAATATCATGACACAACAATTACCAAAATGATAACAAGGCTAATTGAATCACTACATGACAATTCATCACTAGTTCATAGCCTAAGAGAAGAGACACAGGTCAAAGTCATAATCTAGATCAATTACTTAAGAACTAGCATGATAAGAATATAATTTAACCTAATATATTCATAATTTATACAATATCATCATCTAGTAGCAATTCAACTAACAACCAATTCAATTGAACCAACATTATACAATTCATTTCAAGATTATAACCTAGGGTTAAGGGGAATAAGTCATCTTCTACAAACTAAACCAATCCATCAAGAAATAACATAATTGAGTGAAAATAAATGTTAATATATTCATAATATCCAAAATAAATGATAAAAAAGTAACCCATAACATTTATTTCGAAATTGGAAAAGACCCACATGAAAACTCAACTTTTCAAATCAATTTGATGGAACCCTTTGAGGAAAGAGGTCTCAAAGGTGAAAGAGATCCCATAATTTACTAATTAATGAATATTGATGGAGAATTTCAACCCTTTTCAGCCCTTTAACCCACCCCTAGCTTTGCTTTCAATGGAGTTCTTCAACTAGAGAGAGAAAGAAGAGAGAAGGAAGAGAGTTTGGGTTTGTGAATTATGAGAGCTTAGTTTAGTCTAATTAGGTTAGGGTCTTTATATAGGTTGTTAATTAACTTATTTAGACTTCCCTAAACCCCTAAATAATTAATTAACCACCCCTTTAATTGATTTGAGTCAACTAAAATCGAGCAGCAAAACACAGACCTCACAGACGACACCACGATCAACGGATCGTGTGTCCATCGATGGCCAATGTTCCCTTCCGTGCTGCACATCCATCGATGAATTTAGAGACTATGCAAAACAGGAACTTCAAGAATTCGGATATGTTTCCATAGACTGAGGCAATCGATGCCCTGTCGATTGGACCACGAGACGTCTGTGGCATCCGTTGGTGACACTGTCCATTGATAGCTTTTAGTCACTTTTGCAAGGGTCCTCCTCAAAGGCCCTTAGTTGGTCCTTGTGAGTCATGCCCGGACATTTCGAATATGAACTAACTCTAAATACATTTTATATACCCTTCCACCAATTTTTATAATTTTTCGATTCCTAAAAGCTAGTTAAATAGTCTAAGGCACGCTAGCACATCATTGAACTAGTTTCCGGACGTCATGGACGTTTTGACTTCTAAGCCTCATAAATGACTTATATTCATTAAAATTTATCTTAAAACAGTGTCTAAACCTTTTGACATCGTTAGGTTCTAGAAAACGTCTTAAAATTTTGAAGTGTTACAATTTTACTGTTTTGGATCATAATTATGCAATAAAATATGTTATAACACTTGGAACAATGATTCACAAGAGTGTTATATAACTATTATAAGGATTTACTTGGTCATTATATGATGAACTAGTGATATGCTAGTGTTTGTAAAATAATTTCTAGAATTGATGAAAGTTGTTGCATTAGATCATAATTTTGTACTTAAATATGTTGTAAGACTATATATTAGTGTTACGAATTAAATTATGTGACAATTTAATTGAATTAACCCCCAAAAGACCATTTGAAGATATACATATGTTGCCACATATGATATGTTTGTTGAAAATTTTCCAAAAAGAACATGCATATGTTGTTATATATGTCACTTCAAGGATGACTTAATACATAAATTGAGCAATTCAGTAATGGCAAATTGGATGAAATTTTAATATTGTGGATAATAATTAATCAATAAAAATATGTTATAAACTTGAATCAACGATTTATAAGGGTGTTATATAGCTATCATATTGAGTTAGTTGGTCATTGTATGATGAACTAGTGGTTTGGTAATCTTTGTAAAAATAATTGATAGAGTTGATAAATGTTGTTATATTAAATCATAATTTTGTACTTTGACATGTTGTGGGGAACATATTAATTTTAGATGTTGAATTATGTTACAATTTAATTAAATTACCCCAAAAAAATCATTTTAGGATATACATATGTTGCCACATATGACATGTCTGTTGTAATTTTTCTAACAAAACGTACATATGTTTCCATATATGTCACTTCAAGGATGACTTAATCCATAAATTAAGTAATTTGGGAATGGTACAATGTCAAATTGAACCAAATTTTAGTAGTTTGGATCAAAATTAAGCAATAAAATAGGTTATAAGACTTGAAACAATGATTTACAAGGGTGTTATATAACAATCATTTGAGTTACTTGGTCATTGTATGATTAACTAGTGGTATGATGGTCTTCGTAAAAATAATTGATAGAATTTATAAAGATTGCTGAATTAGAAGAAATTTTGTACTTAGACATATTGTAGGACTATATATTAGTGTTAAATATTGAATTATGTGACAATTTAATTAAATTAATCTCCAAAAACCATTTTATGATACACATATGTTGCCACATATGACATATTTATTGCAATTTTCCCAACAGAACGTGCATATGTTGACATAGATGTTACTTCAAGGATTGATTAATCGATAAATTAAGCTTTTTAGAAATGGAAAAATGTCAAAAAAAATTAAAATTAAAAATTATTACAAAATACAAAAATGTCACTTTTTCCCCATTTTGCGAGAAATGTATATATGTTGGCACACATAAGGATTTAATTAATATAGAAGTTTAACTAGTTCATCTATTTCTGAATCATAACTACATAATTTATAACGAAAGTGATAGAATTAATGAACAATGCAACAAATTGGTCTTTCTCCCAACAAATTAGGTTCCAACACCTTCCAAATAAAATAATCGTACAAAATACTTCTTTTGATGATCAACATTACCGATCCTCTCCGATTCTTACTATCCTTCCAACATCAAATATATCAATTTTTCTCCTCGACCCATTCACCACGACTATCAATACCTATAAATAATTTCTCCATTTATTGTACATGAAAAACTTAATGAAAAAACAATTAGTACTAGTGAAGAAATGTGTAAGTCGTATGTTGCTACATATGACTATTTTATGGCAAGATGTAATTCATATGTTGATACATAAAACTGTTATGTTAAGACAAATAAATTACATGTGACAACATGTGTAAGTCAAATGTTGCAACATATGACTATTTTGTGACGAAATGGAAGTCATATGTTGCTACATATAACTGTTCTATTGTGAAAAAAAAATCACATGTGGCAACATGTGTAGGTTATATGTTGTCATATATGGCTATTATGTTGTGAAATACAAATATGTTACTACATTAAAATATAAATCACATGTTGTGACAAAATGTATAAGTCATAGGTTGCAACATATGTCTATTCTGTCGCGAGTAAAATAACCACTCAGTTGCAACATATGTAACCATCTGTTGGAATCACGAATGTGAAATTTTGAAAAAATTGCAGCTATGATGATGAATGATTTCAAAGGACTATCAATTTTACTTATCAAATTGATCGTGTAACCCCAATCACTTATGAAGTAATTTCAATTGATACAAACTGAAATCTGGTCCACTAATTAGATAAGTTAAATCTAATTCAAGAAGAAGAAAATAAGAAGAAGAAGAAAACTCAAGGACTAGCAGCCAAGACCAACAATGTATGACAAGAATAAAAAAAATTAAGGGAACGGGAAGAAGGGCAAGCAAGCAAGCAAGAATGAAGCAGAAAAAATAGAAGAAGAACAAGAAGAACAAGAAGAAGAAGAACAAGAAAAGGAAGGCGACTAGAGGTGGGTGGGTAAAAAGAATCTTTTATTTTCCTTTTTGGTACATCTTCTTGGTGGATTCCCTCCAATTTTTGTTCCCACCAAAATTGGTTGAGTTAGGTTTAAATTATCTACACTTTTACCCTTCATTGATTTCAATTGATTAAACTGTCAACTCAAAATCTTGAGGGAAACTCCACAATCCTTTATCAGTAATCACATAATTGTCACATACACTAAATACTTAAGACTTATGTCAAATCCCTTTTATTTTGACACCTTAATGTCACCTATAATTCAAAGCCCCAATCTAACACTCTCTTTTCTTGATTGTTCTACATTTTACTATTATTTTCGTATTATCTTTATTTTATGAGAATGGAGGTGGAAAAAGAAGTTTTAAGGGAAATTTTAGAACTTTTCAACAAAAATTAAATAATTTTATATTATGACATATCTCAAGAAATAAAATATATAATAAATTTTTAAAAATATCTTCATATTTTTTTGTTTTACATAATTTATCATAAGATATGTTTGACGATATAATTGTCTTGTTAAAATTGAGTAATATTTTTATGTAGCAATTAAATATCATCTTTTCTAATTTTTTGTACATGAAAAATATAGAATGTGATAATTTTATAAAATAACTCCATGTGAAAAAGAATTATGTGAAATTTTCAATAATAAATATTAGTTATAAATTAGATAAGACTGTTAACAAATGTACACCACAACAACATTATTTATTTCTTTTAGAGACAATCCACTTGTCTGAGGTCAAATGTTCATCACTTTTCGTTATTGTTACTTTGTTACTCTAACAAAATTTATAGAAAAACAAAAACAAATTTGAAACAACAATATAATAATATTGTTGACTATTTGAGAAATTCATTCTTCATTAAACTTCAGCTCCGAAGGCCTTTCTAAATGCCTCATAAATGCAACTGTACAACTGTTTCAGATTTATGTATATATAAATGTTGCATCATGAAAGTTCAAGTACATCAAAATGTTGGATTCTAGACTCATGTTAAAAACATATTCTTGAAAATTAAAAAAATTAAAATGAGTCCGACCTAGATAACTCTAACGCTCAACAATGACTTGGGACATGAAGAAGAACAAATCTATAAATCTACATTAGTGGAGGTATTGTTTGAGATGTTGGGTTATGCAAAATTCATGAAGGAAGTAGTCACAAACAAGAGAATCATGGACTTTGAGATGATCAAAGTTTCTCATAAATATAGTTTCATGATGAATAGCAACATGATTATAAAGAAAGAAGATCCGGGGGCATTCACCATCCCATGCACTATCAATATGCTTCAATTGTTAAATATCTATGTTATTTGGGGGTAACTATAAATCTAATGCCTTATGCAATGTATAAACAACTTGGGCTGGGCAAACCAAAATCCACAACAGTGCATTTTCTTATGGCGAATCGATTGATCAAATACCCTGTTGGGATAATCTATGATATATTGGTGAAGGTTGATCGATTCATCTTTCTGGCTGATTTTGTTATTCTTTATTGTGAGACTGATGCTGAAATTTCTATTGTTTTGGGAAGACCATTTTTTTGCAACTGAGAGAGCGCTAGTTGATGTTCAAGGCGGAGAATTAAAGGTCCGGGTGAACGAAGATGAGGTCACCTTTAATGTGTCCAAGTCAATGGAACACGAAAGTGATTTTCATGTGGTTTTGATGATTGATGAACAATGGCTAGTGTGTTCCATTTGATGTATATGGGTAAACCTCTTGAGGTTGTTCTTGCAAGTTATGATGATACTGAATTTCAAGGTTATGATGAAGTGGACCTTCTATGTCGGGATTAGGTGAACACTCAAGGAATACATTGACCCTAGATATTTATCTAACGAATTGAGACGATCCTCTGATCCTACCAAACCATCCACGAATGAGACTCCAAAGCTTGAGTTGAAAGTGCTTCCCGCTTATCTTAGATATGCATTCTTGGGGGAAAGTAACACCTTTTTCGTAATCATTGAAGCTGACTTGCTTGAGTGACAAGTAAAATTACTTCTTGAGGCGTTGATAAGGTAAATAAAGGCTATAGGGTGGACTATCGCTGACATCGTGGGCATTCCACTCGACATTTGCATTTTCAAAATTCATCTTAATAGTGAGTGCAAGTCGAGTGTTGAACATCAAAGGAGATTGAACCCACTAATGCAGGATGTGGTAAAAAAGAGATAATAAAGTGGTTGGATGTAGGTGTGATTTACCATATTGAGGATAGAAAATGGGTGAGTCCAGTGTAATATGTACCAAAAAAGGGTGGAATCACTGCCTCAAATGAAAAAAAGGAACTTGTTTTTATGACTTTCATGGATCAAATGCTCGATCAACTTCAGAACGTTGATGGTATTACTTTTTGGATGGTTATTTCGGGTATAATCAAATATGTATTACACGGGAAGATCAGGAGAAAACTACTGTCGCTTGTCCATATGGGACTGTTGCTTTCAAAAGGATGCCTTTCATGTTGGGAAATTCCCTAACAACGTTTCAAAGTTGCATATTGTCTATTTTCGCTGACATGGTGGAAAATTCAAAGGATGTCTTCATGGATGATAATTTAGATAAATGATTAGAACACCTTGGGCAAACCTTTCAAATATGTGTGGAAACCAATCTAGTTTTAATTTGGGAGAAATGCAACATCTTGGTTGGGGGAGGTATAGTTTTGGGTCAAAAAGAGATCTCAACAGGGATTGGAAGTTGAGAATTCAAAGATTGAGGTAATTTAGAAGCTACCACCACCAATTTTGGTAAAAGTTATTCAAAGTTTTTTGGGGCATTCCGGGTTCTATTGGAGATTCATCAAAGACTTCTCAAAAATTGCACTCCCATTGGCAAGCTATTGGAGAAGGAGGCGAAATTTGTTTTTGAAGACGCATGTATGGCAACCTTTAAGTTTTTGAAAGTGAAATTAATCTCTACCCTTGTTTTTATTAGCCCAGATTGGTCAAACACGTTTAAAGTAACATGTGATGTAAGTGTGGCTTCATTAGATGATATTTTGGGACAAAAGCAAGATGCAAGTGGATCTTCATTAGGTGATATTTTTGGACAAAATCAAAGTAAACTATTGTATCTTATTTATTATTTATGTGAAACATTGAATGGTGCTCAACGAAACTACACTATTATGGAGCAAAAATTACTTGTGGTGGTATATGCATTTGAGAGATTTTGGTCATATTTGCTAGGCACCAAAGTGGTAGTTGACACTGATCATGCAAATTTGCGGTACTTAATGGAAAATAAAGATGCTAAGACATAGTTGATAAGATGGGTGTTATTATTGGAAGAATTCAATTTTAAAGTTAAGGATAAAAGAGGTTGCAAAAATTAGGTGGTCGATCATCTATCAAGGTTGGAGGGAAGATATAAAGATGAGCTTGAGCTAAACAGAAACGATTCATTCCCAGATAAGAAACTATTCAAGAACACTCCTATGCCGACGCCTTGGTATGCCAATTTTTCTAACTATGTGATATGTGGGCTAATGCCAAAAGACGTGAAATTCAATCAAAAAAGCAGTTCTTGTTCGATGTCAAAAAATATTTCTAGGATAAAGCATATCTATTCACAAAATGTGCAGAACATATTTATTGATGATGTGTGCTAGAAGAGGAAGTCTATAAAATCCTGAATGCTTGTCTTGCTTCGCCGGTTGGTGGCCATTATAGTGGTGTGCGAACAACCACTAAAATTCTTCAAAGTAGTTACTACTGAACATCTCTCTACAATCGAGCTCATGAATTTGTCAATAAATACATACAGTGCAAAAAAAAAAGTGGAGTGTCCAAAAGGCATGAGTTGCCACTTAAGCCAATTCTGGAAGTCAAGTTATCCTATGTATGGGGAATAGATTTCATGGGGCCATTTGTCAGCTCGTTTAGAAATGAGTACATTTTGGTGTCTGTGGATTATTTTTGTAAATGGGTGGAAGAGTGTTGTTAAAAAATGAAGGGAAGAGTGTTGTTCAATCGATTGTTTGCATCCACATTGAGTAAATACGAAGTGAAACATAAAGTGGAAACACAATATCATCCTCAAATGAGTGTCCAAGTCGAGGTTTTGAATTGCGAGATCAAGAGTATCTTCGCTAAGACCGTGAATGAAAATATGATTGATTGGTCTTTAAAGCTAGATGATTCTCTTTGGGCGTATCACACCGCTTACAAGACACCAATTGGCATGTCCCAATATCAGATGGTTTTTGTAAAATCTTATCACCTACCTATTGAACTTGAACATAAAGCATTATGGGCATTAAAGACATTAAATCTGGATTGGGTAAATTCTTTGAAAGAGAGAGGGGATCAACTAAATGAAATGGATGAATTCAGGTTTAGGGCTTATGAAATTTCAACTCTCTACAAGGAGAAAATGAATAAATGACGTGACTCTAAGATCCTTAGGAGAGAATTATGAGTTGGAGACTTTGTGTTGCTGTATAATTCTCGATTGAGACTCTTTCACGGAAAGATCAAGTTGAAGTGGTCCGATCCACTTAAAGCAATGTGTGTAGTCACGAATAAGGATATTGAAGTTGAAGGTAAGGAGGGTCTAACTTTCAAGGTGAATGGGCAGCATTTGAAACTTTATTTTAGAGAGTGCCATGAGGTTTTAGTTATTGAAGCGGTGTATTTGGAAGATGTTTGAGGGCATTTCCATGTCGTCCCACATGCTAAATAAGGCGCTTCTTGGGATTCAATCCCAGCTTTTGTTGTTTTTGAACAATGGATACTGGTTGTGCAGGTTGAAAAGCAACATCATTGGAAAGTGGCAGTTAGGCGAGTTAACAGTCCAGTCCCTGAATCGCTGAATAGGTCAACAGTCTCAACTTGGAACATCATTGGAACCACCTAACTTTATGGTTAAGGGTTTATAAAACTCAAAAAGCTAAAATCTCAGTCGACAACATGTTGAATTCGTCGACGAGCCCGACTTTGTTCGCCGTTTGAACCCCTCAAATTTCTAGGAGTTCTGTAAAAATTGATCATTAATCAAAGATATTTGGTGAGACCAAATTTCACCTCCTTTTATACTTAATTGGAAAGCTAGAGTCCTGGATATTTTGGCAATCAACTCACAATATGCGGTTAACTGAATCTATTGGCGCAATTCGCCAAATGGACAACTAGTGAAGAATTTTTCCAACCCTAACCTTTTCATTCCTTACTATTGCATGTCTATCTTTATTTTGTGCCTATTTATTTATTTTCCATATTTATGATGTTTTAGGTTGGGTGGAATTTAATTAATGTTTGATTATTGTTAGGATTAATACTGATGACTTGAATAGTGATCTTAATTGAATGACTTGAATGTGCGGATACTATTAAGCAAACTAAGTTTTATAGGAAATATGTTAACTTTTAGTATCTCATTGGGACTACCCGATTTTCTAATGAGTCTGTTGTGATGAGCATTGCACTCTAGGTAGAAAGTGTAATGTCTTGTTTGATGTTAGTAACGAAGCCTTGTCTAGTGAGGTTATCTTGGACATTGTATTTGATGACATCTAGATATTTCCCTATTAGTCATAATGATTGAGTGAAGCGAACAATCATCTTAGGCAAGGAATTTTTGAAGAATGAACCAAGTTGACAATATACCTTTTTTGTGGCCACCCTTGTAGAAGTGTGAATCTTATTTTGGCACCCATTGTGACAATCCTTTTCTTGGAACAAACTTGAAAAACTATGACATATTTATCAATTCACCCATAATTTTCATGATGTTTGGTTTGTTTGGATAGACAACTAGGAAAAAAACCTATGATGGGGGTGTGGTGAAAAAGAAGGAACATTATGAAGTGTGAATAATTCCCCCCCATTGATCGATTGTTTTGAAAAAGATGGAACCTTCCATGTAAAAAAATAGAAAAAGGAAATTAAATAAATTAAAGGAAAATGAATGGAAAACAGAAGAAGTTTGTGAAATAAAGTAGTAAAAATTGCAAAAGAAATGTGGCATCCACTAGTTCATATGAAATTGAATAGCGAGGTGGAGTTTGAACATGTTTGAATGTGAAAGAGAAGGAGAAAGAGTGATTTTCAAGACATCTTCATGAAGGTTAGAAGCCACTAAGCCTAAATGATGACATTATACTCAGACCCATTACAAGCCTTAAAAAGACGTTTGTGACGTTTAGCGAGTTAAAACAAATGTTGGTAGGAAAATAAGGGCAAGCCTATAGGTGAAGTAATACATATGTTCGTCTTTTTGAGCGCTAGAATTATATGAGATTTCACGATTTAAATTGTTGAAACATTTTGTGGAAATATGGAATTATCTTTGTTGTGAGGTCATTGAGTACCTTTGTTGAGATTGAACTTGCCTTTTAATCAAGTACTATGAACTTGAGTACCCATGATAATGGTGAGTCACAATTTGAATCATTGAGTGCACAATTGAGTGTTGTATGTGTAGTGTGAACCTTGTGTGTGAATTCATGTTGAATCTTGAGCAGTACTGTTTGTAGACATCCTTGTTGAACCAATTGTTCTCAAGTTTTACTTGAGCACAAGCAAAATTTTAAGTTGGGGGTGTTGACGAGTCTAAGATTTGGACTCATTTAGGGCTTAATTTTAATAGTTTTACTCTTCTCAAATGCCTCATTTTTGCTACGAATTGATGATAAAGAAATAATTTTATGGTATGTGAGATAAGGATCAAGTCAAGGACACTAACAGACAAAAATGTGCAAAACAAGCTAAAGAAGTGGAGAAAAACGATTCTGGTGATCGCCAAGCCTTTAGGTGAACTAATGAGCTCTTTTGCTCTCCAAAAGTTCGCATATTCCAACCCAGAGGAAGAACCAATTTGGATACATGAGTAGGGGGTCGAATAATAACGGGATGACTCTTTGAAGGCAACCTTGATTGCCCAAAGTTACAAGATTCTCAATGTAGTTCCGACCAAATTGGCGATCCAAAGGAGAAAAGGGCGCATCACCGGATCCTTCGGTGAACCCAACTTTGACAGACTAAAGTTATAATTCATATTAGATGAATACTCAAAATAGAAGGGCGATGGACAGTACAGATAGGCGAGTCGCTGATTAGTTGGCAAAGCCCGACTTTCACTACCGATTTTCCCAAAAAGCCACTAAATCAGTATAAATTGATCTTTTGAAGAGACAAAAGACATTCAGAAAAACATTGAGAAACTCTTACCCAGCACTAAAAGCATCATTCTTGTGGAATTTTTAAGCTTTTAAGAAGAGTTCACATAAATTTAATTTTGGTTTTTGAATTTCACCATTTCGGAACATCGTAAAGGGTTGGAAAATATTACCTCGATGATGGCTAATCTAGTTGGTAACTATTTTTACCTTTTAATGAATTTAGATAAAACCCCAAATCTTGGGTGTGATTATGTGATTATGAACTGAATTAGCTTACGAGTATTGTTAATTACTGATTTAAATGCATAATTGAAGTGGTTTTAATCATTAGTTGTGTTTTAATATATTAATGGTCATTATAAATGGAATCTTAATTTTGAGTTCTTAGCTTGCACTAGAGAGATGTTGTGGAACGAAAGCTTTTTATTAATGATTTATACGTATTGGATTGATATGGGTTTAACTCGATAGAGTGAAACCTAAAATAAATCTTATCCATCTAGCTTGAGAGAGTGGATGTGTAACTCTTCAGAAATTTCATGAATTAGACTAGAGCTTAATCTTTTGAATAATGTTTAAAATTATGTTTCTAGACTTATATTAAAATTATGTTTCTAGACTTATATAAAAATTATGTTTCTATACTTATATTAATTTAATAAGTTCATTTAGAAAAGGTTAGAGCAAAAACGACAAAGAAAGACATTGAAACTAGCTAATTTGAACAAGTTGACGTCCCTATGTTTGGTAAAGGTTTCAAAGTGTTAAATGATGTCTTAAATTAGTAAAAATACTTTGCATAGGTATTATGCATTACAAAGGGTACAAACGTCTGGTAACGGCACCCCAAGGACCACCCGAAGGTTCCTTGGGAAGGACCCAAACTTGGGCGAGCATGCTGAAATTAGGAAGAATTGAGGGGCTGCTGCGCAATGCGCAACCCTCACACAATGTATAGACTCAAGATTTGAGAGGAAGACCCAGTGCCTTGACCCAAAAATTCAGAAAAAAGAAAGGGAATTGTCCCTGCAACATGCAACCACTTCCCAGATTCGTTGAAGTCATATTTTTGGTAATTTAACTTCATAAAAAGACCCATTTAAGTGAAGGGTCTTTTCAGTATCTTATAGGACTACTATTTATTGATTTTAGGTAAGCTTAGACCATTTTATACACACTAAATCAGATTAAATCTAATTTATCTCATCTCTCTCAAGAACACTCACTTTTCCAAACTCCATTGAAGAACAAGAAAAGATTAAGGAAGTAGACGAAGACTTCAAGATTTCCATTCAATTTTCATGCAATATTCGTCAATAAGGTATGTATTTTTCACTCTTTGGATTCCTTTCCCAAAGAGGTCCTTTTCCACAACGGGTTTTCTTCCTAACTCAAGATTTATGACTATTGATGAAAAACTATGATTTTCTATGGTTAACTAAGTATGTAACACCTTGAAAATCCAAGACTCATTGTAAGTCCTAACATAGGTATCATAAAGTCTAAACACTGTTTCTAAGTTCATTTTTAATGAACATAGGTCATTTAGAAGGTTTAAGGACCAAAACAACCAAAAACGTCCGGGAAGTTGGTTCAAAGGGATATTATTGTGCCTTATGCTTTTGACTAAATTTTAGGAGCCAGAAATGTACGAAAATGGGCGGAAAGGTAGCTCACGGGTGTTTCAGTTGTTCCATTATTGAAACGTATGGGTACGACTCCCCAAGGACCAACTGAAGGCCCTTAAGGAGGACCCCTGCAGTTTGATGCAGCACTGCCTGGGAGTGTGCGTCAATGGGAAAGACGACGGTACGTGTGTGGCTTGATGAGGTGTCAAGGCCGCCATCATCCCACACTTAGAAAGATTCGTGAAGGCTTTTGATAACTTAGCTACTGTTACACGCGACAAAAGGGGGTTGACGGGGCGTCGAGGCCACCGTCATCCCATACTTAGAAAATATCTGAGGAATCCCTCACCTGCAAAGTCTCTGACCGAGATGACGGAGTGCACGACACAGGGGGGGTTGTCCGTCGACTCACCAACGGACCGTCGATCGTGGTCTCGTCTGTAAGGGTCGAGTTTCACTGTTATATTTTAAATGGTTTCATTTAATTAGTTAAGTGGTTTAAGGGTTAGTTAGTGATTATAGGGAGATAAATTATGTTAATTAATCCCCTCTATAAATACCCGTAGACCTCATTAACCTAAAGACATCTCTCAAAATAAACTCTCTTCCTTGTCTCTTATTTCTCTCTTTACATAAACTCATAATTGAAGGTTAGCAAGAACTAGGGTTCAGGGGCTGAAAAAAAAGGGTTGATTCTTCATCAAATTATTGAGAAACTTTAAGGTATGGGTTCTATTCACCTTTGAGATTCTTTCCTCAAAGGGTTCCTTCTAAATAGATTTTAGAAAAGTTGAGTTTTCTTATGGGTTCCATTCAATTATGAAATTGAAGTCATGGATTGAGTTGTTGATGAATTGTTAGGGTTATATTGAGTAGATTTACATGTAATTAAACTTTTTCATGATAACTGTTGATGGTTTGGTCTAATTGAAGAATATGATCCTCTATCCCTAACCCTAGGTAGGGATATTTACCTATGTTGTATGGTGATCATTCAATTGTGTTAGTTGTAGATTTACTATCCTATGGTGCTATTATGATTAAAGTTATGAATTATAATGTGAAATTAGCCTATATACCTTGTCTCAAGTTGTGATCTAAAGATCGTGTTATAGAGATGTAATTGGCCTTGTTATTCTATTGGTTATCATTGTGCGATGATGATACTCCCCATGTTGGGTTGAGTTATTGGTTGATGGTAAGACCTTGATGATAGACTATGAGAAATACTTGGTACGTCTTAGAATCTCTATCTTTACTTCTAATTTTGATTAATTTTTGTTGAGCCATGATATTACATTGAAGTATGCCTTATACTAGGATTATAGGGTGGTATGATGTTGAATTGAAATGTCTTGACTATGTTTTGAGCTTGATTAAGTTGTTTGTGCTATAAAGATGGTGAAAACTATCAATGAGACTTAATATGTTATGAAATGCTAAAGTCTTAACCTCACTTATATGAATTGTGATGAAAAGACTTATACCCATACAAATCTTTTTGAGATATTAATGATGATGATTATACAAGGGGTAGACCGTATGACCTAAATTAAGTCATGATTAATAATTAAAGGCTTAAAGACATTTCAAAAAGGGACCCTGGCTTAGCTCCGAGTGAACTTGATAGAGAAGTGTCCTTTCCCACATAGGGAAGGTAGGAACACTACATTACTCTTGAGATTGGAGACTATAATGCATGACACATAAAGAAGGTCCCATCTAAATCTCATAGTTCTTGAACTATATTGCCCCATAGGAATACTAGCTAGTGGATCCACATAGTTGCTATGTTTTATGTTTTAGTACTACCTTGGCAAGTAGTCCGCCTTCTTTCGGTGTAGGATTTTATGAAACTAGATTTCACACTAGCACATGTGGTCTATGTCAGTTAGGGAAAGATGCTCAAAAAAGGTAAAACGAATTAAAGGACTTGAACTCTAACTTGCATAACCTAAGGGGTCTAGCTTAGTCTAGGTAGGGGTATGAGACTCTACCTAGACATTGCACTTGTAAGCCTTGAGGGGAATCTTAGGAGGAGGTTCTTATATGTTTATGTTAGGATAATATATGATGTATATATGATGACCATATCATATTACTGATACTATATGTTGATTAGTTCATTTATTTATATCCCTTGGATTATAATGATAATATACGATCAAATGCAAGCCAAATGCCATGATAAGTAAACTTGGACTTTGGTCATGTTTTCTTGTTGAGGATACTTGGATGAGTAAGGATATGAGGCTGTGGTTGGTCATTGCACTTATTGACTTGATAAGGACTTGTGAGTAGTTGTCTTGCTTATTATGATATATTGAACTCTTATTCATTATTGTGATATCACTCCTTGATGTTAGGATTGTAGTAAATCATGGTTTCAACTGTGTTGAGATAAGTATTAGTGGTTGAGATAGTAAGCATGTTTGGTTGATTAATATAACTTATTTCATTAAGCCCTAAAAGGGGTAAAATGGCATACTTTGATAAAAAAATCCCTTTTTGCATGTTTTGCTTGTGTATGTGCATAAGATCTCATACTTAGTACATGTGGAGTACTAACCCCGTTTTATTCCCTTGTCCCAAAAATTTTAGGTTCCGGTTGTTGAAGAATTTGTAAGGCGATATTGTTGAAGTCTTGGATTCTTCCTTTAATCCAAGTGGGGTAGGTCCTCAACTTTCGAGGGAAATGCCATCTTCCAGCTTTGGATTTTGTTATTAGCTTATCATCTCTATCATTTCTTTCCTTGTTATTTGAATATTGTACTTTGGTATGACCTATACATGGTCTTGTTGAATTTATGTAAGGGCTATGCCCATATTGTGATGTCCGTTTAGATGGTATGAGACAAGACAATCGTTGATACCATTTCTATATTTCTCTCTCTCTCTCTCTCTCTCTCTATATATATATATATATATATATATATATATATATATATATATATATATAAATATGCACTAAAAGTATAAGGCTATGTAACCTTCCTATATGAAGGGTCTATGTATACTCGATATGAATATATATTATGTGTATGTAGAGGTCTATGTAAACCCCCAAGTACAGAAAATAAATGTTTTAAATTTTTCCACATTTCTCAACCCACGAATGTAATGACATGAAACTAAGAGAATAGTCTTAGTCCTTCAAAAGAACATGGACGCCGGTTACGTCTAGGGGGTAAACCCGGATGTGAAAAACTTATCAGAGCATGAGGTTGAATACCATTGAGTTATATCTCTCTCTCTACCACGTGTATGTAGGTTTGTATTCATAATTGTGAATAGTGCCACACTTATGAGTAGGAACCTATATGATGCTTAGGAATCACTCTTGTTCTTGGATCTCTTATATCCTGCCAATAGAGAATACTTATGGTGTGCTTTTGCATCTAATCATAGTGTTGTGCTTATAGGAAGCATAAACACTCGAAGGAATGCGGCTCGAAGACTTAAGGAGGAAGTTGCTAATGCAGGAGATCCTCTCCATGATGAGCAAGTTCCTCCACTTGAGGAGAATGCTAATGTTGATCAAGACCCGGCTAACCATCCATCTATGATGGAGGCGGAAAT
The DNA here is from genome assembly GCA_027704765.1 of Solanum habrochaites. NCBI lineage: Eukaryota > Viridiplantae > Streptophyta > Magnoliopsida > Solanales > Solanaceae > Solanum > Solanum habrochaites. The sequence goes on from JAKWJA010002497.1 coordinate 27,005,050, forward strand.
GAGGGATATTCTTCCTCAAATGGACCAAGCCATGACTACTCAAGCAAAAGACGCAACGGTTCAAGCCCAATCCATGACGGCTCAATCCAATCGGGATGTTGCTCCTCATCCTCATCAACAAGTCACCACTATGACTTCTCTTCTAAGGGACTTCACTCGGATGAACCCTTGTACTTTCTATGGGTCTAAGGTTGATGAAGACCCCCAAGAATTTATTGATGAGGTCTACAAGGTGCTATATGCTATGGCGGTGACTTAAAGTGAGAAGGCCGAATTGACCTCATATCTACCCAAGGATGTGTATCAATATTAGTATGTGTAATGGAGGGACAATAGGCCATTGAGGCATAGTCCGGTGACTTGGGAGATTTTTAATGCGGCTTTTCTAGATTAGTGACTTTTCTTGGGCACATAATTTCTAGTGAGGGAGCTGAAGTAGACCCAAGGAAAATGGAAGCGGTGAAAAACTGGCCTAGACCTTTGACTCCGACTGACATCAAGAGTTTCTTGGGTTTAGCGGGTTACTATCAGAGGTTCGTGGATGGTTTCACTTCCATTGCATCTCCTTTGAATACTTTGACCCTAAAGAGTAAAAAAATTTAGTAGTCAGAGGCATGTGAGAAGATTCAAATTGTTGAAAGATAGGTTTACTTCCGCTCCGGTGTTGACCTTAATCGAGGGTACAAAGGGTTTTGTGGTGTATTGTGACACATCCCGAGTGAATTCGGGGTGTGTGCTTATGCAAAATAGGAAGGTGATAGCTTATGCCTCTAGGAAACTAAAGGTACATGAGAGGAATTACCCCACTCATGACCTTGAATAAGCGGTCGTGGTGTTTGCTTTAAAATTTTGGAGGCATTATTTTTATGGGGTTTATGTGGATGTTATTACCGATCATAAGAGTCTCAAATATGTGTTTACCCAAAAGGATTCAAATTTTCGACAAAGAACGTGGCTTGAGTTTTTGAAAGATTATGATACGAGTGTCCTTTATCACCCCGACAAGGCTAATGTAGTTGCGAATGTCTTAAGTCAGAAGACTATCGGTAGTGTATCCTATGTTGATGAAGCCAAAAAGGACCTATAAAGGGAAGTGGATAGGTTGTCTAGGTTGGGGGTGGTTGGAGAGTGCTCCGAATGGGGGTGCCATAGTTCATTATAACTCCGAGTCATCTTTAGTGGTTGAGGTGGCCTTGATATAGTTGAAAGAATCGGTTCTTGGCAAGTTGACTAAATCATTCTCCCTGGGGGGATGGTGTGTTAAAGTACCAAGGGAGATTATGTATTCCCGATGTAGATGGGTTGAGGGTTCGAATCTTAGAGGAAGCACATAGGTCCCGCTACTCAATTCATCTTGGGTCGACAAGAATGTAACATGACCTAAGGGAAATATATTGGTGGGAAGGTCTAAAAAGGTACATATAGGAATTTATCGCTAAGTGTCCGAATGGCCAACAAGTAAAGGCTGAACACGTAAAGCCGGGTGGATTACTACAAGAGATCAAAATTCCAACTTGGAAGTGTGAATAAATCAATATGGACTTTGTATTAGGTTTACCCCAGACCCAAAAGTCCTATGATTCCATATGGGTGGTTGTGGATCGATTGACTAAATCCGCTCACTTTATCTCCGTCAAGTCTTCATATCGTGTAGAGGATTATGCAAGAATCTTCCTAGATGAGATTGTGTGTTGCCATGGCATTCCATTATCCATTATATAGGATCGGGGCGTATAATTCATATCTAGATTTTGGAGGTCGCTCCAAAAAGGGTTAGGTACTACGGTGAAGTTGAGCACCACTTTTCATCCCCAAATAGATGGTCAACCGGAGCGTACGATACAAACCCTTGAAGATATGCTTAGAGCATGCATTATTGATTTTAAAGGGAGTTGGAATAGGCATTTACCTTTAGTGGAGTTTGCCGAGAACAACAATTCTCATTCATCCATTTCCATAGATCCCTGTGAAGCCTTGTAGTGTAGAAGGTGTAAAATGTCCTATTGGATGGTTTGAAGTGGGTGATCCATCACTTCTTGGTCCTGAGTTGATTTATAAGACTCTATAAAAGGTTCATATCATAAGGAACTGGTTGAAAATGGCCTATAGTCGGCAAAGGTCTTATGCCGATTATAGGAAAAGGGATTTAGAGTTCGAAGAAGGTAATAAGGTGTATTTAAAATTTTCACCAATGAAAGGGGTGGTTAGGTTTGGCAAGAAAGGAAAATTGTGTCCTTTTTATGTGTGTCCCTATGAAATCTTGCAAAGGGTTTGTAAGATTGCCTATGAATTGAAACTTCCTAGTGAAATGGCTTCGGTTCATCCCCTTTTCCATGTTTCTATGTTGAAAAAGTGTATCGGTGACCTCGAGTCTATTCTTCCTAATTAGGGTCTTGGTGTCAAGGATAACCTCTCTTATGAGGAAATCTCGGTTCAAATTCTTGATAGGCGAGTCAAAATGTTGAGGAATAAAGATGTGGTATCCGTAAAAGTGTTATGGAAAAATCAATTAGTTGAGGGTTCTACATGGGAGGCCGAGGCCGATATAAAGTCCCGTTATCCTTATCTTTTTGAGAATTAAGGTTAGCCATTCATTTTAATTATATAATCATGACAAAGAATTTATGAATTCTTGATTTTTTTGTTAAGTGTTGCAAAAATGGCATTTTTGAAAACCTCACAGTAAGTTTTACAGTGAAGTCACTATAGTATTGCTATAAAAAACTTCAAATTTTGCTTTTTGCTTACTTTGATTTTATGTTGTGCATTTTGATAGGGTGAGTCTTCATGAAATGATAGGTAGCACGTAGTTAAAGTGAACTTTGTGCTAACTGACCCATATGATTAATGTTGAGCTCATAAGTGTAGTGACAAGTAATTGCCACATGATGAAGTGTTTTGAGCGTTAGGTGTGGTAATATGAGTTTTGATATTTGCCTTGTTGAAGTTACATGATTTATGTTAAATGGATATTGTTGATTGGTTTGGCTTCTAGTCTTGAGTCTACTCCTTCCTTCAAAGGAATTTTATGTCTTTCATGGACGAATGTTCATAAGGGGGGGATAATGTAACACCTTGAAAATCCAAGACTCATCGTAAAGCCTAACATAGGTGTCATAAAGTCTAAAAACTGTTTCTAATTCCATTTTTAATGAATATAGGTCATTTAAGAGGTTTAAGAACCAAAACAACCAAACACGTCCGGGAAGTTGGTTGAAAGGGATGTTAGTGTGCCTTAGCCTTTTGACTACTTTTTAGAAGTTGGAAATGTACGAAATCGGGTGGAATGGTAGCTAACGGGTGTTTGAGTCGTTTCATTATTGAAACGTCTGGGTACGACTCCCCAAGGACCAACCAAAGGCCCTTGAGGAGGACCCCTGCAGTTTGATACATCAATGAATGGCAGTGTACGTCGATGGGACAGATGAAAACCCGTGTGTGGATCGATAGGTAATAGAGGCCACCGCCGTCCCACACTTAGAAAGATTCTTGAATGATTTTTCTTACCTATCAACAGTTACACGTGACGGAAGAGGGTTGAAGGGGCGTCAGTGGCTCGACAGGGCGTCAAGGCCACCGTCATCCAACACTCCGAAAATATTTGAGTATGCCCTCGCCTGAAAATCCTCTGATCGAGACGATGGAGTGTAGGACGGAGGGGGGGGGGTTGTCCGTCAACTCACTGACGGACCGTCGATCAGAGTCTCATCGGTGAGGGTCGAGTTTCACTATTAAATTTTAAATAGTTTCATTTAATTTATTAAGTTGTTTAAGGGTTAGTTAGGGATTATAGGGTGATAAATTATGTTAATTAATTCCCTCTATAAATACCCTTAGATCTCATTAACCTAAAGACATCTCACAAAATAAACTCTCTTCCTTCTCTCTTATTTGTCTCTCTACATGAACTCACTATTGAAGGCTAGCAAGAACTAGGGTTTGGAGGCTGAAAACAAAGGGTGGATTCTTCATCAAATTATTGAGAAACATTAAGGTATGGGTTCTATTCACCTTTGAGATTCTTTCCTCAAAGGGTTCCTTCAAAATAGATTTCAAAAAAGTTGGGTTTTCTTTTAGGTTCCATTCAATTACGAAATTGAAGTCATGAATTGAGTTGTTAATGAATTCTTAGGGTTATATTGAGTATATTTACATGTAATTCAACTTGTTTATCATAATTGTTGATGGTTTGATCTAATTGAAGAATATGATCCTCTATCCCTAACCCTAGGTAGTGATCTTGACCTATGTTGTATGGTGATCATTCAATTGAGTTGGTTGTATATTTACTATCATATGGTGCTATTATGATTATATTAAGATTAATTATAGGCCTATCATGCTAGTTATTGATATGTGATTAAGGTTATAAATTATAATGTGAAAATTAGCCTACATACCTTGACTCAAGTTGTGATCTAAAGATGAATTTTGTTATAGAGATGTAATTGTCCTTGTTATTATATTGGTTATCATTGTGTGATGATGTTACTCTCCAAGTTGGGTTGAGTTATTGGTTGATGGTAAGACCTTGATGATAGACTATGAGAAAGACTTGGTACGTCTTAGAATCTCTATCTTTACTTCCAGTTGTAATTAATTTTTGTTGCGACATGATATTACATTGGAGTATGCCTTATACTAGGATTATAGGGTGGTATGATGTTGAATTGAAATGTCTTGACTATGTTGTGAGCTTGATTAAGTTGTATGTGCTATAAAGATGGTGAAAAATATCACTAAGCCTTAATATGTTATGAAATGCTAAAGTCTTAACCTCACTTATATGAATTGTGATGAAAAGACTTATACTCATACAAATCTTTTTGAGGTATTGATGATGATGATTATACAAGGGGTAGACCGTATGACCTAAATTAAGTCATGATTAATCATTAAATGCTTAAAGACATTTCAAAAAGGGACTCTAGCTTAGCGCCGAGTTAACTAGATAGAGAAGTGTCCTTTCCTACATAGGAAAGGTAGGAACACTACATTACTCTTGAGATTGGAGACTATAATGCATGACGCATGAAGAGGGTCCCAACTAAATCTCCTAAATCTTGAACTATATTGCCCCCATAGGAATACTAGCTAGTCGATTCACTTAGTTGCTATGTTTTATGTTTTTGTACTACCTTGTCTAGTAGTATGCCTTTTTTCGGTCTGGTTTTTATGACACCGGATTCCACACTAGCTCATGTGGTGTTTGTTGGTTAGGGCAATGTGTTCCCATAAGGTAAAATGAATTAAAGGACTTGAACTCTAACTTGGATAATGGAAGGGGTCTAGGTTACTCTAGGTAGGGGTATGAGACTCTACCTAAACATTGCACTAGTTAACCTTGAGGGGATTCTTAGGATGATATTCTTATATGTTTATGTTTGGATAATATATGATGTATATATGATGACCATGTCATATTGTTGATACTATATGTTGATTAGTTTATTTATTAATATGCCTTAGATTATAATGATATTATACGATGAAATGCAAGACTAAATGCCAAGATATGTAAAGTTTGACATTGGTCATGTTTTCTTGTTGAGGATACTTGATTGAGTAATGTTATGGGGATTTTCTTGGTTATTGCACTTGTCAACTTTATAAAAACTTGTGAGTAGTTGTCTAGGTTATTATGATATGTTTAAAACTTATTCATTCTTGTGATATTATTCCTTGATGTTAGGGTTGTACTAAATCATGGTTTCAAGTGTATTGGGATAAGTACTAGTGGTTGAGATAGTAAGCATGTTTGGTTGATTAATATGACTTAGTTGACTTTGCTTTAAGCCCTTAAAGGGGTAGAATGACATGTTTTGATAACTAGTCCCTTTTTGCATGTTTTGGATGTGTATGTGTATAAGATCTTATACTTAGTACATGTGGAATACTAACCCCATTTTCTTTGCTTTTCCCAAACATTTTAGGTTTCAGTCGTTGAAGAATTTTGAAGGCGATATTGTTGAAGGCTTGGATTCTTCCTTTAATCCAAGTGGGGTAGGTCCTCAACTTTCGAAGGCAATGCAATCTTCTAGCTTTGGACATATTTATGAGTTGATTGACTCTATCATTTCTTTCCTTTTTATTTGAATATTGTACTTTCGTGTGACCTATACATGGTCTTATTGTGTGTGTGTTTGTGTGTGTGTGCGCACTAAAAGTAGAAGGCTATGTAACCTTCCTATATGAAGTGTCTATGTATACTCGATATGATTATATGTTATGTGTATGTAGAGGTCTATGTAAACCTCAGAGTGGAGAAAATAAAAGTTATAAATTTTTCCACATTTTTCAACCTATGAATGTAATGACATGAAACTAAGAGGCTAGTCTTAGTCCTTCAAAAGGACATCGATGCCAGTAACGTCTAGGGGGTAAACCCAGATGTGACAAAGTATGTATTATTGGGTATTTGACTTGTATTGTATGAATTTCATGTACAACATGTTCTCTCTCTAAATAATGGTTTTGATTGGGTTATATCTACTACTTGATATCATAAAAACGTTGGGATTGGAACTATGTCTTGAATGAACTTCTTAATGACCCTTTACCTTGTCCTTAACGACAAATCAGTCTTGTATATGAGTTGAAGAGTTGGTATTGGTTATTACATTGAGTATTTCATTATGTGGTTGTATGAGTGTTGTACTTTCAACATAAGTTCTTGCAAGCAAGAGGTAAGTCTTCTAAAGTCGTAATTGTTCATTATGTTCATGTTAGCCTATAAATGATGTTACAATGCTATTGAAAAATGTATGATGTTGCTATGTATTTATGTTGGGCTATAAATATGTTAAAGGTGAGATCATAATAAAGATATGATAATTCAAGTTTATGATATTCTCTTGTATGTCTTACACAAGATGATTATGATATGTTAAATCTCATTAATCAAGGATTGTGACGAAAGGAAATTCTCATCTAAACCTAAAGAGCTTATGATCATGTTTATACTAGGAGTTAATCTTCTATGACCTATGATAAGATTAAAACGAAAATATGACTTAAAGTTTATTCACAAAGGGACTTATAGCACCGATAGAGTAAATATGAGAGATATCCAGTCCTAGTTTGAAGGTAGGATCATAATGACTCTCATGAGATAGAGGCTGCAATGTATTGTGGAACTATGGGGTCTCTAATGTATCTCCTAGTTCTTGAACTATGTTGCATTCATGGATACTAACTAGTGGATCCACCGAGAAAGCTATGTCATGTTTGGTTCTACTTTTCTTAGTAGACCACCTTATTTCGGTGTGGGGTTTTATGACACCGGATTCCATGTTTAGGTCACACGGTCTAATGTCGGTTAAGGCAAATGTTCCCTCAAGTGAAATGAAATACAAGCAAATATACATTGACAAGGGTGAGTTGAAGAGTCTATTTAGTAAAGGTAGGGGTATGAGTCTCTACCTTGACATTGCACAAGTTGACTCTAAAGGAAGTCCTAGGAGATTGTTCTTATGTAATATGATAACATGAAAGATATGATGCTTATGATAAATGTTGTTACTCTTATATGAAGTTGGTTATGCTAAAGAACATGTTATTGGTCTATATTGCTTTATGAGGTGATGACTACTTACGTTACAAGTTATATGAAGCAAAACTTTACTTATGGTCTGCTCTCTTATCTACTTGGTTGTGTGGGGTTATGGGGATTCACATGACCATTGCACTTGTAGGTTGGGGATAGGATCATTGTAAGTGTTTTGCATGTTATGTTTATATGATCTATTGAATGTGAAATGTTAATATTACTCTATGATAATATGTCTTTGATTATGATCTTGCTTTTGTTGATGGAATGTTTAACTTGTATATGTTCTATGGTATATGCGCTGAATATTTTCAAATGACTTAGCATACTTTCTAAGATATGATACTTTACATGCATGTCCTTTAATGTTATGTGCATATACCCATACTTAGTACATGTGGAGTACTAACCCCATTACTTTATATAACTACAAATGTAGGGTCCGACAATTGAATATTAAGAAAGTCAATTGAAGAAGCTAGGAACTCTTTCTCCAAGTGTTGGTAGGTCGTCATGTTCGGGGATACTATCTTTTCGTACTCTATCTTATGAAGACTAGTAGTTATTAAGAATACTGTTTATTCCATTTAAGTTTTTTTGGATTCTTTTGTATTAAGGCCTATATGTTATATTAAATTTTATTGTCTATGTCGCGATTCATATTCTTCAGATAATTTTTATATGAGACAACTTTTAGACTATCGCTACGTATATTTTCATGATTGTTAAGTATGAAGTCTAAGCAAACTTCACATAGTATGCAAAAGTTTTAAATTTTCCACAAATTTTTACTGATGACATATTACGACGAATGTTAAGGGATTGTCTGAGTCCTCTGAGAGGCCGCCGCCGCCAATCGCATCTGGGTGTACTCTGTGGATGTGAACAAATTGGTACCAGTGCATGAGATTAATATACTTAGGATCAATGTCTCACTGAACCACATTACCTAGTGTCTTGAGCATAGTTGTAAAGTGCACCATAATTATGGATGAGAGGCTATGTGATGATTAGGAAAAATCTCTTGTCTTGATACTTGTATGTCGTGCCTCTAAAGTTTTGACACTATTTGTCTTCTAGCATCTAATTACTTTCTTGTGGTTATAGTATATGAACACAAGAAGGACAAATGCGAGAAGAGTAGGAGAAGAGATAGAGAATGTGTGAGCTAGTCCCCAAGAAAATCAAGTTCCTGCTCAAGTTCAAGCTTCTGCGAATGATCAAGTTTCGATCAATCCTTCGGCCATGACGGATGGTGAGGTGAGGGAATCCCTGTTCCAAATGTCCCAAGACATCACCACCTAAACTCAAGCTATTACGGAACAAGCTAACATAGTGGTTGTTCCTCTAGAGAACAAACATGCTAGTACTATGTCTAGCTGTCTGAGGGATTTTACAAGGATGAATCCTTCTATTTTCCTTGGAACAAAAGTTGATGAAAACCCCCAAGATTTCTTGGATGAAGTCTTTAAGATCTTGTTTGCAATGGGGATAAGTACTATTGAAAAGACAGAGCTTGCTTCCTGTCAGTGAAAGGATAGTAGGGCTTTAGGAGGTGGTCCCGTGACTTGGGAGATCTTCAAAATGGCGTTTCTTGACAGATTCTTTCCAAGGGAGAAAACGGAATATATGGTAGAGGAGTTCCTTAACCTTCGCCAAGGAGGTATGAGTGTCAAGGAATACTCCTTAAAATTCATATACTGTCCAAATATGCTTTTTCTTTGGTTTCCAATGCTAGGCATGAAATGAGCGTGTCCAAAGAGCTTGAAGAAGAATTTCATGCATCCATGCTTTATGATAACCTTGATCTTTCTAGGTTTATTGTTAATGCTCAACAGGTTGAAGATAGTCGTCTAAGGAAGAGGAACATAGAAGCTAAGAAGGCTAGGCCTGTTGAAAGTGGTTCTTCTAAGAATAGACTTGATGTGCAAGACAAGACTAAGTTCAAGAAGCGGTTTTCAAATCAGGTTCCTTCAAATTTCTCCAAGAATTTCAATGATAAATATTCTAATCTTAAACCTTAAAAGGGGAGAAACGTTGATCCACCAAGAGAAAGACCAACTTATTGTAAGTGTGGTAAGAAACATGTGGGTGAATTCCTTTTTGGGGGTAATAGTTGCTATTGTTGTGGCAAAGGTGGCCATATGTGAAAAACTATCATAATGTGAGAAGTCAAGGTAAAGGGAATGACCAAATTCAACCAAGCAGTCCTAGTTACAAAGCTCAAAAAAGGAACTGTTTCTATGCACTCAAGGCTACGGGTGAATAAGAGAACTCTCCTGATGTTGTGATGGGTATGTTACAAGTCTTCTCTATTAATTTTATGCTTTGCTTGGCCTAGGTGCTACCCTTTCTTTTGTTACACCTTTGGTAGCTAGGAAGTTTCTTGTACTTCCCAATGTTTTGATTGAACCCTTTTAGGTTTGTACCCAAATGGGTGACTCCGTGGTTGCAAAAAGAGTCTATAGGAAATATCCTATAATGCTTCCCAATAGAGTTACTTATGTTGATTTAGTAGAACTGGATATGTTTGATTTTTACATCATTTTGGGTATGGATTGGCTTCATGATTGTTTTGATTCCATAGATTCTAGAACAAGGGTAGTAAAATTCCAATTCCCAAATGAACCCTATTTTAGATTGGAAATGGGGGGGGGGGGGCGGGGGGCGGTTAAAGGGTCAAATCATTTCTTGTTTGAAGGCTTGTAGGTTGATAGCCAATGGTTGTCAATATCATGTAGTGAGGTTTAAGGACCTAGAATGTGAAACTTCTTCGATTGAGTCAGTCCCCATAGTGAGGGATTACCCAGAGGTTTTTCCTAATGACCTTCCAGGAATTCCTCTCGAATGGAAAATTGACTTTGACATTGATTTGTTACCGGATACGAATCCCATTTCTATTCCTCTATATAGGATGGCTTCGGATGAATTGAAAGAGTTGAAGCTCCAACTCAAAGATTTACTAAACAAGGGTTTCATTCAACCTAGTAATTCTCCATGGGGTGCTCAGGTCTTGTGTGTGCAAAATAAGGATGGGTCCCTTAGAATGCGCATTGATTATCGCCAACTTAACAAGGTCACCATAAGGAACAAGTATCCTCTCCCTCGGATTGATGATCTATTTGAAAAAGTCGAAGGGGCTAGCTACTTTTCCAAGATTGACTTAAGGTTAGGATATCACTAACTTAGGGTGAGAGGTGAAGATGTTCCCAAAATAGATTTCTGAACTAGATATGGTCACTCTGAATTTCTATCTATGTTTTTAGGTTCAGAAATGCCCTAACGATATTTATGGATATAATAAATAGAGTTTTCTGAGATTACCTTGACTCATTTATGATTGTGTTCTATGATGATATTCTCATATACTCCAAGAATGAAATGAACATGAGAGTCATTTGATGTTGGCCTTTGATGTCCTCAAAGAACACATCATTATGAAAAATTTCGTAAGTGTAAAATTTTGTTAAGGTCAGTTGCTTTTCTTTGCCATATTATATATGGTAAGGGTGTAGAGGTTGATTCGTAGAAGATGGATGCGGTCAGAAATTGACCTAGACCTTTGATTCCTACTGACATAAGAAGTTTCTTGTCGGATCTAGACGGGTACTATAGAATATTTGTTGATGGATTTTCATCCATTGCTTCTCCTTTGACCACTTAGAGCCAAAAGAAGGTGAAATTTGAGTGGTCAGAAGCTTGTGAGAAAGGTTTTTAAGAGTTGAAAGATAAACTTACCTCCGCTTCGTTGTTGACCTTACAAGAGGGTAATGAAGGCTTTGTAGTGTATTGTGATGCTTTCCGAGTGGGGTTGGGATGTGTCCTCATGAAACATGACAAGGTGATTGATTAAGCCTCAAGGCAACTCAAAATTTATCAAAAGATTTATCTGACTCATGACCTTGAATTAGTTGCTATAGTATTTGCCTTCAAAATATGGAGTCGTTATTTGTATGGTGTTCATGTTGATATGTTTATTGACCATAAAAGTCTTCAATATGTGTTTACATAAAATAAGTTAAATCTCCTACAGAGAAGATGGTTAGAATTGTTGAAGGAATACAAGATGAGTGTCCTTTACCACCCTGGCAAGGCCAATGTAGTTGTGGATTCTTTAAGTAATATGACTATGGGTAGTGTGTCTTATGTCCTAGAAGAGAAGAAATAACTTGTGAAAGATTTTCACAGATTGGCTCTCTTAGGCGAGAGGTTAGAATATTATCCAATTGGTGGTTTTATGGTCCATCATAACTCCGAGTTATCATTAGTTATTGACTGAGTTAAAGAAATCGGTACTTAGTAAGCTCAATGAGTCATTCTCCCTAAGTGATGGTGTTCTTAGGTACCAAGGGAGATTATGTGTACCGGATGTTGAAGATTTGAGAAATCAAATTCTAGAACAATACCATGGTTCTTGTTATTCTATACATCCGGGTGCCACAAAAATGTATCATGACCTTAGAGAAATCTATTGGTGGAATGATTTAAAAAGGGACATAGCAGAGTTTGTTGCTAAGTGTCCAAATTTCCAAGAGGTTAAAGTTGAGCATCTTAAACCTGGTGGTTTAACGTAAATCATGGATGTTCCTACTTGAAAGTGGGAGGGTATCAATATGGACTTTGTTGTTGGGTTTCCTCAAACTTGGACGCAAAATGATTCCGTATGGGTTAGTGTGGATAGGTTGACCAAATCTGCCCACTTTATTCCGTTAAATCTACTTATACATCCGAAGATTATGCAAAAGTATATGTTAATGAGATTGTAAGTCTTCATGGGATTCCTTTGTCCATCATTTTAGATATAGGTGCCCAATTTACTTCTCGTTTTTGGAAATCTTTCCAAAAAGGTTTAGGTACACAAGTGAAAATTATTACCGCTTTTCATCCTCAGACAGATGGTCAAGCAAAACGTACCATTCAGACCCTTGAATACATGTTAAGAGCATGTGCTATTTATTTTAAGGGAAATTGAGATGATAATGTACCTTTGATTGAGTTCTGTTACAACAATAGCTATCATTCGAGCATCTTTATGGACCGTTTTGAATCTCTTTATCGTAGAAGGTGTAGATCTCCGGTTGGATGGTTTGATGTTGGTGATTCCTCACTCCTTGGTCTATAGATTATGTATGAGTCTATAGAGAAGGTTCGAATAATATGAGATAGATTGAAGACACCCCATAGTCGGAAAAAGTGTTATGCCGACAATAGAAGAAGAGAACTTGAGTTTGAAATAGATGATTCATGTCTACTTAAATACTTCACCTATGAAAGGGGTGATGAGATTCGGTAGAAAGGGGAATTTAAGTCCCCATTAGGTTGATCCCTATGAGGTTTTTCAATGAGTTGGAAAGGTTACCTATGAACTTAAACTACCTACTGAACTACTTTCTATTCATCCGGTATTTTATGTTTCTACGCTCAAGAATTCATAGGCGACACGATGTCTATTCTGACTATTGAAGGTTTAGGGGTGGATGAGAACCTCTCCTATGAAGACATTTCGGTTGAGATCCCAGATTGCCAAGTCAATAAGTTGAGAAACAAGGAGGTTGTAAGACCCCAAAAATGTGATAAGGTGTCTATAGACTAACATGTTTTTATTAAATTTATAATTTCCTAAATATGCTTAAAATATAGTATATAGGCAGTAGCTAAAATATTAGAGGTATGGGAAGTCGAACGTTAAGACACGACTAAGACGTTCGACGACTAAGTCACCTAGATGCCTAATATGTTATTATATTTGTTTATGGGTGTTTCATTATGTTATAAGGTTCTAAAATTTCTTATTACATGGTTTATATAAAGTGTACAAAGTTTGAAGTGATTGGGAAGTCGAACGTCAAGGGACGACCAAGACGTTTGATGATTAGTCGCTTATGTGCCTCACGTGTATATGTATGATTAAATTTATATTAAATGTGTCTAATAAGTATTTAAATGGTTTAAAATTATGTTTAATGTTTTTATATGAAGTTTGGAGGTCAAACGCCCAAGATCGTCCAATGCGTTCGAAAGATAGCCCCTAAGACATTCATCGTATGTCATGATGGGGCTTGGACTGTTTGGAAGTATTATAGGTGTTTGTTTTGGATGAAATTTATTTTTAAGGTGTATAACTTGTTAAGGTTCGTAATCACGTTGGAAACGTCTGGGTACGACTTCTAAAGGGCTGCAAAAGAGACCCCATAAGAAGGACCCAAAGCTTCCTATGACACTGCTTGGGCAGTGTCCATTGACGGACCCAACGAAGAATCGTTGGTCCACCAACGGCCCATCGTTGAGGTATCATATAGTTATACATGACTTGGTAAGTTATTAATCTAATTTTTTCTAAGTATCAGGCGACGGAGGCCAGGCACGACCCGTCATGGCCTCGACGCCCCGTCATCGCCATCGTCGAAACTGTCCTGCAACTGGCAGCATGTGTCTGTTTCATTTAAGGGGTGAATGGAAAATTCACCCCACGAACTAACCTTACCCTAATAGGTTTTTTTTAAATCTATTTTTGGGTGTATATAAATCATCAAAAACGTGATCACCCCATTCTAGAACCCTCTCACACGATTGAAGCCTTTCCCTCTAAAAATATTTCCCTTCAAACCTCCATTGTTGGTTAAGTTCATTAACTGCTTGGAGCTGGGTTTTCTATGGATGAATCATAAAGTTTTAGAGGTTTTCAACTAAACAAAGGTATGTTGATCTTCATCTCTGGTTATGTTTTCATCTAGAGAGCCATTCTCAAAGATTTCAAAAGAGAAAAATATGATCAAACACTTCCTTCTTCAATATGCAATGGGTTCTTTCTTAAATTGATTTCAAAGGCATAAAATCAATGTATTGATGGTTTTATACTGATTTTGAATTTGTTTTCAATCCAATTGCATGATGAACCCATGCTTCTTCACCAAAATGATTTAGCCTTGCATGGGCTATGTGATATTAAATTGCTATAAATTCAATTATGATTCTATTACGTTGAAGTGAATGTATATTCTGTTATTTACATTAATTTATGCTGAATTTATGTTGAAGTATCCATGAGTATCAATGTATGAAGATTTGAACATGAATAGCCTATGTTTCTACATGTTGCCTTGAAGTCGATTGTGAGATCGGTTGTGTAGAGTTTTGATTATGTATTAACTACCGTAGATACTATTTTAGAGTGATATAATGGATCAATTTTGTAGGTATAAATCCTTAATAATAATACTAAGAAAGTTTTGCATGAATTGATCTAGATTCGTTTAGTCTATGAAGTTAAAAAGCAAAGTGTGTGATGGATCTCGAATTGGGATTAGATGAAGCATGATTCGTCTCGATTCTTATCTAATTAGATGATGCCCAATTAGCGTAATGTTGATAAAATATGAATGATGATCAAAGCCTTAGAGAGTTTATAGTATTGGTAAAATCTTCTATACTCTATCAAATCGATAAGCCTAAATGCCTATGTTGTAACCTTAATCTTGAAGGTATGTAATTATGATTTCAATATGGTTAAATGAATGTTTAGATACTTCCTTAGACTTATAATATTATGAAATATTATCTAAATCAATGCAAGTGAAATTAGCTAATGATCTATGTTATTCCACTTTCTTTGTACGCTGATGTGTTGTATTATGCTATCGTATAATCTTGTAGAGACTTGTACATGGTTTATTATATATTTAAAGTACACTTGGATACTGCCATATATGTGAATTATTTGTAAACAAGGTGTATTAAACAATGAGGATCAAAGGTTGAGGAGTTGGTAAGAATGCTTATTTCCTGTACTCTTCTACTTCTTTATTCTTTATAGAAAATGTTGATGAAGCCTTGTATGGCATTGTGTGGTATGGTCCACTTTTGGTGACAGTGTTTACCTTATTGTCATTATATATGTGTTGACCATGTTTATGAAGGCAAATTGATGAATATATGAGCATGTGGTTATGATGATATTATGTGAAGCTTACGCCTACTTTCCTATTAGAGTTATGATTTAGGTTGTATGGCTACTGTGTAAGAATGTGTATATCCATGTTAGGGTGAAGTATAGGTGCTGCCATTGATAAGTTAAAAATGGTTAATAATACCTTATCTATGTACCCCTATGTGAATGCATGAATAGCATAAGTAAGGAATCTTAAATTTAATATGAAGTTGGCTTGTATCCTATGCTATTGTGTGTTGTGTGGTTTATGTTTTAAGGTATATTATGGTCTAAGATGGTGGCTTCCTAAATATATTGTTGATAGCCATTATGTGATCATATTGACCAATTTACACACACTCTCACTCACATGCATGTTACAAGAAATATAGGTAATAGGTGTCTAAATGAAAGGTTGTTGTCATATTCACTAATGTCTACTACTACACATGTAAAGTATATGTATGTGAAGTATGTTATGTATACCTTACTAGAATGACTTGATAGGTGTACTAGTATGGGTAAGGGTATGCGACTTTTCCTATGCATTGCACATGTGTACCTTGATAAGATCGTTGTAGTTTTGGTTTCTATATGTATGAATATGTATGTATGAACTTGTGTAACTTAATGTGTTATGTGAAAGGTTTCCTCACATATATGTATATACGCACACATGTATGAAGATATAGTAAAGAAAGGGGCCTTGAGTGGTGTATTCAAGTGTACTATAAACTAGATGATGCTTTACATATGCTATGTTCATGCGAATGGATTATTTACATGATTTAGGTTGATGAACTTCCATCTATGACATATGAGTTGATCTTATGAGAGGATGACTCCCCTAAACCTATGATTTATAAAGTAAAAATATAATAAAGGTTTTCAATGAAGGGAACTTAGCTTAGCAACGAGTGAACTTGAATATGAGTGTGTGTCCCTTCCTATGGTAGGAAGGTAGGTCACCATAAATCTTATGAGGTGGATAACCACAATGCCTCAATGGGCATAAATAGGGTTTCCATAAGTGAATAACTACAATGCCTAATCATGGAATAAAGAGGGTTTTCACATGTAGCTACAAGTTCCATAACTATGTTGCCACCATAGGATACTAGCAAGTGGATTCACCTAGAAAGCTATGTCACATTTGTTTCTACTTTGTCCGGTAGAGCACCTCCTTACGGTGTGTGGTTCTATGATACAGGATTCCATGTTTAGTATCACATGGTCTATCTCGGTTAAGGCTATAGTTTATCTAAATTAATATGTATAATGGAAGTTAAATGACTAGGACCCTAAATAAAATGAGTTAAGGGAGGTTACATAGGAAAGCTTGTACATAGGAAAGCTTGAAGTAATGAACCCATCTACACATTGCACAAGTAGATCCTTAGGAAGTTCTAATAAGATGTTCTAATGCATGTCACTATGTATGTGTTCCCTATACATGACATTGTAGTATTTCTCTACTTGTTATTAAGATGTTCATGATATGACTCTTTATGCATGATGTTAATCTTGTTGACTATATGATGAAGGTCTTGACTTAACTATGTCTATATGGTATTATACTTTCTATGATGGTATGTGTTGTCTTTTGTAGATGATATGTATGATATTCCTTGTGGTCCTTTGGTGATACATTGCAACAAGTATCCCTAAAGGATTACTTGGGAGACTAATGAATTAAAAGAAATAGTTTAATGTAAAGAGGAATGAGCTCAGTGTAAAGTGATCTCCAATTGGACTTAAATTCTATCAGTTCTTTTCCATCATGTTTCGCCTTTGAATGTGTTTCTATGAAGTATGAAAATGATATATATATGCTATTGATAAAGGTTTATGATGATTTACTCAAAATGGCATGAAGTATGATTTCAAAGAAAATTTCCCTTTTTAATACATGTTTTTGCATGGTTGCCATACTAGTGCATTCTTGTACTAATACAACTTTTCTCTACTTTTTATACAAATTTTAGGTTATGGATGCTTAAAGGACGTCTTGAATGGTGAAGAGCTTGATAGGTGATTTCCCAAGCTCAAGGAAAGGAATCATTAAATCCAAGGATGTCCTAATGTGTACTTATTGTAAAGTCTATTAAGTATTTTATAGTTTTTTATTATGTCTTAAGGGCCGTATCTCTAATGTATTCTAATGTTGTTGAGAATGGAAAAGATACTTAGAGTCTATATATGTATTATGACTTATATTTTATACATATATGAAGTAAAGTTTCTAGCATATGAGTTGATATGAAAAGTTTTAAAGTTTTCGCTAAATTTTCTATGTCGATGCGATGAATGATAAATATGGGCTTGTATAAGACCTCCGAGAGGTCAAATATGACATTTTGATTCTAGGGGGTGCTCCCCGATCGTGACAAACGTTATATCATAGCATGAGGTTTTTAAAAGTGGTTTAGGGTCCAAGAAATCTCATATTGCCATGTCTAGTAGAGTCTTTTATCATTGGCTGTGAGTTGCAACACATCAAATGGTACGATAGGCTATAGGATGATAGAGTTTCCCTTCTTCATCATTCTCATGTCGTGCCATAGAACTTAACCTTATAAGATCTCTCTCTTATATTTCTTGTTTGGTGGTTTTTTATATATGATTGCTTGGATGAGATTGCTCTATTCTTCATGGAGAAAAGGTGAGTTTAAAATGCTTATCTTTGTTTTATGGTTTGAATGAGTATGTGTGAAGGTGACCTTTGTCCTTATTTGATGATGTATAAACTAACTCAGGCGACTTGGATGGTTAACTGGACTTAGGTAGGGGTATGGGACTCTACATATGTCTTGCACTAGTTTGCCTTGATGGAAACCTTAGGAGGTTAATATTATGTATGTGTATGATGATAAATGTAAATTTCCTTATGTGATGATCTTATGCTTATAAACATGTAAATAGCCTAGTGTGCTTAAGATATGGAGTTATGCATGCATAAGGGTTACAAATGAGTGGATTATGGTGCTAATTTTAGTTCCTATTGCGTTACTTTATTTAGTAGGGTTATGGGGCTTTACTTGATCAATACACATGTTAACTCTATACGGATTATGATTTCTTATCTTACCTTACTATGTATGAAATATCTCTTATTTGATGATGTGATGAAAATTATGGCAATATATGAAATCTATGTGAAATAGCAAGATATGTCGAATAATGTATGTCATGAAATAGTTAAAGCATGCTAGAATTTATGGTTGTAAAAGTGAATTCTCTTAGATTGTTGTATTCCTATATGGTTTTGTATGATGGTAGCCAAATACTAGGATTTGAACTTAGAATGTTTAATAACTACCTATGGAAGCATGCTATCCTATGAATGTATGTGATTAAAAGTGTGCATTGTCTCCTTTTATATATAAGGCATAATTGATAAGTTGCTAGTGTAAATTGGAGTCCCTTGTAAAGACTTGATCCTAGTTGTTATGATAGTATGCATGCTTATGAAGGATGAGTTGGTAAAGCTTTGTATCTTATATTGCCATGCTTGTCCCCTCAATTATCTAAATGTTGCGTTTTTGGATATTTGGAAGCATGCTCACTATAATGACTAGGCAAATTATTGTAACATGTTTGGAGAACAAACTAAATATGTCCTTTGTTAAAATTTGTTAGAATTGATGAATATGAACATGATAATGAATGTGGAAAGGAAATTTTCTATTCAGATTGAAGAATGAGAATCTTATGACATGATGAGTCGTAGAGTTATTTCTAAACTTCTTATTGTGTTATAAACTTCCTTCTTGTTTTCCTCAAATGATGTATGACTTTAGTATCTATTGCATTGTAGGGAGACCATATGTGAATCGTAGAGTATGATAAAAATTGATGGTTGAGGATGATTTGCCTAAAATTATAAGGTTTAGAATGCCTTAGTGTTGCTAAATTGAATTAATGAAAATTCCCTTTAAAATAGTAATCACATTAAGTGATGAAAATAAAGGTTGTGTAGTTAAGATCTTCTATAGGTTGGGTTAAGTTGCTCTTAATTGGGTTTATCCTAAGTGGGGGATGGTGATTGAGTAGTGAGATTGCTCATGAATATAATCTTGCATTAATTGTGAATTGCATGACCTTTATATGTTCGGTATGAATTGATTGACATCATCTTAGAGACATGGTGAACTTTCCTAAGAGTATGAAAGGAAATTATTGATAAAGTCTATGTCTTCTCATGTTGCATTTTAGTGTGCTAATTGTAAAGTTGACTTCATGAGGTAAGACAAGGAACTTGGTAATAGTCACTGGTAAGGTAAATTGTTTAGCCTTGTAATGGAAGTTGAGTCTCTTTTACAAAGAAATATGTTGACTATCTTGAAAATTAAGTGACTTGATGATATGCAATGCAAAATTGTAGGCTTATTTTTGAAGGTGAAAGCATGTTTAGCTAAGTGTCCATGTGCGAGCCTATGATTTGTGGTATTTTTCCAAAATGAATCTTACTATAAGGGTGAGTATTATTTTAAGAATTTTTTTTTTGGAATGGCTTCCTATTTTTTTGTGATGTACTTGGTGTGACTTGCCATTTAGACTTCACAAAGAAGAAAATGTATATGCATGTCTTGGCTTCAAGGTTGAGTTTTCTCATTTTCTAAGAAATTTACCTTGTACTTTGCTAAGGTCTGAACTCATGATACATGTAAGTGTGTTGAGCAGAAGGACATTCCTCCATCGACACCACTAAGTATGGTATGCTTGAGTATGACCTTATGAAACTAATTTTAACTAATGAAGATCTTTGTGATTTAACTAACTCAAGTTTATGTGCATTGAAGTATGAGTGCTTTAGTAACTTTGAGTATGGGTTATGATCTGCCTATGAGTATCTTTTCAAGATTATATTGTAATGTATTAAGATGTAATGATCATGTTATGATTATAAGAAGAAAGTTCTCCTATGAACATGAAAAAGACCTTTGTGTTTGATGCATTAAAGAGTGAATGAGTAATGGTTTTGTTTGCATGTGTGCATTGAATGCTAAAATGATTTGATGATATTTTTAAACGTTATGAACTGCTCTTATATGCATTGAAGTCCTTGTTGTGATTAAAGAGTCTTAAGTGTCATTCAAGGACGAATGTTCCCGTGTGGGGGATATTGTAAGACCCCAAAAATGATATGAGGTGTCTAGAGCCTAACATGTTTTTCTTAAAGTTCAAATTTACTAAATATTGTTAAATATAGTATATGGGCAGTATCTAAAATATTAGAGGTATGGGAAGTCGAACGTTAAGGGACGACTAAGACGTTCGATGACTAAGTCACCTAAATGCCTAATATGTGGTTATATGTATTTATGGGTGTTTCATGATGTACTAAGGTTCTAAATGTCTTATTATATGTTTTATATGAAGTGTACAATGTTTTATGTGATTTGGAAGTCGAACGTCCAGGGACGACCAATACGTTTGACGACTAGCCGCTTATGTGCCTCATGTGTCTATTTATTCTTAAATTTGTATGAAATGAGTCCAATAAGTCTTGAAATAGTTGAAAATTATGTTTAATATTGCTATATGAAGTTTTGTGAAGTTTGGAAGTCAAACGCCCAAGAACATCCAAGGCGTTCGAAAGATAGCCCCTAAGACGTTCATCATATGTCATGATGGGGCGGACTGCTTGGACGTCTTATATGTGTTTGTTTTGGATGAAATTATGTTGAAGGTGTATAAATTTTTAAGGTTCGTAATCACGCTAGAAACGTTTGGGTACGCCTTCTAAAGGGACCCACAAGAGGCCCCAAAAGAAGGACCCAAAGCTGCCTAAGACAGTGCCTGGGCAGTGTCCATTGACGGACCCAATGACGGATCGATGGTCAACCAACGTCCCATCGTGCAAGTATTATCTAGTAATACATGCCTTGGTCAGGTCTTAAACAAAGTTTGGCTAAGTATCAGGCAACGGAGGCCAAGCACGGCCCGTCATGGATCGATGCTTCTTCATTGCCATCGTCGAAGGTGGCATGAAACTGGCAGCCTGTGTCTGTTTCATTTAAGGGGTGAATGGATAATTCACCCCACGTCCTAAACTAACCCTAATAGGTTTTATTTTTGGGTGTATATAAATCATCAAAAACGTGATCACCCCATTCTCGAACCCTCTAACATGATTGAAGCCTTTCCCTAAAAAAGTATTTCCCTTCAAACCTCCATTGTTGGTGAAGCTCAAGAACTTCTTGGAGATAGGTTTTCTATGGATGAGTCATCATGTTTTAGAGGTTCAACTAGATAAAGGTATGGTGATTTTCATCTGTATTAATCTTTTCATATAGAGAGCCATTCTCAAAGATTTCGAAAGAGAAAAATATGATCAAACACTTACTTCTTCAATCTGCCATGGTTTGTTTCTTAAACTGATTTGAAAGGCATAGTATCAATGTTTTGATGATTTTCTACTGATTTGGAAGTGGTTTTCAATCCAATTGCATGATGAACCCATGCTTCTTCACCAAAATGATTTAGCCTTGCATGGGCTTTGTGATCTTGAATTGCTATCGATTAATTACGATTCTATTATGTTGAAGTAATTGTATATGCTTTTATTTACATAAATTTATACTGAATTGATGTTTAAGGATCCATGAGAGTCAATGTATCAATATTTGAACATAAATAGACTATGTTTCTACATGTTGCCTTGAAGTCGATTGTGAGATCGGTTGTGTAGAGTTCTGATTATGTATGAACTGCTGTAGCTAATCTTTTAGGGTGATATAATGGATAAATTTTGTAGGTATAAATCCTTAATGATCAAATTAACAAAGTCTTGCATGAATTGATCTAGAATACTTTAGTCTATGAAGTCAAAAAGCTAAGTGTGTGATGGATCTCCAATTGTGATTAGATGAAGCATGATTTCGTCTAGATTATTATCTAATAATATACTACCTAATGAGTGTATTGTTGATAAAATATGAATGATGATCAAAGAATTAGAGAGTTCATAGTATTGGTAAAGTCTTCTATACTCTAGAAAATCGATAAGTCTAAATGCCTATCTTGTAACCTTAATCTTAAAGGCATGTAATTATGATTTAAATATGTTTAAATGCAGGTTTATCTACTGCCTTATACTTATAATATGTATGAAATATGATATAAATGAATGCAAGTGAAATTAGCTAATGATCTATGTTATTCTACTTTCCTAGTATGTTGATGTGTTGTATTGTGTTATCGTATAATCTTGTAGCGACTTGTACATGGTTTATTATATTTTTAAGTATATTTAACTACTTCCATATATATGAATTATTTGTAAACAAGGTGTATTGATCAATGAGGATCAAATGTGAAGGAGTTGGTAAGAATGCTTATTTCCTCTACTCTTCTACTTCTCTATTCTTTATAAAAAATGTTGATGAAGCCTTGTATGGAATTGTGTGCTATGGTCCACTTATGGTGGTGGTGTTTACTTTATTTTAATTATATATGTGGTTACCATGGCCATGAAGGGAAATTGATGAATATATGAGCATGTGCTTATGATGATACTATGTGAAGCTGATGCCTACTTTGCTATTCTAGTTGTGATTTAGGTTATATGGATATTGTTTAAGCATGTGTATATTCATGTTAGGGTGAAGTATAGGTGCTTCCATTGATGAGTTAAAAATGGTTAACTACCCCTTACCTATGTACCCCTACGTGAATGCATGAAGAGAACAAGTTAGGAGTCTTAAGTGTAATATGAAGTTGCCTTGTCTCCTATGCTATTGTGTGTTTTGTGGTTTGTGCTTGAAGGTATATTATGGTCTAAGAGGTTGTCTCCCTCAATATGTTGTTGATTGCAATTATGTGATCATGTTGACCAATGTACATACACTCTCACTCACATGCATGTTACAAGTAGTATAGGTCATGGTGTCCAAATGAAAAGTTGTTATCATATTCACTAATGTCTACTACTATGCATGTAAAGTATATGTATGTGAAGTATGTTATGTATTCCTTACTAGGATGACTTGATAGGTGTATTAGTATGGGTAAGGGTATGGGACATTGCCTATGCATTGCACATGTGTACCTTGATAAGATAGTTTTAGTTTTTGTTTCTATGTGTATGAATATGTATGTATGAACTTTTGTGACTTAATGTGTTATATGAAAGGTTTGCTGACATAGATGTATATACACACACATGTAAGAAGATCTAGTAAAGAAAGGGGCCTTGAATAGTGTATTCATGTGTACCCTAAACTAGATGATGCTTTGCATATGCTATGTCCATGACAATGGATTCTTTACATGATTTAGGTTGATGAACTTCCATCTATGACCTATGAGTTAAGCATATGAGGGGATGACTCTCCTAAACCTATGATTTAAAAAGTAAAAATATAATAAAGGTTTTCAATGAAGGGAACTTAGCTTAGAACAGAGTTAACTTTAATATGAGTGTGTGTCCGTTCCTATGGTAGGAAGGTAGGTTACCATAAATCTCATGAGGTGGATAACCACAATGCCTCAATGTGCATAAATAGGGTTTCCATAAGTTAATAACTAAAATCCCTAATCTTTGCATAAAGAGGGTTTTCACATGTACCTCCAAATTCCATAACTTTGTTTCCACCATAGGATACTAGCTAGTGGACCCACCTATCTATGTCACATTTGGTTCTACTTTTGCCGGTAGACCACCTCCTTTAAGTGTGGGGTTATATGACACCGGATTCCATGTTTAGCATCACATGGTCTATGTCGGTTAAGGCAATAGTTTCCCTATAGTTAAATGGACAATGGAAGTTAAATGACTAGGACCCTAAATAGAATGATTTAAGGGAGGTTACTTAGGATAGGTTGAAGTAATGAACCCATCTAGACATTGCACAAGTAGCTCCTTAGGAAGTTCTAGGAAGGTGTTCTAATGCTTGCCACTATGTATGTGTTCCCTATGCATGAAATTGTAGCATTTGTCTACTTGTTATGAAGATGTGCATGATATAAGTCTTTATGCATGATGTTGATCTTGTTGACTATATGATGAAGGTCTTCACTTAACTATTTCTATGTGGTATTATACTTCTATGATGGTATGTGTTGTCTTTTGTAGATGATATGTATGATTTTCCTTGTGGTCCTAAGGTGATACATTGCACCAAGTATCGCTAAAGGATTACTTGGGAGACTAATGAATTAAAACAAATAGTTCACTGTAAAGAGGAATTAGCTCATTGTAAATTGACCTCCAATTGGACTTAAATTCTATCAGTGATTTTCTATGTTGTTTTGCCTTTGATTGTTTTTAATGAAGTATGAAAATGATATATATATTCTATTGGTAAAGTTTTTATGATGATTTACTCAAAATGGCATGAAGTATGATTTCAAAGAAAATGTCCCTTTTTAATGCATGTTTTTGCATTGTTGCCATACTAGTGCATTCTTGTACTAATCCGATTCTTATCTAATTTTTACACAAAGTTTAGGTTATGGATGCTTAAAGGATGTCTTGAATGGTGAAGAGCTTTATAGGTGATTCCCCAAGCTCAAGGAAAGGAATCCTTAAATCCAAGGATGTCCTAATGTGTACTTATTGTAAAGTCTATTAAGTATTGTATAGTTTTGTATTATGTCTTAAGGTCCGTATCCCTAATGTATTCTAATGTTTTTGAGAATGTCAAAGATACTTAGAGTGTATATATGTATTATGACTTATATTTACATGTATATGAAGTAAAGTTTCTAGCATATGAGGTGCTATAAAAATTTTTAAATTTTCTGCTAAATTTACTATGTAGATGTTATGAATTATAACTATGGGCTTTTATAATACCTCTGAGAGGTCAAATACGGCATGTTACTTCTAGGGGGTGCTCCCCGTTCAATGGAGGAACCATCTTGCTGAGGGTGCAACATGGGAGGCCAAAGCTGACATGAAGTCCCGCTACCCTCATCTTTTTACTCCTCGGGGTTAGACAATCCTCTTAGAAACGAAATTAATTAATAATCATGAATTTGACTTGTTTCTTAATAAGTGAATGTTTTGGTAAAAGTTGTACCAACTAGAGTTTTAAGAAAATGCCCTTATACTCTATTCTTGCACTTATATGAAATCTGTATGCATGTCTTCTTGAGATTTTGTTGTTGTCTTAAAAAAAAATTGTTGCATGGTAACTCCTTGATGTATTTTTAGTTCATCATAATGTTGAGGAGGAAGTTCCTCACTATATGTTATGAATATAGAGCTCTTATGTGTTGTGTATCATAAATCGAGTGCTATGTGTAATGTTGTAATATGTGTTGAAAGGAGTTGAGAAGTACTCCTATGAGCTGTGAATCATTAGGATTTTATGTTCTTGTTGGTTGGGCTGCTAGTATTGAGTCTATCCTTACCCTCCAAAAGGATTTTAGTGTCATTCAGGGGTGAATGTTCCTAAGGGGGGATAATGTAACACTTCGGAAATTCCATGACTTAGAATAGAGCTTAATCTATTGAATAATGTTAAAAATTATTTTTATAGACCTATATTAATGTAATAAGTTCATTGAGAAAAGGTTAGAGCCAAAACAATAAAGAAAGACCTTGACGTCCGAAAACTAGCTAATTTGAACTAGTTGACGTCCCTATGTTTCGTGAAGGTTTTGAAGTGTCAAATGAAATCATAAATTATTAAAAACACTTTTGATAGGTAGTATGCAGTAGAAAGGGTACAAACGTTTGGTAAAGGAAACCCAAGGACCACCCGAACGGTCCTTGGGAAGGACAAAAACTTGGGCGAGCAGGCAGATTTGAAGGGCTGCTATGCAACGCACGACCCACACGCAGTGTTCTGCCACAAGATTTGTGAGGCAGCCTCATGACGCGAGGCCCAAACGAGGATCACACGAGGCTCCTTTCCTTGACCAAAATATTCAGAAAAACGAATGGGAATTTTCCCTGCGGCACGCAGCCACTTCCCAAATTCGTTGAAATCGTATTTTTGGTAATTTAACTTCATAAAAAGACCCATTTAAGTGAAGGGTCTTTTTGGTATCTTATAGGACGACTATATATTTATTATAGGTCAGTTTTAGACCACTTTTTACACACTAAATCTGATTCAAATGAATTTCTCTCATCTCTCTCAAGAACATTCTCTTTCCAATCTCCATTGAAAAACAATAAAAGTTTAAGGAAGAAGACGAAGACTTCAAGATTTCCATTCAATTTTTTTGGATTATTCGTCAATAAAGTATGGTTTTTTCATTCTTGGTATTCCTTTCCCCAAGAGTTCCTTTCAAAGATGATTTTCAAGAATTCAACTTCTAGGTTTTTTACTCTAGAAAACGGGTTTTCTTCCTAACTCATGATTTATGACTATTGATGAATGACAATGATTTTCTATTTATTAACTAAGTACGTATTGTTGGGTATTTGAGTTTTAATGTTTGAATTTCGTGTGAAGCATGTTCGCTCTCTAAATAATGTTTTTGATAGGGTTATATCTACTACTTGATAACATGAAAACGTTGGATTGGAACTATGTCTTTAATGAACTTCTTAATAACCCTTTCACTTGTCCTTAACTACAAATTGGTCTTGTATATGACTTATTGAGTTTGTATTGGTTATTCTATTGAGTATTTCACTATGTGGTTGTATGAAAATTGTACTTTGAACATAAGTTCTTGAATAAGGTTCTTGGAAGCAAGAGGTAAGTCATCTAAAGCCGTAATTACTCTATTATGTTCATATTAGCTTATAAATGATGTTACAATGCTATTGAAGTATGTATGATGTTGGTATGTACATATGTTGGTCTAGGAATATGTTAAAGGTAAGATCATGATAAGGATATGATAATTTAAGTTTATGATATTCTCTTGTATGCCTTTCACAAGATGATTATGATATGGTAATCTCACAAATGAAGGGTTGTGACGAAAGGAAATTCTCATCTAAACCTATAGAGATTATGATCATGTTTATACAAGGAGTTAATCTCCTATGAACTATGATAATATTTAAAAAAATGATGACTTAAAGGTTATTCACAAAGGGACATAAGCTTAGCACCGATGGACTAGTTATGAGAGGTGTCCCGTCCCTAGTTGGAAGGTATCCTCACAATGACTCGCAGTAGATAGTGGCTTCCATGTAATGTAGAACTATGGGTCTCTAATATATATCGTAGTTATTGAACTATATTGCCACCATAGGATACTAGCTAATGGATCGACCTAGAAAGCTATGTCATGTTTGGTTCTACTTTGGCCGATAGACCACCTTCTTTCAGTGTGTGCTTTTATGACACCGGATTCCATGTTTAGCTCACATGGTCTAATGTCAGTTAAGGAAAATGTTCCCTCAAGTAAAATAAAATACAAGCAAATGGGCGTTGACTAGGGTGACTTGAAGAGTCTACCTAGTATAGGTAGAGGTATGAGACTCTACCTAGACATTTCATAATTTTACTCTAAGGGACTTCTGAGGAGATTGTTCTTATGTAATATGATAAAATGAAAGGTATGATGCTTACGATATATGTTTTTACTCTTATATCAAGTTGGTTATGCTAATGAACATGTTATTGGTCTATATTGCTTTATGAGGTAATGACTACTTATGGTACAAGTTATATGAAGCAAAGATTTCCTAACATGCTTACTAAACATTCTATTACATATATAATTGTTCACCGTCAACCATATAACATTAAGATCATCAAATGAAAGAAGCAGTTTATTATAACGATAAAGATGTACTTGCCAAAATGGCACCAATACAATGTATGAACCAAAACGGGAAAGAAACGCTAGTGGAACATACTCCACTAGCTCAATCCTACCACTAAGATAGAATATAAATGGGCAAGCATCCCCGAAAGCATGAGGGCTTACCATGTCCGGATGAATGCTCGACGTCCGGATAATTGCAACGTTGATCCTGTAGCTCTAGCGTCCACCTGTGCCTGCATCTAAAAGTTTAGATTTGTATAGGGTTAGTGCACACTTGTACTAAGTATGGGTATATTCAATCACACACCAAGGACATGCATGAGTAAGAATAACATGATAATAGAAGGTCAAGTTAGTGGACTTGCCAAATTGAGATTAGAAAAGTGAGTGAACACTCCAAATTTGGATTAGGAAAGTTTATGAGCTTTCAAAATTTGGATTAGGAAAGTTATGCCATGAGAGTAACATGCACCATCATACTTAATATTTTGCACACATCACACAAAATTGTACACATAGCACATATCATAATTCATATAACACATAACTTTGTTCATATTATTTGTTCGTATGCCATGAGACCTTGGTAATCATGGACTTGACATTAAGACTTCCCAAAATGAGAACTCAATATATGGGACCTCAACTAGGGAGTCTTCTTCAGCAAACAAATAGTCTGCTTCGTTCATTCATATATACTTCATTTCATTTCATTCATGGTCTAGTGTAAACACCAGCTATACCTAGGATGTAGTTTAAGACTTTCATAGGGTTCATTGTGCAATGATAAAGAATGACCTAATGTCATTACTTGAGTCTAACTCACCTCTTGATTATCATATCCTAACACATTTGGTATCATGTGTTTCATTATGTGAATCATTTGAGGCTGACCTCATTCATTAATTGGGAACTTTAACTTTAACCGACATAGATTATGTGAGCATCACGAAATCCAGTGTCATGAAACCCCACAGAAAAAAGAGAAGGAATCACCGGCCAAAGTGACCAAAAACATGCTAGAGTACATGGGAATTGAACCCCACCAGATCCCTATATTGGCAGTATAGGCTCGAAGAATAAAAGATATAAGGAGAAACATACCAGGATTGCCGGAAAGTCTCATCTCATGAGAGTTACGTGAACCTTTTCCCTTCCCGAAAGAAGGCATCACCGCTTATAACTAGTCTATCGGTGCTAAGTATAAAGTCTATTACATCTAACTCATACGTCATGGAAGCTGGCTTATAGTATGAGGACTTCATTTCTCAATTGATGATTTCTCATCTCATCATTAGTATTAAGTGTGTTAATCTCAATACTTTCATTAAAGTGTTCATAGATACTGGTCTCTTCATTAATTTTACACTTTCATAGGTGAGTACGTTTTGGTAACATTTATTTAGTCTCATTTTAGATTGCTCTCATCTTTTACATTAGCCTCATATCATGTTGTCACCATATTCATGAAAATTAGCACAGTTGCTCTTCATAATTACTCACCCCTTTTTACGTGAATGTTCATTTCATCATATGCCAATTCACTTGGCCATTTGTGTGTTTCACACTCTTACTTAACCCTTCTAGGATTTCATCATTTCATTACATAATAATCATTTCATGGTATGCCAATAAACTCAGCCATTTAGTGTGTTTTACAATCGTACTTAACCCTTCTAGGGTTACATCATTTTATTACATACATCTTAGGTTCACTTTTTTTAAACGTATGCTAGACTTACGGGTTTATACATACAAGCCATGAGGCTTCATTCATAGTTCGTTTAAGTTATTCATATCTTTCTATGATTGTTTAATACAAGACTTATGAATCTTGTATGTATGCCAGGATATTGATTTTGATCTAAGTGGGTAGCATTATTCTGGAAGATTTAACTCACGTATGACTTATGCATCTATAAGAAAGATGGGCAGGAGAACCCGGTTTTCAAATATCTTGAAAAACAGTAAATTTTTTTTATTCATTTTGGTTTGATCTATATGACTTAGGGACCCAAGTTCGAGCCCCAATGCCTTCATTTTTTTCCTTTAATTTCCCTCTTCATTTTTCGCTTAATGGAACTAAGAGGATATGGGATCGAACCCCCACAACCTCATTTTCTTTTCATTTTCATTTCCTTTAAATTTTATTCACTGCCTAGAGGTCGTGGGTTTGATTCCCACGCCTCACTTTTTTTTTTACTCTTCCTCAAATCTGATTGAGAGGTGGTTGGTTCAAATCCCACTCCTCTCATTTCTTATTTTTTTCTTTTAGGTTACATTTTCCAGCCAATACCATGTTTCGAATCCCCTTCACCACATTTCTTTTTACTTCTTTGTTTTCGTGGTTTTTTACATGGTGAGGTTACGGGTTCAATCTTCCATTAACTCACTTGTTTTAATTCATTTTTTTCCAACATTTTGAACCCTCTTTGCTGACCGAAATTCATCAATAGAAGGTGGAAATTTTATTTTAATTTTCAGCACCCTTTCATCAAATTAAAACATAATTCTTAGGGGAATATCGTAGTGCATTTAGAACGTTTTAGGTGTGTTTTCATGGATTCGTCTAGACAAGAGATTATCCCTCAAATTAGCCATATTTCAAATCATATGAACATCACATTTACATCAACACGTGTACATGAAATATAAAGAACTATCATGCCATTTCAAGTCCTAAACCATGAACAATAGCCATGGAAGCACACACATACACATGTAGTTACATTTTCGGAAGCATCAATATAAGTCACATAATTCCAAACATACATATAAACACATAATCATCACGAAATCATGTTTCCTCCCTAGTTTTCTATCAGCAGACATAACCAACCTATGATTCAATGGGAGCTAGTGACATGGACATGCAACGGGGAACAATCCTAGTTTTCGGAATGAATATTCTGAACGTTAAGGGGTCTCTTGGGAAAGGGACAAGAGAGAAGAGAACCCATACCTGTTTTACGTTCAAACCTCAACTTGGTTCCGAAAGAACCCCTCCAAACACACTTCCAAATCCAAGAGCTTCAATACCAACTTGACGGAAAAACCCTCTATTTGCCTAACATGTTTAATTAGTTGTTTGTTTATAATTTTTGTTGCGAGTTCTTCATATATGAATAAATTTAGTTTACCTACTGTTTTTGTACATTATTTGGAAGAGAAAAACGTGAGTGAGAGTGGTAGATATGTGTGAGAGAGAAATGAGCGTGGGAGAGAAGATTTTTATTAGGCATAGGAGTCTAGTTTAGGACTTAGTCAAATAAGGTTTTATTTAATTATTAAAAATTTGATTTACTTTTATTTTAAATAAACTAATAAATAATAAATACAAATTAATTACATTAATTTACCAAATTAAATTAAAAACAATTTAATTCATTGCTTCCACGTAGGTTCGAACCCGTGTGAAGCAAGACTTCACTTCAAGAGCCCAATTTTGGCCCTCTCACCCCAAAATGCCCCTCTACCTTATTAATTAAATAATTAATTATATATTTAGGGTTATTATGTTACTACACTTATCCAAGAAAAAGGACATTTAACCCCTAGAACCTCCGAACCTAAAATTTTCCCTTTTTAAGCCCAGTAAAGACTCCTTCAAGTAAATCTTCGTATTCGAGAGTGCTACATGGTTGGACCCAAACTATACTAGCTCAACTAATTCCCCAAGTTAGTTGGCTTGGATGAATCAAGGGTTCCGAGGTCTGGTTCTACGTGCATCAATCTGTGTGAACCCAGTCTAATCATTGGAATTCTAGACACATTAAGCATTACTTAGCATATCCATTTTTAGGCTTGTTAATTATCCCCCCTTAGAAATATTCGTCCCCGAATGAAAGTACTGTTTACCAAAAATAAGTAAGTCATCTATAGAATGTATGCATACATAGGTAATTCAATACTCTCCATTGGTGAATATCTGATTCATATATTAACATGATAGTGCACATCTTTGAAACCTACTAGTATCTTCACATTAATAGACTAAGGAACTCTTTCCTAAATTAGTCTCATCGAAGCATACAACATAAGTAAACATGTAAGTCATACGAATCAGCGACCAACATGATGACTCAAATATATTAACCTCATACTAGTGGATACACACCATACAGAGTCAAATACTTGAAGGTATAATTAAGGATACTCACCCGAGACTTCACCAGAGGTGCATTCCCCTGCATCCCAAGACTTGAGTGCGAAGAATCGTTGCCTTTTAGAGCCTCTTCACTTTGATCATCAGACTGAAATCTCTCCTTCCCTTGTTCTTTACTTCTTCTAATACGACAATCCTTTACCATGTGACCCGATTTTCCACGACTGTAACAAGCGTTAGTGCCCATCATACACTCTACTCCATGTAGTTTGCCACACTTCCTGCAAGGTGGTCTCTCCTGAGTTTTAAAGTTTTACGAGCTTCAGGGAGTAATCCATGACTGACATCGAGCCCTGCTTAAGGCTAATGAATTACTCAAGCTTAGCCTCCTTCATTAATCATGGAAATAAACATTGTAGAAAAGCCATCTTTAAAAGATCCCAAGTAATAGGACCTTCTTCTAAGGCTGTGTTATCCTGCAACACTTTATACCAGGATTGAGCTACATCCCTTAGCTGGTAAGATGCCAACTCAGGCTTCTCCACATCAATCAAACCCAATAGCCTGAGCTTTTAAAGTGCTAGTTAGGGCCATCTGTACCAACATTGTCCTTACTTCTCCATCTGTCAACCCAACTGGGTTAACAGGCATCTCTATTCCAGTAGCTGGAGCCTGGGGAAGGTACCTAAATTACCCCAGCAGCTGCTCCTCCAATCTCTCCGCCTGCTTTTCTCTTTGTATTCATATTTTGGGAAATTCAAGAGTTTATGATAGATACACTCTTAAAACTAAGAAATCGGACATTAGAGAAGGAACGATAAGATTAGAAGAAGGGAAATTTTTCCTACGAATCATGCAGACTCTAATCTAGGATAGTCGTGCACTTCACTACCATGACTTAGAAGCTACTCAATGTGGTTGATGTGAACTTATTATCCTCGTAATTTAACCTTGCGCTCTGATACCAACTTTTTCACTACCGGAATGTATACCCCAAACAAGACCGGCGTCGTTCACCTCTAAGAGGTCGCAGACAAGCCTACATACGTCATTCTTACTTCATCTAGATTAATTTTAGCGGAAAATTTGAAACTATTTGTTTCCTAACGTGCTTACTAAACATCCTATTACATATAGAATTGTTCACCATCAACCATTTAACATTAAGATTATCAAATGAAAGAAGAAGCAGTTTATTATATTGATTAAGATGTACTTGGTAAAATGGCACCAATACAATATCTGAACAAAAATGTAAAGAACGCTAGTGGAACATACTCCACTAGATCAATCCTACTACTAAGCTATAATATAAATGGGCAAGCATCCTCGAAAGCATGCGGGCCTACCATGTTCGAATGAATGCTCGACGTTCGAATAATTGCAACGTTGATCCTGTAGCTATTACGTCTGTCTGTTCCTGCATGTAATAGTTTAGAGTTTTAAAGGGTTAGTGCACACTTGTACTAAGTGTGGGTATATTCAAGAATACACTAAGGACATGCATGAGTAAGAATAGCTCTTTCCTAGAACTATGATAGCCGGTCAAGTTAGTGGACTTGCAAAATTGAGATTAGTAAAGTGAGTTAACTTACCAAATTTGGATTAGGAAAGTTTATGAGATTTCCAAATTTAGATTAGGAAATTTATGCCATGAGACTAACATGCACCATAATACTTAATATTTTGCACACAGCACACAACAGCGTACACATAACACATATAATAATTCATATAACACATAACGTTGTTCATATCATTTATTCGTATGCCATGAGACCTTGGAATCATGGACTTGACATTAAGACTTCCCAAAATGAGGGCTCAACATATGAGACCTCAACTAAGGAGTCTTCTTTAGCAAGCACAAAGTTTTCTTTGTTCATTCATACGTACTTGATTTCATTTCATTCATGGGTTAGTGTAAACACTAGATATACATGTAGTTTAGGACATTCATCGTGTTTGTTGTGTAATGACCAATAATGACCTAATTTCATTACTTGAGTCTAAATCACCTCTTGATTATCATATCCTAACACCTTTTGTATCATTCATCTCATTATGTGGATCATTTGAGGCTGACCTCATTCATTCATTGGGAACTTTAAATTTAACTGACATAGATCATGTGAGCATCATGAAATCCAGCGTCATGAAACCCCACACCAAAAAGAGGTAGAATCACCAGCCAAAGTGAACCCAAACATGATAGTGTACGTGGGAATTTAACCCCGCCAGATCCCTATGTTGGCAGCATAGGTTCGAAGACTAGGAGATATAAGGAGACCCATCCCCGGCATGAAGGACAGTCTTATCTCATGAGAGTTACGTGAACCTTCGCCCTTCCCAAAAGAATCCATCATCGCTTATAGCTAGTCTATCGATGCTCAATATAATGTTCTATTACATTTAACTCATACGTCATGTAAGGTGGATTCTAGTATGAGGACATCATAACTCAGTAGATGATTTCTTATCTCATCATTAGTATTAAGTGTGTTCATCTCAATACTTTCAGTTGAGTGTTCATAGAGACTGGTCTCTTCATTAATTTTACACTCTCATAGGTGAGTACGTTTTGGTAACATTTACATAGTCTCATATGAGATTTTTCTCATCTTTTACATTAGCCTCATATCATGTTGTCACCACATTCATTAACATTAGCACATTTGCTCTTCATAATTACTCACTCCTTTTTACGTGAATGTTCATATCATCATATGCCAATGCACTTGGCCATTTGTGTGTTTCACACTCTTACTTAACCTATCTAGGGTTTCCTCATTTCATTACATAATAATCATTTTATGGTATGCCAATTAACTTGGCCATTTAGTATGTTTTACACTCGTACTTAACCGTTCTAGGTTTACATCATTTCATTACATACATCTTAGGTTCACTTATTTTTAAACGTATGCTAGACTTATGGGTCGATACATACAAGCCATGCGGCTTCATTGATAGTTCATTTAACTGATTCATATCTTGTATGTATGACAAGATCTCGATTTCGATCTAAGTGGGCAACATTATTCTTGAAGATTTAACTCACGTATGACTTATGCATCTATACGGAATATGGGCAAGGGAACCCGATTTTCAAATATCTTTAACAACACTCACAATTTTTTAATTCATTTTTATTTTATCCATACGACTTAGGGACCCAAGTTTGAGCCCCAATGCCTTCATTTTATTTTTCCCTTAATTTCTCTCTTCATTTTTTGCTTAATCGAACTAAGTGGATATGGGATCGAACCCCCACAACCTTATTTACTTTTATTTTCATTGCCTTTAAATTTGTCTCGTTTGGCCTAGGGGTTTTGGGTTCGAACCCCCACAGCCCCTCTTTAATCTCTTTTAATTTTTCTCCTTAAATCTTCCTAGGAGGTCGTGGGTTCGATTCTCACGCCTCACATCTTCTTTTTTTTCATTTCCTTTTACTCCCTTCACTGCCTAGAGGTCGTGGGTTCGATTTCAACACCTCACATTTTATTTTATTTTTCTTTTACTCTTCCTTAAATTTGATTGAGAGGTGGTGGGTTCGAATCCCACTCCTCTCATTTCTTATTTTTTTTCTTTTAAGTTACATTTTCCAGCCAATATCATGTTTCGAATCCCCTTCACCACATTTTTTTTACTTCTTTGTTTTCATGGGTTTTTACATGGTGAGTTCAAGGGTCCAATCCTCCAAGAACTCACTTGTTTTAATTCATTTTTTAAAACATTTTGAACCCTCTTTGCTGGCCGAAATTCATCACTA
This sequence comes from Solanum habrochaites, assembly GCA_027704765.1. Classification (NCBI taxonomy): domain Eukaryota; kingdom Viridiplantae; phylum Streptophyta; class Magnoliopsida; order Solanales; family Solanaceae; genus Solanum; species Solanum habrochaites. The sequence goes on from JAKWJA010002497.1 coordinate 27,041,090, forward strand.
GAAGCTCGAATTTTTTTTTTAATTTTTTAGTATCCTTTCATCAAGTTACACCTTAGTTCTTAGGGGAATTTCTTAGTGCATTTAAGAACATTTTAGGTGCTTTTTCATGGATTTGTTTAGACAAGAGATTATCCCTCAAATCAGCCACATTTCAACTCATATGAACATCACATTTACCTCAACATGTGTACATGAAATATGAAGAACTATCATGCCATTTCAAGTCCTAAACAATGAACAATAGCCATAGCAACACACACATAAACACGCAGTTACATTTTCAGAAGCATCAACGTAAGTCACATAATTCCAAACATATATATAAAGATATTATCATCACGAAAACATGTTTCATCCCTAGTTTTCTACCAGCAAACATAACCAACCTATGATTCAATGAGAGCTAGTGATAAGGACATGCAATGGGGAACAATCCTAGTTTTCGGAATGAATATTCTTAACCTTGGGGGTCTCTTGGGAAAGGGACCAAGAGAGAAGAGAACCAATACCTTTTTGACGTTCAAACCTCAACTTGCTGCTCCAAAAATTGTCCAAACACCTCTCCAAATCAAAGATCTTCAACACCAACTTGACGGAAAAACCTCTATTTGCCTTACATGTTTGATTAGTTGTTTGTTTATAATTTTCATTGTGAGGTATTCAAGTGTGAAGAACTTTAGTTTACCTACTGTTTTTGTACGTTAGTTAGCAGAGAAAAACGTGAGTGAGAGTGATAAAGACATGAGAGAGAATGAGCGTTGGAGACAAGAGTTTTTTTAGGATTAGGAGTCTAGTTTAGGACTTAGTCAAATAAGGTTTTATATAATTATTCAAATGTGATTTGAATTTATTTTAAATCATCTAATAAATAATAAATATAAATTAATTAAATTAATTTACCAACTTAAATTAAAAACAATTTAATTCATTTCTTCCACGTAGGTTCGAACCCGGGTGGAGCAAGACTTCACTTCAAGAGTCCAATTTCGGCCCTCTCTCTCCAAAATGCCCCTCCACCTTAATAATTAAATAATTAGTTATATATTTAGGGTTATCATGATACTACTCTTAGCCTGTAAAAGACCATTTTACCCCTAGACTTTCCAAACCTAATATTTTCCCTTTTTAAGTTCGGTAAAGACTCCTTCAAGTAAATCTTCTTATTTGAAAGTTCATACGCTCAAACTTACTTCTCAAATAAGAAGTAAAGCGGTCGTATCAAGTAAAGAACCCAACTAATGAGGTTGGTATCGATCCCACGAGGAAAATAGTTCAGACTTAACTTTATTCTATTATTACTATTATTTAGTCAACTGTTTCCTTAGAAAACAAAATACAAGAAAGGGAGTTTTTATTTCTAAATTAATGAAAATGATTTACTAAATTAAAGTAAACAACTAACATATTCAAATCTCGGAGCTTAATCAAGTAATAAAAGTAACTAGGGCTTAAGTGTTCGCCACAAGTTCCTAACTTGATAATTCTAACTATAACAATTCTTTCTTAGTATCTTGAATGTAAAGTGATAAGTTATGTATCTCTAAATCCTTGGTCCGGCATCTAGAAAATTTCACTTCGCATCTTGGTCCGGCTATGTGTGTTGCTATACTAACCCTTACCTTTACCTCATATTAAGCATTTTATTCGATATTTGACTAAGTTATTACCTCGTACCAACAGACACTAGCCTATTAGATAGTGTACACTAAATCTATGTCGATAATTCTTTTCCTATTATCTACTTCCTTGGTCCGGCAAGTAGTATTAAGGCGAGATTTAACGTTGTCCATTCGTTAAAAAGACTTCTAAACGAAAGAATTATCAATACATACAAGACACTATTATAGATGTTCTATTTTATTTAGATTTTACCTCATTATTCACCCATGGTTCCCACAACCCTAGTTATTGAGTTTACTTAATTATGGTCACAGTCACACTATTCATATATTTAATATAAGAATTCATGCACTTACTTTAATGAGAAAGAATAAAATCCAGAATTTCTCTTGATTAATCAACAAAAACACGAACAATCAACTCCTGAAAAAGTGTATCTATCACTGAAATTAATTCTTCAATACTTGAACAAGAGAACTAAAAATTATCTAAAAGTTTAACAAAAAGTCTAACGAAAAGTCTAACCATAAGTCTAACAAAAAGTCTAACCCCCAAAATGAGGTTTTTCAAACTATTTATAATAAAAACAAAAACCTAATAAAAAGGATTCTAATTATTGAAAATCTATCCAAACGCGTCTGAGTTAACGGACCTCTTGACGGACCATAGTGGTAAACATGGGCCGTCATGGTCTCCGTCCTCCCATACTTCACAAATTCTTCTACTGCTTTCTTCATTACCCTCAACGAATAAGTATGATGGACCGTTCCAAGCACGATGGTCCGTCGAGGGTCTCTGTTTAATAATACTTTAACTTCTTGGAATTTGGGTATTGGTACTACTCTCTGATCATTACGATGAAAAAGCAGGACAGACCATCATGGATATGATGGTCCATCATGGACTTCCGTAATCCCACACTAGGTCAGACTTCCCCATCTTTCTTCAGCAACTTCTCTCCTAACTACGATGCCACCTACAGACCGTCAAAGACTCGACGGACCGTCATAAGCTCCGTAGGTGGTCTCTTCTGCATTTCTCGCTCAAAAACATCCGCGTTCATCTTTTGAAAGATTTCCTTCAAATAAGGAGAAACTTACATAAAAATCAACACAAAAAGGATTTTGGACACACACTAAACTTAAGAAAAAAGCATTAAAAGTACCGTGTAACCACGATAAATCAACACACCCTCAACTTAAATTCGTTGTTTGTCCTAAAGCGACGCACTATGACTCACTACAAAATATTTGTAAAAGAGTATCCATATTTTAGCTTTTGCAATCATTTGTCCATCAATCACGATCATTCTAATCATGTTTATGGATGTTATCACTATTAGGCTTGAATTATCTGGAACCAAACCATAACACAGACTCACCGCGCACTGACACCTATCCTCTTCAATTTCTTACCGAGGTGGTAATATTTCCAATATTGCAACTAGTGTCCTCACTTCAAAACAACATCTTCATTTTTCACACAATGATTTCAGTTTGAGTATAAGGATTACTTTTAAACACTCACTCTCGGAACAAATTCACAACGCATTCATATATATTGCCATAAGCTTGCCCTTATTTTCATTGATATAAGTTTGCCATACAACTCTTAGGATCACGATATGACATTCTTAGCTTGTACCATAGGCTCAGGGTCAGGTAGAGTATATTTAGGTTTACTTTAGTGACTTGTTGCCCTCCTTGACATATCGGCTAAACGTACCGCCTTTTTATCGTTTTATTTCACCAAATTTCTCAATTTTATTTTTATCTTGCTATTTTCCCTTTCTTATCCTTATATGTAAGTGAATTTTCTTTTTTTTAAGTCACTTCTTTTTTGTTCTTTCTTTCTCTTCATTCTTTCAACCCCATTTTCCGGAGTATTACTTATAACAACCACCCTCAACTCATGACTTTTCCATGAGTTAAGGTTCACAATACCACGGCTGGGTTAGGGCCACGACAAGGTTGTTTTCTGCATTATCCACCCTCAACTTATGGTTTTTGCATAAAATGAGATGCACATGTCCAAGGAGGAACCACAGACAACAAATTGTTCCTAGAGAGGATCAGTTGAAGTGAAAAAGAAAGATCTATTTTAGGCTCAAATTATTTTCAAAGATCTGTTTTTAGGCTCAAATTATTTGGATCAATACAGGATTAAGCTCATTTGTTTTTTTTTTTTGGGCTCAAGATTGACTATTTCGAACAAAGGCCTATGACCCTTTCCTAATTGTTCATTTTGGCTTACTTTTAGCTAGACTAACCAGGCAAGTTCTAGCTCAGTATCAATGGTGGATCCTTCGAATTTTCCTCACAATCACTTGCCATTCATTACATTCCCAGATTATTAGACTCCTAGTTCGTTTCTTAGATTTATGGTCATGCAGTAGTGTATCTCTATGTCATGTGTAGTGCCACACAATTATCAATTACTATGCCTCGTCATGCATCATTTTCATATCAGGATATCATATCATCATGCTTCAGAGATATACTATGTACACAAGATATAACATGCCGGTTGAACAATAAAAGTAATCAGTCTTTTGGGGAAAAACGAACACAGGCAAGAAAACCCCAAAAGAGGATCGTGAATTGGGTGACTCGGACTTCACCCTAGCACTCAGTTTCCATTTACCTCACCCCCAACAAAAAGATATGCAATTGTCCCAAATGCATAAAAAAAACTGTAATACGAGAGTGGTAGGTTAAGTAAACCTGAGGCGCAAAGCGCCAGCGATCAGCAAGCTAGTGGGTCCGGTTCCCCGGAACCTACTACCTCTGGACACCCTCAGTAGTGTCCTTATCAGCAACAACACTATCAGTTGTGCCTCCCGCTGTCTCCACATCTCTGGATCTAGATGCCCTGACAGCTGACTCTACAACCATAGTCTTACGTGCCTCCTCATCAGCAATGGAGGCTCTCCTCGTAGCCTCCATCTCACGGTGCTCCTTCTTCCTTGCGTTATCTCATCCTCCTATCGACCTCTGCGCCTCTTGGCATACTCTCGAGGGGGAAGTCGTGGAATCTCAGAAGTGTCAAATAGAGCAGCCAACACTGTGTCCTAAGCAGGCTCTGCAGAAGGGGCCTCAGACTCAGTCACCCTAGCATCTATGATCATATCAAGATCTGCTCTAAAACTCTCAACCGTAGCCTGAATGGTCGACACATCAACAAGAGGGGCTGGCCGGTCTAGCACCCACAACTCAAAAGAGTCTAAGTGCTGATAAACCTCCACGATCTTCCTCTCTGTGTGCTATGCCATCTTACACTCCAAGCGCTCCTCCGCCTTAGCAATAGACCTCTTCATCCAAGGCTGGATGTGATGCAGAAGTGTGGCCATATGAGCCTCTAGTTTATGGACCCTAGCAAGCGGGACTAGAGCGGGGGATAGGGCTGAGCGAGAGGAGCTTGGGGCACTGCTACTACCCGGTATAGACTCGACCGGGGTAGTGTCTGTGGGTGCTGAAGTAGCCTTCGTAGCCGTTCGAGCATGCGCTACACTATCAACCAGATTCTCACCAAGTGGAGTCACATCTACACGGGGCCCTCTGCGTGGATCCAACTCATTGGCCTCATCCATGATGAGGTCGATATCAAAATTGCTTTGCGGAGTTTAGATTTGATCAATGTGCCAGATGGGCACACATGTGGACCTGCATAATGAAAATATCATGCACGAAAAAGGGTAAGTAATGGTGACCTTGAAATCCCTCTAGTGAATGACCACCTGAAGAAGCCAAGGGAAGTCAACCTCAAACCCAGCCATCATCGCTGCCAAAAAAATTACGCGATCCCATGTAACTATATTGTCTGTAGCCGTGGGGGAGAGGCAGTGGAAAATAAATCATAGAAACTTAGCCATGAAGGTCAAGTTAGCCTTCCTGATGTCTCTCTTCGGCTCCATTACCCAGTCGGCAACCTCTCCATCAATAGATAAGTGCTGGGCCATCCACTTCATGGTAGTCTCTCTCAGCGATGGCTAACGTAAGAATTGTCCCTCTTTAACATTTTGCCACCGGTAGTCGAACTTGGCGGTGAGAGTTGTCCTGGTGGTATATAAATACTCGCCGTACAGATACCGGTGGATGGCTGGCCAGGAGATGTTGACCTGTATGTTGAGTACTGTGACGTGTTCAAGTGGGTCCTGTTTGGTAGGGGAAGCCCGCCTATCGATCTGTGATCTGAGAGTAGCCACATAGAAGCCATAAAACTCTCGGACAAACTCCTCACTCTAGCATCCCAAAGAACGAGCCGTCCACTCTAGCCAGTGTTTGGTGAAGAGAGCGTGGATATCTTGCATGGTGGGAAGACTTCCCGTAAGGACCCGCCTCTCCATTGTAAGGGTCCGTGTCATGACGCCTTTATCATTTAGAAGCTTGGCATTTGAATACACTTGGTATTGCCCGTCGACATACCACCGGTTGGATTGGTTAGCAACCGGGGCGGGAACTCCAGTCGGTGAGCCTGGAGTGAAATCAGGACTGTCAGCCTCATCAGACGAGGTAGACTGTGCAGCCATGGCGGGTACAGAGACTTATGCGGATCCGGAATCTTCCTCCGACCACGAAACTCCTACGGAACCAGACACTCCTTTTTATTGTGTAGCTGATACAGAAGGTGTGCCGGTCACTATGCGCTCCTTATCAGACTGGGAGGCAGTGACTACGGCGGATGCCACCTGTTTGTGCGTAGCTCTTGTTTCACGTGCAACTCATGCTGTAGTGGCAATGCCTGGGAACACGTACTCGGGATTATGCTCATCATCAGAGCCTATAAGAAGTCATGGAGATGGCCTGTCGTGAGTATGACGGACCATCATGGGGTACATCATATCTTACTTCAAGAATGTTTATTTGGAGACCCTCAGAAGGAAAGTCTCTTACAGTTATGACGAATAAGCAGGACGAACTGTCATGATAATGATGGTCCGTCGTCGATGTCCGTTGTGGGTCACTTAGAAAAAGTATGGAGACCCTTAGAAGGAAAGTCTATGACAGTTATGATGAATAAGCAGGACGGACCGTCGTGATAATGATGGTACGTCATCGATGTCCGTCGTGGGGCACTTAGAAAAGTATGGAGACCCTTAGAAGAGAGGTCTTTGACCGTAATGACGGTTGTGCAGGACGGACCATCGAGGGTACGACGGTCCGTCGTAGATGTTTGTTAGTGGACACTTATAAATACATGGAGACCCTTAGGAGATGGGTCTCTGACCGTCATGACGGTTGTGCAGGACAGACCGTCGAGGGTACGATGGTCCATCGTAGATGTATGTTAGTGGACACTTAGAAAAAAAATAGAGACACTTAGGACAAAGGTCTCTGACAACCATGACGGTTGTGCTAGACGGACCGTTGTGGGTACGATGGTCTGTCGTAGATATCCGTCAGAGGACACTTAGAAAAACTTGGAGATTCTTAGGAATAGGGTCTCTGACAACCATAACGGTTGTGCAGGAACGACGGTCCGTCACATATGTCTGTTGGTAGACACCTAGAGAAAACGAATAGTGGGATGTTGGGACGGACACTATGACGATCCGTCGTGGGTATGACGGTCCGTCGTCGGGGTCTCGTTCTGTCATTCAGTGACAGAACTGAGGATTTCCCAATCATCCCTAGTAACTCAAATGGAATACTTGATATTAACCTATATGATTCTAACCCAAATACCTAGAAAACTAGCAATGCGAGAATACGAATTTCTCGAGTTTTAACAAGGAAATTCGAGGGACTCTCAACCTAAGTCAGCCAAAATTGGATCAAAGAGAAAAAAGACCCACCAAAAAGAAATAGGTCAATAGTAATTGAAAAAAAAATGCAGTGTAAATGGGTAGATATCAGAGACACATACCTAAGAAGAGGAGAAAAACAAGCAAGTGAGGCACTCATCTATTAAGAGCAAAAATAGCAGCAGACTCCGACCAGTAAAAAGGAAATTTTGGGATTTAGGGAAGTGATATGGATCAGTTGATAGAGAAGAGGATGAGAAAGACATGAAGTTGGAAAGGGAGAAAATGGGAGAAAGAGGGAAAAAACTGTTTAAATGAAGGGGTGGGGAGTTTAAAAGGTAGAAAACATTTAAAATTCCCCAGCCGTCTCGGGTTGGGTTGCTGGTTAATGACACAACGAGTCCCCAACGACGGTCAGTCGCCTATGCGACGGTCCGTCATGGGTTGCATTGCGGATACCCTAATTTTGAAAATAAATGAAAAATGTACCAGGCACGATGGATTCATGCGACGATCCGTCGCAAGCATGACGGTTCGTCGATATATCCGTCAATGAATGTTGTAGAGTGATTTTCTGCAGCATTTCCTGGTGATGTGCTACGTATTGGGTTGCCTCCCAACCAGCTCTTGCTTTAACGTCGCGGCACGACTGAAGACACTTGATTACTCAGACTTCATCAAGATGGTATGCCTCGATCACTTCATTCACCGATTCAGCATGGTCGAAATAGATTTTTATTCGTTGTCCATTCACCTTAAACCGCACACCCTCCTTGGTTTCCAACTCAAGTGCTCCATGAGGGAATAGTTGGGTAATCAAGTAAGGGCCAGTTAAGTTGGACTTGAGATTGCCCGAAAACAAGCGTAACCTAGAATTGTATAAAAGCAACAAATCCCAAACCAAAAACTCTCATTTTTCAATTTTTAGTTTATTCAACCCAGTTAACCGTTGTTCTGCAGCTTCGTTCCAATCCATTTTCAACTTCTTCAAAGCCAACATGACTTTATGCTCTAATTCAACCAGAATATGACAAGCTTTTCCATATACAAGTTGGTATGGGGACATACCTATGGAAGTGTTATACGATGTCCGGTAGGCCCAAAGAGCATCATCAAGCCTCCTTGACCAATCAGTTCTACTAGCGTTCACTGTTTTTGACAATATCGATTTGATATCCCTATTTGAAACTTCAACTATGGCTAACCCCATATTTCTCCAATAATCCCGTGAACAATTCGTTGCAAAAGTGGGATCCCCCATCACTAATAATTGCCCTTGGTGTACCAAATTGAGAGAATATATTCTTATTCAAGAACGCACCGACACTCTTCCATTCATTGTTTGTGAGGGAGATAGCGTCCACCCATTTAGATACATAATCAACCGCTTCTAAAATATACTTCATTCCATGAGAACTCACAAAAGGACCCATAATGTCAATACCCCAAAGATCAAATAACTTAATCACAAGAATGGGGTTCAGAGGGAGCTCTTGCTTTCTTGAAATGCCGCCATCTCTTTGGCATATATCACATGCTTTGGCAACCTCATCAGCATCTTGATGAATAGTTGTCCAATAGTAACCACATTGTAATATCTTATGAGCGGTTCGGATACCTCTATGATGTCCACCAACGGGTAAGGAATGACATGCCTATAAAACACTCAACATCTCAACTTCTGGCACACAACGTCAAATAAGCTCATCGGCACAACTCCTATATAAGTATGTTTCATCCAAAAGAACTTCTTCACATCATACATGAGATTTTTTCTTTGATGAAAGGACAAGTACGATGGAATAATATAGCTAGCCATATAGTTCGCAAAATCTGCGAACCATGGAATCAAATCTTGTGAGGCAGCCAATACATGGTCATCGGGGAAAGTATCATCAATATAAGTCTTATCCCTTAACTCTCTCATAGCTTCATCTTCTAGACAGGACAAGTGATCGGAAACTTGATTTTTGGTCTCTTTTCTATCCCTCACCTCAAAGTCAAATTCTTGTAGCAGTAATAACCAAGGAATCAACCTCGGCTTCGCATCCTTCTTTGCCATCAAATATCTCAATGCTGAATGGTCAATATGCACTATAACTCTAGTACTTAGCAAATAGGAGCGAAATTTTTCAAAAGCAAAGACTACTGCAATGAGTTCTTGCTCAGTCACTGTGTAGTTCTTCAAGGCTTCATTTAGGGCTTTACTAGCATAGTAAATGGGGTGAAGGATTTTGTTCGTTCTTTGTCCCAATACCTTACCAAGAGCAACTCCACAAGCATTGCACATCACCTCAAGTGGAATGTTCCAATACGGAGAAATAATGATAGGTGAAGATATCAATTTTTCTTTTAGCTCGCCGAATGCTTTAAGACAGGATTCATCAAAATAAAATTTACAATATTTCTCTAGAAGTTTGCATAATGGAAGCGCAATTTTTGAAAAATCTTTGATGAATCTCCGGTAAAAACCTGCATGCCCAAGAAAGCTTCTCACACTTTTTACAGACATAGGTGGGGGAAGTCTCTTCATTACCTCGATTTTAGCTCGATCAACCTTTATGCCTATTCTGAAATGCGATGACCCAAAACAATACCTTCTTTCACCATGAAATGGTATTTTCCCCAATTTAGTACAAAATTGTAGTCTTCACATCTCTTTAGCACCTCAGATAAATGGCTCAAAGACCACTCGAATGATTCACTAACCACAGAAAAATAATCCATAAAAACATCAATAGTATCTTCCACCATGTCGGAGAATATCGACATCATACATCTTTGAAATGTGGCGGGTGCATTACACAACCCAAACGACATTCTCTTGAATGCCAAGGTCCCATATGGACAAATAAATGTGGTTTTCTCTTGATCTTCTATTGCAATAGAAATCTGATTATACCCCGAATATTAATCAAGAAAATAGTACCACCTTTTTCCGGCAAGTCTATCAAACATCTAATCCATGAAGGGCATAGAAAAATGATTTTTTTTGGTCCATGCGTTCAATTTACGGTTATCCATACACACCCTCCATCCAGTAACCGGTCTCATTGGAACAAGTTCATTTTTCTCATTGGGGACCACAGTAATTACCCCTTTCTTAGGTACACACTAAACAGGGTATATCCAACTACTATCAACGATCGGATATATTAGTCTGGCATCAAACAATTTAATGATTTTCTTCTTCACGACCTCTGGCATAGGTGGATTTAAGGGTCTCTGGTGCTCAATACTTGGCTTATGATCGGGCATGAGTTGAATTTTATGAGAACAAATACCATGAGGGATCCCAATAATGTCCGCAATAGTCCACCCAATAGCTCTTTTGAATCTTTTTAGCACTTTCACCAAACTCTCAACTTGTTGTTCATTCAGGTATGATGCAATGATTACCGACAAAGCTTCACCATCTTTTAAGAATTCATACCTTAGATGAGGTGGGAGATCTTTTAATTCTAACTTTGAAGCCTCTTCTATAGATGGTTTTGCGGGTGGAGACTCGCGATTCTTCATGTATAACTCATATTTATTCTTTTTAAACCGAACATCACCAGGATCAAGAGCTGCGACTAATGATCCATACTCTTCAATGCAATCGTTATCAAAATTCATTCTCACTGCCACTAATGCTTCTGCACCTAGACGTTCTTCTATTTGTGTCTCGGATTACTTACCAACTTTGTAGTATATAGCATATACCGATTGGATCTCACCACTTTGCCTCATGGACCTACAAATGTTGAAGGTTACTTCTTCATTGTTCAACCGGAATTTTATCTGCCCCTTTTCCATATCAACTAAGGCTCTACCTGTAGCAATGAATGGCCTCCCAAGAATAATAGGCATTTCAAAATCGACTTCACAATCAAGAATTACAAAACTTGTCAGAAATATGAACGACTCGACTTTTACTAGCAAATTGTGGAGTATCCCTATAAGCCTTTTCAGTGTTCGATCGACCATCAGTAGCCGCATCGCAATGGGGTTTGGATCACCCAAACCCAACTTCTTGTAAATCGATAGGGGAATGAGATTTATGCTTGCCCCCGATCACAAAATGTAATAACCCGATTGTACAAGGAATAGTGATCGCACACCGATCTTCTTTCTTATGTACTAGAGATCTTGTAGCAATAGCACTACAATGCTGCATTCAATCATCATCCTCAAAAGTAACCGATCTTTTCTTTGTAACCAGATCTTTCATAAACTTGACATAACCGGGCATTTGTTCTAGAGCTTCTACCAAAGGGACATTGATAGAAAACTGCTTCAACATTGTTATAAAACACCGATATTAACCATCCCCGGTCTTTTTTCACTAATATTTGAGGAAAGGGGGATGGTGGTTTAGGCATGGGATTTACCTTTTTAGGAACTCCAACATCTTTTCCACTATTATTCTTCTACGTTACAACTAACCTCTACAACTTTATCATTATCTTTTATCACCTTTTCCTCATTAGACGACATATGTAGGTCAATGGTTTGCTTACCACCCCGGGTAGTGATTGACATACAATGTCCATCATTTTTTGGATTTTGGACAGTGTTGCTAGAAAGAGTGCCCCGTTGCCGTGTGTGAACAGTTGCAGATAATTGGGCCATTTGCAACTCAAGCTGCTTAATCGATTTTACATCTGTATCGACTTTCTGCATAAAACCCGCTAAATCACTTTTTAACTCTTTAATTTGATCATCACTAGCATCGAACCTCCTCATTATTTTGTGCAACATATCCTCAATTCGTGCCATAGTACCTCCACCATCCCTAGGAGCAACTTCACAATTTTGAGGAGGAACAAAGGGCCCATTCCTATCATTTCTATTACAATAGGTACCCTTGTTGAAGTTGTTGTCGTGGTTATAATTTTCATCTTGGAAATAATTACCCTTAAGGTTATAGTTACAATAGTTCTGACCTTGGCGCCAATTATCCCGATTTGAGCCTTGGGCATTTGGTCGGAAACCCCCCATCTGCTCATTTAATGCATAGGAATCCTCCTCATAATAATATTAATAATTTTGTTTTGGTGGATTAGACAAGTAGTTCACTACATTTATCTTTTCTGCACCCTCAGTGACATGTTTTAATAGCAACCCAAGCTCAGTTCTCATCTGAGCCATCTCTTCACGAATCTAATCTGTTGCTGGGTTGTGTGTGTATTGCACTACAAAGGTATTTCTTCCAACATCTGACTTCCTAGTACTCCAAGCTTTATTATTCTGGGAGATTTTCTCTAACTTTTGGGCAATCTCGGCATAAGGACACTCCCCAGAAGAACCACCTGCTATAACATCCAATACCACTTTATTATTATCATATTGTCCCCGATAGATTTATTCCTTCAGTGACTCATCATCTATGCGGTGATTGGGCACACTTCTCGAAAATGAAGTGAATCTATCCTAAGAACTACTAACTGACTCTCGTAGTAGTGCCACAAAGTTGTTCACTCTTTCTTTGTGATTTAGTTTCTTGGAGACCGGGTAGTAACATGCTAAGAAAACATCTCTTAGCTGTTTCCAAGTTAAAATTGAGTTATAAGGAAGCTCAGTGAACCAAATAGCAGCCTCTCCCGTCATTGAGAGAGGAAATAATCTTAGCCCTATTACATCCAAATTCAAATCAAGACTCCCTACACAACTTTTTCACACTGCCCTTACCTTAGCTATATGGGAATGTGGGTCCTCAGAAGGTAGACCTGAAAACAAACCTCTAGCAGTGAGCATTTGCATCAGACTTCTAGTTACCACAAAGGTGTGGCCTTGTGGCAGAGGGGGCAAGACAAGTGGCCCATCATAGTTTGCAATATTATCATAACCTCTGTAGTATTCTTGAGGACGTGGAGTGGAATTTTGTCCCCTTTTTTAATTTTCACCAGGATCATTGGTTAAAAACTGACCATAAGCATCAATTGGAGCTGGGATGTTCTAGTTTGGATCATCATCGTTAATACCCAAGTTTTGATTCATATTGCGTAGTGTACTCTCAAATGCGTGGTCGTAGGAAAACAAGGGTTCTCTTCCTCTCCGTGTATTTAGCATACAAGGAAGTTAGTTCTTCAAGAACAAAAAACTATAGAAAATTAAAACTAAGAAAATATTGACTAAACTTTAGTAATAAGTTTAAGTTAATCTAAAAGCTACTTTCCCCGGCAGCGGCGCCAAAATTTGATACGCTCAAACTTACTTCTAAAATAAGAAGTAAAGCAGTCGTATTAAATAAAGAACCTAACTAATGAGGTTGGGATCGATCCCACGAGGAAAGTAGTTCAGACTTAACTTTATTCTATCATTACTATTATTTAGTCAACTATTTCCTTAGAAAACAAAATACAAAAACGGGGGTTTTTATTTCTAAATTAATGAAAATAATTACCTAAATTAAAGTAAACAACTAACAGATTCAAATCTCAGAGCTTAAACAATTAATAAAAGTAATTAGGGCATAAGTGTTCCCCACAGGTTTCTAACTTGAAAATTATAACTATAATAATTCTTTCCTAGTATCTTGCATGTAAAGTGATAAGTTATATATATCTTAATCCTTGGTCCGATTTCAAGAAAATTTCACTCCGCACCTTGGTCCGACTACGTGTGTTGCTATACTAACCCTTACCTTTACCTCATATTAAGCATTGTATTCGATATTTGACTTAGGTATTACCTCGTACCTGATACACTCAAACTTACTTCTCAAATAAGAATCGTATAAATTAAAGAACACAACTAACGAGGTTGAGATCATTGCCACGAGGAAAATAGTTCAGACTTAACTTCAATCTATTATTACTACTATTTAGTCAATTATTTCTTTGAGAAACAAAGACAATAAAAGGGTTTTTTTTACTTCTAAATGAATGAAAATAACTATCTAAATTAAAGGAGACAACTAACAAATTCAAATGTTGGAGTTTAATCAATTAATAAAAGTAACTAGGGTTCACGTGTTCCCCACAGGTTTTTAACTTGATAATTCTAACTATAACGATTTTTTCGTAGTATCTTTCATACAAAGTGATAAGTTATGTATTTCTAAATCTGTGGTCCGGTATATAGAAAATTTTGCTCTGCACCTTGGTCCGGCTACGTGTGTTGCTATACTAACCCTTACCTTTACCTCATATTAAGCATTGTATTCAATACTTGACTAAGTTATTACATCGTACCAATCAATACTAGCCTATTAGATAGTATACACTAAATCTATGTTGATAATTCTTTTCCTATTATCTACCTCCTTGGTCCGGCAAGTAGCATTAAGGTGAGTTCTAACGTTGGACATCCGATAAAAAGACTTCTAAGTGAAAGAATTATCAATACATGCAAGACAACTATTCTAGAATTGTTATTTTAGTTAGGTTTTACCTCATTATTTTCTATGGTTACCACAACCCTAGTTATGGAGTTTAGTTACCCATAGTCATAATCACAATATTCAAATATGTAATATAAGAATTCATGAACTTACTTCACTGAGAAAGAATAAAATACAAAAGTTCACTTGATTAATCAATAAAAATCACCAACAATCAATTACTCCAATTAATTGAACAGTAAAGATTCTCCAAAAGTGTAATAATAATCACCAAGTCTAATCCATAAAAGAAGATCAAATAAACAAGAGTCTAACAATATGAAAAGCTAACTACCAAAGAGTCTAACCCAAAAAATGATGTTTTTTGAACTATTTATAAAAAAATAAAAATTAGTTAAATAAGGACTCGATTTGCTAGAAATCTATTAAAACGCGGCTGGGTCGACGGACCTCGCGACAGATTTTCATGGTCAGGACAGGCCGTCATGGACTCCGTCATCCTATACTTGTGCAATTTCTTCTGCTGCTCTCTTCATTACCCTTGACTGCAGGTATGCCGAATCGTCACAGGCACAACGGGCCGTCGGGGGTCTCCGTTCCACAACACTTGATCTCTTAGAAGTTGGGTACTGGGACTACTTCTATGATCTTTATGACGAACCAGCAGGACGGGCCGTCATGGCTACGACGGTCCGCTACGCTTTCCGTAACCCCACACTTGGTCAAACATCCCCATCTTCCTCCAACAGCTGCACCACGATGACACCTACAAATTGACACGGGCACGACTTACCGGCACAAGCTCCGTAGGTTGTACTTTTCTTCATTTCTTGCTCAAAAACCTCCGCATTCATCTTTTAGACAGATTTCCTGCAAATAAAGAGAAACTTACATAAAAAATTAATACAAAAAGGCTTTTGGACACACTAAACTTAAGGAAAAAGCATTAAAAATACCGTGAAACCATGATATATCAACACCCTCAACTTAAATTAGTTGTTTGTTCTCAAGCGACGCACTATGACTCAATATAAAATCTTTGTACAATAGTATCCATGTTTTATCTTTCGCAATCATTTGTCTATCAATCCTGATCAGTGTCATCATATTTATGCTTGCTATCACTATTGGGCTTGAATTATGTGGAATTAGACCATGACACAGACTCACCATGCACTAACACCTATCCTCTTCAATTTCTCACCGAGGTGCTAATATTTCCGGTATTGCAACTAGTGTCCTCTCTTGAAAACAATATCCTCATTTTTCACACAATGATTTCAGTTTGAGTATAAGGATTACTTTTCAACACTCACTCCCAGAACAGATTCACACTCATTCTTACATATTGCCATAAGCTTGCCCTTATTTTCACTACTTTAAGTTCCCTATACAACTCTTAGGATCACAATAGGACTTTCTTAGATTTTAACATAGGATCAGGGTCAGGTAGGGTCTATTTAGGTATACTTTAGTAAATTTTTGCCCTCATAGACATATCGGCCAACCATACAACTTTTTTATCATTTTATTTCGCCCGGTTTCTCATATTCTTTCACCTTGCTATTTTCCCTTCTTTATTCATTTGTGTAATTGACTCTCTTCTTTTCTTGCTTGTATTTATTGTATTTTATATTTAATTATTTAACTGATTCTTGAATCACTTAACTTTTGTTCTTTATCTCTCTTTGTTCTTTCAACCCCACTTTCCAGAGCATTCCTCATAATTGCCACCCTCAACTCATGGCTTTGCCATGAGTCAAAGTAAAAAATACCCAAAGTTGAGTCAGGGCCATAAAAAGGGTTGTTTACTGCACTATCCACCCTCAACTTATTCTTTTGACATAAGCTGAGGTGCACATGTCCAAGGAGGGACCAGGGCCAACACATTATTCTCAGAAAAGATCAGTTGGGGTGAAAAAGAAAGGTCTAGTTTAAGCTCAAATCATTTGGATCAAAGAAGGATTAATTTCATTTGGTTTTCTTTTATTTAGGCAAAAATGGGCTATATTGAACATGGGCCTATGATCCTTTCCGAATTGTCTATTTGGGCTTATTTTTAGCAGGACTAACCAGGAAAGTTTTAGCTCAGTACAAATAGTGAACTATTTAAATCTTCCTCACACTCACTTGACATCTCATTACTCTACTAGATTATCAGACACCTAGTTCGAATTTTAGACTGAGGGTCATGCAGTGGTGTACCTTTATGTCATGCTTAGAGCCACACATTTATCAATTACTATGCCTAGTCATGCATCATTTTCATTTCATAAGGATATCATTTTAGCCATCATGCTTCAGAATTAAACTATGTACACAAGATATAAACATGCCGGTTAAACATTAAAAATAATCAGTTTCTTGGGGAAAAAGAACACAGGCAAGAAAACCCAAAAAGAGGATAGTGAATTTGGATACTCAGACTTCACCCTAGCACTCACTTTCAATTTACCCCACCCCCCACAAAAAGACACGCAATTGTCCCCTATGCATAAAAAAATTAAAGTACAACAGTGGTAGGTGAAGTAAATCTAGGGCGCAAGGCGCCGAGGTCAGCAAGATGGTGGGCCCGGTTTCCCGGAACCCACTACCTCTGTAATCTGGACACCCTCAGTAGTGTCCTCATCATCAAAGACACTATCAGCAGGGCCTCCCTCTATCTCCACATTTTTGGAGCTAGATGTCCCACTAGCTGACTCTACGGGCCTAATCTGACGCACCTCCTCATCAGCAAGCAAGGCTCTCCTCGCAGCCTTCATCTCACGGTGCTCCTTCTTCCGTGCTCAAGCCTCATCCTCTCGACCCCTACGCGTCCTGGCATGCTCTCGAGGGGGAGGTGGTGGAATATCATAAGTGGCGAATCAGGCCGCCATCACTATGTCTTCAACAGGCTCTACAGTAGGGGCCTAAGACACAGGCACCCTAGCCTCTAAGATCATATCGATGTCTGCGTGAAGGCTGTCGACCCTAGCCTGAAGGGTCAACACATCCACCTGAGGCGGTGGCTAGGCTAGCACCCGCAACTTAAAAGCGTCCAAGCACTGATGAACCTCAGTGATCTTCCGCTCTGGGTGCTAGACCATTCTCTGCTCAAAATGCTCTTCTGCCTCAGCAATAGACCTTTGAATCCAAGGTTGGATGTGATGCAGAAGCTTAACCACCTGTGCCTCTAATTTCTAGACCCTAGCAAGTGGGACCAGAGCGGGGAAAGGGGCTTAGCAAGAGGAGGTCGGGGCAGTGCTACTACCAGGGATAGACTCGACCGGGGTAGTGTCAGTGGAAGACTTCTCCGTAGCCGTGCGCGCCTGTGCTACCGTATCAGCCAAATTGTCACCAAGTGGAGGCAACTAAGGACGGGGCACTTTTCGTGAAGCAAACTCATTGGCCTCATCCCTGATGAGGCCGATATCAATAGTGCCTAGCGGGGTCTTGAGCTTATCAACATGCCATATAGAAACACCTACGGACCTGCATAGAGAAAACATCATGCACGAGAAAGGGTTAGTAGTTGTGATCTTAAAAGCCCTATCGTGCATGACCGCCTGTAGAATCAAAGAAAAGTCCATCTCAAACCCAACTATCATCGCTGCCATCAATATTGCACGATCCCATGTGACTACATTATCAGCAGCTGTGGGGTAACGGTAGTGGCGGACGATCAACCATAAGAACTTCTCCATGAAGGTCAGGTTAGCCTTCTTGATGTCTCCCTTCGACTCAGTCACCCAGTCAGCACCCTCTCCATCAATAGACAAGTGTAGGACATCAACCTCTTGGTGGTCTCTCTCAGCGATGGCTCACGCAGAAATTGACCATCTTTGACTATTTGCCACCGGTAGTCAAACTCGACGGTGAGAGGGGTCCGGTAGTCATCAACATCCTCGCTGTATAGATACCAGCAGATGGCATACAGGGAGATATAAACCTGAATACCACGTACTCGGACATGCTCCATTGGGGTATGTTTGGCGGGGGCAGCCCGCCTATCAATCTATGATTTGAGAGTAGCCACGTAGGAGATGTAGAACTCTCGGACCAGCTCTTCATTATAATGTCCAAACAAATGCGCTGTCCACCCCAGCCGATTTCAGGTGAAGAGATTATGGATCTCTAGCATAGTTGGGAGATTTCCTGTAAAAACCCGCCACTCCAATGTAAGGGTCTGTGTCATGACTCCTTTGTTAATCAAAAACTTTGCGTCTGAATAGACTTGATAATGCCTGTCGACACACAACCAGTTGGGCTGGTCGGCAACCGGGGTGAGAGTACGAGTCGGTGAGCCGGGTGTGGATTCAGAACTATCAGCCTCATCATGCAAGGCAGACTGTGCAACTGTGGCGGCTGCAGGG
Source organism: Solanum habrochaites (assembly GCA_027704765.1). Lineage (NCBI taxonomy): Eukaryota > Viridiplantae > Streptophyta > Magnoliopsida > Solanales > Solanaceae > Solanum > Solanum habrochaites. Next base: position 27,060,132 of record JAKWJA010002497.1, read on the forward strand.
ACCTCAGCAGATCCGGAGGCTTCCTCTGACCACGAAACTCCTAAGGATCCAGACGCTCCTTCTTCATGAGTAGCTTACCTAGAAGGTGTGCCGGTCAGTGTGCGCTCCTCATCAGACTAGGAGACAATGACTATGCCGGACGCCACCTTTCTAGGTGTGGCTCTTGTAGCACGTGCAGCTCGGGATGGGATGGAAGTGCCTGGGGGCACATACTCGGGGTCGCACTCATAATCAAATCCAATGACCAGGCGGGCAGACGGGGCGACAGACTTTGAACGCCCACGTATGTAGACTCGATCTTTTTTTGGTGCCATAATAGATAGTACCTGTAAAGAATCATTATTAGTACCAAAAGGAGCAAAAAAGACAAGCAAAACGACACAAAATAAATAAAAGATTTAAGATGTAATGACATTTCTATAGTAACAGTGAAACACGAAGGACCAGGTGACAGCTAGTCGTGAGTACGACGGACCGTCATGGGGTCCGTCATGTATTACTTTAAACTATGTTTATGTGGAGACCCCTGTTGGAAAATCTCTGACAAGTATGATGGATAAGCAGGACGGACCATTGTGATTATGACGGTCCGTCATCAATGACCGTCGTGGAACACTTAGAAAAAAGTATTGAGACCATTAGGAGACGGGTATCTGACCATCATGACGGTTATGCAGGATGGATCGTCGAGGGTATGATGGTCCGTCGTAGGTGTCATTTAGAGGACTTTTGGAAAAAGTATGGAGACCCTTAGGACAGGGGTATCTGACTATCATAACAGTTATACAGGACGGACCGTCGAGGGTTTGACGGTCGTAGTAGATGTTCGTTCAAGGACACTTAGAAAAAGTAAGAGACCTTTAGGAACAGGGTGTCTGACAACCAGAACGGTTGTGCAGGACAGACCATTGTAGGAACGATAGTCCACCGCATGTGTCTGTTGGAGGACACTTAGAAAAAGTGAGAGACCCTTAGAAACAGGGTCTTTGACAACCAGAACGGTTGAACAGGATGGACCGTCGTGGTAACGATGGTCCGTCGCATGTGTCTGTTGGTGGACACTTAGAAAAAGTGCGAGAACCTTAGGAACAAGGTCTTTGACAACCAGAACGGTTGTGCAGGACGGACCATCGTGGGAACGATGGTCCGTCGCATGTGTCCGTTGGTGGACAGTTGGAGAAAATTGGACAGTGGGGTGTTGGGGATGTTGGGACAGACCTAATGACGGTCCATCGTGGGTACGACTGTCTGTCATCGGGGTCTCGTTCTATCATTCAGTGACAGGACTGGGGATTCCCCATTAATCCCCTATGACCAAAATGGAATTGTTATTGTTTTAACCTACATTTGTCTAACCCAAAAACCTAGTAAACTAGCAATGCTAGAGCTCCTATTTCTAGATTTTGAACAAGGCAATTTTGAGGATTCTCAACCTAGGTCAGATAGAATATGTATTAAAGAATGAACTCATCAATAAAAACTAGGCTAATAATAATTGATAAACAAAAATAGAATGTAAATGGGTAGAAACAAGAGACACATACCTAAGAATTTGAGAAAAACAAGCGAGGAAGGTACTTGATGATCAAGTAGAGAACCACAACATCAGACTCCGACTGGTAGAGACTGGATTTTAGTAATTGGAGAATTTGGGAAAATGATCGATTGAATGAAAGAGAGGTAGGAAATTGGAAGTTAAAAAGGGAGGAAGAGTGAAGGAAATGAGTGAAATGATGGGGTGGGGTTTTTAAATGTAAAGAATTTTTAAAACCCCCAGCTGGGTTGGGTCGGTCGGGTACGCTTCTTTAATGACGGATGAGTCCCCGATGACAGTCCATCGCATTTGTGAAGGTCCGTCATTAGTTCTGTCGCATGTGCCCTAGTTATGAAAAATAACAAAAAGACATAACTGGCACGACAGATTCAAGCGATGGTCCGTCGTGGTCATGACGGGCCGTCGATGTATACGTCAGTGACTGCTGCAGAGTGATTTTCTTTAGAATTTCCTGGCGATGTGCCTCAAAATTTAAAACCCATTATTAGAAAATTCTACCACTACAAAAAATAAAAACTATAAGTATTGGGTTACCTCCCAAAAAACGCATGATTTAACGCCACAGCACGACTGAGGACGCTTGATTACTCATCCCTCATCAAGATGGTATGCCTTAATCCCTCCATTTGCCGATTTAGTATTCCCAAAAAAGGGTTTTATTCGTTCTCCATTCACCTTAAACCGCACTCCCTCCTTGGTTTCTAACTCAACTGCTCAATGAGGGAATAATTGGGTAATCAAGTAAGGCCCAGTCCATTTGGACTTGAGCTTGCCCGTAAGCAAACACAACCTAGAATTGTCTAAAAGCACAAAATCTCGAACCCTGAACTCATGTTTTCACTTTTTAGGTCATTATTCTTCTTCATCTTTTCTTTGTAGGATATAGCAGATACCGATTGGAGCTCACCACTCTGCCTTATGGACCTACAAATGTTGAAGGTCACTTCTTCTTTGTTCAACCGAAATTTCATCTGCCCTTTTGCCATATCAACTAAGGCTCTACCCGGAGCAAGGAATGGCCTCCCAAGAATATTAGGCACTTCAAAATCGACCTCACAATCAAGAATAACAAAGTTTGCCAGAAATATGAATGACTCCACTTTTACTAGCACATCGTGGAGTATCCCTATATGCCTTTTCACTGTTTGATCGTCCATCAGTAGCCGCATCGCAGTGGGCTTTGGGTCACCCAAACCCAACTTCTTGTAAATCGAGAGGGGCATGAGATTTATGCTTGCCCCTAGATCACATAATGACTTTGCAAAATATACTGAACCGACTGTACAAGGAATAATGAACACACCACGATCTTCTTTCTTTTGTATGAGAGATCTTGTAGCAATAGCACTACAATGCTGCATTCTATCATCATCATCGAAAGTTACCGATCTTTTCTTTTTAACAAGATCTTTCATAAATTTGGCATAATCGGGCATTTGCTCTAGAGCTTCTACCAAAGGGACATTAATAGAAAGATGCCTTAACATTGTTATGAAACGCCGATATTTACCATCCTCGATCTTTTTCAGTAATCTCTGAGGAAAGGGTGGTGGTGGTATAGGCATGGGAATTACCTTTATAGGGATTTCTGCATCTTTTCTAGTGCTATCTTCTGCTTCACCACTACCATCTGCCACCTTATCATTAACGTTTCTAAATGTTTCTTTATTAGACGGTATATGTGGGTCAATGGTTTTCTTACCACCCCGAGTAGTGATTACCACACAGTGTGCATTATTTTTTTGGATTTTGGACATTGTTGCTAGGAAGAGTGCCCGATTGCCGTGTGTTCACAGTCGCAGATAATTGGGCCATTTGCAACTCAATTTGCTTAATCGATATTGCATGTGTATCAACTTTTTTGCCAATACCTGCTAAATCACACCTTAACTCTTTAATGTGCTCATCACTAGCATCGAACCTCCTCATCATTTTGTGCAACATATCCTCAACTCGCACCATACTATCTCCACCATACCTAGGAGTAACTTAACGATTTTGAGGAGGGACATAGGGCCCATTCCTATCATTTCTGTTACCATAGTTACCCCTGTTGAAGTTGTTGTCACGGTTGTAGTTTCCATATCGGACATAATGACCCTCACGGTTTTAGTTACCATAGATCCGACCTTGGTTCCCTTGACCTTGGCGCCAATTATCCTGATTTGAGCCTAGGGCGGTCGGTCGGAAACCCCCCGTTTGCTCATTTACTTCATAGGAGTCCTCCACATAATAGTATTCATCATTAGGAGGTGGTGGTTTAGGCAAGTAGTTAACTGCATTTATCTTTTCTGTACCCCTAGTGATATGTTTTAGTACCAACCCAAGCTCAGTTCTCATCTGAGCCATTTCTTCACGAATCTCATCTATGGCTGGGTTATGAGTGGACTCTACTGCGAAGGTATTTCTCCCGGTATCTGACTTTCTAGTACTCCAAGCTTAATTATTCCGGGAGATTTTCGCTAATTTTTCAGCAATCTCAGCATAAGGACACTCCCCATAAGATCCACCTGCTATAGTGTCCAACACCGCTTTATTATTATCATCATGTCCCCGATAGAAGTATTCCTTCAGTGAAACATCATCTATACGGTGATTTGGGACGCTTCTCAAGAACGAGGTGAATCTATCCCAACAACTACTAACTGACTCTCCTGGTAGTGACACAAAGTTGTTCACTCTGTCTTTGTGGTTTAGTTTCTTGGATACTGGATAGTACCGTGCTAAGAAAACATCCCTTAGTTGGTTCCAAGTAAAAATTGAGTTGTAAGGGAGCTCAGTGAACCATATAGAAGCCTCTCCCATCAGTGAGAGAGGAAACACTCTAAGCCCTATTACATCCAAGTCCAAGTTAGGCCTCCCTACACAGCTTTTACACACTGCCCTTACCTTAGCTATATGGGCATGTGGATCCTCAGAAGGTAGCCCTGAGTGAGCATTTGCATCAGGCTACTAGTTACCACGAAGGTGTGTCCTGGTGGTAGAGGAGGCAAGGCAAGTGGCCCATCAAGAGTCTGCTATGTTGTCATAGCCTTTGTAGTATGCTTGGGGCCGTGGAGCGGGATTTTATCCCCTCTGTTGGTGTTCACCCGGAGCATCGGGTAACAAATGACCATGAACATCAACCGGAGCTGGGATGTTCTGGTTTGGATCATCATAATTGATTCCCAAGTTTCTTTTCATGTTTCGTAGTGTAAGATCTAATTCGTCATCGTAGGGAAACAAGGGTTCTCTTCCTCTCCGTGTATTTGTCATACAAGGAGGGTTGTTCTGCAAGAATCAAAAACAATAAAACAAAGTAAAATCAAGAAAATATCAACTAAACGATAGTAATAAATTTAACTTAATGTAAGAGCTACTTTCCCCGGCAGCGGCGCCAAAATTTGATAGGCTCAAACTTACTTCTCAAATAAGAAGTAAAGCGGTCGTGTCAAGTAAATAACCCAACTAGTGAGGTTGGGATCGTTCCCACGAGGAAAATAGTTTAGACTTAACTTCAATCTATTACTACTATTGTTCAGTAAATTACTTCCTTGGAAAACATAAAAAAACAATAAAAGGGGGGGTTTCTATTTCTAAGTAAATGAAAATAACTAGCAAAATAAAAGGAGACAACTAACAGCTTCGAATGTTGGAGTTTAATCAGTTAATCAAAGTAACTAGGGTTTACGTGTTCCCTATAGGTTCATAACTCGATAAGTCTAACTATAACATTTTTTTCTTAGTATCTTGCATGCAAAGTGATAAGTTATGTATTTCTAAATCCTTTGTCCGACATCTAGAAAATGTCACTCCGCACCTTGGTCCGGCTACGTGTGTTGCTATCCTAACCCTTATCTTTACCTCATATTAAGCATCATATTCGATATTTGACTAAGTTATTACCTCGTACCAATCAATACTAGCATATTAGATAGTATACACTAAATCTATGTTGATAATTCTTTTCCTATTATCTACCTCCTTGGTACGACAAGTAGCATTAAGACGAGTTCTAAAGTTGGCCATTCGTTAAAAAGATTTCTAAACGAAATAATTATCAATACATGCAACACACTATTCTAGAATTGTTATTTTAGTTAGGTTTTACCTAATTATTAGCCTATGGTTCCCACAACCCTAGTTATGGAGTTTAGTTACCCATAGTCATAATCACAATATTCAAATATATGATATAAGAATTCATGTACTTACTTCAATGAGAAAGAGTAAAATCCGAAAGTTTGGTTGATTAATCAACAAAAACCACCAACAAGAAATTCAAAGAATCTCAAGAATCTAACAATATTCAAACGTCTATATTTGATCCAGAGTCTAACTAATAATCGAAGGCCTACTAATAATACAGAGTCTAACCTCAAAAATGAGGTTTTTCGAACTATTTATAGAAAATCAAAACCTAATTAAACAAGGACTCTATTTGCTGGAAATCTGTCAAAACGCGCCTGGGTAAACGAACCTCGCGACGGATGGTCGTGGTCACGACGGGCCGTCATGGATTCCGTCGTCCCATACTTGTGCAATTTTCTTCTGCTTCTTTCTTCATTACCCTCGATGGTAGGTATGACGGATCGTTACGAGCACAATGGTCCGTCGGGGGTCTCCTTTCCAAAACACTTGAACTCTTGGAATATGGGTACTGGGCGACTTCTCTGATCTTTACGAAGAACCTGCAGAACGGACCGTCATGGATACGACGTTCCTTCACGCTTTCCGTAACCCCACACTTGGTCAGACTTCTCCATCTTCCTTCAGCAGCTGCACTACGCTTCCACCTACGGACCGTCACAGGCATGATGGACCGTCACAAGCTGCGTAGGTGGTCTCTTCTGCATTTCTTTGCTCAAAAACCTCCGCAGTCATCTTCGGACAGATTTCCTGCAAATAAAAGAGAAACTTATAGAAAAATTAGCACAAAAAGGCTTTTGGACACACTAAATTTAAGGAAAAAGTATTGATAATACCGTGAAACCACGGTATATCAGACCTCGTCCACAAACTCCTGGGATCCTCATTGGTTTTGGACCCGATGTAGACTAGAGGATTCATCCTTGTGAAATCTCTCCATCTTCTATCCATGGTTTTAGCATGTGGGTTCTCCCTAGAAGAACCCTCTCTATTGGCCTGGGATGTGATATTATGTGCCTGAGCAATGATGGCTTGGTCCGCCTGAACTAGTGTTGCTCTCACTTCTCTATCCGTGAAGGCAGCTGGGTTAATAGACACTTGCACTCTAGCAGCTAGGGATTGAGGAGGATCTTTGTTTTCTACAACATCTGCTTCTCCAACTCTCCTACCTGCGTTTCTTTTTTGGTTCATTTTTTTACACGCACACACAAGAAGGATGTTAAATGCTAGAATGACACAAAATGTCAATGCTCTACACAACACGATAAAGACTAGAAGAAGGAAAGATTATTAACATCACTAAGTCTCTAACTCATGGTTGTGGTGCACTTAACAACCATTACACTACGCAACGTGGTTGTTTTGAGCCTTAGTTCCTAGGTAATTTAACCTCAACCTCTGATACCAAGTTTGTAACTCCTGGGTCTTAGAACATATATGAGACTGGCGTTGTTAACCTCTCAAAGGTCGCAGACAAGCCTTTTTTTATCTTTCATCACAATCATACTGTTAAAATTAGCAGATAATTTAAAACGTTATAACTTTACTGAAGTGTACTTACACTTCATATAATTCTTGCATAAGAGTGATATACTAACATCTCAAAATAATTGAACAATTGAAATGAAGAGTTCATAATATCATTAATAGTTTTCAAACCGACCTTAATACATAATCTTGAACAAATATTTGAAAGGAAACACTAGGGACAACATCCTCTAGCTATGTCTCATATACTAAAGCTAGAAAATAAAGCGTAGGCATCCTCGAACTCAAGAGGACCTACAAAAGTCTAGAGGTATTAGTCATAACAGCTTCAACTAATCTTCAATCTTCTTCAAGGACCTGAACCTATAAGAATAGTAATTGTATATGGGTTAGTACACACTTTTACTAAGTATAAGTGTATGCACATAAACACATAAGGACTATGCATGATAAATGAAAGCTCTTCCTATAGCACCATGCCATTTTTGAAACATGAAGTTACTTCACTTTCTAATTCGTTATTTATGAATCATGCTATGAATATGACATATTTTCATGCATTCAAATCACACCTATATTAACATAAGACCTTTGAATCATGATAATATTTTTAGAACAACTCAAACAAAATTTAATATTTTATCTCTTTGTAGGCCGAGAGCTCCCTCTCCAAGCTTAGTTTATTTTTCAGTCTTTTGTTTTTTTTGTTGTGTAGTTCAATGATCTCCTTTGATTATATGTTTTTATTATGAGTGCAATGATTCATTGTAGTCCCATTCCTACAATGAATCAAGTAAGTAATCAAAAAGACTAAGGAAGTGATTTGACTACGTTACTCACAAGTTATTATTTCCATTCTTGTTAAATTGGGCATGAAGTCTTTATAAGCCAATCTTTATTGGCTATGCCCATTCTTTGATCATTTGCATACTATAAAGATGTTGGGCCATATATTCATACTACAATTGATGAGTCATTATGTTTTGCTCACTTTATTGGTATAAGCCAATAACTATGAAAACATCAATCTTATCAAACCCTTATTATTTGATATACTTATGTTTTTGCTTACTTAGTTCACTTTGAAATTACATTTATTCTTCTTTAATATCATGTTCACCTTGAACATGCTAGGTTGACTTAGGATATTCTTTTAAAACTTCCATTGGTATCTTTCTTTGCAATGATTAAGAATGACTTACATCATTATTTAGTCTAACCTCACCGTTTGGTCATCCTGTCTGAATACCCCACATCTTCCTAGTTCTTTTTTTATTTATTTCTTACTTACTTTCTTAATGAAATTATTAGCATTTAACTGACATAGATCATGTGAGCTAATATGAAATCTAGTGTCTTTTCCATACTGAAAAGAGGTGGTTCATTGGATAAAGTGAAACTGAATACTTCCTAGCTTTCTTTGGTGGATTCATTAGCTAGAAACCTATTATGGAGACATAGTTCAAAGACCAGGAGTCTCATCTCATGAGTCTTACATGTGCTTATACAAGCTCATTACTAGCTTATCGATGCTTATCTCAATTTAATATACTTTACAACTTTTAGAGTTGACTCATACACTATGGAAAGTTTCTTCTAGTATGAGGTATGCTTAGCTCAATGGATGACTTCTAATCTTTTTCTATACTTGTTGAATGTGAACCTAAATCTTACATTATCATTATGGTGTGAATGAGACTTGTTTTACGATTTCTAAAACCCTCTTTTGTGAGTATCTTTGACACAATTGTTTAGGTTCAAGTGACACTTGTGTCACTTATTTTAACAACCCATTATAGGTCAATTTCATAACTCATAAGCTTTTAGTTCTTTCATTACTCACCTTATATTGTTAAATGATATTTGGTAGTCTTGTACCATTCTTTATGAAAGTTATTAGGACTAATTCAATGTGCTACTATGTTCACTAGTTCATTTAGATAGGGTATGTTGGGACTTGTCCCATTCATTGGCTTACCCTAGGTTATGAGTTCATTGAGTTACATCTTGTCAAGTTAATCTTTAACATGTATTTGGTCTTACAAGAAACATCATAATTTACATTGGCCATATGAGATTGGTATGACTTAGTCATTGTCCAATTCTATTACATATTTTGGAAATGATATTATTGGCCAATTTGTTGGCATAAACCAAACTTTCACTAAAAAAATGTCATGATATTATCACTAGCCAAGTCAAATAACATCATATATATACTATAGTTATCTCATCATTTTAACCAAGCCAACTTTCAACATATGATTAGATCTTAAGAACAGTTCACTGCTTTGTTTAGACAAGCTATAAAGTTTATTGGTCATTGAAGATTCATAAACTACCTTCGATTCTCATTTTTATTTATTCTTGGAAACATTGCAATCTAAACAGTTACAAACATATCAACTGTAAACACAAATTGTAATAGAAACCTTCATTCCTTTCAACAGTTAACTTAATTTCATAAATGACTTATTTCATCTTCTTGAACACAATTAGGCATTACGAAATTGCTTATCTCACGTAAATGATAATGTAATAATATGATATTATCATATCACATAAACCTACACATAATAATCAATTAGCAAAACATACCAACAACATGCTTTAGAATTGCATTATACATACTACTAGAATCGATAATAGGGAGAACTAGGGAGATGAACATTCGACAATTTCACTGGGAACAACCCTAGTTTGATTTTTCTTGAGTTCAAAATGTTTGAAAAGCCTCCTGGGGAAAGGAATGAAAGAGACAAAACTCATACCTAAATATAGAATTGAGTCGACGATGATCACCCTGTATTTTGCACGAAAATCTTGAAGAATTGCCTTGAAATTGCCTATGGATAAACGAGAGTATTGTTTTGTATTTCTTACATTTGCTCACTGATTTTCAGTCATGGGTTTGTATTGGATAAATGAGTATAAGTCTTAGTAACTGAATATTGACTAATTCAACTTAGGCTAATTATTTTAAATAAATAAATCAATTAGCTAAATACAAAAACATCTCTCCTAAATTGACTAAAAAAAAGAGAGCATTTGCTTAGCCCGATTCTGAAAATTTGCTATGGGTCTCGGGTTTGGCCATGAATTTAAATTAATCACTTAAGTTGATAATTTTATTAATTCAGTTACATAGGGTAATTACTAAAGTACACATAAGTCACTAGGACCCTAACCAACCCATTTAGATTATCCTAAGCTGGGTACTAGGATGTATCTTTAGTTAGTTACTTCGATACTGTCACCCGGTTAGGTCTTATGATTTTGGGCACACTAGTTAGTTCATTTTAGTTAGTCCTATGTTAGTTATCTAGTTAGGTAAGTTAGTTAGAGACAAGTACTTGTTAGGAAGATCAGCCCTACGTTGTTTGAACCGACGCACGTTCGCCCCCTAACCGCCCTAACCGAATCAGTTGTGCTTGGTCACTTTGTCTCTTAGCCGGTACCACATGTGCTTATATATGTTTTACCGTTCACTTTCCTAACCGTGCACTCTGTAGTTGCACTGGAAAGTTCACTTCTTGTCCCAGGGATCCTCATTATATCCTTGGGCACCGCTTAATCTACATGATCATTTTAAATGATCATGTACTATGGTACCTAGGGTTGACACTTGGAAGCCTCGTACCTAATGTGATTAAGATATGAAATGATGACTTTTAGCTTAGGGTCTTCATTGCAGGTACAATTTCTAAACAAGTTTGGATTGGAGCATTTGAACATCAAAGTTTATTTTAAGTTACTTGTTAATACATAGAAATTTAATAACACCCTTAAGCCAATATTCTTTAACATGCCCAATATTACTCAATATTGGATATTGGGATGCCTATGTACCGCAATACATATTCTTAAAACCTAATAGACTTTTCACTAGACAAGTAGATCTTCTGGAATATTACATTTAGCTTATGCGGTCTATGTTTGTTAAGGAAATTGTTTGCGAAAGTAAAATGAAGTAATAAAGTAAACATTAGCTAGGGTGACTTAAGGGATTTGACTTAGTGTAGGTAAGGGTATCATACTCTACGTATATATTACACTAGTTTCCCTTAAGGGATGTCCTAGGAGGTTGTTCTTATGTATTATGATAGCATAAACTGTATAACATTTTATAGATATGATGTTACTTCTATATGACATTGGTTACATGTATAAACATGGTATTGGTCTAAATTGATATATGTGTGATAGTTACCTATGATATAGGTGATATGAAGCAAAGCATTATCTATGATCTCTTATCTTGATTACATGATTGTGTGAAGTTTTTGGGCTTCACATCAGCATTGCACTTTATAGGCTTGTGATGGGATTGTTGGTAAGGGATTTGTATGTTATGTTATTATGAGTTATTGAATTTGAAATGTTGGTATAACTTTATATCAAAGTTGTCTTTGGTTATGAATATGTTTTATGGTATTGTTATCTTTATATTGTATATGTGCCTCAATGTCTTTCCAAATGACTTTGCATGTTTCTAAATAAATTGTCATGCATGTCTTCAAATGGTTTTCTTGTATATACCCATACTTAGAACAAGTGGTGTACTAACCCGTATTTATATGTTTACTACAATTACGTGGGTTCCGTCCCGTTGAGTTCCTAATAGGTCGATTGAACAAGACTTGGACTCTTTTCACCAATTGTTGGTAGGTCTTCATGTTCAGGGATGTTACCTTTCTCTATGCTCTAGATTTGAAGTTGTATTGCTATAAATACATTGTTCATTCCTTTATCATTTGATTATTGATGTAAGTTTATAATGGCATATTGACTTTCTAATGGAAATGTCCAACTTTTGTACTCATTTTAGATGGTTCAATATGAGACAAAGTATTAGACTTATTCTTATGTATAGATTATTTTGTCCAAATGAGAAGCCTATGTAAGTTTCCTACATGAGGAGTGTATGTAAACTCCATATGTATTATGCGATGTCTATGTCAACCTCTCTATATAGATATATATATGAAAAGTTTTAGTTTTTATGAATTTTTACTTATGATATGTTATGAAGAATGTTAATAGGCTAGTCCTAGTCCTCTCCGCGAACGACGACGCCGGTTACGTCAAAGGAGTGATCCTCGTTGTGACAATATAACAAGACTAAAACGTCACTTTATTTAAAAACCATTAGTACATATTTAAGACACTAAGTCTCATATTTCTATCTTAGATACAACTCCAATAAAATAAAATATAATAGGGACACAACCCTTAACAACATAAGTGAATAATCTATACTATTACATGTACATAACTTATTCTCTTGAAATGAAGGACCTTGAATCATTAAGGACACTCTTGAACTTGGGAATAATTGTCCAAGCTCTTCATTATAGGAAAGATCCTCTAGCCATCACCACTTACACTTTGTGTAAAAAGATGAAGAAGAATGGTATTAGTTCAAAAATGCACTAAGTATGATAACCATGCAAAAACATTCTTTAGAGGAGTACATTTAGTTAGAAACCATGTATCATGTCTTTCATAAATACTTCATACATTGGATACAGTAAGCACAATATAGTTAACATAAATAATATAGACATGGATACTATTAATAACAACACATAAAGTCATTTATCACATTTAAGACACCTTCAATATCTTCATAAGCGTTACCTTTTCTTTATACCTTAACTCCTTTACGTAAAACAACCCTTAAGTAACACTTAATGCAATGCATGAGTAGTGTCCCATTCAACCATTCATACTTATGTATCACCAAGGTGAAAACACATAAACAATTCATCAACTCAAGCATATAAATTCATAAGGACATAGAATCTAATGAAAAACAACCTTCACACAAGAACCATCACCTAAGACAACCATAAGTCACAGTAGTGCAACTAGCATTGCATGATACTATTCACACCAAGTGTTACTATAAAGTCATACTAGACTAGGCACATCACATTTATTAAGTGAAAACACATGCATTTAACTTTAATCATAAGAAAAACATAATTCATAGACCTCGTATCATAACCCATTCATTTATCATATCATAGTCATAACCCATTTAGTATTTAAGCACATCTCAAGACAACATGAAAAACCCTACTATAAATATCATATTCATGAAACTATAGTCAATATGGAATCTTTATAGTTCATTTCACCAATACATAATAGTAACTTATACATAATCCTAATATAAGTCTACTACTGCAATGTATATGTGAAGCCGCATAACCTCAGACATACTAAGTATGTTACACTTAGTAAAGTCAATGACTTAAGCTACGGATCCATGAGTAATTTAATGAATTGATAATGGATGTTATAGGTCTTTATGTTAGTTAACTTATTTTGGTAATATAGTTTAAAAGGAAATTTAAAACGACCATGACGTCTCGTGAACTAGTAATCTAAACTAATGTTGTGCTATTTTTTATAGGATAATTCAAAAAGGGTGTCTAAATGGTTGTCCATGAGAAGATTATGGTATTTGAGATAGGTGATTAATATAAAGATTAAGGTTCAACACCAACGGAGGAGGGTCTACTCTTGAGGGGAAATCCAAAGACAAAGGACAAGGCTGCCCCAAAAAGCGAGGCTACTGACTCAACCATGTGGGGGGATTGAGAAGATGCCTTGTCCATGGAATGAGAAAGGAATCTTCGACTATCTACTACTGAAGGAACCACGAGCCATTTCACAACTAGTAGTGCACTTGAAGGAATAGGAGGCTTGGTCGTTGTCTTGCCTTAGGCAGTTTGGGAAAAGGAATTTTGAGGGGCTACTGCCCAAAGCACCACGAGCCACTTAATGGGTCGTGGTGCATGTTCACGGGAAAGAGGGGTATTCTTGAACATCACTTAGAACCCTCTCAGATGACACGTTGGGGGAAAGCTTTTGCCCCACACTTCACGAGCACCACCACGAGCCGTTGAGCTCTTCATGGCTCGTGAAGTTGGGTGTGAAGGTTGGACGGGGGTTCCAAGTCAAGGTCAAGTTGGAATTTGTTTTAAAAGTCCAACTTAGAGAGGAGTATTTTTTGCATTTTGGGGATTTCCCATATATTGATTTTGCATAATATATCACTCAGTTCCCACTTCAAAACACAATCCGAAATTGAAACCCAATTGCACCCACTTCTCTCGACTTTTTCTCTCTACCTCAACCACCATTGAAGACACATTGAAGCTTCAAGAAGAAGACCCAATCTCCCAGTTTCTTACTCTATTTCGTGCATAAAGTCTTCCTAAGATATTAATTATTTCATTCTTGGGATTGTTTCACCTAGAGGTCCATTCAAAGATGATTTCAAAAATCACCCAAATTCAAGGGTTTTCTCAACAGATGGTTTCCTTCTAAAACTGAAATAGTTGGATAATTATGATAATTATGATTACTTAGGATTGATTAGTTGTAAATTTATAGTTAATTAATGAGTTTTGATCTATTTCTTGAAGAATACAAGGATGTGTCTTTTCCCGTAACCACTAACCTTTGAAACATGTAAATTAGTGGTTAGAATTAATGAAATTAAGGATGTTCTTATATAGTTGGTCATTTTATTATGAGGATAATGGGTTGAGGGGGTAAATATATGTGTAAATCATTGATTTGGAAAGGGGTTCTTGAATGTATATCGTAGAAGCCATTAATAAGACCTTCAAGGTTGCGAATTAGTGTTCCTATTATGTTATTGTTGGCATATCTTTAGTAATGTTAGTTAATTGAAATATGAATTATGAGGGTATGATCATGTTATGCATGTGATTAGTTGTGGGTTGATGATGATAGGTGTGTGACTATGTGGAATTCAAGGTAATTCTCATGTTCATCTTATGACTATGTTAGGAAGTAATGATCTCACATGTTGTTAGTTTTGATGAAAGGACATTCTCATCATATAACCTATGAGCTATGAAGATTTTATATAAGAGGTTAATCCCCTAGGTCCTATCTTATGAATTCGTGTTTAAGAAAGACTTAATTGTTCTTTAAATATGGAATGTATTTTAACAAAGAGTGAACTTAATAATGAGAGAGAGGTCTTATCACGAGGAAGCTTCCCCCAATGTTCTGATGTAGTGGAAACTACAATGTTATTTATGATAAAGAGGATTTCTAGTAAAAACCTCTAGTTTCTTAACTATATGTCCCCATAGGAAACCTAGCTAGTGGATCCACCTCGATGCTATGATTATGTTGATTTCCTACCTTAGAAAATAGGATGACTTCCTTTTGATGTGCTCGTTTACATTAAATTCCATGTTTAGTTCACATGGTCTCATGTCTGTTAAGGCAATGTTTTCCAAAAGTAAAATGAATGAATGTGTAATGACTGGGAGTACCCCCTAGAAGTCACACGATGTACTTGACCTCTTGGAGGTCTTGTACAAGATGCTTAACTATCATTCATTGCATAAGTATGAAAAATAGTGAAAAACTAAAAAATTTCACAACATAACTAATAAGAAACTCTTTTTTAAAACTAAGGAACAAGTCTCATCATCAGAATCCAATTTAGACATGTGTTAACATCATAAGGTCTCGACCCTTTACAATGAAGGAAACATACTAAGTCTTGTACAATGTATTAAAAGAAAGAAACTAAAAGAAAACACAGATGATCTCCTCAAACATATGAGGGCATACCAATCTTTAGAGAATCACATTTTAACCTTCTAAGAACTTTCACTTGCCTTCCACCTATAATTATAGAAACATAGAAGAGTATGGAGTTAGAAAAAACATTGAACTTAGTATGGCATTATGCAAAAACATGCTTAAAAAGTAAATTTTAGTTGAAAGATACTTTTCATGCTATTTTGGTAAAACCTTCATGAAATCACGTTTACAAAGTATAAAACAAGTCATCATTTATCATATAACTGATATTTCCATGAACTTCAACGTTTAGTCATATTCATCAAGTAATCCATTTATCATTTAGGCCTTCCTATACAAAGTTGTCCTAAGACTAACCTAGGCAAGATATGAATAGACCACCCTTGCAATCTCTTCAATACACACCTAAGTAATTCTTAAGATTACCAAAGATAAACAACATTTATTTAAATTTAACAAGTCAACATCTATTACTAAGGATACTCGAGGAAACATACATACATTTAGGGTCTTCATATAAAGAACATCTTCCAAGACGACCCCCAAGTTACACTAGTGCAACGTTAAAGTAGCATCCCATACTACTATTCCCACTATAACGCTTCTTAGGAATTACCATATGTGTCACGACCCGAAAACACCCCTAGAAGATAAGGAGAACCCTGGGATCGTGACAACGTGTACTTGACCCTTTGGGGTCTTGTACAAGTCCTTTAACTATAGTTCATTACATAAGACATGAAATGTAGTGCGCAATTTAAAACTTTTCAAGTCATTTAATAAAAAGCTAGTCTTTCATAAATATTTAGAGAATCTCATCGTCACAAGCCAACTTAAAGAGACGATATAATATCTTAGGGACACTGCCCTTTACTTTTAAAGAAAAAACACATAATAAGTGTTAATATTAAAACTAAGAAAAACATAAGATATGTCCTCAAATATATAAGGACATACAAAATCTTGAGAGAGTAGATTTCCTAAGCTTCACCTTCAAATCTTCATAAAACCTTCAACCTATACTTACATAGTATTGAGAAGTATAGGGTTAGTACAAAATGATGTACTAAGTATGGCATATGCAAAAAGATGTAAAAAGGGACATTTTAGTAAAATAACTTTTCATGTCAAATAATGAAATCATTCATGAATTTAGAATAAAAACATCATAAATAACATCATTTAACACATAAATAAGGATTTCCATAATTTTAAACCAAAGGAAGCAGTTTACAGTAAAGTAACAAAAATTATAGTAAGTTCATTTGACCTTTATAGTGAACTAAAATTGCTCCAAGATAATGAACTTCCAAAGTATTGCCAATGAGGAAGTAAACTCATTTCCGTAGGAGTTTCCCTACCAAGGTTATCCTAAGACTCACCAAGGTAAGACATGAAGGAAGTGCGAATATGCCTCTTTCAATGAATACCAAAGTGGTCCTCAAGACTACACTTTTTCGGCTTACTCACCTAAAGAAAATAAGCCACCACTCAAACACAATACATTAGAAGAACAAGCAACAACGCACCAAAGACTCCTATATCGGAATGCCTACTTAGTGAAATGAGTAAATGGTGTCCCATACCACCACCTACCTATGTAGTACATTCTTTTAAAAGGTTTGGCACCAAGACTTCCCTTTCGGAAGGTCCTACTTAATGCAATGGATAGATAGCGTTCCATACCACCAGCTACCCTAAGTAGTACGTTCTTTTAGAAGACTTAGTTCATTCAATTTACATAAGACTCAACAAGACTCCCCTTTAAGAATTCCTAGCTTGTGCAATGGATAAATAGCGTCCCATTCCATAACCTACCCTGAGTAGCACACTATTTTAATAAACTTAGTACTTTCATTACTTTTGTGGGAATTAGCTTAAACGACATAGACCATGAGAGCTATACATGGAATCCCAATATTAACCCCTATAGGATGAGGGATACTTACTTGTCTAGAGTAAGTTCATTCTTTTAGCTATTACATGGCTTTCCAAATAGCTACACCTATGCAAGCGCATAGTTAAGGGATAAGGAGATTGCTACTAAGTCACTTATTCTCTACTAACGAGGGGCACTCATCTCAAGAGATAAATTGGAATACAACATCTCAACTCACGAAGTGTACCCACCTCTTCTTCAGATCCTTTCGATGCTAGACTTAACCCCCACAATTTATAAACATTATAAACTATAGGTTAAGGATAACTAGTGAACACCACATCTCAATTCACGAAAGGAATTCATCCTCCAACAAAGTCTTAGAATGATCTTAGGATGTATTGAGGTTGCTACTAAACATTTCATCTCAAATCATGAACAGTGTAAACCTAAAAACTCCTGCATTTACTTAACTTAGCTTCATTCTTTCACTTAAGTGTTTGTGTGTGTATAAGTGAGAACACCTTTCTCATCATCATAATTTCATTTACATTAAGTTTCTATACATCCTTTAGACCTTCACTCATAAAAGTACACACCTTAAACTCTTCACATAATCATATACTTCATTTAGGCATAATCTAAGTCAAACATGCAATTAAAGCTTCATAATACATAACACAAGAACCATCTTCATTATCACTTCATTTCACCTATTAGGACATCAAATACACACTCATTATACATACTAACCATAAAAATATTCATCAATTAAAAACCTCCACAAATAAGGTGGACCATACCACTCAATAGCATTTCATAGCTAAGGTTAAACAACATAACTAATTTACCCTTTAATCCAAGCTTCCACCACCTATAGAATTTTACTCCATAATTCATCATGATTTATCCCTTAGGGAAGTATCTAAACAATAACATCAACATATGGAAATCAAAGTTCAATGAATACAAAACTAAGATCATTTACCCATTTCTTTAGCCAACATTTCACGAAAATCTTTAACTTGATTTCATTGAAGTTTTAACCTTAAAATAATCAACTAATATTATAAACATCATTATTAATTCATTATAAACAATAAACATACCTTAGATAAGATAAACCCCAATCATGTTGATGAAGAACTTGTCCACCAACAACCTTCCTAGTCCTTATGACTTCTAGCTTCCTAGGAGACTTGATAGAGACTTCTAAGGGAGAGGGGTTTTGGCTTTTAGGAAATGATGTATAAAATTAGGTCTTAGGGATTGAAACACTTTAATATATCTAGAAAACCCTAAAATAAACTTCATGGTTCATAAAAGACTTGGGGTGAATTTACCAAACACCCCAAGCCAAGGAAGCCCCTTAACAACTTTTGTAGGCATCACAGACGAGACCAAACTAACGGTCCGTTTATCGATCAAAGGACCGTCGCTGGGATCTCATGGGTGGAAACTTAGCTCCATTTGGAAATTGGATAATTATCCTTGTAGGGACAATCGACGTTCAAGGTGGACGTACCGTTGGTTGACCAACGGACCATCCCTTCAGTCGTCGTTTGGTCAGTGTGTTGGCAGCATCTTGCGAAGAGGTGAACTCCTCTTCTAGGTCCCTCGTGGGTCCTAGGTAAGATCATACCCGAATGTTAAACCCATATACATAGTTTTTAGGTCTTAGGAACATCCCACATATATTTTGAATAAAACGAACACGTAATACTTACTCGAACACATCAAGAAGCACACACAATTTCTAAAACACTCCTTCCAAACGCCATGGATGTTCTTGGTCGTTTAACCTACAAACTTAACAAACTTCACACACTGCCTTAGAACACTAATATAAATCATTTTAAATTAAAATTAACTCAAGAAACACTCACGAGTCTCTAGTTCACCTTAGATTGTTTTAGGGCGTTACATTCTCCCCCACATAGAATAACATTCATCCTTGATGACACTAAAAAATCAAGAACAACAAGGACTCAATTAGCATCACATAACACATTTCATTCATGGTCAACACAGTCAAAATCAAAGTATCAACTAGTAAGGAGAACCATTTCACATTTTTACATACTTCGTAACATAAGCAACTCTTGCCAAACTTCACAAATTCAACATTCATTCTTTTCCTTATTTTATGGAGGATACACCCTCTCTAAAAATAAACATTCTCATATACAACACTTTTTCACACATTGAAACTTCAATCAAGGAAAGGAAAATTTTTTCCAAATGCAAAATTTTTTACAATGAGCTACTCACTGTAACACTGTTAAACATGCAATTTTCAAAAATTTCATTCTTTGAGATACTCCACAAGATGGCATGATCATATGAAGTATTAAACTACATAAACTCATTTCATAACATAAAAACAATAATCACAAAGAGTAAAGACTTACCGGGACTATCAGCTCCGAATTAGTTATATTTCCTAGCTTCCACAACCCTAGAGGTGACTCCTCTTTGGAGCATTGGGATCTAGACCACCTTGAGGATCTTGTTTGACCTCCTTCCCTCTTTCTTTGATGATAGGTCAGTCCCACATTTTGTGACCCTTATCATTAAATGCAAAACAACCATCCGTACCGGCAAGACAACTACTCATATGTTGCTTTCAAGAAGAAGCACACCTAGTACTCTCAAAACTATGGCCACCACTTTGGGAATGTTAGTTTAGAGACTTATCCTTGTTTCCCATGGAAGAATCTTTGTGATAGTTACTCTTCTTAGGTTTTTTGTGACTAGAATCATCCGACAAAGGCCTGTTACCCTCTTTCCTTTTCTACCTAATTTTGTACTCCTCAATTTGTTGTGCATACACCATGTGTCTAGCGATATCCATGTCATTAAGAAGCATTGCATCATCACACTCTTTCTCCACCAAGATAGACACTCCCTTCACAAATTTGTTCATCCTCAACTTAGGGTTGGCTACCATGGTTGGGGCATACTTTGAGAGTTGAGTGAATTTGAGAGAGTACTCTTGCACACTAATTCCCCCTTGACGAAGGTTCATGAATTTAACCATGTTATTCTCCCTCCACTCTACGGGAAAGAAAACTATCTCGGAATTCCTCTTTGAATTCGTCCCTATCAACCAACCCTCTTTCTAAGGGTCTGTCATCCCTCTTTTGCTCAAACCACACTTGAGCCACACAACAAAGAGAAATCCTGAGTAACGAGAGAGATTCTTTGCACGAACGAACGACCCGCCAAGTTTGAATTCAAATAGGTGAATTTTACCAACTCCTTGAGTTGATAAGAGGCTAAATCTGCTTTCTCCCTAGGGGTCATACCCATAGTATCTGCCACTTTGAATACCTCATCTATGAAACCATGTGGATCTTCATCCACCTTTGTGCTATGAAAAATGAGAGGGTTCATCCTCATGAAATCCCGAATCTAAAAGCGAGAGTTCTAACATTAGTTTGGGGCCCAACTCCTTGATTAGCTTGAGCAATGATGTGATTATTGAAGACTTGAGCTTGAGCTGTCAAAAGTTGGGTAAAATTCATCACTGCACCCCTCAACTCCGCATTAGTCATATCCGCCTCAACAAAAGAAGCTTGAGGCGTAGGAGGCACTTGAGGCTCTTGAGGTTTCAGAGGCACTTGAGGTTCTTGAAGGGGAACCTCCTGATTTTCTTCCTCTAGGCCAACAATAGGGACTTCGTCAACACGGGGACGGATCCTCTCATTAGAAACACCTCCCTCATCCCTTATAGCGGTTGATCTCCTCGTATTCATGTCCTATAAACACAGAGAAGAGGTTGAGAAGATGTAACTTATGTGTTTCAACTCTAGGGCGTGACATTAGAATATAGCCTCTTGTCCATGGATGTGTCGCGACTCACACCAATGACCAATTTACTACTATATGTGGCTTGTGAAACTTTTCATACCCTAAACTATTTCTCATAACCTTTTGGTTTGATACTAAGTCTGTCACGACTCGAATGCACCCCCTAGATACTAGAGAGAGCTCTTGGATTGTGGTAAATGTGTACTTGACCCGTTATGGTCTTGTAAAAGCCTTTTAATTATAATTCATTGCATAAGACATGAAAACTAGTGCGGAATTTAAAACATTTCAAGACATTTAATAAAATGCTAGTCTTTCATAAATATTTAGAAAATCTCATCGTCACAAGCCAACTTAAAAACACGATATAATATCCTAGGGATACGGCCCTTTTATATTGAAAGAGACAATACATAATAAGTATTACTATTAAAACTAAGAAAAATATAAGCTTCAAATCTTGAGAGAATAGATTTCCCAAGCATCACCTTAAAATCTTACAAAAGGCTTAAACCTATACTTATAGAGTATAGAAAAGTATGGGGTTAGTAAAAAACAATGTACTTAGTATGACATATGTAAAAACATGTAAAAAGGGACATTTTTGTAAAATAACCTTTCATGCAAAATATTTAAAACATTCATTAATTTTAAAGAAAAATAACATAAGGAACATCATTTAAAACTTAGATAACGATTTCCATAATTTTAAACAAAATGAAGCAATTTATAGTAAAGTAACCAAAATTACAGTAAGTTCATGTGCCTTTATAGTGAACTAAAATGACTCCAAGGTAGTGAAATTCCAAAGTATTGCCAATGAGGAAGTGAACTCATTTCTGTAGGAGTTTCCTACCAAGGTTATCCTAAGACTCACCAAGGTAAGACATGAAGGAAGTGCGAATTCGTCTCCTTCAATGCACACAAAAGTGATCCTCAAGACTACCCTTTTTTGGCTTACTCACCTCAATAGAATAAGCCACCGCTCAATAACATGACATTAGAAAAACACTCAACGACACACCAAAGACTTTCCTTTCGGAATGCCTACTTAGTGCAATGAGTAGATGGTGTCCCATACCACCACTTACCCAAAGTAGTACACTCTTTTAGAAGGTTTGGCACAAAGACTTCCCTTTCGGAAGGTCCTATTTAGTGCAATGGATTGATAATGTCCCATACCACCACCTACCCTAAGTAGTACGTTATTTTAGAAGACTTAGTTCATTTAATTCACATAATACTCACTAAGATTCCCCTTTCGGAATGCCTACCTAATGAAATGGATACATAGTGTTCCATTCCACTACCTACCCCAAGTAGTACACTATTTTAGAAGACTTTGTACTTTCCTTACTCTTGTGCAAATTAGCTTATCTGACATAGACCTTAAGAGCTAGACATGGAATCTTTATATTAACCCCTATCGGATGAGGTATACTCACTTGCCTAGAGTAAGGTCATTCTTTTAGCTTTTACATGGATTTCCCAATAGCTACACCTATGCGGGCGCATTGTTAAGGGATAACGAGATTGATACTAAGTAAATCATTCTCTAGTAAAGAGAAGTACACATCTCCAAAGGTATTTTGGAGTACAACATCTCAATTCACGAAGTGTACCCACCTCTTCTTCATATTCTCTTGGTACTACACATAACCCCCACGGATTCTACACATTATAAACTATAGGTTAGGGATAACTAGTGAAAACCACATCGCAGTTCACGAAGGAAATTTATCCTTCGACCTATTCTTAGAAAGATCTTAGGATGTAGTGAATTTTCTACTAAATACTTCATCTCAACTCACGAACAGTGTCCATCTCAAAACTCCTTTATTTACTTAACTTAGCTTCATTCATTCATTTAAGCTTGTGTGTGAACAAGTGAGCACACCTTTCTCATAAGCATCATTTCAATTACATTTAGCTTCTGTACATGCTTTAGACCTTCATTCATTAAATTACACACTTTACATGCTTCACATAATCATATATTTCATTTAGACATAATCTAAGTCAAACATGCAATTAAAGCTTCATAATATATAACACAAGAACAATATTCATTATCACTTCATTTCACCTACTAGGAAATCAAATCCACACACATAATTCATACTAAACATAACCAAATTCATAAATTAAACACCGCCACAAAGAAGGTGGACCATACCACTGAAGAACATTTCATTGCTAAAAGTTAAACAACATAACAAATTTTTACTTTAATCCATACATACCTATAGAATTTTATTGAATAATTCATAATAAATTATCTCTTAGGGCAGTAGATAAATAATAATGTAAACGTAAGGTAACCAAAGTTAAAAGGAGACAAAACTAATCTTATGTAACCAATTTATTAGCCAACATGTGATGAAAAGTTTTAACATGATATCATTGAAGTTTTAATCTTAAAATCATCAACTAATATTAGAAACATCATTTCTAAGTTGTTTGAAACGTTCTCATGGAAGACCCATATTTATAATTGAAGATGGAAGAAACTATGGTTGAAAACACTTTTTTGAAAATCTATTAGAAGGGACTCATTGAATGGAACAGAGTTCAAGGATGTATACAATACCTTAGATTAGAGAAACCCCAATTGATTTGATGAAGAACATGTCCACCAACAGCCCTCCTCTCTCTCCTTGACTTCTAGCTTCCAACGAGACCTGAGAGATTTCTTAGGGAGAGGGGTTTTGGGTTTTAGGTAATGAGGTCTAAAATTATGTATTAGGGTTTGAACACTTTAATATACCTTATAAACACTAAAATAAAAGTCCATGGTTCATAAAAGTCATGGGGGGGGGGAATTTACCAAACACTCCAAGCCAAGGAATCCCCTTAATAGCTTTTGCAGGCTTTACAGATAAGACCTAAACAACGGACTATTTGTCCATCAATGGACGTTGGTGGGGTCTCATGGGTGTACAGTTAGATCCATTTGGAGACTGTATAACTAGACTTTAAGGTCTAATCGAAACCCATGGTAAACGGACCGTTGGTTGACCAATGCACCGTCCATTGGGTCGTCGTTTGGTCACTATTTTGGCAGTTTCTTGACAAGACGTGAGGTCCTCTTCTAGGGCGCATCATGGGTCCTAGGTGGTGTGGTAATCGAAAGTTAAACCCCTAAATATAATATTCTATGTCTTAGTAACATACCACATTAAATATCGACTAAACAAAACTAATAAAACTCACTCAAATAGATCAAGACGCAGAAGAACTTTCTAAGACACACCTTCCGAACGCCATGGACGTTCTTTGTCATTTGACCTCCAAACTGAACCAAACTTCACACACTGCCTTAGAAAAATAATATAACTCATATTAATTTAAAATTAAATCAAGAAATACTCACGAGTCTCTATTTCACCTTAGTTCGTTTTAGGGCGTTACACTATACGACAAATCACTTTTATCATTTACATAGCTTTCACTTGCTTTAGACATAACATCAACATACTTCATTAATATTAGACATAAAGTCAACTTACTTCATTATCATCATATAGTAAAAAAATCATACATTTTCATATAAGGACACACCAAGACTCTCTCCAAATGTCTACTTGTGCAATTGATAGATAGCGTCCATTCCACCACCTACATTATGTACTACACTTTTTAGATTACTTAGTTTATTACATTAGTTTTTTGGGGGATAGATTTATCTCACATAGACCATGAGAGCTAGACATAGAATCCCAGTATTAACCCCTACCGTATGAGGGATCCTTACTTGCCTAAGGTATGATCATTATCTTTTAGCCTTTGCATTGATCTCCAATAGCTTTACCCATGCGGGCACATATTTAAAAGGAGATTTCTTTTAAGTAACTCATCTCAACTAACATATAGCACTCATATCAAAAGGTACATTGGATACAACATCTGTACTCACATAGAGTATACCCCTTCTTCAAATCCCTTCATTGCTAAGCATAACTCCCCCATGGATTCTTAAACATACATTGACTATAGGTTAAGGGATAACTATTTAGTAATACATCCCAATTAAAAAAGAGTAATTATTCCTAGAGGTTACTTTTGAATACCACATCTAAACTCACAAAGAGAATCCAACTTCATACCTATCTTTGAAAAGCTCTTAGGGAAAGTGAGGTTACTACTAAACACTTCATCTCAACTCGCGAAGAGTGTTCACCCCAAATTCTCGTTTTCATTCTATAGAGTACTTAGGAATAGTAGAGATGGTACTAAAACATCATCTCAACTCACGATCAGTGTCTACCCTAAAATCACCCATTTTCATCCATTAGATTCATTCTTCATTCATAGTGTGTTTATGAGTACATGTGAGAACACCTTTCATACAATCACCACTATCCATAACATTGACTTCATAACATGATCATACAACACTTATCATACTTCACACACTATCATGCTTCACATTCACATTCAAGTTCACATCAGAGTTCATTTATGCATATCATCTTCAAGAAACACATTCTCAACGTCATCAGACAACTCATACATATATATTATAACATTACTCTACTTCAAATTCAATGCCTTTAAGGCCACAATCGCAATTCACGTATATGTTTATAAACATCAAGTAAACACCGCCATTATATGTGAACCACATTACTCAAGAACAAATCAATAAGAACTAAAAAATATAGATCAACTTAACCTTCATCCAATCATTTGCCACCTTTTATCTATTCTCCAATAAAGTCATCATAATAGGGAAATATGGCAGTACATAATAACAATACAACATAAAGAAATCACAACTCTTAAATTATCTAATCATATTAATAAAACCCAATTCATAAGTAAAAATTTCAGAACTTGCATGAACATGGGTCCATTGAAT
This sequence comes from Solanum habrochaites, assembly GCA_027704765.1. NCBI lineage: Eukaryota > Viridiplantae > Streptophyta > Magnoliopsida > Solanales > Solanaceae > Solanum > Solanum habrochaites. Next base: position 27,086,460 of record JAKWJA010002497.1, read on the forward strand.
TTTAGATCATAAAACCATCACTTTATGTTGAAAACATGGTCACTCATCTATTAAAACCTTTTCAGGCAAAGACCACGCTTAGAATTCAAAATAGAAGAATTTAAGAATTTGAAACATTTTTGAAAAGCCTTTGGTGTCACGACCCAAAGTACATCCTAGAAGTTAGGGTCCCACTTAAGTCGCCACGCGGCGTACTCAACCTCTAGGAGGTCTTATACAAACCTTTGGACATTATTCATCGCACGCACACACACACACACACACACACACACACACACACACACACACACACACATATATATATATATATATATATATATATATATATATATAAAAGTAGTGCAGAATTAAAACTTTTCACAACATTAGTCAAACTCTTTTTAAGAAACATAAGAAAGACTAAGTCTCTTTATAGACATCTTAGACACATGAAAATCTTAGGGTCACAACCCATAAATCAATAAAATGGAAAACCAAAATCTATTACAATGTCTTTTTTAAAACGGAATCTAAACATAACTATATCCTCGAATCAATTGAGGACATACCAAGTTGGCTTGAAAGGATGCTATTTCCAAGCTTCACTTCCAAGAGAATACTTACATGCCACCTAAACTTGAAGAAATAGACAGCAAATTGAATTAGTACATTTAATGCACTAAGGATAGTGACATGCAACAAAATCATGATAAAATGGACATTTACTTTATAACATGGCTTTTATGCTCTTTTTATATACATCTTACAAAAAATATTTCTAGTATTCCATAACAGACAACCATAACCATTTAAAATACAAATAAGCATTTTGACTCCCTACCAATGTTATCCTATGACTCACTTCACTAAGACAAGAACAGACCACCCATGCACCCTCTACAAGCACACCTAAGCAATCCTTAACACTGCAAAAAGTAAGATTATTCTTTTCATTACAATAATACATAATATATATTTAACAAGTAATCCTTTTTCATCACATAGACTCTCTATCTAAGGTTACTCTAAGTCTCAGCTAAGTAATACATGAAGAGATAGCCCATAAACCATCTTAAAGCCTACCTAAGCAATCCTCAAAACTACCATAGATAAAAACTTTTTCTTTCATTATACATTAACTAGGTGAATATTATTCATTAAGATATTTAAGAGGCATTTATCAATTAGAGGACTTCACATATGGTCTTGGAGGACCTAGGGAACCTCAACATAGAATATGCGAAACCTACTAGTGCCATGTATGGATAGCGTCCTATTCCAGTACCTACACATTGTAGAACTTCTCCAATATAAGAATGCATCCTACATGATGAAAATAGTCATTAACAAACATAGACAACACTATCTAGGTATTGAATCTGAAGTCTACCCCTACTCCAAGAAGGGTGTTCTACTTGCCATGGGTAGAACTAGGACACATCCTATGTTGGCACATGATTAAGAAATATCAAGAGTTTCTTTGTACACTTGTCTCATCTTAAGTAAAGCCACTACCACAAACATAGTAACTTAGTGCTTTTCCTTGTTCTCATAGAGTAAGTTCATTCACATAAATACATATGAGAAGGCATCATATCTTAATCTTACCAAATCATAATACCCCTACCAAGAATGGGTTCACTAGGCTGCTACCCAAGGTTTACAAGGATAGCTTCCATGACTTCCTTAGAGATGGTTTCATGTTGTTCCATCCAACCTATCCCTCAGTCCATCATTCCACTCAAGAAGGATACCAATACCGTCTTTCACTTAGAGGTTTCTATTAACTTTAATTTTATATTTAAGCTTCTACGTTCTTGACCTTCTATTCATATTAAAGGTCCTATATTAGTTATCTTTAGAAGGGAACCACTTTAGGTCTACCGATTATAGACTTTCATTCATCTTCCATTAACACACATATATAACTAAGGTGTTTTAGCCTACTTAATCAAGAGCTCACATTCAAATAAATTTAATGTATCAAGTAGAGGGTCCTAAGTTTACGAATCAAGACACACCTTCATCACCTCACGCATTCAATAACATTCAATTACCATGTATGGACAACTAAGTATACTTAATAAGACACCCTATCAACACATATAGATAAACATCATAGTTTACCATAATGACGTAAAATAATTTAAAGGAAATCATACCTTCACCTCACATACACACATATACATATTCATCCTTCACATTTGTTCATCTAACAAGTATAACATGATAGTAACACAATTCACATTATAATGCCAACAAGACCATATTCATCAGAATTATAAGACATAAACACGACTACCATAAGTGAATCATACCAATAAATACAATTCATTAATCAATTATACACAACATAGAGAAATTAGGTTAAGTCACCACCCTCACATCATCACCATCACCATTCCTAGCCTTTTGAATTAATTCACTTCACAAAGGCTCTTACCCATAACCATATACACAATATTAAATCCAACTACCAATTCATATCAATGATCCAACAATACATATTATGAACATAATAATTATAAGGCATGATATAGAAAATTCTATCATGATCTATACATAATTCAATATCTCAATACAATCTACATATGAATTCAACAAGATCAAGCCATGATAAATTCACCGACATTAGAGCCAAAATAGGAAGTTAAGAAATGAATGGTTTCATAGATTTTTTTATATTAAAACATTCAATTAACATAAATTATATCAGAAAACAATTATTTAAAACCTTTCATGCAAGAACCCATGGCTAAAATTCAATATAAAAATTTCTATGTTTTTGAACATCTTTAAAAAGCCATTGAAGTTGGATATTTTATTGGAAGAATAGTCATGGATGAAAAACCATGCCTACATTGAAGATAAGACTACAAAATTGGTGGAGAAAAACATGTAAATTGGTCTTCTTCCTTGGAGCTTCAAAGCTTCATCAATGGAGGTTTTGGAGAGAAGAAATGAAGAGGTTTTTCTTGTGAAATCAGGGTTTAACATAATTGGTGAAGTTTTTGGGGTTTAAAAATATTCAGTAACAATCAATAAAAAATACACAAACTACACAAAAAACCCTGCACTTAATGGACCACTTAACAAATTCTAATTAGACTTAAAAACGAAGCGACCAAATCAAGAAAGTCAACTGCACATCGCGAGGTCACCACAAATTCGTATTTTTGGAATTTGATTTGATACGTAATTGTTCACGTTGTCCCCGCATTGCAGGGAAAATTTTTTCCTTTAGGTTCTGCAAGCGCGACACGCAACCACCATCAAAAAGGGGTTGTCCGGCAGTTTCCTTGGCCCATGTTTGGTTACTTCTTTAGGACGTTTAGGGTGGTCACGGGGGAGTAGTCCTAAAGATTTTTGACCCTTTACATGTCATGTTATGTTTACAAACCATATATACTCAATTCCATCCTCATACCATACCCAAAAATTTGTCTATTAGACACTAGCTCAACTTAGACTAGTTTCTGGAAGACTTGGTCGTTCTTCAACATTTGACTTCCAAACTCCTCAAACTGAATTCTAAAACATATATTCATAAGTTTTACACCTTATAAACTCTTTACACACATGTTAGGCTTTATTTTAACCTAGTTCGTTCTTAGGGTTGTTACATTCTTCTCCACTTGGAGGACATTCATCCTCGAATGACACAAATAATCTTTCAAAACTTTAAAGATATAAAGACTCAAGCTTAGCAGCTCATAAACATACCACACCATATACAATACACATATCCAGTAGGAATATCCATTCCAAAAAATCAAGAGACTCAAAACAAAAGAAAGTAGGAACTAGATATACAACTCATCATGCAATAAAACTCTAGCTTTTCATTTCACAAAAGAGGAACTTCCTTATCCATATAGTATCATGCTCATCTACATCATTTCTTCGCATAATGAAAACTACTCATGAACACACCATTATGCAACATTTTTCAAATACTTTACTGTAAAAAATATTTAGTAGTCCACTTATGCAACACATAAGAACATCATTATAAAGGCATGACACTACGAGACACAAAATCATTTAAGCTCACTTTACTGTATCAACATAGTCTCATCAAAATGCACAATACTAGGAGATCAATGAAACTTATTTTTACTTAGCCTTGTGTCATATCCCGAAACCACATCCTAGAAGTTAGGGTAAAATCTCAGATTGTATCTGGCGTACTCGACCTCTCGGAGGTCTTAGACAAACCATTTCATATCATTCATCTCATAAACATAGTGAAAAGTAGTGAGGAATTAAACCTTTTCCCAAAACATAATATAGTCTTCAAAATCTATTTCATATAAAAGTAATAGGAAATACTAAGTCTCTATATCATCATCTTAAGACACAATAAGACTTGGGACATGGCCCACACTTCAAAGTACGAATATAGAAATACTTAGTCTATTAAAATACTTTAATTGAAAACATAAAAGACATATATTACCTCGAGTCAAGTGAGGATATAATTCAAACTCTCTTGAATGATATTGTATATACAAGTCTTCTCTTCCCAAAGCTCTTCACGTACCAAGATCTATATCTATAGAAAAAAATATGGAGTTAGTACAACCACATGTACTAAGTATATCATTATGCATAAAAATCATGAACACGTACTTTTATTATAAATATGCATCTTTTTATTTAAAAATCAAATTATAATCATAACAAAAACCTTTAAAAACTTAGAAACACATAAGATAACATACAACTAAAAATCACATTTTTATAACTCGCTTTCCAGTAAGCTATATTCACTGTAAAGTGAATTAATTCATTGTTACAATGAAATATTTTAGTTTCTTGTTAAACCACTTCTAGCATGTAAGTCCATCACAAAAAACTATTGTAAGATTCACCTAAGTCAAACAAAGAAAGATCGCACGTACACCCTCTCTAGATGTGCCTAAATGACCCTTAAGATTACTTATAAAGAGTTACATACACACTTACATAGTATCATAACATGAAGGTGAGATTCTTCTACTAAAGGTGACTCTAAGTCTCACTTGAGTGAGTTGTGAAGCGACCGCCCAAACAATCCCTTACACACATACTTAAGAGATCCTATAGACTCCATAGAATAGAATCGTTCTAGGTTAATACACCAACACATAGATTATATGCCATTCTCCTTCCAAAGGCTATCAAAAAGACCTACTTAAGAAAATCAAGAAGATACCGTCTATAGTGACCTCTTCAAGGTTACATAAATAGTCCTCAAGACTATCTAAGTCATAGATCATGTCCATAAAACCAAACCTCTTTCCTAACTAAAGTCATCCTCAATAATTCCATAGATAAGACATGAAGAGATCATCTCTTATACCATGTTCGCACTTTAGCTATGGAATCCTTAAGTCACTTTAGATTAGGTACTTATTCATTTACATACTCCTTAACATAAGTCATTTGTTCATTAGTTCATCAAGGCTCATACATCACATAAATGACTTTAAGAAATGGTCTTAGACAAAACCAAGGAACTCCAAATAACACCTTCAAAGTCTATTGTGCAATGTCTAGATAGCATCCCATAAAACCACCTAAACCTCATAAACTTCTCTAATGCTAATAGGTATTCAATATAATGAGAATAGGCAATAAGCGACATAGACCATGATATCAAGACATGGAATCCGAAGTTCTATCCTACTCCGATGAGGTTGTTCTACTTGTCAAGGGTAGACCTAGACACATCACATGTAGGCACATGGTTAAGGAATATGAAGGGCTTCCTTGTATTCTAATCTCGTAATTAACTAGAACTACTTCCCTTACCATACTACTCGGTGCTAGCCTTCTTTCTCATATATTAGTTCACATATTAGGTTCACATAAAAGGGTTCCATAATAAGTTCATAACCCAATCATATTTACCCTACCAAAGAAGGTCCACTAGGGCTACCTCACAATGGCGACAAATAAGCTCATGATGAATTTCCTAAAAATAAATATGATTTCGTTCCAGCCAATTAACCTTAAGTCTATCATTCCTTTACTTTGAAGGATACCATTACGGCTTACAACTTCAACAATCTCAACATTGTCACTAAGTCAAGGTTTTCACATAAAAGACTCTCTTAAGTTCATTAAGGTCATATATCATTCATACATTCAAGACTAAGAGTTTTCACACTCTAAATCAAGACATCAAATATTCATAATCATATATATAAAGAAAGGTACATAATTTAACCAAGACAAGACACCACATACTTCACTTTTACTTAACAATGCAAGTCATTCTAGAATAACCTAGAAACAACTCTAACATCTTAAGTCATCTTATATAGTATCATAACATCATCAATGTAATCAACATAGACTGATATAGCCAAGTAGGAATAACCAAGATTCAACTCCAACACTAGACATATAATGTCAAAGGCATAGTCTAACATGGTCACCTAAGATAAGATGAATAGAAGAATACTTATATGACTCTACATGTAGATAGATATTTCCATGCTTAACTTAATCAAACTAAACAAATAGTCATATTACTTCAAGTAGTTGTCAACAAGGCCAAGATCATCATATTCCATAAAGTAACGTTGAGAAGCCCACATCAATTGCAAGTAAAACACATAACACCGCCACCATAAGTTGACCATAAAATTCACAATACAATTATAGTATAAATAATATAAAAATAAAAGGAATAGGGAAGCATGCCCCCACATATTCCTCAACACTTCAATCCAAAGTCCTTTTACTCAATTTGATAAAACAAGACCCTTACCCAAGGCCACAACCAACAATTCAACATAAAAACTACAATAATCAATGAACTAGGTCAAATCAATGTAAATTCATCAATTTAATACAACCTAGATATAAATTTACTACAGTTATTACATCAATGAATAGCCCACATAAAACTACACTAGAATTCATCAACATTAGATCATATCAAGTAACCCAAAACTTAGTCAAAATCTAGGGTTTATCCAATTCATGGGTTCAAAGGTAATTTAGGTTAAAATCATCAACTAAATCATTACTTAGTGTTTATAAATCATTTATGCAAGAACCCATCATAGAATCGTGAAATTGGACATTTCAACTTTAGAAACTTTGAAAACATCTTGAAAATTGGGGCTCTTTTATGAAGAGAGTTTCAAGGATCAATATCGATACCTTGATGAAGCTAGTTATTCACTTTGATTAATAATTTCTACTCAAAACGTCACCTCCAAGCTGTTCCTTGATTTGGACTTCAATGGAGAATTTGAGAGAATTCTAAAGGATTTTAGGGTTTTGATTTGGATGAATGAAATATTTAAGTGTTAAAAACTTGTATGCACATCTAAAACACCCAATATACCCCTTTAATAAACCTCCAATACATAAATTTAGAATTGGGGTGAAATTACAAGTTCATCCCTACATTTAACATTGACTACACACAGACACACATGCCAATCACGGTATGCCCATCGACGGGGCATGATGGCAACTATTGATGTGTTCAGAGGCTGGGAACTGGTAGAATTGGAACCCAGGCTAAGTAACTACCCACGCCCACCACCTTCGGGGCGTCGACCAGGCTACTTGCCGTCGATTGCCTTCCGTAGATGGACTGTCTTTTGGCAGTTTAGGCCACCAACTTGGGTCCTTCCTCAAGGACCCTTGGTTGGTCCTTGGGGATAATTTCCCGGACATTTCAAACCCAAATACGATCATCTATGAGTTTAACACATCTCACATATATATATTTCATCAAAAACAAACACGTAAAACTCGACGAAACATTCCTAGACACAGAAGGTCATTTTAATGCATATCTTTCGAACATCATGGACGTTCTTGGACGTTTGAACTCCAAACTCTACTAAACTCGACACACTACCTATACATGCTATAATAACTCAGTTATAGGACTTAAAACCTTATGAATAACACAATCCCACATAAAACCGCATATGAGGCACATAGGTGACTTAGTCGTCAAACATCTTAGTTGCCCCTTGGAATTTGATTTCAATGCACCTAATACTTTAGCTACTGCTTATATACCATATATTAGGCCCATTTAGGACCTTATACCATCAATACTAACATTAGGATTTATTTAACCTATGTCATTTTTGGGGTCTTACAATTTCCCCCACTTGGACAACATTCGTCCTCGAATGACACTTGCGACTCTCCGAAAGCTTCGAATAATAGGGATTTACTAGCAGCTAATAACCATACCATAGAACACATAATCAATAAGAAAACCTACATTTCACATAGTCAAGAGACTCACAACACGACAAGAAACTAGAAGATAATTTTATAACTCACTATGCTACAAAGCTCACAAGCTCCATTGCAAATAGTAAAAACTCGTCTTATAATCAATATCATGCCTATTTACATTAGTTCTAAAAATATTACAATAATTTTATACCAACTAATCAAATAGTCATTTTTCACAAAATTTTACAGTGAACTGTTCGAGCATACAGTAATTTTTGGCAAATATTTTTCAAAAATGCAATTTTAAAGCAATTCATGACAAAACATGCTAATATGATAAGTAACATCATATAAACACATCTTATAACATAATCATAACTTCATAGAATACACAATGCATGAATTTAATGATATTCAATTTCAACAAAAGTCCTGACCATCATGCACATGTAACATGCTTCTATACCATTCTAATCTCAATTACTAACGATACTCCCACTTATAAGGAACTCATATTCAATAATATAAAGAGAACTTACCAACATCACCATCACTCTCCTCCGTCTTCTCTACTCTGGAAAGGAGCTCATAGAAACGCCTATTTGGTTGAGCATCTTCCTTTGGAACATTAGAAGAAACTTGCTTACCCTCTCTTCTTCTAGAAGCAATCATAGGATAATCTCTCAGTTTGTGCCTTTCCTTACCACAACCAATGCAACTCCCAGTACCCAATAAAAACTCACCATAATGTTTCTTGCCACATTTGGCACAAGTAGGTTTGACCTTTTGAGAACTACCTCCTTTCTCCAATTTCAAATTAGTACTCTTATATTCTTTTTGATTTTGAGACCTATTATTAAGCATAGTTCTCTTGATCATTAGCACTACTCTTTTTCAAACTTCTAGCCATACTCCTATGTTTAGACTCTTTAATTGATTGTGCATAAACAATGATTGTATCTAGGGTCATATCATCATGCAATATAGTTGTACGACATTCTTCCACCACTAAGTCGGCTACCTTCATCACAAAATGACTCATTTCATTTATTGGATTAGACACAAGAGAAGGGCCATACCTAGATAAAGTTGAGAATTTTAAAGGGTAATCCTCAACAATCATATTGCCTTGTTTGAGATTGATAAACTCCTCCACCTTAATTTCTCTCCTCTCTCAGGGAAAGTAATTACCAAGAAAAGCTTCCTTGAATTCTTGCCACTCAATAGGACCCTATTCTTCCAGCCTATTATCCTTCAATTGAGTGTACCATATTTGAGAAACATATCTCAACTGATACAAAACCAACTCCGCCTTCTCCCTATATGTAACTCCCATTACACTCCACACATTATACACCCCATCAAGAAACTCTTGTGGATCCTCCCCAACTTTAGAGACAAGAAAGATAGGAGGATTCATCCTCACAAAATCTCTCAACCTAGTTGTCATAGTGGTCTCCACAACCCTATGCATCATATTGAAATTAGCTTGCATAGTCACAGACATCTCCGGAACCTCAATACCTCCTTTCATATTAGGAATAAGATCACCTTGGGGAGGCACTTGGGAACCTTTGACACTGTGTCAACCTTGAGGAACTTTCTCAACTTGCTCAACTTGAGGAGGAACCTCCTCATTCATGCCCTCTTCTTCCAACCTTTTAGCGGCCATCCTTCTAGTATTCATCTTCTAGAAACACAATGAAACACATTAAGAATGATACTCATAACATTTACTCTACCGCACGACATAAAAGTAGAAAGAAGGGAAACTCTATTGTCCTATATCCTCTCGCCCATAGATGTGTTACGACTCACACCAACGGTCAAGACTCTAGTAGACGTGATTTGATGAGACTTTTCGATTCCTAATACTACTTTAGAAACCTATTCACTGATATTAAACTTGTCACATTCCGAAACCACACCCTAGAAGTTATGGTATAATCTCGGATTGTAACCAGCGTACTTGACCTCTCGGAGGTCTTATGCAAGCCCTTTCATATCATTCATTGCATAAACATAATGAAAAGTATTGCGGAATTAAAACTTTTTAAAGAACATAATATATTCTTCAAAATCTCTTTCATATAAAAGTAAAAGGAAATACTAAGTCTCAACCTCATAATCGTTAGACACAAGTATACTTGGGATACGACCCATATTTCAAAGTACAAATATAGAAATTCTTAGTCTATTACAATACTTTGAATTAAAACATAAAATACATATATGCCCTCGAGTCAAGTGAGGACATATTTCAACTTCTCTAGAACGATCTTCTAAGTCAAAGTCTTCTCTTCACAAAGCTCTTCACCTACCAATAACTATACACATAGAAAAAAAACATGGAGTTAGTATAATCACATGTACTAAGTACGTAATTATGCATAAAAATCATGAAAATGGACTTTTATTGGAAATATGCATCTTTTCATTAAACAATCTAATAATAATGACAAGAACAACATTTAACAACTTAGAAACACAAAAGATAATATACAACCAAAAATCACATTTCTATAATTCACTTCCTATTATATATATTCACTGTACAGTGAATTAATTCACTGTTAGAGTGAAATACTTTACTTTCTTGTTAACCCACTTGCAGCATGTAATTCCCTCACTAAAAACTATCGTAAGATTCACATAAGTCACACAGAGAGACCACCCATACACACTATCTAGATATGCCTAAATGAGCCTTAAGATTACTTATAATGAGTCACCTACACACTTACAAAGTATTATAACATCAAGGTGACCATTTTCTACTAAAGGTGAATCTATTTCTCACTTGAGTGAGTTGTGAAGCGACTTCCCATTCAATCCCTTACATACACACTTCATATATACTATAGACTCCTTAGAATAGAATCATTCTTAGTTAATACACCAACAAATAGATGATATGACATTCTCCTTCCAAAGTCTATCAAAAAGATATACTCAAGTAAATCAAGAATATAACGTCCATAGTGACCTCTTCAAGATTACCTAAATAGTCCTTAAGATTACCTAAGTCTTAGATCATGTCCACAATACCAAACCTCTTCCTTAACTAGAGTTATCCTCAAGACTTCCAAAGATAAGACATGAAGAGATTATGTCTTATTCCCTTTTCACACTTTTGCAATGGAATTGCTAAGTCACTTTAGATTAGGTACTTATTAATTTACATATTCCTTAACACGAGTCATTAGTTTATAAGTTCATCAAGACTCATACATAACATAAAGGACTTCAAGTATGGTCTTATACAAGACCTAGGAACTCTAAATAACACTTTTGAAATCTATTATGCAATGTCTAGATTGAGTCGCATACTACCACCTAAACATCATAAACTTCTCTAATGCTAATAGGTATTCGATATAATGAGAATAGGCAATAACCGATATAAACCATGATAATACGACATGGAATCCGGAGTTCTATCCTACTCCGATGAGGTTGTTCTACTTGCCAAAGGTAGAACCTATACACAACCCATGTAGGCACATGGATAAGGAATATGAAGGGCTTCCCTGTATTCTATTCTCGTATTTAACTAGAACTACTTCCCTTACCATACTCACTCGCTGCTAGACTTCTTTCTCATAGAGTAGTTCACACATTAGGTTCGCATAAAAGGGTTCTATAACATGTTCATAACCCAATAACATTTACCCTACAAAAGAAGGTCCACTAGGGATGCCTCACAAAGGCAACAAACAAACTCGTGATGACATTCCTAAGAATTAATATGATGCTGTTCCAGCCAATTAACCTTAAGTCTATCATTCCTTTACTTTGAAGGATACCATTACGACTTACAACTTCAACAATCTCAACATTATCACTAAGTCAAGGTTTTCACATAAAAGACTCTTTTATGTTCATTAAGGTCACATGACATTCATCCAATTCATGGATTCATAGATAATTCAAGTTAAAATCATCATTCAATGGTTAGAAATTTTTTTGTGCAAGAATCCTTGGTAGAATCATGAAATTGGACAATTCAACTTTAGAAACTTTGAAAATATCTTGAGAATTCGGGCTGCTTGATGGAGAGAGTTTCAAGGATCAATATCCATACATAGATTAAGATAAATATTCACTTTTATTAAGAATTTCCACTCAAAACTTCACCTCCAAGCTGTTTCTTGATTTGGACTTCAATGGAGACTTTTAGAGAAATCTAAGGGATTTTAGGGTTTTGATTTTGATTAATGATTCTAAGTGTTAAACACTTATATAAAAATTTAAAACACCCAATATACCCCTTAATAAACCGCCAATACATCCATTTATAAGTGGGGTGAATTTACAAGTTGAACCCTATACTTAACAGTGATTGCACACAGGCACACTAGCCAATCGACAGACTGCCCATCAATGGGGCTGCTGACAATCGTCGACGGGTTCGGAGGCTGGGAAATGGTAGCCTTTCCTCCCAGGCTACGTACCTACTACCTCCCACCAACTACGGGGCGTCGACCAGGCTACTGGCCGTCGATTGCCTTCCGTAGGTGGATTGCCTTTTGGCAGTTTTAGGCCACAAACTAGGGTCCTTTCTAAAGGACCCTTGGTTAGTCTTTGGGGATAATTTACCGGATGTTTCCAACCCAAATAAGATCGTCTATGTGTTTAAAACCTCTCACATAAAAAATCTCATAAAAAAACAAAAATGTAAAACTCGACGAAACAAGCCTAGACATACAAGGTCATTCCGAGACACATCTTTCAAAGATCATGGACGTTCTTGGTCGTTTGACATCCAAACTTCACGAAACTCGACAAACTTACTATAAATGCTATAATAACTCCTATATAGACGTTAAAACCTCATGAATCATACAATCGCACATAAAACCACATATGAGGGACATAGGTGACTTAGTCGTTGAACGTCTTAGTCGCCCCTTGACGTTTGATTTCCAAAGCGCTTAATACTTTAGCTAATGACTCTATACCATATATTAGACATATTTAGGACCTTATAACATCAATAATAACATTAGAGTATCATGTTAACAAAAGTAATTTTTGGGGTCTTACACCTCGTAAACATATGCGACATGGTACTATAAAATTATAACTCTCAAGCTTGAATGTAATAGAAGAGAAGAGACAACAACCAACAAACAAAATATTCACCATACTACCCAACTTAGAAGGAACCCATCACAACTTATAAAATAAAACTATAAATTAACGGCATCCTTATCGAAATTTACTCTAGCTTGGAGGCAATAAAACTATTCCACTTTGGTGCACAAACATCCGGAGCATTAGGAGGAGCTTTCGTGGCCAATTTTTCTCTAGCCTCAATAGTAGGACAATATCTCAAAGAACCCATTAATTCTTGCTAGGCACTTGAAAATGTGGTTCTTCCCACAAGTGGAGTAAGTAGGCTTAACAGCTTCAGAACCATCACCTCTCTCACACTTGACCTTAAGATCACTAGGTGCATCTTTCTTTGGAGCCATCTTTTTAAATATTTGTTGGTTTTGCTTATCGGATCTACCCCTCATCAAATTCGTTGAAATCCTACTAAGTTTCGCCTCTTCAATGGATTGTTCATGAACAATGAGTATAGATAGGTTCATGTCATTATGGAGCATCGCGGTATGACACTCTTCTTTCGCAAGGTTGACAACAACAGTCACAAACCTACTCATCTCCTGTCTATGTTTAGACACCAAATATGGAGCATGCTTAGATAATAGGGTAAACTTCAAAGAACACTATTCAACACTCATGTTACCTTGCCTAAGGTTTATAAACTTTTCAACCTTCACTTATCTATTATCACGGGGAAAGTACTTACCTAAGAAGGCTTCCTTAACCTCTTCTCATTCAATATGACCTGATTTAACCAATCTATTACCTTTACATTTAGTGTACCATGCTTGAGAAACTTCCCACAATTGGTATGAAGCTAACTCCGCCTTCTCCCGAGAATTCACCCCCATAGAACTCAATACCTAATAAACACCAGATAGAAACTCTTGGGGATCCTCTATCACCTTATAACCAAGGAATATAAAAGGATTCATCCTAAAAAATTCTCTCAATCTAGAGGTCTTGGTGCTCTCATAAGAATTCATCCTAGGACCAATATCCCTATTCACTTGAGCCTCCATAGCTGGGGCTACGGTAAGGAGCGCCTCTCTAATATATCCATTATTCATGTTTGGGGGAAACACCAAAACCTCATTCCCTTGATAAACTATACAGACTTGTTCACCTTGAGGAACCTGAGACTCTTTTGGATATTTTCAACCTTGTAGAGGAACTCCCTCATTGATCACTTCTTCATCAACTCTCCTTTAGAGTATCTTTCTTGTATTCATATCCTATAAATAGGAGAGGAGTGATTATAAAAAGACACTTATAACAGTAACTCTATGGTAAAACACAAGAGTAATTAATAAAATGGAACTCTATCGTCCAATAGTCTATTGCTCTTAGATGTATCACAACTCACCACCAATGAACAAGACTCTATTAGACGTATCTTTCATGAGACTTTGAATCCTAAGGACTAGTTCATAACCATATGCTCAGATACCAAGTTTTTCATGGCCCAAACTACACCCTAGAAGTAAGGGCACCCGTAAGTCGCCACACGACATAGGGTCACAGCCCATACATCAGCTAAACGCAAATCCAAAGTCTATTACAATGTCTTTTTGAAAAAGGAAACTAAACATAACCATATCCTCGAAGCAATTGGGGATATACCAAGTTGGCTTGAGAGAATGCTATTCCCAAGCTTCCGTTCAAAGAGACTCCTCACTTTAAACTTATACTTGTAGAAATAAACAACATATGGAATTAGTACATTATATGCACTAAGTATGGTGACATGAAATAAAACTATGCTAATATAAATATTAACTTTATAACATGCTTATTGCCAAGACCCTCAAAATGAGTTTAGGTGTCTAGAGCCACATTTGTGCCTAAAATTGTTAACAACGTGTTAATTAAGTGATTTACAATGTGTATACTTGATTTTTAAGTTTTTTGGGGTCAAACATATAAGACCGTCCAACTACCGAATGTTAGCCTTGAGACGTGCTTGTGTGTCTGGGAATATTTTACGTGTTCTTTTTTTTTAAATTGATGTGAGAGAACCTTAAAATGAATATGATAGTATTTATGTTGGAAATGTCGAAAAACTCCCCAAGGACTACCTAAGGGTTCCTTTAGGAGGACCCAAAGGCTACCTAGATACTGCCCTAGCAGTGTTCATCTACGCTAGGAAAACAACGTTCAATAGATTGAACTATGCCCGTAGATTGGGGGATGCACTCAACACTTAGATGTGTGAGCTCAATCCCCAATAATGAAGCCTCAGTAACCATCGAAGAAGCAGCAGCATGGCCCATCATTTCCTTGATGCCTCGTCGTCCATGGTTGTCGATTGTGCTGCCAGCGTGCTATCCATTTAAGTGGTGAATGGGAAATTCACCCACATTCTAATTAGACTTTAAAAGGTTTAATTAAGTGTTTTAGGTATTTTAAGTTAGTATATAACCCTTAACACTAATTTAGGATTAGTTTTCCAAAACAAAGCTTTCCCTCTCAAAACAAACTCTCCAAAAACACCCATTGAAGACCAAGCTCAAGAAGAAGCTATGGATGTGGATTCTTAGGGATTTCTCTTCAGAATTTGTGGTCTATATTATTTAGAAGGTATGATAATCCTTTATCCCTATATAACTTTCACGACAAAGAACAACCCTTTGATGCAACCAGTGTCGTTGTTTTCGAAGAGGAATAAGTCTAGCCTCTTAGCATTCATTATTACATTTGATAGGTTAAAATACCTAAAAATTTGAAAACATTATACATATTGAGGTATCCATAGACTTTGGCTCATACCAAGCATATATAGATATGGATTTTACATAGACTCTTGACATAGGAATCTTACATAGGCTTACAACATAATTAATCATAATCAATATATGGGTAGTAAGTCTAATAAAATTGTCTCACATTAAACCATCTAAACGAAGTAAAATATTTGGGAATAGCCCTTAAACAAGTACATATTTCTATTTAGGGATTACAATAGTTGTCTTTAAGAATAAGGAAGCAACGAATGTCTTTTAAAATGTATCAATACACAAGGGTAGATCAAAGGAACCATCCAAAAATTTTGAGGACTGACCACTATTTGGTGGAAAAGTCCAAGTATCCTTGCAAAGTGGCCTAGAAGCTCTTCAATGGACGGAACCTAAAATGTTTGGGGAAAAGGGAAGAAATATGGGTTAGTACAAAACACATGTACTAAGAATTGTTCCTATGCATAAAATCATCAATGAATACTTGATATACATAACATGAAAGCACTTACTTATACAAGAACACTACTAAGACCATCCCTTAGGATCCCACATGTGCAATAAGTAAGACGAGTCCCATTCCCTCGCTTACCCTATGTAGTTAAATTTAATACAAGACCTAATAATACATCACATACTTGACTTATTCATTTAACATATAACATTAGGAAATATAGTGCAATACCCGATATGAGACCAGATAAGATACATGGAATTCGGTGTTCTCCTCCCATACCGAAATGAGAGGGCTAACACTAGCCTAAGTTGTAACCAATATTACATATCTATCTAGGTGGATCCACTAAGCTATAGTCCTATTTGGGGATATAATTAAAGGTTAAGGACATTTTTATTAGAAACCTTAACTTACTAACTTGGAGGTTTCTATACCATGAGACAATACATATTGTGGTAATCCCGACTTGTTTAATGTGAAAAAACTCATGTAGGGGGACAAACTTGCTAAACGTGAGACCTCCATCTAATTTACATGCCCTTTCTGTGCAAAACATTCGTTCCCTTTAGTAATCATCATTCTCATTATACAAGATCACATTAGTCTCCTCAATACCCCTATGTAAACATCTTATCATAATAGCTCATAGGTATACATAACTGAGAGCTACCCTTTCACTTTAGAAACCACATACCTGTGAGCAAACCTTTCACTCTGTACTTTGTTATAATCATGAGAAACTATTTTCAATCATATAATAATCATACTATAACAGACTTGAATATTTCATAATAACTTCAATAGTGTAGGGTTAAGGATGAGGAATACTTCCTATCAACATCACCACAAGATATTAGACATAGAAGCATCACAGTCTAAGTAACTCATACTTCATAATTGAATTCAAGAAGAATCAACTTTCGTACCTTTTTACCTATTATTGCCTCCATACTTCAATAATAAAAGGATACATTGCCAATGTAGGTCAATCATTATATTCGTCCACTTCACAATTCACCATGTCAATTCAAAATTTTAATGAAATTAGAGGAAGACATGGGTTTATGGGAATCTTGAATAAATAACAAGAATTAACCATGAATATATACTTGAAAAACATTAATTGACCTTAATTCATGACAAATAATTCCTAATTTTATTGTCCAAAGAAGACCCATGTGTAGAGAAAAAACTTAATTTGGGAAGTTTGAAAATATTTTTGAAAGGACCTTTTGGGGGAAGGAATCCCTTGAATGAAAGAATCCATACCTTAATAAATAGTTTAGTCTCCAATTTGAGAAGAAAAACATGGGAATTGGGTCTTCTTCTTCAAGCTTCAAAGCTTCTTTAATGGAGATTGAATAGAGAGAGAAAGTAGAGAGAGGTGAGAGTTTTTTTTTTTTATTTGGGTGAGTAAAAGTGGGGGAAAACTGATTGAAAATAAATATATAGACCTCCCATATAATACCCAAAAGACTCCTCACTTAAGTTGACCATTTAATGAAGTCAAACTCGAATTCTAAATTTCAAATTTTCGTCGGGGAACAAGTCCGCGATGTGGGGAGCTTCTCCAAGAATATTTTCACAATTTTTGAGAGATTAGATTTTGCGACTCATACTTTATTTTTGATCAAAGTCCCACAAATTCCGTGACGTGGACACATTTCTTCTATGTGTATTTTGGCTGCAGCTTTGGCAGCTTGCCAAGCCAAGTTTGGGGTCTACGAGGGCGACCCTTGGGGGGTTGGACCAGGAATTTTTAACTCTATCTACATAGTTTTACCCATTTAAAGTAACTCTACAAGTTTTAAACCTCATACAACACTGCCAAACCTTAACAAAACCTAAGGACGTTTTACTAGTTCAACTAAATTAGCTTCCAGACGTCTTGAACGTTTCATGACCTCTTGATTCTAAAACTGACTAAATGGTTTATAAACAGTATTTTAGGCTCAACATCGCAATATTAGGAATTATTTTTATCAACATCAACAAGTTCTTACATTAAATCAAAGAGTCACTTATGGCAACATTCCTTTCTAAACACATCAACATGCTCAATATCATACCAAATACACAATATAATTGCAATAAAGCAAAAGAGCATTTTTCATGGTAAGTCATCTTAGCAAAACCTTTTTAACATAAACATATATACCTTTAAAAAACAAGAAAATATTAAGACTACATCTTGTCACCTTCTTCAAATTCTCGTTCTCCTTTTTTATTGTTAGCATAAGACTTTTGCCGTCTATAGGCTTTTTTCAATTGATCCCTTTTCATATGAACTTTCTTCAAAGAGTCATGGATCAATTAGGGACCAAAAAGGGAATTCTATTAAACATAAAGCCAACTAACCGGAGATCTATATCTCCTACCATACAAGGCCTCGAAGGAGCCATGGATATAGTCGAATGGTAACTACTATTATAAGTGAACTCAACCAAAGCAAAATGCTCATCCCAAATTCCCTTGAAGTCAATGATAGAATCTCTAAGCATATCTTCAAGAGTATGAAGGTATGCTCCGCTTTACCATCCGTTTGAGGATGAAAAGAGGTGTTTAAATTTATTCTTGTACCCAACCCTTTTTGCAACAACCTCCATAACCTAGATGTGACTTGTGTGCCCCTATCTGATATGATGGATAGAGGAATACCATAAAGACTGACAATCTCATCTATATATATCCTTGCATAATCCTCTATCGAGTAGGTGGACTTAATGGGAATAAAATGAGTGGATTTCATCATCCTATCCACCACCACCAATAGAGATTCATTTTGCCTTCGTGTCCGAGGCAAACCCATTATAAAGTCCAAATTAATGTCTTCCCACTTTCAAGTGGAACTTGTATTTCTGGAAGTACTAAACTCGGCTTTTACTTGTCGGCAATTTGGACACTTTGCAACAAATTTTTGCTATATCCCTTCTAAAGTCATCCTAAAAAATACTTCTCTAAGGTCATGGTACAACTTATTAGAACCCATATGAATTGAGTAAGGAGAACCATGATCTTCCTCTAGGATATGGTTCTTCAAATCATCAATATTTGTTACACATAATATATTTTAGTTCCTTAGCACACCATCCCCCCTTGAGAGAATGAATCATTAATTTACTAAGTAACGATTCCTTTAAATCCATCAACAGCGGGTAAAGATGTTGTATAGATTTCAGCTCAACCACCAAAGATGATTTAGAGTTATGGTGGACCACAAAACCACCATTTAGAGAATCTTCCAACCGAACACCCAATATAGCCAACCTTTGAACATCTTTCACTAGGTATTTCTTGCCTTCTTCTACATGAGACACACTATCCATGGTCACACAATCTAAAGCATCGGCAACCACATTTGCCTTGCCGGGATGCCATAAAACACTCATGTCGTAATATTTCAACAATTACAACGACCTTGATTATCAGAGATTAAATTCATTTTTAGTAAACAAATATTCAAGACTCTTGTGTTCACTATACACATTAATATGAACACCATAAAGGTAATTCCTCCATATTTTCAAAACAAACACTTCGAAACTAACTCGAGATCATGAGTTGGGTAATTTTTCTCATGAACCTTGAGTTGTATAGAGGCATAGGATACTATCTTTGCATGTTGCATAAGAACACACCCCAAATCGACTAGGGATGCATCACAATATACCACAAACCTCATTGTACCCTCCAATAAATTCAACACCGGATCAGAGGTAAGCCTATCTTTAAATATTCGGAAACCTTTTTCACATGCCTCCGACCACTCAAACTTAACACTCTTTTGGGTCAAGGTAGTCAAAAGAGAAGAAATTGAATATAAACCTTCCACAAAACTCCTATTGTACCTGTCTAAACACAAGAAACTTCTAATGTTGGTTGGAGTAAATGTTCTAAGCCAATTATTAACCGCCTCTGTTTTATTTGGGTCAACCTCTATTCCCTCACTTGAGATAATATGACCAAGAAATACCACCGATCTCAACCAAAACTCGATATTTCTATATTTGGAAAATAGTTGTTGTTTCTTAAGAATTTGCAACACTACCCCCCAATGATCCATATGTTCATCTGGACTCTTGGAGTTCACCAAAATATAATCAATGAATACAATTACAAATGAGTCAAGATAATCTTGGAATGCCCTATTCATTAGGTCCCTGAAATTCTCCGGGGATTAGTTAAACCAAAGGACATGACTAGGAACTCATAGTGGCCATACCTTGTCTGGAAAAATATTTTAGGTATGTCCTCTCCTCTCACCCATGAGTTGGTGATAAATCAATCATAGAAAAGTAGGTTTCCCCTTGCAATTGACTAAACAATAATCGATTATAGGGACAGAATACATGTTCTTAGTAGTAACCTTATTTAGTTGTTGATAGTCAATGCACAGCCTAAGGTACCCATTCTTATTCTTTAAAAACAAAATCGGAGTACCCCAACGAGAAATACCAGTTCTTATGAAACCCTTTTCAAGTAAATCATTGAGATGGAGCTTAGGTTCTTGCAACATGTCCGGATCCATCCGGTAAAAAGGGATTTACATATGTCTTGTATCTGGCAATAAGTTTATGCCAAAGTCTATTTCCCATTCATGAGGGATTCCCGTAAGTAATCGGGAAAGACTTCTGGAAAAAATCTCTCACTACGGGTTTTGACCCTAATAGAGTTACCTCGTATTCGAGGTCTTAATCCTTACAATATGGTATATATACCCTTTAGAGATCATTTATAACCTTTTAGAGATGAAATAATTCAACCTCTACTGATTGAGTTTCCCCCCTTCAATTCTAAGACGGGTTCATTTGGGAATAGGAACTTCACTACCCTTGTTCTACAATCTATGTAACCGAAAGTAACATGCAACCAATCTATCCCCAATATGACATCGAAGTCAACAATATAAAGTTCTACCAATTCAACCAAAGTAAATCTATTGGGTAATGTTATAGCACAACTCGTAAAATCTTCTAGCCACAATGGAGTCACCTATCGGGATTGTAACAAAAAATGGTTCAGTCAAAATATCAGCTAAACTATAAAACATTCTAGATACTAGATGAGTATAAATGACAATGTACTACCGAGATCAAGTAAAGCACAGACATTAACAGATAACACTTGCAACATACCAGTGATGACATCAGAGACTTCTCTTGTTTACCTCTAGCAAAGAGAGCATAGAAATGATAATTCTTAGAGCATTGGGATTTAGGGTACCTTCTTATTCTTGAGAATTTTTTCCCGCTTGTTCCTTCATCATAGGACAATTCCTCTTCATGTGACCATTGTAGCCACAACCATATAAATTTTCCGTACCAACTAGACACTTCCCTTCATGTTTCTTATCGATTTAGCACAAGAAGACTACTCCACATAAGGACCAATACCTTTTTCCTTCTTAGGACTGGGTGTAGACCCTTTACGTTTGTTCACCCTTTGAATGGTAGAAGGACTTTGATTCGGAAAACTCTTCTTGAACTTTGTCTTATGTTGTTCTTAAAATCTAGGCTTAGAAGAATTTTCATCATCGGCCCCTGTCCTCTTCAATTCCCTACCTACTTTCTTAATCTTTTGCTCCTCTATTTTTTCGGCATGAACTATGACACTAGATATTTCCATGCAAGGAATCAACATAGCCGACCCACAATCATTAACCACAAGGTCGAATATTCTCATAACAAACTTTGGCATCTTGGCCCTAGAATCCACCACAATAGTAGGAGAATACTTTGAAAGTTGAGTGAACTTGAGACTATACTCCATAACACTCATACTCCCTTGGCGTAGGTTGATGAATTCTTGCATTTTCCTCTCCCTTTGTTCTAAAGGAAATAGCCTATCAAGAAAAGTCATCTTGAAAGCTCCTCAAGTAATCCGACCTTCTATAACCGACCTCTTTTCTTTCAATTGGTCATACCAAACAAGAAATACATCTTTGAGTTGGTAGGTGGCTAGATCAGAATTTTCATGAGAAGACACCCAAATAGCATCTAGTACATTTAATACTTCATCAATGAACTCTTGTGAGTCCTCCTCCACCTTGGAGCCAAAGAAAGTAGAGGGATTCATCCTTGTGAAATTCCTTATCCTTGATGTAGTAGTTCTAGCATTGGGAACATCTTGAACCCTAGTATCCCTAGAAACTTGAGTAGCCAAAATTTGGGTGAAGATATGAACGGCCTCCCTTAATAAACATTAGACATAACTCCTTCTTCAATAGGAACATGAGGGTTTTGAGGAGCTTGATGGGGAACCGCCTCATTTAAATTCTACTCTACGACCCTTCAAACAATGTTCCTTATTGTATTCATTGCGTATAAGCACAAGAAATATATTAGAAGACAAGGACATGTAGAGTTAAGATGCTAGCGGCACGACTTCAAGAATACCAACAAAGTGTGACTTTCCTAAGCATCACTAACGTCTCATTCACAATTGTGGTGTGCTTCACAACCATGAACAAGACTCTACTTGACGTGGTTTTAATGAAACATCAATCCTAAGATTATTTAAGCTCATGCTCTGATACCATGTTTGTCGACCTGGGATCACTCCCTAGATACAATTGGTGTCGTCATCATAGAAGAGGACTAAGACTAGCCTCATAACATTCATCATTACATTTCATATGTCAAAATATTTAGAAAATTTAAGACACTATACATATTGAAGTATACATAGAGCTCTCGCATACTAAGCATATATACATGTGGAGTTTACTTAGACTCCTCATATCGGAAGATTACATAGGCTTCTCGCATAGTTAACATAATCAACATATAGGGAGTTAGTATAATAACACCGTCTCGCATTAAACAATCTCAACAAAGTACAATATTTTGCATAGCCCTTATACATGTTAATATTTGCTACTTAGGGCTTACAACAATTGTCTTTAAGAATAAGGAAGCAACAAATGTCTTCTAGAATATATCAATAAAGTAGGTTAGATGAAAGACACCATTCTCAAACATGGAGGACTCATCACTACTTGGAGGAAGAAGTTCAAGTGGCCTAGAAGTTCGGCTGGAACATACAATGTTTGGGAAAAAGGGAAGAAATTAGGGTTAGTAGAAAACACATGTACTAAGTATGGTTTCTATGAATAAAATCATCAATCTAAGAAAAAAGGTACAATTTAATCAAAACCATGCTTTATTTTCAATAACTCAACATGCACATATATGGAATATTATAAGTCAACCTAACATCATATGAACCAAATACATAAACAACCCAAAAACAATAATTGTGAAATGCCAAGAATAGAACCCCATAAGCCTATCCAAAGTTAAGTATCAAATTAAGAAACTTATTATATACAAACAACATAGTCTCAAAACTTATCATAACATGCTTGATTTATGAGTTCAGATATACTTGATATACATAACATGAAATCAACTTACTCATACAAGTATCATACTAAGACCATCCCTTAGGATCCCATATGTGCGATGAGTAATAGGAGTCTCACACCCTCCCTCACACTATGTAATAACCTTTAAGACAAGCCCTAATAATAAACCCTATAATTAACTTATTCATTTAACATACTACATTAGGGAAGATAGTGCAATAACATACATAAGACCATGTGAGCTACATGGAATCTGGTGTCTCCTCCTACACCAAAAAGAGAGGGTTAACACTAGCCTAAGGTTTAGCCAATCTTACACAGGTACCTAGGTGGATTCACTAAAGTATTGTTCTATGTAGGAAAATTAAGGGTTGAGGAGATTGTTACTAGAAACTTTTACTTACTAACGTAGAGATTTCGATCTCATGAGACAACACATATTAGGGGAATCCGCACGTTCTTAAAGTGATGAAACTCAAGTGGGAGGTTGGACTTTCTAAACATTAGACGTCCAACACATTTATATGCCCCTTCGATTCTAATCATTTATTGACTTTTGTAATTATCATTTTTTTCATACAAGATCACATTAGTATCCTCTAGTCCCCTATGTGAAAATCTTATCATAGTATTTCATAGGTATTTATAATTAAAAACTACCCTTTCACTTTAGAAACCACATACAAGTGAGTAAACCTTTCGCTCCATACATTGTTATAATCATAAGAAACTACTTTCAATAATATAATAATCATACCATAACATACTTGTATATTTCATAATCAATTTAATAGTGAATGATTAAGGATGAGGAATACTTGCTATCAACATCACAACCACACATTAGACATAGATGCATCACAATCTAAGTAACTCATACTCCTAATTGAATTGAAGAAGAATCAACATTCATACCTTCCTACCCTTTCATTTCCTCCATACTTCAATTACCATAGGATACATAACCAATTAACAATTAAGGTAAATTCAATAAGAAGTTACATAATAAACATCAATGTTGTCAATCAACATATTAGTCCTCTTCACAACTCTTCATGTGTATTCATGGTTTTGATGAAATTGGGATAAAAAATAAGTCCATGGGAATCTTGACTGAATAAGAAGAATAAACCATGAATATATACTTGAAAAACATTAATTGACCATAATTCATTATAATTAATTCCTAATTTTGGTTTTCAAAGAAGGCCCATGTGTAGAGAAAAAACCTTAGTTTGGGGAAGTTTAAAAATTTCTTTCAAAGGGATCTCTTGGGGTAAGGAATCACAAGAGTTAAAGAAACAATATCTTAATAGAGAATTTATACTCCAATTTGAGTTGAAAACATGGTAATAGGGTCTTCTTCTTCAAGCTTCAAAGCTTCTTCAATGGATATTGAATAGAGAGAGAAAGTAGAGAGAGGTGAGAACTTTTGGGTTTTTAATTTGGGTGAGTAAAAGTGATTTAAAATTAAAATAGAAACCTCCCATGAAGTACCAAAAAGACCTATCACTTAATTTGACTATTTAATGAAGTCAAACTCGAATTTGAGATTTCAGATTTTTGTCGAAGAACAAGTCCGCGACGCGGAACCTTTCCCGCAAGATTTTCTAAATTTATTTTTGAGACAGAAGAGTCCGCGACGTTCCCTGGACGCAGACTTGATTTGTGACCAAAGGCACACCAAATCCGCGACGCGGACACATTTCTTCCATGTGTATTTTTGCTGCTACTTTGGAAGCTTGCTAAGCCAAGTTTGGGGTCCTTTTGTGAACTTTTAGGGCGACACTTTTGGGGTATAACCTGGAAGTTGTCTCTCTATATACATATTTTTACCCATTTAATGTCACTCTACAAGTTTTAGACCTCAAACAACACCTCCAAACCTTCAGCAAACCTAAGGACATTTTACTAGTTCAATTAGATTAGCTTCCGAACGTCTTGGACGTTTCTTGACATCTTGAGTCTAAAACTTCCTAAATTTTTTATAAACATTATTTTAAGTTTATAATTTTTTTACCAACCTTATAAAAACATGTTAGTCTCTATATTAGGTCTTTGACTTTCGGAGTCTGACAATTACCATTCATCTATGGAGTCCTTTATCTTTCAATCTAGCCAAGGGTTCGTTGTTAGTTTGATTTCAAAAACATTTTAATGTGGAAAATGTCATTAATATATGGCTTTAACATGATTTTAAATTCAATTCCATAAATAATCCATGATCTATTTATCCTCTTAAATTATGATATGTTATGGGTCTTACGATCTTGACTAAATTCTGATTCAGTTGTTATTATATTATAGTATGTTGATTTATCCTAGTATTATATATATAAATTGACTATGGATTGTATATAATTGATCAATACAACCATAATCTTGGATATTTGGAAAGTTGACCTATTTCTTCTTAATTAGGATAGTATGTACATTGAATAGGCCTTGAAAGACATTGTTTGGTGTGGTCAACTTATGGTCGTGGTATTTGCATTCTTTTACATGTATATGCGTGATGATAATGACCTTGAAGGGATTAGATACAAAATGAACTTATATGATTATTTCGATGTTTAGGAAAGTGAAGGATTTAGCCTTGATTCTAATATCATGTTCTAAGTGAATTCATGTTATGTGAAGTATGTGAACAATCTTCCACGCTAGTTGCATGATTTAGGAGTCTGGATGATGTTTTGTATATGTAATTATCATTTTAGGATTAAATGTGGTCAAATATGGCTAATGATGATGAATACTCTTGTAGCATGAACCCTACCTCTATGAACCCTATATGAATGTGTGATCAAAGTATGCTAGGAGTCTTCTATTCCAATGTCGAATATGTTAGTGTCTCCTATGATGTAATGAGAGTGAGTGTAGTCTATAGTCCTTAATACTCTATACGTGTGTATGAATTGAGACTTGAATAAAGGTTGTACATATGTTCTGATCTTTACAGGGTGGCTTCCTCAATGTAAGTTTTAAGCCATTATGTGATCATGTTGACATATGTACACACACACACACTTCATGCATATCTATCAATAGGATAGATTCATGATGATTAAGGAAATGATAGTTTACCTATTCATAATTACCTAACTCTATGGATGTGAAGTATATGATTAATGAAGTTATGAACACGTGTGATAAGAGGTGTTATGTGAAGGTAGATCTCATATTGTATCACATACACATGATTTTATGATTGTATGAATATGTGAAAGGACATTCTTACATGAAGTAGGGTCTAGGATGAAAGGACAATCTCATAGAATCCTTTTAGCAATGTGATGTATGAAGGATCAAGCTCCTAAAGCTTTTTTTTTGAACTAATGTTTTAAAGTCTTAAATATATTTAAAACGGGAGTTAGAGACACACACTGAGTGAATGTGATAAATGACAGCGAGATCTTCATGTTTAGTAAGTTTGGCTTCCCACAAGAGAACAGTCACGTTTATCAAGTCCACATTCCCAACATAGATATTGTCTCATGAGATGGAAACCTCCACGCTAGTAAGTCAAGGTTTTTAGTAACAATCTCCATGTTCCGTAACTATGTGCCCACGTAGGTTATAGCATTACGATTCCACCTAGATAGCTATGTACCATTGGTTACACCTTAGGCATGTGTGAAATCTCTTTTTTCGGTGTGGGAGGAGAAAAGAATTAACTAATATAAGATTATGAATTCTAATCACAACTCCTTAATGAGATTACTTAGTATAGGTAGTATTATTTCCCCTATCCATGCATTGAACAAGTGAACTTCAAGAAAGGATAAGATTAGTACATGTATGCAAGTAAGACTTATGTGATGTTATGTATGAATTTTATCAATGCATTTTTAAGTGACGTTGCTATGTTAAGATTTGAACATTTGTGTATGTATGTGAATTGCACTTACGTCTTCTAAATTAGTTTACTTATTATATGTGGGGTTATGGGACTCTATGTGTACATTAAATAAATAAGCTTGTGCAGGGGTTATAAGGGTGGCTTAATTGTGGTATGAACTAAATGAGTTAAGATAAAGGTTGTAGTAATGGAAAAAAGTCTTTACGTGATACTATGAAGTACGTGCCTTATGTCTAGTTATACATGAATGTGTTATGACTTGTTAAGTATGTTATGCCTAGTTTAGGGGGACTTCTTAGGTGCAATTTGTGGAAGTAGTATTAGGGGATGCTACAAACACATTACACTACTTTGACATAGGGGTTGTAATAGATAGTGGTGCTTATGTGAAGCTTATGTTTATGATGTGCTTATGAATTGTAAATATATATGGTTGTGTTTATGAAACAAAGCTATGATAGACTAAAGGTGACCTCAAGGTGATACATTGTACTAAGTACACTTGAGGGTTATTTTGGGAAAGAAATAACATTAAAAGATAAGTATTGTATTGCATGTATGATTATGCCTCAAAGTATGATAAATGGATTTATGTGCTATTAATACTAGTATCGATGTCTTTATGATGTATGTGAACTACATTGTGCTTAAGT
The DNA here is from genome assembly GCA_027704765.1 of Solanum habrochaites. Classification (NCBI taxonomy): domain Eukaryota; kingdom Viridiplantae; phylum Streptophyta; class Magnoliopsida; order Solanales; family Solanaceae; genus Solanum; species Solanum habrochaites. The sequence continues at coordinate 27,114,826 of JAKWJA010002497.1, forward strand.
ATGCCTATGTTCATGAAGTTTACTAAAAGGACATAATGCATGATTTAAAATGAAATGTCCTCTATAAATGCATGTTTTTGCATGGTTGTCATATTTAGTGTTTTCTTTTGCTAATACCATTAATCTTTATCTTTTTACGCAAAGTGCAGGTATTGATTGCTAGAGGATGTCTCGTATTTGAAGAGCTTGGATAGATCTCCCAAGTTTAAGTAAACGAACCCTTATGATTCAAGGGTTTCCTATGTCAAGATGTTTCTTTGAGGTGATGTAATATATTAAACTTATATTTTTTGTTGTTAATGGTCGTGTTACTATTCTATTCTATTCTATTGAGTTGTCTTAAGTTGGAAAGTGAGATTTAGAGTCTAATTATGTATTTATGATGTATGTATATATGAAGTGATTATTCTAGCATATGATATACTATGAAAAGTTTTAACTTTTCCTCTATTTTTATTACGATTATTCGATGAAAGATGTTTAAGGTCTTGTATAAGATCTCTGAGAGGTCAAGTACAACTTCTAGGGGGTGCTACCGGTCGTGAAAAACTTGTTATCAGAGCCTGATTTATAAAAGTTGATTAAGAGTTCAAAGTTGGTTGTTGCCATGTCAAATAGAGTCTTGTTCGTCAATGGTGAATCACGACACATCTCTGAGTGAGAGGCTACATGACAATAGAAATTCATTTTATCAACTATTCATCTGTCGTTTCATAAAACATAACTCTATATGATCTCTCTCTTATGTTTCCTTGTTCGGTGGGATTTTGTATGTAATTGTTTAGAAAGTATGATGTCTTGAAGCTTGAGTGCTAAAAGGTGAGTTTTAATGCTTAATTTAGTTTTGTTTCTTAATGAGTATGTATGAAGGTTAAAAATTAATGTATGATGATGTGATGCAATTTTTGGCTGTATGTGTGAGATATGAGATTTCAGATACTTTGTTGAAAAACTATGATATGGTATGGTTTTATCTTTTTAAGAGTTGTCAAAGTTGAATGAAGTCCCCTTGTGAATTGATCAATTTTAAATGGTTATGTACTAGGATAGTGTAATGCAATGAAATAGGCTTGAAATGCTTCAGGAAAGTCTTAAATAGTGAAGAATGATGTGGCCTTGTTATTTGAGAAATGCCCCATAGTTGCCCTTAGTAGGATTGGAGTCTTTTGTGTAGATTTGAACCTGAAAAGTTGAAACCCTCAATCATGTCAAACCTTCTTATGTGAGGAGTATCTAGGTTCGGTCTTGATTTGATTTTACCTTGATGTTTAAAGGTATGAGGTGATGAAAATGTGACTATGCTTACCCTAAGTAGGGGATAATATGCTTAGATGGTAAGGTTATGAATGACCTTATTCGTCCTATGGTAAGTTCTCTTGAACTTCCCTATGTTATAAATCACATAAGTGATTATTATGGAGTGTAGTATGTTCGCTACTCAATTGTGATCTCTTGAATCCTCACCTAATGGAGACTGAGTGATTTGTAACACTTCAAAAATCAAAGATGTGTCTTAAATTCTAATATAAGAATCATAAGGTTTAGACACTATTTTAAGGCCTATTTTAATGTTTACAAGTAATTTATGATGTCTAGAAACCAAAATGTCCAAGAATGTCCATGACGTTCGGAAACTAGTTGTAGGATGTACTAGTGCCTAAGCCTATTTGACTAGCTTTTAGTATTCAGAAAATGGTGAAAATTGATGGAAGAGTGTCTATCATCCTTTTAAGTTAAATCATGGTCAAATCGTCTAGGTACGACTCCCCAAGGACCAACCAAGGGCTATTAAGAGGGCATCGACGATTTATGTGTGGATCGATGGGGCGTCGTTCTCTACCATCGATCAACACTTAGAAAATTTATTAAAGGGATCCAATAGCATAATGTACGATAAGAACGACAATGTGTTTTACGGAAGGGCAAAGTGACTTTGGGCTCACAGATGGACCGTCGATCGGGGTCTCATCTGTGAGGGTCCATTTTCCTTCACATTTTTAAGTTGGTTTTAATAAAACAATTAAAGGGTTTGGTTGTTATATATGGATTAAGGGAAGACTAATAACTTAATTAACCCCCCATATAAATACCCCAACCCCATTAGTCCAATTACAACTTTCAAACAAAACTCCCTTCCTTTCCTATTCTTTCTCTCTATTGGAAAACATCATTGAATACTAGCTAGCGGAGAGATTTGGTGGATGTGAAGGAACGATTTCACAATAAAATCTTCATGAAACATTGAGGTATGGGATCTAATTCACGTTTGAGACCTCTTTCCTCAAGGGTTCCTTCAAAGTATTTTCAAAAGTTGAGTTTTCATGTAGATCATTCTCCATCTAGAAAATTATGTTATGAATTGGGTTGTTTATGTTTTTGTATTGTATAATATGAATTAATTATCATGTTTATATATTTTGATGGTTTCGTCTAGTTTGTAGAAGATGACCCTTGACCCTTAACCCTATGTTTGATTTTGATACAAATTGGGTTTCATTTGGTTCATTAACTATGTTATTGATTGACTTACTGTTAGATTGTTTAGTTATATTAATTTTTAACAAATTAGAGTGAATAGTAGTCTTTCATACTAGTCCTGAGAAGATGATAAAGGTTAGAATGTGAATTGACTTGAGTATCTTGTCTTAAGTTATGATCTAGTATTTAATTGCAATATAGTGTTTATTCTAGTCTACTGATCATGTTGATTAATGATTTAAGATGATGTATACCAAAAAAAATATTGGGTGGAATGAGGGTTTATGATAAGACCTTGATGATAAACTACGAATGAGACTTGGTAAGTCTTATGAACTCTATCCTTTACTTTAAATTGTGGTTAATTGTGATTAGTCAAGATGTTATATTGGAGTATGTCTTGTATTGGAATTGATAGGGTGGTATGATATTGAATTGAATTGTCTTAATTATGATGGTGAGTTGTTGGATTAAGATGTAAATGTTATAAGGAGGGTGAATGATTTACCAATATGCCCTATCATGATATGAGTTGTTAATGTGCTAACGTCATCTATATGAATTGTAATGAAAGGACTTATACTGATGTAATTGTTATAAAGCTATTATGATGATGATGTTATGTAAGGGTTAGCCCCTATGACCTAAATTAAGATATGATTGATAATAAAGGCTGAAAGACATTTCAAAAAGGGACTCTAGCTTCGTACCGAGTAAACTAGAGTGAGGAGTGTCCCTTCCCACTTTGTGAATGTAGGATCACTAATGTACTCTTGAGATTGGAGACTACAATGCATGTAGCTTAAAAATGGCCCCAACTATATCCCCTAGTTATTGAATTATGTTGCCCCCATAGGAATACTATCTAGTGGATCCACGTAATTGCTATGTTTCATGTTTTGGTACTACCTTGGCAGGTAGTCTGCCTTCCTTCAGTGTAGGGTTTTATTCCACCGGATTCCACATTAGCTCATGTGTTCTATGTCGGTTAGGGAAAGATGTTCCTAAAAGGTAAAATGAACTATAAGATTGAATTCCAATTATGATAACCTAAAGGGTCTAGCTTAGTCTAGGTAGGGTTATGGGACTCTACCTAAGCATTGCACTAGTTAGCCTTAAGGAGATTTTTTGGAGGATGTTCTTATGTATGATTATGCTTATAATGTTATATGACATGTATATGATGAATTAGGACATTTTTGATACTTTCTGTTGATTAATTCACTTAAGGATATATGTTGGTTTATATGGTTCAAGTAAGATGACATATACACCTAAATGCCATGTTATGTGAAGTAGGATTTTAGTTATGATTCTTATTAAGTTACTTGATTGAGTAAGAAAATGGGGCTTTGCTTGGTCATTGAACTTGTTGAGTTGATAGGGTTCATGGTTAGTTGACTTGCTTTGGTTATGTTAAAAGGTAGTCTTATTAATGCTTACTATTAATATGACTTGTTTATAGAGTTATATTTAGTATGTATCTACTTATATGATATGTGTGCTTGACTTAACAAGATTTGATGTTGTAGTTCTTCTAATGTACATGCCTATGACTTAATGAATATGCAATATTTATTGGTATGGTCTTATTAAATATGTATAAAGGTTTAAAATGAAAAGTGCATATTTTATGAAATACCTTTTTCTTAGAATGATTTCTATGTATGTGTACATATGGTCTCATACTTAGTACAAGTGGCGTACTAACCTCATTTCTTGCTTTTTCCCTAACATGCTTGGTTCCGATCAATGAAGTGTGTTGGAAGACGACTCTAAGAAGGATTGGATCTATTGATCATCCAAGTAGGGTAGGTCCTCATTGTCTGAGGGCGATGCCAATATCGAGCTTATTTTGTTGATTTTTTTCTAAGACTCTTACATTCTATCTCTTTTCATTTGAGTACAGATTGTATAAAGCCTAGATGTGGCTATCTTTACATTGATGTATGGGCTATGCCAAAATTTCTAATTATGTTAGATGGTTATGAGATGGGACAATCTTTGAAGACTATATTTTATCTTATAGATATACTTATGTGCAATAAAAGTAGAAAGCTATGTAACCTTCCTATACGAAGGGTCTATGGATACTTGATATATATACATTATGTGTATGTAGTTCTCTATGTAAACCTCAAAGTAGAATTAATGTAAAGTTTGAAATTTCCTAGTAAATTTGACCTATGAATTTAATGATGTAAACTAAGAGGCTAGTCTTAGTCCTAAAAGAAGATGACGACGTCGGTTACGTCTAGTGGGTAAACCCGGATGTGACGTGATTAAGTAAGAGGGAAATGATTCCTTCTTGTGAAATGGAATAAGGTGATTTTAAGGAAGGTTTGATTATGTTTGATCCCAAGAGGGTGATTTTGTTCTTTACTAGAAGGATTGGTGGATCAAAGTACCCTTGAATGAAATAAATTTATGTTAAGTGGGTTTACCCATGGATGAAGATAGAAAGTTTATTTCTAATCGTAACTAAATCTTCAAGTTTTTATTTGTAAAGAAGAAAGTGAAGCAAAATAGCTATTAAACGATGACTTTGGTTTACTAGAGACATCAACATATTGTTTTACTCAAGCTTGAAACTAAAGAGTTCCTAAGTAATTTGATATGAAGGGAGTTTTGCATATGAGTATAAGTTGCATGTTTTCCATATGTTATGCATGTCTTAAATGACATTATGTTATGCATGTTATGAAAGGTCATTAACGGAAAAGGGCCTAAAATACCCTCAAAGTATTGAAAATTGTACAAAATAACCCGTCATCCACCTATTGGCTCCAAAATGCCCTTCCCACCCACCTATTGGGTCCAAAACACCGTTGTCATCCACCATTTGGCTCAAAATTGACCACTTATTTAAAGGTTTTATATTTAAACTATTTAAATATTTTTTAAAATATGTGGCGCTCAACTATTTGTTATAATTTAACTTATTAGTGTAATTTATAAATCAATCCACTACCCGCCTGTTACTAATTATATCCAACTAAATTAATGAACCTGTCACATTATTAATTCAATCTACTATCAATTGAGTGTTTTTAAAAAATATAGAAGTAAATTATCATACATTCAAGTGGCTACATAAAAATTACCGATAAACTTTAAAGTCTGACTTTGTTCATCTTAATTATTCTTACGTCTCAATTATGTGATGTTACTTCATAGGTACCTTTTTTTCAAAATAATATATTAAAGGTTTTAAAATAAATCATAAATATTTATAAAATTATATTTAAAAAAAGTGCATGAATTAATTCGGGATGTATTATTTCTTTACATGTAATCATAAATTTCTAATTCAATTTTGAATGAAAGTGTCCTCCTAAATAAGCGGCTCAACCTAAATTTAATTGGGGCTTCAATTCGGACTCGAATAATTTTTAATGTCATTTTCAGTAATCTATAATTTCATTGTGTTTTAGTAGTGTTTATGACGATTTTGATATTATAAATGAATTATTAATTGAGTGAGGTTTAGTTAGTAATGAGTGGGTTGTGGATTGGTTTATAAATTATATTAATAAATTAATTTATAATTAATAGTTCAACGCCCAATATTTAAAAAATTATTTAAAGAGTTTAATTTTAAAACAATTAAAAAATGGTCAATTTTGAACCCAAAGGTGGATGACAAGGATATTTTGGAGCCAATAGGTGGATGAAAAGGGCATTTTGGAGCCAATAGGTGGATGAAGGGTAATTTTGTACCATTTTCAATAATTAAGGGTATTTTAGGCCCTTGTCCGTTATATTAAAAAGGAATTTTAATCAAAGTGCATGTTTATCGTGTCACTATGCCTCTTGATATGCTAAATGTGAATTTACTTCATTTGATGGCTACATGAACATGATTGATAAAACTTTTAATTTGAGGGTGTTTTGTCCAAATAATGAAGTGTTATGTTTTCCTTAAATGTGAAATGATGAGTCCCTTGGAAATTGTGTGACTTTTATGAATTAGGAAGTGTTGTTATAGGCTCACTCTTGAGAAGTGATTGTATGGCAAGCCAATGTCATCAATTTGTGCCTAATAAGTGTAGCAACTTTCCTAAACGATGCATGGATATGAAAGCTAATGTCATGTTAAGAATTGAAATTGTATGAATTGGTCTTTGTGCATCTCCTTTATGTAATCACTATAATTCCATGTGTGTATGTCGTGAGTAAGAGAGCTTATTCCTCCTTGAACAAAAGTTGAACATGGTAATGTTATGTATGACCTTGATTGTATTATGTCTAAGCTATGAGATTGTAGTTAACCTACATAATTCATAATTTTTGTGCAACTAAGTGAATTTCTTAATTTTGCAGGAGTTGAAGTGTCAATTTGGCCTTTGTATGGAAGAGAAATCCATTGTATGTCTAGATTTATGATGAAAAAATGAGCATTCCTAAAAGTTGGAGAAGGTAGTTTCTCCAAATGGCAAAGAGTACAAAAAGGCATGTAAGCATGGTAGAGGAAGTAAGAGTAATCCATGTTTGATGTGCTTTCTTGAGTTGCATGAAAGTATGACGTTGTTGTTCCATGTAAGTTTGGTGTGTTGACACTTATGTGTTAACATATTATACTTTGTGATCTGCTCTATGGTTCGTTGAGTCCTTGAGTGTGTTTGAAAAGGTTCGAACTGTCATTCGAGGACAAATGTTCCCAAGTGGGGGATATTTTCAAGACTCTAAAAATAAGTTTAGGTGTCTAGAGACTCGCTTGTGCCTATAAAGGTTAATAACATTTTAATTAAGTGATACTGTAACGACCTGTTTAGTCGTTTTGAGCAGCAGATTCTATTTCTGGAAAAACTGGCTGAGTCGACGGATCCCACGACGAACCGTCATGGGCACGACGTACTGTCGTGGGGGTCTCGTTCCAAAACTCTTAGAATTTAGAAATTTGGGTACTGAGATCGACTCTCTGAATGTCATGACGGGGTGGCAGGACGGACCATCTCAGGCATGACGGGCCGTTACAAACCCTTGGTAAAAATCTAGCCTCTGAACTCTGTGACGTAAGCAGCAGGATGGACCATCGCAGGCACGACGGCCCGTCACAGACTGTGTAATCCCAGACTGGGTCGGATTTCTATTAAATGTTTTAAGGGGCGTTTTGGACTATTCCTGCTTATAATTATAAAGTTAGTGGTTGAATATTAATAATCCAATTTCTTGAGGGTTAAAAGAGATAATCTTAAATTAATTAGTGGGTTACTTTTATCATCTTTTATACTTAATTATATGATTATTAGGGTAAAATAAAGAGGGTTTTGAATTAGAAAAATAGAAAGAACAGAGAGAGAGGGCGAAACGAAAGAGAGAAAGAGAAGAACGAAGAGGAAAGCAAAGACTTTGAAGATTAGCTTGCTTGATCACGAATTCTTCGGTGGAGGTAGGTTATGGTTTATGTTATTCGTAGTAAACTCTTAATAGAGAATGATATGTATTGGGTAGTATTGTAAACCCTTCTACATGCTTAATTGTATGCTTGTATGAATGTGATTACAAAATTGTGATAAAATAAGCATGATGAAGCTATTGAATCCTAAATCTTGAAAACCCCTAATCTGCCTTGTTAATGAGATTGATGATGCCTTGGTATAAAAGAAGGCTTGATGAACTAAAGTGATGAGAGTAGTGGAACGGGTGTCACGAACTGACACGTAGAATTAGGGGATCAGGTGTCATGAATCGACACGTAAAATTAGGGGATCGGGTGTCACGAACCGACACGTAGAATTAGGGGATCGGGTGTCACGAACCGACACGTAGAATTAAGGGATCGGGTGTCACGAACCGACACGTAGTATATGGAGCAGAGTGTCACGTACCGACACGAGAGAAATAAGCATAATGAATCTTGAAAGATGTTAATATACTCAATCTAATGAACCTAATTCCCAAATGGGTATGGCATTGAGGCTTGAGTCCTCATGGGTGAACTTGGCGGTGCTTATTAATGATTATAGAACTTGTTGTTTCTACATGTTGAGAATTGTAGTTGATTTATGATATTATTTGATATATACTATTTTCTATTCTGAGTTGGCCGATGATACCTACTCAGTACTTGTGTTTTGTACTGACCCCTACTTGTATGTTCTCTCTTTGTCATTTGTGGAGTGCATCAAACGTGCCATCGTCTTCAACTCAGCCACAACTCTAGACAATCTTCATCAAGCCAGATTTCAGGGTGAGCTATTGCTTCTAGCTTGGACTGGATCTTCCTCGTCATGTCTTGATGCCTTGAGATTCCGGCATGGACTAGCTTTTTACTTATTTTAGCTTCTTAGATACTCTTAGATTAGTAATTTAAGGATAGATGTTCTTGTGGTGGTGACTTCCAGGTTTTGGTAATAAATAGTATTGAGTTTTTATAAGTTATTTAATCGATTTTCATTAATGAGTTTTAAGTCTTCCGCATTATATTTTGTTATTTATGATTGAAACGTTGGGAATTGGATGGGTTGGTTCGCTCACATAGTAGGATAAGTGTGGGTTCCAGTCACGGCCCATTTTGGGTCGTGACAGATACACATTGTGTATTTTTAATTTTGAAGTAGATTCGGGATCAAAAATCCAAGAACGTCCGAGTTGTTTGAAAGTTAACCTAGAGACGTGCTTGTGTGTTTTAGTGTGTCTGGGAATGTTTTACGTAATTAGTTTGGTTGAAATTGATGTGAGAGATCCTTAACATGTATATGATCATATTTATGTTGGAAATGTCCATGAACGACTCCCCAAGGACCACCCACGGTGTCCTTCAGGAGAACCTAACGGCTGGTTAGACACTGCCTTGGCAGTGTCCATCTTCGCCAGACAAACGATGCCTAGAAGACAGACCTACATCCCGTCGATTATGGGTATTTCTCAATACTTGTATCAAATATGGGGAATACTCGCTAGACGTAATCGGCGTCATCATCCACGGAGAGGACTAAGACTAGCCTGTTAACATTAATCTTTATATTCAAAGATTAAAAAGTGCAGAAAAATAAAAGTTTTCATCTAACTCTACAATATGAGGTTCACATAGACCTCTCGCATACAGATAATATATTTATAGAGATTTTACTTAGACTCCTCGTATAAGAAAAATACATAGTCTTCTACTTTTATGTCACACATATGTAAAATACACAACATAGTCTTAATAGGGATGTCTCATATTAAACCATCTAAACGAAATAGAACAATGTGGGCATAGACTTACACAAATGTATGAATGCCACTTAGGTTTTACATCAGTATCTTGTAACAAAAAGAGTGAAATCATTGTTCTTAGACTTTAGCAATGTAACATAGGTTGAGTGAGAGAAAGGCATTATCTTCAGAACACAAGGACATATGCATACTTAGTGAAATGATCCAAACCTTCCTTTCAAAGTGGTCATGAACCCTTCAACGACCGAAACCTAAATGTTGGGGAAAAGACAGAAATAGGGATTAGCATTTAACATTCCAGAAAATGTACATGTCTAATGAAGAGCCTAGTAAATTTATAAGAATGCGTATTGGGGTACATAGGAATCCCAATGCCTACAAAATATTGGATTAAAAAGGTGTTATCAAATTTTCCATATGCTAACAAGCTTGTTCAAGAAATTTACCTACAATGAAAACCCTAAGCTAAAATATTGATTATTAACTTAACACATTATATACGAGGCATCCAACTGTCAAGCCTAGGTACCATAAAACATGATCATTATGTAGAGTAATAAGTGCAAAAGGTTATAGTGAGGATCCCTGGGACAACAGGAAATGAGAAGCAACCCATGTGCAAGCAGATGTACATGAATTAGGTTAGGGTGGTCAGGGCGGTAGGGGAAGGCGCACATGTGGGGGTCAATCCATGTGGAGATGAGATTCCTAACTAACTCTATGCTCAAACTAATTTACCTTACTATCTCTAACCTAGGAATAACCGAAATAAACTAAATAGTGCACCCGACAACCTAAGACCTAACCGGATGAAACTAACCTAGTAACTAAATCAAGAAACATCCTAGTACCTAACATAGGATGGTCCAAAAGCGTAGGTTATGATACTAAAGTAAGAGGGGTACTTTAGTAATTACCATAGGTCACTTAATTCATTAAATTAGCAACTTAATTTTTTAATTTAAATGGTCAAACCGAAATCCTTAAACTAGACAAGTAACTAACTAAGAAACATCCTTGTACCTAACCTAGGATGCTCCAAAGGGTTGGTTATGGTCCTAACGACTTAGGGGTACTTCACTAATTACCCTAGGTCACCTAATTAATTAAATTATCAACTTTATTAATTAATTAAATGGTCAAACCGAAATACTTAAACAAGACAAGTAACTAACAAGAACATCCTAGTACTTAACCTAGGATGGTCCTTAGGGTAGGTTTTGGTCCTAACAACGTAGGGGTACTTTAGAAATTACTTTATCTTACATAATTAATAACATTAGAAACTTATTTAACTAATTTTATTTGTCAAAACCGAAATCACTAACCAATTTCTAGATTTTGATTAAGTTAAGTGTTCTTCTAATTCTAGTTGATTTAGGAGGGGCATTTTAGTAATTAGCTAATTGATATATTTATTTAAGTTAATTATATTAAGTTTGATTAGTCCATATCATTTCCTAATACCTAGAAACTCACGACTAAAGCAGAGGATAAACGTGAGAAAAACAGTGAGCAAAACACAAGAAAAATAGAAAAATCTCTCGATTCTTCTTAGGTGATTTCAAAGTATTCATCATGGTTTTTGTGCAAGGTGATCTTTGTAGATTCAACTATACATAAGGTATGGGATTTATCTGTTGAATTTATTTTCCTAGAGGCTTTTCAAACATTTTATGAATTCAAGAATATCAAAATTAGGGTTGTTACGAATGACATTGTAGAATGTCCATCTCCATAGTTATCCTTGTTTTAAATTCTAATAGTATGTAGATGTAATCACGAACATGTTGTTGGTATGTGGTGTTATTTGATAATTATATGTAGGTTTGTAGATCAGTTAATGTCTAATGAGGCCTATAGATTTGATTCGTACGATTAGGGTATTAGTTACGTGAGTTAAAGAATGTTGTAATGCCTAATTGTGTTTGAGAAGATGAAGTTTTATGAATCGTTCATGAAGGTTACTTCACTGTTAAATTTCAAGATTCGTATAATGATGAAATCACTATAGTATATTCATGAAGTTAATTGACATTGCTAGTGATATATCGTAGTTTGATTTATACCAACAAATTGGTTTGCAATATACTGTCTAATATTGGCTTACTATGTTATTTCATAACAAAATCGGCTAATGATATTCTCATGACTATTGTCCAGTGAATGTTCTGTTTATGACAATATATTGGCGAACAATATTCTACATTACCATAATATGTGAAAAATTAGTATATGCCAATAAATTGGCTTACAATGTATTTCCAAAATATGATACAAAATTTGCTAATGACTAAGTTATACCAAAATTAAGCATGACCAATTTTACTTTCTATTCATAAACAAGAGTATTCCAATCTTTCGGAAAAGTCCCAACATACGCTTTCCAAATAAACAAGGAGTTTAAGTAAGTATATTAAATAAAATGTATAACGTTCATAAAGAGTGGTATAAAGCTATCAAATGTCAATAAACAAGATAAGGTGAGTAATGACATAATTAAAAGTACATTAATTATGAAAGTGATCAGACTGAAGTGCTAAAAAAAGACAATTCTCACTCACACCTAGTAAATCATGATAAAGATATTCACATAAGAGGGTGTTAATTATCGTGAGACAAGTCTCATTAAAACCAAGATGATAATGTAGGGTTAAATTCACATTTTATCATGTAAATAAAGGGATAACAGGTTATCCAAAGATTTAAGTAAACCTAATAACTAGAAGCAAACTTCCATAATGTTTGAGTTAACTCAAAAAGGAATAAAGAAAAATAAGTTGAGCAAAGCACCGATAGACTAGCAATGAGATTGTGTCAGCACATGTAAGCCTCATGAGGTGAGGCTACCACCAAGGTGGATATGTAGTCTCCGTATGTCTCGTAGTATTTGAACTATGTTTCCAACATAGGAACTAGCCATTGGATTCCACCTAAGAGAGCTAGTTATGATGCGGTTTCACCTTGTTCGGTGAAACCACCCATTTTCGGTATGGGGCAGACACTAAATTTCATGTTGATATCACATGATCTATGTTGGTTTAATTCTCAAAGAAAGTATTCGGTTCACTTTAGCCGTGAACCACCTATTTTCAGTGTGGGGAAGACATTAGACATAGTATCACTTTAGCTGGTGAACCACCCCTTTTCAGTGTGGGGAGGACACTAGATTTCATGTATAGCTCACATGATATAGGTTTACTTTGCTCGGTGAACTACTCCTTTTGGTGTGGGTCAGACATTGTATATCATGTTAGCTTGCATGATCTCAATGCAAAAGATTTCTTTATGAAATTAAGAAAGAGAGAAGAATAAGTGTAAGTTCAAAGTGATATAAGAAAGCAAGAGCTTAAATATGTCAAATAATCTGTTGTTGATAAGAATGGAGTTTTAAGAAGTTATTGGCTTGTGCCAAATAAAGATATATGCTCCAATATCTTCACATTATGCAAATAATTAAACAATGGGCATAGCAAAATAAAAAATGGCTTATAATGACTTCTTATATTATTTCAATAAAGGGGAGTAAAACATAAGGGATAATCAATGCCCCGTAATCTTCATAATATGAAAATGATTTAAATAAGTGGCCTAGCCAATAAAGATATGCTTATAAATACACTCATGCCTAATTTAATAACAATGGAATATATAACTTGTAAGTAAGGTAGCCAAATCATTTTCATAGTCTTTTGGATTACTTACTCAATTCATTGTAGGTATGTTACTAAAATTAATCATTGCACTCGTAAGTTAAACATAGGATCAAAGGATATCATCTAAATACATATCAGAAAGAACAAAAAGACTGAAAAATAAACTAAGGCTGGAGAGAAGAGCTATCGGCCTAAAGGAGCAAATTTCTTAAGTTTTGTCTAAGTTTTTCTAAAATTATGTTCATGATTCCAAGGTCTTATGTTCATACATAAAATGAGTTGTATGCCTTTATTGCATGAGAATATATCATATTCATAGCATGAATCATAACTAACAATTTAAAAAAGTAAAGTGACTTAACTTTCCAGAAAAGACATGTTTTAGGAAGAGATCTCCTTTATCATGCAATGTCCTTATGTATTTATGTTCATACACCCATACATCATACAAGTGTGTAGTAACCCCATATATTATTACTATTTTCATAGGCGCAGGATAGAGAGCAGATTCAATACTCATTGAAGTGGATTGGATTAGCGATCTCCAGACTTTTGTAGGTCCTCTTGAGTTCGAGGATGATACATCTATCATTATAGCTTAGCACTTTAGACATAGCTAGTTGATGTTGTCGCTAGTGTTTTATTTCAGACGTTTTATTAAAAGATTTGTATTAAGGCCGTTTGGCAAACTATTACGATATATATTAATTCTTCATTCGAATTTCTTAATCGATTATAGATGGTTGTTTAGTTTGAGGTCATTAGGATATTATTATTTATAGGAATCATATGAAGTCTATTTATACATCACTATGTTTTAAATGTATTAAATTTTTTGAAAATTTAACTATTTGATTGTGATGAAAGCTAAGAAAAGGCTTGTCTTCGACCTTTAAAAGGTTAGCGAAGCCGATTTCATTCGGATTTCAAATTCCGGGTGTGACAAACTTTGTATCAGAGAATGAGGTTATATTACCTAGGAACTAAGGCTAAAAACAACCACGTTACGTAGTTTCTAACTTATAGTTGTTAAGTGCACCACAACCATCCCTTAAAGACTATGTTATGTTAAGAATTTTCCCTTCTTTTACTCTTTATCGTGCCGTGTAGAGCTTTTATATTTTGTATCATTCTAGTATCAAACTTCTTTCGAATGTGTGCTTGTAGAAAAATGATCACAAGAAGAAACGCAGGTAGGAGAGTTGGAGAAGGTGCTGATGCGAGAAACCAAGCTCCTCCTCAAGACCAATATGCTGGAGTGTGAGTGCCTGTCTACCCAGCTGCATTGACGGATGGAGAAGTGAGAGAAGCACTTGTTCAGATGGCCCAAGCCATCACTACTCATGCACATGCTATCAAAGCCCAGGCCACTAGATTGGGTGCTCCGAGGGAGAACCCACATGCTAGCACCATGACTAGCTGACTAAGAGATTTAACCAGAATGAATCCTCAAGTCTACTTCCGGTCTAGAATGTCACGACCGCAATCGAGAACCTGGATGAGACCGACGTCGTTGACCTCTCAGAGGTCGCAGACAACCCTACATACGTCGTTGTTACTTCATATAGGTTAATTTTACCGGAAAATTTGAACTTTTGTTTACTCTATCTTTATATTGGAAAACATTGATCTCGCATAATACTATCTACGTAAACTCATAAGCGTTCACAATAAACATCTAAATCAAGATAATCAAATGAAACATATAGTCGTAAATATAGAGTTATTAAAATGGAACAAATACAACGTCAGTGAATACAAAAGAAATGCTAGTGGAACATACGCCACTAGCTTATGCATATTTCTACGCTAGAATAAATCAGTAAGCATCCTCAAAATCATGAGTCCCTACTAAATCCACATGAAAGCTCCACGTCCGAATAAATTCTGCGTTGAATCATAATCTATAACGTGAAGCTGCACCTGCACCTAAAAGGCTTCTCACACCTTTTACAGAGATAGGTGGGGGGAAGTCTCTCTATGACTTCGACTTTAGCTTGATCAACCTCTATTCCCTTTTCTGAAATGTGATGACCCAAAACAATACCTTCTTTCACCATAAAGTGGCATTTTTCCCAATTTAGTATTATATTGCAGTCTTCACATCTCTTAAGGACTTCAGATAAATTGTTCAAACACCGCTCAAATGAATCACCAACCACTGAAAAATTATCTATAAAAACTTCTATAGTATTTTCCACCATGTCGGAGAATATCAGGATCATACATCTCTAAAATGTGGCGGGTGCATTGCACAACCCAAATGTCATTCTCTTGAACGCAAAGGTCCCATATGGACAAGTAAAAGTTATTTTCTCTTGATCTTCTGCTGCAATAGAAAACAGATTATACCCCGAATATCCATCAAGAAAACAATACCACCCTTTTTCTGGCAAGTCTATCCAACATCTGATCATGAAGGGCATAGGAAAATTGTTTCTTTCATTCCATGCATTTAATTTGAGGTAATTCATACACACCCTCCATCCAATAAAAGGTCTCATTGTAACAAGTTCATTTTTCTCATTGGGGACCACAGTCATTCCCCCTTTCTTAGGTACACAGTGAACAAGGAATACCCAACTACCATGGGCGATCGGATTGATTACTCTGGCATCCAACAAGTTAATGATTTCCTTCTTTACACTTCTTGCATAGGTTGATTTAAGCTTCTCTTGTGCTCAATACTTGGCTTATGATCAGGCATGAGTTGGATTTTATGAGAACAAATACCAGAAGGGATCCCAATAATGTCTGCAATAGTTCACCCAATAGATCTTTTGAACATTTTTAGCACTTTCACAAACTCTCAACTTGTTTTTCATTCAGGTCTGAGGCAATGATTACCGGCAAAGTGTAACCATTTCCTAAGAATTCATACCTAATATGAGGATATTGAACTTTTCGCGGGTTGAGACTCACGACTCTTCATGTTTAACTCAGATTTCGTCGGTTTAAACTGAACATCACTTAGATCAAGAGCTGCGACTAATGACTCATACTCTTCAATGCAATCATTATCAAAATTCATTATCACTTCCGCTAATGCTTCTATACCTCGACGTTATTCTATTTGTGTCTTAGATGACTCCCCAACGTTGTAGGATATAGCGGATACAAATTGTAGCTCACCACTCTGCCTCATGGACCTACAAATGTTAAAGGTTACTTCCTCATTGTTCAATCGAAATTTCATCTGCCCCTTTTCCATATCTACTAAGACTCTTCCCTTAGTAACGAATGGCCTCCCAAGAATAATGGGCACTTCAAAATCGACTTTACAATCAAGAATAACAAAATCTGCTGGCAATATGAACGACTCAACTTTTACTAGCACATCGTGGAGTATCCCTTTAGGCCTTTTTATTGTTCGATCAGTCATCAATAGACGCATCGTAGTCAGCTTTGGGTTACCTAAACCCAACTTCTTATAAATCTAGAAGGGCATGAGATTAATTCTTGCCCCTAGATCACCTAATGCTTTCGCAAAATGTAATAACACGATTTTATAAGGAATAGTGAACGCACCCAGATCTTCTTTCTTTTGTACCAGAGATCTTGTGGCAATAACACTACAATGCTTCATTCTATCATCATCTTCAAAAGTGATCTATCTTTTCTTTGTAACCAGATCTTTCATAAACTTGGCATAACTGGGCATTTGTTCTGAAGCATCTACGAAAGGGACATTGAAATAAAGCTGCTTCAACATTGTTATAAAACACCGATATTTACCATCCTCGGTCTTTTTCACTAATCTTTGAGGAAATGGGGGGGTGGTCTAGGCATGGGAGTTACCTTTTTAGGCACTTAAACATTTTTTCTAATGTTATCTTCTACTTTACCATTAACCTTCACCACTTTATCAGTATCTTTTGTCATCTTTTACTCATTAGACGACATAGGTGGGTCAATGGTTTTCTTACCACCGTGAGTAGTGATTACCATACAATGTCCATCATTTTTCTGATTTTGGACAGTGTTGCTAGGAAGAGTGCCTAGTTGCCGTGTGTTCACAATCGCATATAATTGGGCCAATTGTAATTCAAGCTGCTTAATCGATATTGCATATGTATTGACTTTCTGCCCAATACCCGCTAAATCATTCCTCAACTCTTTAGTGTGCTCATAACCAGCATTGAATCTTGTCATCATTTTTTGCAACATATCCTCAACTCGCGCCATACTACTTTCACCATCCATAGAAGTAACTTTAAGATTTTGAGGAGAAACATAGGGCCCATTCCTATCTTTTATATTTCTGTAGTTACTCATGTTGAAGTTTTTGTTACGGTTGTAATTTCCTTATCGAACATAATGACCCTCACGGTTATAGTTACCATATATCAAACCTTGGTTCCCTTGACCTAGACACCAATTCTTCTTATTAGAGCCTTGGGCACTCGGTCGGAAACCCCCCGTCTTCTCATTTACCGCATAGGAATCCTTCTCGTAATGGCATTCATTATTTGGTGGTGGTTTAGAGAAGTAGTTGACTACATTTATCTTTTCTGCACCCCAGTGACAAGTTTTAATACCAACCCAAGCTCAGTTCTCATCTGAGCCATCTCTTCACGAATCTCATCTGTGGCTGGGTTGTGAGTGGATTGCACTGCAACGGTATATCTCCCAGCATCTTACTTCCTATTACTCCAAGCTTTATTATTCTGGGAGATTTCCTCTAACTTCTCAGCAATCTCAGCATATGAACACTCCTCATAAGAACCACCTGCTATAGTATCCAACACCGCTTTATTATTATCATCCTATCCCCCATACAATTATTCCTTCAATGACTCATCATCTACGCGATGATTGGGGATGCTTCTAGAAAATGAGGTGAATCTATCGCAAGAACTACTAACTGACTCTCCTGGTACTGCCACAAAGTTTTTCACTGTGTCTTTGTGGTTTAGATTCTGGGAGACCGGATAGTAGCGTGCTAAAAAAATGTCCCTTAGTTGGTTCTTTGTGAAAAATGAGTTATAAAGGAGCTCAGTGAACCAAATAGCAGCCTCTCCAGTCAGTGATAGAGGAAAGACTATTTGTCCTATTACATCCGAATCTAAATCAGGCCTCCCTAAATAACTTTTACCCACTGCCCTTTCCTTCGCTATATTGGCATGTGGATCCTCAGAAGGTAGCCTTGAAGACAAACCTCTGGAAGTGAGCATTTGCATCAGGCTACTAGTTACAACAAAGGTGTGGCCTGGTGGTAGAGGGGACAAGACAAGTGGCCCATCAGAGTCTGCTATATTATCATAGCCTCTGTAGTATTCTTGAGGACGTGAAGCGGGATTATGTCCCCTTTGTTGATTTTGACCCTGATCATCAGGTAATAACTAACCATGAACATCAACCGGAGCTGGGATGTTCTGGTTTGGATCATCATCATTAATACCCAAGTTTTGATTCATGCTGCGTACTGTATGCTTAATTCGTGATCGTAGGGAAACAGAGTTCTCTTCCTCTCCGTGTATTTGCATACAAGGAAGATAGTTTTGCAAGAATAAAAAACAATGAACAAAGTAAAATTAAGAAAATATCGACTAAACTTTAGTAATAAGTTTAACTTAATCTAAAATCTACTTTCCCTGGCAGCGGCGCCAAAATTTGATACGCTAAAACTTATCTCTCAAATAAGAAGTAAAGCAGTTAAAGAACATACCTAATGAGGTTGGGATCATTCCCACGAGAAAAATAGTTCATACTTAACTTAAATCTATTATTACTATTATTTAGTCAATTATTTCCTTAGAAAACAAAGACAATAAAATGGGGGGTTTTATTTCTTAATGAATTAAAATGACTATCTAAATTAAAGTACAAAACTAAAAGATTGAAATGTTGGAATTTGATCAATTAATAAAAGTAACTAGGGTTTACGTGTTCCCCAAAGGTTCCTAATATGATAATTCTTACTATAACAAGTCTTTCCTAGTATCTTGCATGCAAAGTGATAAGTTATGTATTTCTAAATCTTTGGTCCGGCATCTACAAAATTTCACTTTGTACCTTGGTCTGAATACGTGTGTTGCTATACTAACCCTTACCTTTACCTCATATTAAGAATTAAATTAGATATTTGACTAAGTTATTAGCTCGTAACAATCAATACTAGCCTATTAGATAATATACACTAAATCTATGTTGATAATTGTTTTCCTATTATCTACCTCCTTGGTCCGGTAAGTAGCATTAAGGCGATTTCTAACGTTGGCCATTCGTTAAAAAGACTTCTAAGCGAAAGAATTATCAATACATGCAGGACACTATTCTAGAATTGTTATTTTAGTTAGATTGTATGTTATTATTCACCCATGGTTCCCACAACCCTAGTTATGGAGTTTAGTTACTCATAGTCATAATCACAATATACATATATAATATTAGAATTCATGAACTTACTTCAATGAGAAAGAATAAAATCCATATATTTACTTGATTAATCGACAAAATCACCAATAATCAACTCTAGAGAAAAGTTAACAATCCAAAGTGTAATAATCAAAATAATCTACTAACAAAGAATCTAACATAAAAGTGTCTAATAACCAAGAGTCTAACACCAAAAACGAGGTTTTTACAAATATTTATAGAAAACAAAAACCTAATAAAAGAAGGACTATAATTGCTGAAAATCGTTCAAAATGCGGATGGGTCGACGGACCTCGTGATGGGGAATCGTGGTCATGACGTGCCATCATGGACTCTGTCGTCCCATACTTTGCAAACTCTTCTTCTGCTATCTTCATTACCCTCAATGGTAGGTATGAATGACTGTACCGACCACGACGGTCCATCGAGGGCCTCCGTTCCACAACACTTACACTCTTGGAATTGGGGTACTAGGACTACTACTTAGATAACCATGATGAACCAACAGGATAGACCGTCATAGCTATGATGTTCCGTCATGCACTTCGTAACACCATACTTGGTTAGACTACCCCATCTTCTTTTAGCTGCTTCACTACGACGCCACCTACGGGGCACCAGAGGCTTGACGGACCGTCACAAGCTCCGTAGGTGGTAACTTTTCTGCTTTTATTGCTCAAAAACATCATGTTAAAATTTAGACAAATTTTCTTCAAATAAAGGGAAACTTACATAAAAATCAATACAAAAAGGCTTTTTGATACACACTAAACTTAAGTAAAAAGAACTAAAAATACCGTGAAACCACTGTATATCAAATACCTTGCCTTGTTAGCGATTGTGTCCAATGATAATATTTTAATCTAATCAAGAAGTGATAATGAGAATATTGATTAATAAGGATCATATTACAAATCCTTAGGTAAACTTTTTTTTAGGAAATACTTAGCGAATGCAACTTTTTGCTATGATAAATAGTTTTCCTTGGTCATATTGTGTCAAGCAAATGTATAGAGGTACATCCTAAAAAGACAGATGCGGTCAACAGTTGTCCTAGCCCTCTATTAACTTCACACTATAAAATTTCTTGGGCTTGACCGATTGTTTAATGGTTTTCTTCTATTCACTTTCAATTGACGACTTTATCTTAAAATAAGGCTAAGTTTGTATTGTCTGAACTATGTGAATAGAGTTTTTTAGAGTTTAATGATAGACTTTCCTCCGATCTAATTTTGATCTTACCTAAGGGTATGGATGGTTTTGTGGTGTATTGTGATGCCATGAGAATTAGGCTAGCATGCAAGCATTAAATGCAAATGGGAAACCTATTGCCTAAGCCTCAAGGAAACTTAAGGTTGATGACAAGAAATATTCAACCCATACCCTTGAATTACCGGTTGCAGTTTTTCCCTAAAATATATACATACATTATTTCTATGGCATGTATGCAGATGTGTTCACTGACCATAAGAGCCTAAAATAAGTGTTTAGTGAAAAGGACTTCAACCTTTGCAAATAGTGTGGCTTGAGTTATTGAAGGCTTACGACATTAGTGTCCGTTTTCACCCCAAAAAGGGAAATATTATAGTGGATGCTCTTAATATGTAGTTTATGGGTAGTTTTGCTTATCTAGATGATGATAGAAAATATGGCATGAGATGTTAGATTGTCCCGATTGGGTGTTTGATTGGTATATTCTGCCAAGAGTGGTGGTATGGTCCATAATCGTTCCAAATAATATTTTGTAAGTGAACTGAAAGATCAACAATGTGTAGGTCTAGTTTTGTGGAATTGAAGGAAGTGGTACTCAATAATTCAATTGAGGTTTTAACCCAAGGGGGATATAGGGACTTAGATAGAAAGGTCGATTATGTGTTTCAATTGTTGATAAGTTAAGGGAACAAATTTTTGTAGGGTTGGTTATATTTTATTCGCTCGATACACCAATATGCACCTTTATTTACAGGAAATCTATTGGTGGAATGGGATGAATGAGGATATTGTGGGATTTGTGCCTTAGTGTCAATGTTTCCAACAAGTAAAGGTTGAGCCCTAAATAATGAGAGGATCAACCAAAGATATGAGTATTCCAACTTGGATGTGGGAAGATGCGAAAACTTATTTTATAGTATGATTGCCACGTATTCTAGACAAATATGATATGATTTGGGTTATTGTTGAACGAATTATAAAATCATCCCATTTCATTCCCATCAATGTTTCTAATGTGGTGGAGGACTATGGAAAGTTATATTTGAGGGACATGGTAATATTTCATAGTGTTCCATTTTCTATATCTTTGATAGAGGTACTCCGTTCACCTACTTTTTTTGGAAGTCATTCCAAAAGGGTCTTTGCAGTAAGTGAATCTTTGCACGTCTTTTCAACTTCAAACTGATGGGAAAGAGGAGACAATGATCCAAACTTTAGAAGATTTGTTGAGATCATGTGTCATATATTTAAGAAGTTGGGATTATGATCACTTGCAATTAATAAAGTTTGCTCATAACAATATTAACCATTATAGTATTGGTATGGCCCTATTTGAAACTCTGTAAGGTAGAAGGGGTAGATCTCCCATAGGATGGTTTAAGGTGGGTGAAATTGTTGTCATATGACCCGAGTGAGTTCATAAAACTATCAAAAAGTTTGTCTTATTCGGGAGAGGTTGAGGACAAACAAAATCTAGCAAAATTCCTATCCCGATTGTAGGCCCTTATCGAATCTTGACATGTGTCCATAAGGTTGCCTATGAGCTTGATTTTCAAAATTATTTTGCAATAGCGCATCTAGTGTTCCATGTATCTATGTTTAAAAATATTTTGGCGATCCTATATCCATAGTTCCCCTTTAAGGAGTGGCAGTTGATAAAATTCTCTCGTATTAAGAAGTAGCGATTGAGATTCTAGACTTGAAAGTTAATAGATTGATGAATTAAAAAGTTTCTCCCGTGAAGGTATTCTGGAGAAACGAGTTAGTTGAGGGTGATACATTGCAAGCGAGGGCGATATAAATTCTAGATGTCCTCATCTCTTTCCTTCTACTATCTCTTAAGGACAAGTGTTTCCTCTAGGTTTGTTTATTATTTGAAGTCATGTACTATTTAGTTTTTCCCTTTATTTCCTTATGTTATGCATGTTCTTTAAAACATGTGTTTTAAAAGGAAATGAGTTTATGCAATTGATTTTTCTCATATTGTAGTTCATTGAGTAAGATTTCCTATTGACTTCATGAGATGAATTGATGATTATGTTTAATTATCTTTTTTGATATTGAATTGAATATGAGCTCAATGAAATTATGTTGAACATGTTTTGAAATAGAGAAGGTAGTTCCTCCTTGAATATATGAGATCTTAAAATTTCATTCATATTGGGTTGTTAGATGTAGTTTATAAAACATTAAGGTGTATTGAGTGGATTTGAATAATAGTTGATATTTCCTCCACAAATTTCTAAATTTTTATGAGTTTCATACATGATAATATACTGGTCTTACATCATTTGCCTAGAAAATTAATTAAAATATCATTCAAATAAAAAAGAAACCAAGGGTGAGATAATATAACACCCCGAAATTTAGTAGACTGAAACAAGCTAGGATTACACCGTATAACAAAAAAGTGGGATAATGAGGAAAAATTCAGAAAAATCACACCCCGCCCATGGAACCACTAATAGATTGTAGGTGGGACCATAGGTTATAGATCGTGAAGTCACCGATGGCAGTAAGTCTTTAACCACGATCAATGATTGACCAGGACGAACAGTAGGTCCATCCACATTATGTCGATCAAGTCTTATGGGCCAAAGTGTGACAATTATCTTAGGGGAATATGTGTCTTTTCCAATTTCGACTGAAACAGAATGGTGTCATTTTTCCTATACCTAAATCACCTATATAAGAAATTTTAACCCAAAAATCCCTTATAAAAGTAATTCTATCAAATCACTTAAGTGAATTCCCAAAAGTACTCTCAAATATTCTCTCCCTAAAAGTCTGAAGAAAAAGAAAGATTTGGATGCTAGGTAAAGGATATAGTTTCAAAATCTCAAGATTTTAAGAGCTTTTTTATTAAGGTATGATATCTCTTCGTCAATGGAAATCATCTTCTAATGGAGTCCTGTAGAACTTCCCCAATTAGATGAAGAATTCCTCGATTCTAGCAAGGTTTTTTCAGTTGTAGTGGGTTATGTTTATTATGTATCCAATTGAGTGGATTATGATTCATTAGTATTGAATTACTATGATTAAATGTTTATAGAGTATAATTATATGTACACAAGACTATTCCGTGATTATGATCAAGAATTGATATAATTAGGCCGATAACATTAAAGGAAACCATGTAGGTTTAGATGAATCATTATAGGATTAATGAAATGTGATCAGAGTATCATTAGAATAATTTTTGGATGATGATCATGAAACATAGGTATTTAATAATGAGGCTTAGGATTTGAATTCATAGTAAATAATATCATTGTTTTTGAAGAGATGCTTGCTACATTAGTTGCTAATTATAAATGAATGAATGTGAAAGGATTTTTCAAATAAATGATTCTAGGTTGAAAAGATTTGTCACCTAAAATAAAACTTAACTAAAATACTATGTAATGTATGAGGCTAGAGGTAATTACCCTTTATATCCGTATGAAGGCTATGAGGTGATTCTCCTAATCCTTGGAATATAATAAGAGGTGAATCCCCATGTTCTTATGATGATTGAATGGACATGAATTCATAATACACATGATCCCTATGAAATATTGTGGAGGCTAGTACCTACAATATATGATGAATTATGTGGAGGTGAGTATCCTCATCACGTGATGAGGTTGTGGATGAAACTACCCTCAATGTAAAGTTAATTAAGAAAAAAGGTTAACACCTATTAGCCTTTAAAAAAGGAAAGAAGCCAGTATCCATTACTATTTACAAGTTGGGCAAAGACACGACTACCCATGTCTGTAAAATTAAGTATTAATTATGATACTATGACAATAAGTATGAACAATTTGGATTGTTTCTTAAGATGCATGTGACTAGAGGCAATTAACCAAATTGCCTTAGGATGAGTAGTTTGCTTGAGAAGTATTCATTTCTTATTATTATGTGGATTTATGTTCAATATTTATGATTATGGTTTGTATTTGACTAACCATTTTGTTTATTCTAACGTATACTTTGCCTAAATTCTTATTTAATGTAGAGTCCGGGAAATATATTCTTACACTCATGGATATCTATTTTTTTCATCAAAGAGTGATGATTTGGTGTCCTCATTATATTTTAATGATGTGATAATCACTTTAATTTATGTCTTACCTTTATGTTTTGGACTATAGTATGGGTTGTGTCCCAAGATTTTATCATTTATATTTAGATGGTTTGAGACAATGTTGTTAGACTTTTACTTCATTTTATAAAGACTTCGTTTGTATTGATAAAGTTTTAGATTTATGCTTATTTCTATTACTTTATGTTAGGATATTCTAAGTGGATTGTATGAGGCCTCTCGGTATCTTATACGTTTTGTTAAACCTTGGGGGTACCCGTGGGGTCATGACATTTGGTTGGAAAACCTTTTTCTAAACGTTGGTCGACCTTTTCTATCAGACCTTGTATATGAAAAGTTCCCATCACCACTCGTAGATCTTTTTACTTCCCTATTTCTTTCTTTGAGTTTCTTTTCCTACATTTTTTTAGCATGAACCATTAGTCGTAAAATATACATATATTGGACAATCATTGTCAAACGACATTCTATGACTACCATGTTGGACACTTCCACAAAAAACTTATTAATCTTAGCGTTCAAATCTTCCACTATAGTTGGAGCATTTTTGGATAGTAGTGTAAACTTTAGAGCACACTCGTTCATACTAATACTTCCTTCATAAAGGTTAATGAACTTTTACCACCTCGTAGTTTAGTCGGCCAACTAGAGCTAAGCATGAAGGTGACATCCAGAGGGAAAAGGTTCAAGGGAAAAGGCAACATATTACATCAGCGGAGCAGTATTTTCCTCATTTTACATATCAACTCGGTGCTAAGCTTAATCTCCCCCTTTAATATATTTAAGCTTTCAATTATCATTAGTTTATACAATAGGCTTTAGGGATTTACTCTTAAATACAATATATAACTCAAAGGATTCAATGACGAGAATGACCTTTCATAATAGAACCTACATTATGTGAGAAAGTCATTTCACATAATCTTAGCATTCATAACATAGTTTACTTTATAGTAGAATTTGAGAGAAACCTTTCAAAAGACTTTCACTAGATTATCATTACCTTATACACCTCTACTTTCATATGGATGTCTACATATGTGAGAAATACTTTTACATAGACACCTTTAGATAACACATTTTCATACATCACTAGTCACATACTTTTCATGAATAATAATATATAATGGTGTATATGAGAATTTTACATTCAATTGACACAATAAACATATCATACTCATAGTTATGCACTAAGTGTGTGTGGCCGCACATCGGTCCTCATGATCACATAATAGCAATAACATTGATTTTGAGGAACCACCCTTTAAAGAATCACAAGACATATAAAATATCTTTCTATTCATGAACAACTCACATATAGAACATTTAAGGACTACATACCACACACATACATTCCATCATAAGAGGCAAGAACATATTAAATATTTAATCGACAATTTCTATCATCTAACGGATCACACATTCATATAGATATTAAGTTGGTAGGGGTCAGTCTACAATAGTACTTATCAAAACAAATCATGAAGACCACACCTTACCTTAACAACATCATTCACATTATTCTTCACATTATCAATACTCCTTAAACATGACTCTAACGTTGAGGACTACACACATAACCTTCATACTAATCATCATCTTAAGATCAATTTTCTTTACATATTTTTCCTTCAATTACATAATGACAACATTTATAGATAGACGAAAAGTAATCACCACCAGCATAAATGGACCAAAACATACAATATCAATTCCAATATAATAGAAAAGAAGTTAGGTTAACTTAACAATTCTCCAAGACATTATCCTCATGGCAATAATATCACACAATACATCACAATCTAATCATAATTTAGTTAACATGGTATTATGATATGAAGACCCATTTTATAGGCTAAATTTAGAAATTAAAGAGATAACGAGTTCTTCAAGGAATTACATTGAAAATAATCTTAAAAACATTGTTTAAACATCAATTCATCCTTAGATTGTCTTTGAAAATCATTTGACAAGGAACCCATGTTGAGATTTGAAATTGGGAAATTTGATCTTCGAATCACATTGGAAAATCATTGATGGAAATCCATAGATGAAAGCTTATAAAAGAATCAGGGATTAATACAAGAAAGGCCACGAAATTTTTTGAAGAATGAACTTTGAAACACATCCCCTAGTTAGATCTTTGGCTTTTTCTCCAATGGAGTTCTAGAGAGAGTTTTATTAGAGAGGGAAAGGTTTAATTTGAAGAATGAATTATAATTTAAGTTTAAAGATTTTGAATAACTTAAAATACCCTAAAATAGGTTAAAAACCGTCAAACCTATAATTTGAACGTTGGGTGAATTTCTTAATTTACCCCTCACTTGGCCGTGACGTAACAGTGAATTCTAGGTGGCATTCGCCAGCCCCCAACCAGGGACTGTGGATAGATTGACGGAGCGTGCTGATGGTAGGGTTTCATTAATAAGGATCCTTAATTGGGGGCTAAGCTCCCACAACTATGTGTAGAGATACGCCCCCTTTTGACAGGACGTTTACCACGATCGTGGTTTAAGGCTTCCTTGGCAGCTTTAGGCCAATGCTTGAGTCTTTCTAAATGATCCTTAGTGTATACCTTGGGGAGTTGTACCCGGGGATTTTGAACCTACACATTAACACCTATACGCTAGTCTATTCTCCGATAAATTTTTACTTTAAAAAAAACTTCAACACAAGGCAAACATACAAAGTAACACTATAACACACGACTAGTTTCATGACATCTTAGTCGTCCTTTGATGTTTAACCTCAAACCCTTTCAAACTAATCATTAAAAGTTATGACACACCATGTACAAAAATTATTAACTCATACCACACATGTGACGCTATAGAATATCCTAGTTCATTTTGAGGGTTGTAAAATTGATTGAGAAGTTTAACGACCGGGGAGTACTCCCTAGACGTAACAAAATGTACTTGACCTCTCAAAGGTCTTATTGAAGCCTTTAGACATCTTTTATCGCATTCAAATAAAAATAGCAGAAGCCTTTATATTTTTTCATAACATAAATCAAGAATCAAACGTCACATTATTTGAAACCATTAGTACATTGTTAAGACTCTAAGTCTCGTCTTGCCATCTTACACATGACCCCAATAGATAGGGATACGTCCCATAAAAATACAAAATAATATTTTTATACTATTACATGAACTCAATTTAAACTCTTGATATATTGTCCTTAAATCTTTTAGGACCCCCTTGAACTTGAGAACAGGAATCCAATTTCTTCTTATTAGGAAAGTTCCATAAGACACCACCACCTACACCTTGTGTAAAAATGTTGAATAAGAATGATGTTGGTAAAAGAATTCACTTAGTATGATAATCATGCAAAACCATGCTTTAAAAAGGACATTTAGTTAGAAATAATGCATCATGTATTTTAGAGGAACTTCATGAATATTTGATAAAATAAGAACAGTAGAGTTCACAAACATCATACAGACACGTTTACCATTCATAACAACACATAAATCCATTTATCTCATTCAAGACACATTAAATAGTAATATTCTCAAATTACTCCTCCCAAAAGAAGTATAACCGGGCGTATCAAGTAAAAAACTCAATTAATAGGTTGGGGTCGATCCCACGTGGAAAATGGTTTAGACTTAACTTTAATGTACAATTACTTAGATTTAGTGAAGTTCTTTCCAAAAACAAGTAATTAAAAAGGGGGTTTTGTGAAATAAAATTCTTTAATATCTCTAAGTAAAACAAGTAACATGAGTAAAGATTTAGTTTTTATCAAATTATGAGAGAAACTTGGGTGTTTGTATTCCCCATAGATTTATAATGCCGTATTCCTATCTATAACAATTCTTCCCTGGTGTTTTTCATGAAAAGTAATAAGTTAGGTATCTCTAAATCCTTAGTCTGACAATTAGAGAATTTCACCCTGTAACTTAGTCTGGATACGTATGTATAAGAAACTAACCCTTACCTTTACTTCATATTAAGCATCATATTCGATATATTGCTTGGTTATTTCTTTAAACCAATTTAGACTAGCCTATTAGATAGTATCCCACTAAATTTATGTTGATAATTCTTTTCTTATTAACTACCTCATTTGTTTGGCAAGTAGAAACAAGGCGACTTCTAACGTGTGCACTCGTTAAAAAGACTTCTAAATGAAAGAATTATCAATACATGCAATAACCTACTTGAGAATTGTTATTAAACTTAGGTTTACTTTGTATCACCCATTGTTCCCACAACCCTAGTTGTTGAATTCGTTACCCATGCATATAAAAACGCAATTCATAGTCATTAAACAATAACATAAGAACTTACATTGATAATTAGAAGAAAATCCACAAAACCAACTTGAAATAACAAGCTAACACTTGAAAACAAAATCAAGAAATTGAATTATTACTAAAGTTGCAAAACCCAATCTCCAAAAAAAAACTAAGAACAATACCAATAATGTCTAACCCCAAAAACGAGGTTTTACACCATATTTATAGAAAACATTGTCCTAAATGAAAAGGAATTAAAATAACGAAAATTTTCAAAAAATGACGTTGTATTCAATGACCTCCACACAGGGACCATTGATGAAAAGATGGACCATCGACTGCCTCCACCACTCCCGACATAGAATTATTTTCTTTTCCTTCAGATGGCATGCATCTACTGTTCATTGATGCCTTCAGTTGCTCCATCCTTAGAATTTCTCCAATAACCTCCATTAATATCCATTTGTACAATGTATAAGTAGGGTCCATAGTCCTACCTACACTAAGTAACTCTTCAAGGAATCATGACTAATGTTCATATTCTTATCTTAGTTCATATCATAACTTTTGGGAGACAGCCATAACGATATAGACCATGTGAGCTACATGGACTCTGGTGTCATAAACTCCACACACAAAGAAGGTTATCTTGTTTCAAAGGTAAAGCCTACATAATCACTATATAGGTAGATCCACTAGCTAAATCCTATACGGCCACGTAGTTAAGGGAGAGTGAGATTGCTTCCAGAAACCCGATAGATTGAATTAGCGGATAGTCTTCCATATCATGAGCATCACTTTGAGGAAAAAACCTATTACATTAATGGAGTGGTCTTTTCCTGATTGTAGATATCCACACGATGCTAAGCTTGAACTCTCTCTCTTTAATATATTATAGACTTTACGTAACATTAGTTCATAAAATAAGCTTTAGTGAATTACTCCCTCATCCATCATATATATAAATGGTTTCTAAGATGAGAATGACCTTTAATCATATAACCTACATTATAATAACCTTTCAAAAGACTCACTTTCACTAGATTATCATAATATTACTTACTCCTACATTTATGTGTCTGCATACATACGTGAGAAAGCCTTTCACATAAGCATCTCTATACCACACATGTTCCTACTTCATTAGTCAATTCTTATTTGACTATTTTATGGGTTAATTTATGATGTCTCTATACCTATGAATTAAAGTGTAGTAATCTATGGGCTACCTAATGGTGTAAATATTATATGTAATTGATGTCTAATTGGTCTTAGATTGTAAAATCTATATTGAATTGACCTAGTTTCATATAGTATTATGATTTATACTTTGAATTGATGTTCATGACCATGGATAAGGGCTTTATTGTATTGAATTGGATAACTTAGCAACGAATTGAAGTGGTAAGAATGAGTTGGTTGTACGCTTCCCTAATTCTCTTTATTTTATCTTAATTAGATTTTAATTATGTTTTGTTTGGTATGGTCCACCTATGGTGGCGGTGTTATGTGGTTCACTTGCAATTGATGTGGCCTTGTCGGTGTTACTATATGTATTATGATGATTATGGACTTGTTGAAAAATACATGAAGTTTTATGTTGATGTGTATAGTTGATTATGTGAAGTATGATGATATCTATCAACATACTATGAATGAGAACGTTCGATGTTGTTAGTTGATCATGTTAGAATATTACTATGAATTCATGTGTGTAGTCTTTGATTTGATGCATGATTCTTCCTACTTGACAATACGAGTATAAAATGGTTATATTGATGATGTTATAGTAATTTATAAGATGACATAAATATGATAAGGGTCATTCCTAACTTCTTCAAGAATGATATGCTATATGTGCTAAAGTGAATTAATGATGTGTCTTTTTGTGCTACACTTGTGTCCCTTACTTCATACATATGAATAATATGAAAATCTTAACTTAGTAGTCTTAAGAACCTTTGTCTTGTATGTGTATTGATGAATGTTCAATGAAGTCTACGATCGGTAGACCTAAGATGGTGCCCTTCTAACCATGACTAATATGTGGAACCTTCTCTATAGAGAGAAGGTTAAGAATGATCTCTACTTATAGACCATTCAGTGGCAGCCCTAGTGGACCCACCTTTGGTAGTTGTATGATGACTAAGTAATGACTAAGAGATGGTACCTTTTCATATGCCCCTTTATATTGAACTTACTATAATAAACAAAGGCTAGCACTGAGTTAATATGTTATGGTTTGTAGCTCTACTAAAGAAGGAGACTAGAGTACAATGTATCACTACATTAGAATGAGACTGACTACTATACATAAAAGACCTTGATATTCATTAAGCATGTGCCTACATTGAATGTGTCCTGGTTGTACCCTTAGCAAGTAGAACACCCTTTACCGAAGTATATTTATGAATCCGGATTCCATGCCTAGCTAGTATGGTCTATGTCGGTTATTGCCTATTCTCATCTTATGGGATGCATGCTAGTGTTAGATAAGTACTAGGAAGTTTAGGTAGTCGAATGAGACGCTATCTACATATTCCATGACTAGACGTTGAAGATGTTAGTACGTGAGTCCCTATGTTTTTCCAAGACTATTATCTGAAGTCTTTAATGGATGATATGTATTCTAAATGACTTAATGAATATAATTACTTTAGTAAAGGAATGTTATTGAAAAGTACTTATCTAGAGTAGCTTTTAGGATTGCTTAGGTAGGCTTGAAGAGGGTGTATGGGCGTCTCTTCATGTCATACATAGGTGTGTCTTAGAGTAATTCTAGGTAGGTAGTTTAATAAATGAAAGTGATAATGATCTTATCTTAGGAATTCTTAAAGATCATTTAAGTGTGCTTATAGAGGGTGTATGGGAGCTCTCTCTTCGTCTAACTTAAGTGAGTCTTAGGATAATCTTTGGTGAGAGGGATGCAAGCTAAAAGAGGATACTGTGAATTTGAATTTAGTCCAATGTAAATTTACATAGTTCACTATAATATTTCTTTACTACTTGACAAACTGCTTAAGTGATATCTTATATGTTTCTAAGGTGTTAAATATTGTTCTTATACTTATACTACGACGTTTTAATGAAAAAGAGCATGTTTTATACAAATGTTTGTTTCTCATGATTTTACACATTACACCACACTTAGTACAAGTATTTGTACTAATTCCATACATTTTGTCCATATCTAAAGGTGTAGGTGGCGTTTGAGAGGAGTCTCGAAGTTGAATCTTGGATTAGTGTTCATTCAAGTAAAGAGTTGTTATGTCCTCACTTGATTCGAGGACATATTGACTTTTAGATTTACTTATTAACAGTATTGTAAGACTTAGGTATTTTTCTATATGTTGTAGTATGGGTCGTGTCCCAATATATTCGTATGTCTAAGATAGTTACTTTGAGAATTAGCCTTTCATTATGTTTTTCTATAAAAAGGATATTTTGAAGTATTATTATTTCATGTGAAAAGTTTTAATCCCGCTCTAGTTTTCATACATGTATGCAATGAATTCTACAAAAGGGCTTGTTTTAGACCTCCAAGAGGTTGACGACGCCGTCTTTCAATTCGCCGATGCCCTAACTTCTAGTGGGTACTCTCGGGTCACTTAAAACTTTGTGTAAGAGCATAAGGTTATGAAGTATTACTTAGGAATCCAGAAGTCTCAAAAAGCCACGTCTAGTAGAGCCTTGGCAATCAGTCTGAGTCGCGACACATCTATGGGCGAGAGGCTATAGGACGATAGACTTTACCTTTTTTCTACTCCTATGTCATGACGTAGAGATTTAAAGTTATGAATTCCCTTTTATTATGGTTTTCCTTTTGTTTCTAGGAAGATGAATACGAGGAGGACACCGGCTGGGAGGGTATAGGAGAATGATGTGAATGAGGGACTTCTTCTATGAGATGGACATGTGTCACAAGTTGAGCAAGTTCTTCAAGATGTTCAAGGTGATCAAGTTTATCATGTCCCTATGGTGGAAATAACTATGGGGATATTAGAGATGATCTCCTTACCCTAGCCTAAGCTATGACAACTGAAGTGAATAGAGTTATTATGTGTAGGGTGAATGCTATGGAGAGTACTATGACCTCTAGATTAAGGGACTTTGTGAGGATGAATCCTCCTATCTTCTTTGGTTCTAAGGTGGGAGAAGATCCCCAAGCTTTGTTGGATAAGGTTTATAAGATAGTCATACAATGGGAATGACTTCTAGGGAGAAAGCAGTGTTAGCTTCATATCAATTGAAAGATGTTGCTCAAGTATGGTATACTCAATGAAAGGATAGTAGACTGGTTGAATCGGGCCCCTTAGAATGGGTAGATTTTAAGGAAGCATTCTTAGAAAGGTACATTCCCTGTGAGAAGAGGGAGGTTAAGATTTAGGAATTTATAAACCTTAGGGAAGGTAGCATGAGTGTTAAAGAGTTTTCTTTAAAAGTTATCCTATTGTCTAAGTGTGAGCCATCCTTGGTGTCTAACCCTATGGATGAGGTGAGTAGTTTCTTCACCAGTGTGTCGGAGATTCTGAAGGAAGATTATTGTACAACCATGCTACATTGTAACATGACTCTATCTAGGATTATGGTGTATGCTCAATCCATTCAAGAGTCTAAACTTGGGAGGAGAGGTAGGATTCTAAGAGGGGAATAACCAACGAGCAAGTTCAGCATAAGATTAAGAAGAGGGTTTCAAATCTAGATGGTTCTAGTCATCCTAACGCTAACTATGAGAAAGGTGGTGGTTCCCAAGTAGTTAAGCCTACTTGTGCTACTTGTGGGAAGAGGCACTATAGGAAGTCTCTAACCGACACTAGTGTGTCTTTGGTTGTGGGAAGGATAATCACCTGGTGATAAATTATTCTACTATTGAAGATAGAGGAAGAGAAGTTAAGCAAGTTCCTCCTAATGTTCCAGATGTTGGTGATCCAAACAGCAATCGCTTCTATGCTCTCCGAGCGAAAGGGACAAAACCAGATGATGATGATGATGGCGGTAAGTAATAGTTTTATCTCTTTAGTTATATGTGTTCCTTATAAGTGGGGGAGTATGGTGAGTAGTAGAATAGTGATTTGTTGTCTCATCTCTTCTATTCAATTCAAGCTTGACAGGTAGTATGTCATAGCAGAATGTTGCATGTTGCACTTTATTTAGGAGTCTAGTTGAAATTGAATTTCATTTATTCCTTCCATTGTGTATTTTATTAAGATATGATTATGTTTTAAAGTGAGTTTATATGATTTTATCTCTCACATTGTCATGCATCCATCATAAATTGCTTAAGACTTGCATTTGTGGAAAATTTATCATGTTTCACTGTAAAGAAATTGGTGCTCACTGTAAAGATTTTTAAATTTTTATTAAATTGTTGTTTCATTAAAATGGTTATGATTTGTATACAACTGATGTATATGACAATTATATTATATAGAGAAGGAAGTTTCTCCTATATGAAATAAAAATGTGAGTCTTATTGCAAGATGAGTTATAGATGTAGTTCCTAGCTTCTTTTGTATTGTGAGTCTTTTGTTATATTAAATTGATGTTTATACTATATGTGTGTATAGTATATTGTGAATATGTTTATGATCTGCTAGTGTTTGAACCTTATCTCTTAGAAATGTTCAATGTATGACAAGTGTCATTCCAGGATGAAGTCCAAGTGGGGGAGGTTGTAAAGTACCTCAAAATTATCTAAGTTAAGCTAGAGAATAACACTTTGGTAATGATGTTTTAATGTTATATAATGGTTAATTATAGTTTTCTTAGGCAGTATATAAAGTTTAGAAGTGCTTTGAGGTCAAACGTCCACGACGTTCGGAAGCTAGTTGAACTTGAACTAGTGTATCGATGTTTTTTGTAGTGATGTTTTTGGGGATGGTTTGACGGTAAAATTCAGTATTGAGAGTTCCTTCGTGTAGAATGACTTGCAAAGGGTGGAAAAGTCCGGGAACGACGCCCCGGGGACCATCTAAAGGGTCCCCGAGAAGGACCCAAACATGGGCCAGCAAAGTTGCCAAACAGCCATGATTTGGCATGCTGTTGCGCGACGAGCAGCTGTCACACAGTAGGAAAAATTCTTGACCTGCGATGTGGAGCTGTCACAAACCCTTCTTTCCAAGAATTTCTGGAAAAAAATATTTGGAACTTTCTCCGCAACGCGCTCTATAGACCTAGATTTCGTTGCGTCATATTTAAGTCAAATTTGAGTTGGTTTCTCCAATAAATGTAGGGTTTTTTTTGGGTAATTTAGGGGTATATGGACAGATATAGGACCTAATTAAACCCTTAATATCACCAATTAAAGAGAAAACCCTCATCTAAAAACAAAATCTATCCATTTAGTCTCTCCCGAACTCCATTGTTGAAGCTTTAAAGCTCCAAGGAAGAAGATAGATTTCTCAAGTTTTTATCTATCAATCTTGTGGGATTTTCATCACAATTAAGGTATGGTTATTAATCCTTGAAATATCATTCTTCAAGGAGTCCATTGGAATGATTTTATAATATGGTCCAAAACGTGAATTGTCCAATTTCACAATCTATACATTGGTTCTTTGATATATGGTTTTGAATCAATGTTTAAGAATTGAATTGATGTAAATGCAATGTTTTAAATAGGTAATTCTTATTAAACTATGCAAGACATGCAATTCTTATTTTATCTATTTTATGGGTTTAGTGATCATGTCTCGATACTTATGATTATAGTGTAGTTTTCTCTGGGCTATCTAGTGATGTAAAGATTATATGTAATTGATGTATAATTGGTTTTATATTTTTAAATATATATATTGAATTGACCTAGTTGCATGTAGTATTATGATTCATACTTTGAATTGATGTTCTTGGTCATGTGTAAGGGCCTTATGGTATTGAATTGGATGACTTGGCTACGGATTGAAGTCGTAAGAATAGAGTGGTGGTACATTGACCTAATTCACTTTATTTTATATTAATTATATTTCCATTATATTGTGGTTGGTATGGTCCACCTATGCTGGTGGTGTTATGTGCTTTACTTCCAATTGATGTCGCCTTGTCGATGTTACTTTATGTATTATGATGATCATGTACTTTTCAGCAATTACTTGAAGTATTATGATGATGTGTATAGTTGATTGTGTGAAGTATGATCATATCTATCTACATGCTTGTAATGTGAAAGTTTGATTTTGTTAGGTCATCATGTAAGACTATTACTATGTGTTCATGTGTGTAGACTTTGATTTGATGCATGATTCTTCCTACTTGACTATATGAGTCTACAATGGTTATATTGATGATGTTATAGTAATGTATAGGATGAAATAAATATGATAAGTGTCATTCCTAAGTTCTTTAAAGAATGATATGATATATGTGCTAAAGTGAATTAATGATGTGTCTTGTTGTGGTAGACTTGCGTCCCTTACTTGATACATGTATATGATGAATATGAACATTTTGACTTAATAGGATTAGGCACCTTTGTCTTTTATATGTATGGATTAATGTTAAATAAAGTCTAGGATCGGTAGACTTAAGATGGTGCCCCTCTAAGCATGACTAATATGAGAAACTTCTGTATAGAGAGAAGGTTAAGAATGATCTATTCGTATAGACCATTGAGTGGAAGCCCTAGTGGACCCACCTTTGGTAGGTGTATTATGACTAGGTAATGACAAAGAGATGGTACCTTTCCATATGCTCATTTATATTGAACTTACTCTATGAGAATAAAGTCTAGAATCGAGTGAATATTTTATGGTTTGTAGCTCTACTTAAAAAGGAGACTAGAGTACAATGTATCTCTACATTAAAATGAAGCTAGAGTACGTAAAAGACATTGATATTCCTTAACCATGTGCCTACATGGGATGTGTCCTAGTTCTACCCTTGGCAAGTATAACCCCCTCCATCGGAGTAGGTTTATGATTCCGGATTCCATGCCTAGCTAGTATGGTCTATGTCGGTAATTGACTATTCTCATCATGTTGGATACTTGCTAGTGTTGGATAAGTATGAGGAAGTTTAGATAGTTGAATTGGATGCTATCTAGACATTGCACGACTAGACTTTGAAGATGTTAGTATGTGAGTCCGTAGGTCTTTCCAAGACTATTATGTGAAGTCTTTAATGAATGATATGTATTCTAAATTATTTAATAAATATAATGACTTTAGTAAAGGAATGTTAATTAAAATTACTTATCTAGAGTAGAATTGAGGATTGCATATTTAGGCTTGAAGAGGGTGTATGGGCGGTCTCTTTATGTCTTAGTTTGGTGAATCTTAGAGTAATTCTAGGTAGGGGGTTTAACATATAAAAGTGATAATAATATTATCTTAGGAAGTTTAAGGATTATTTAGGTGTGCTTAGAGAGGGTGTATGGGCGGTCTCTCTTTGTCTCGCTTATGTGTGTTTTAGGATAACCTTTTGTGAGAGGGATGCAAGCTAAAAGAGGTTAATGTGAAGTTGAACTTAGTGCATTGTAATATTTCGTAACTATTTGATAAAATGCTTATGTGATATCTTATTTATTTCTAAGGTGTTAAATGTTGTTAGTATACTTATACAATGAATTTTTACTTAAACAGAGCATGTTTTATGCAAATGTCCGTTTATTTAAATGATTTTACGCATTACGCCATACTTAGTACAAGTGTTTGTACTAATTCCATACGTTTTGTCTCTCTCTAAAGGTGCAGGTTCCATTTTAGAGGAGTCTCGAAAGTGAAGCTTGGATTAGTGTTCATTCAAGTAAAGAGTTGATATGTCCTCACTTAATTCAAGGACATCTTGATGTTTAGATATCCTTATTGAAAGTATTGTAATAGAATTAGCTATTTTCCTATATATTGAAGTATGGGCCGTGTCCCAATATATTTGTATGTCTAAGATGGTGAATTTGAGACTTATCTTTTCATTATGTTTTTCAATAAAAGAGATATTTTGAAGTATTATTATTTCATGTGAAAAGTTTTAATTCCGCAATACTTTTCATAACTGTATGCCCTAACTTCTAGGGGGGTACTCTCGGGTCGTTATAGTCATGTGTGACATCAACACATTATCATCATCATGTTATAATAGGGTACACAGGAAATTCATAACTAACCTTATATCATTACACCTTAAGCATAAAATCACAATCACATAATCAAGACATTTCAATTTCCATCATCACACTAACACCTACTTAATTCAATCATACGACACGGTTCAATTGAACTTCATCACCAAGTAAAAGCCATCACAATTGAAGTAAATGTTTAAGATCACAAAGTCTTACAAATTCTCCTTCAAAATCCATCATCATTTGTATTACCCTCAACAAATTAAATTTCACCCATCAATAGGTGTAAGAACACCATACAATAGTAATTAACACAAGAAATAGGTCAATTGTATCATCAGTATCCAAGTTAACATCAACTCATAACCTAGGGTTAGCGGAAAAGGGTTCATCATGAATTGTTCAAGAAATTGATCCAATCCCAACAATACATTACCCTAGGTCGTCCATTAATGAAGTATAATAGACAAAACAAGCCTAAAAATCAATACATCTTAAATTCCCATCAATTCATAAGCAAGATAAAAGTTTTGGGATGTTTGGGGAAAGGGATATGTTCCACACAAAATTACCTTAATTAACATCATTACTAAAAAATCCACACTTTATTAGACATAGGAAATCCTAATTCAACATAATTAATCATTAATTTCAAGTATAGAAGAAAACTCATTAGAGGTGGAAAACCCTTGGAATTGGGTGATTCAGAAACCGACTTTATAAGGACATCTTGGGGAAAGGAATCTCATTAGTGAAGAACCCATACCTTAATGAAGATTAATCCACAAAATTTGATAAGAAAAATCGAGAACATGGTATTCTTCTCAAAGCTTCTTTGGTACTTCACCAAGTAAAAGCCATCACAATTAAAGTAAATGTTTAAGATCACAAAATCTTACCAATTCTCCATCAAAAGCCATCATCATTGGTCTTACCCTCATCCAATAAAATTTCATCCATAAATAGGTTTATTAACACAACACAATAGTAATTAACACAAGAAGTAGGTTAATTTTATCGTCACTATCCAAGTTAACATCAACTC
The DNA here is from genome assembly GCA_027704765.1 of Solanum habrochaites. Classification (NCBI taxonomy): domain Eukaryota; kingdom Viridiplantae; phylum Streptophyta; class Magnoliopsida; order Solanales; family Solanaceae; genus Solanum; species Solanum habrochaites. The sequence continues at coordinate 27,154,154 of JAKWJA010002497.1, forward strand.
ATAACCTAGGGTTAGAGAAAACGTTCATCATGAATTCTTAAAGAAATTAATGAAATCCCAATAATAAATTACCCTAGGCCGTCCATGAATGAATTATAATAGACAAAATTTGTCACGACCCAAAACCGAGCCGCGACTGGCACCCACATTTACCCTCCTATGTTAGCGAACCAACCAATCTAAACCTTATCATTTCAATTTAATATCAACATAAAGCAATGCGGAAGACTTAAACTCATAAATAAAAGACAATTCAATAACTTCTAAAATTCAACATCTATTATTTCCCCAAAATCTGGAAGTCATCACCACAAGAACATCTATGATCAATTTACTAAACTAAGAGTATTCTAAGAAGCTAAAACAAATAAAAGCTAGTATATGCCGAAACTTCAAGGCATCAAGACATGAGGAAGGAGATCCAGTCCAAGCTAGAAGCATTAGCTCACCCTGAAGATCCGGTGTGACTAAGACTGGCTAGAATTATTGTTGAGTCGAAGATGACGGCGCGTTTGCTGCATTCCACAATATACAAGAAGAAAACATAAAAGTAGGGGGTCAGTACAACCACAAGTACTGAGTAGATATCATCGGCCAACTCAAAATAGAAAGCAATATATCTCAGATAACATCATAAAATCAACTAATATTCTTAACAAGTGATAGCAACAAGTACAAACATCATTTATAGCATCACCGAACATATCTGTGAGGACTCAAGCCTCCATACCATACTCGTTTGGGATACATGTTCTTTAGATTGAGTATATTATCATCTTTCAAGATTCATTATCTTTATTCCTCTTGTGTCGGTACGTGACACTCCGATCCTCTACTACTATGTGTCGGAACGTGACACTCCGATGCCCTACTACTATGTGTCGGAACGTGACACTCCGATCCCCTAATTCAATGTGTCGGTACGTGACACTCCGATCCCCTACATCTACGTGTCGGTTCGTGAAACCCGTCCCACTAATTCTATGTGTCGGTACGTGACACTCCGATCCCCTACATCTACGTGTCGGTTCGTGACACCCGTCCCACTAATTCTATGTGTCGGTACGTGACACTCCGATCCACTAATCTCATTCTATTAAATTCATCAAGCCTTCTTTTCTACCAAGGCGTCATCATCTCATCACTTTAGTTCATCAACCCTTCTTTTATATCAAGGAATCATCATTAACAAGAGATTAGGTTTTTATCAAGATTTGGGATTCAATAGCTTCATCATGCTTGTTTCATCACAATCATATATATGTAAAATCACATCATGCATACACACAATTAAGCATAAAGAAGACTCTATATTACTACCCAACACATATCATTCACTATTAAGAGTTTACTACGAATAGTGTAAAAACCATAACCTACCTTCACCGAAGACTAGTGATCAAGCAAGAATTTCCCAAGCCTTGTGTTTTCCTCTTCTCGTTCGATTCTCCCTCTTTCTCTCGTTCAATCCTCTCTCTCTCTTGCTGTTCTTTTTCTTTTTCTTATTCAAACCCTCTTTCTTTTACCCTAATTATCATATAATTAAGTTTTAAAAGATGGCACTAATAATCAACTAATTAACTTAAGGTTACCTCTTTTATCCCTCAAGTATTTAGACTTATTAACATTAACCCATTACTTTATAATTAAAGCAGGAAATAGTCTAAAATGCCCCTTAAATTATTTAATCAGAAATCCGACCCCGCCTGGGATTACGCAGCCCGTGACGGGCCATCGTGCCTGAGACGGTCCGTCCTGCTGTCCGTCGCAAGGGTCAGAGACCTGATTTTAGTAAAAAGTCCTGTGACGGGCCGTCGTGCCTGAGACGGTCCGTCCTGCCATTTCGTCGTGGCGTTCAGAGAGTCGATTTTCAGTACCCAATTTCAGAATTTCTAAGTGTCATGGGATGAGACCTCCACGACGTTCCGTCGTGACCATGACGGTCTGTCGTGGCATCCGTTGCCTCTGCCACTTTTCCAGAAATAAAATCTGCTGCTCAAAACGACTAAACAGGTCGTTACAATAGATACGAATTTACCCATCGTTCGTCCTCGAACGATCACGAGAAGAAAACAAGAGTGAAAGGAAGTACCTGAGTCTGTAAACAGATGTGGGTATCTTTCTTGCATATCTGCCTCCTTCTCCCAAGTAGCTTCTTCAATCGGTCGATTCTTCCATTGCACCTTGATGGATGCAATCTCCCTTGACCTCAACTTGCGAACTTCTCTATCTAAAATAGCAACAGGCTCTTCCTCATAAGACAAATTCTCATCAAGCAAAACTGAATCCCAACGGATAATGTAGTTTCCATCCCTATGGTATCTTTTCAACATCGACACATGGAATACCGGATGCACTCCGGACAGCCCTGGAGGCAAGGCTAACTCATAAGCCACCTCCCCTACTCGCTTAAGTACTTCAAAGGGACCAATGTACCTTGGGCTTAGCTTGCCTCTTTTACCAAACCGCATCACCCCTTTCATTGGCGAAACTTTCAACAAGACTTGTTCACCCTCCATGAACTCTAAGTCTCTAACCTTTCGATCTGCATATTCTTTTTGCCTACTTTGCGCCGCTAGAAGCTTTTCTTGAATGGACTTCACCTTCTCTATCGAATCCCTCAAAAGATCAGTACCCCAAGGCCTAACCTCGAATGCATCAAACCAACCAATGGGGGACCTATATCTCATACCATACAGTGCTTCAAATGGAGCCATGTCAATACTCAAGTGATAGCTATTATTGTATGAAAACTCCGCTAAGGGTAAGAAGCTATCCCAATGGCCACCAAATTCTATCACGCATGAACGGAGCATATCCTCCAACACTTGAATCGTTCGCTCAGACTGACCATCGGTCTGAGGATGGAACGCGGTACTAAGGTCCAACCTAGTACCCAATTCCGCATGCAATGTTTTCCAAAACTTAGAAGTAAACTGCGTACCTCTATCTGATATGATGGATAGTGGAACCCCATGCAACCGAACAATCTCTGAGATGTAAAGTTTGGCTAACTTCTCTGCATTGTACGTCACCTTGACCGGAATGAAATGAGCAGACTTAGTTAACCTATCCACAATCACCCAAATGGAATCAAACTTACCCAATGTCTTTGGAAGACCAACCACGAAGTCCATTGCAATTCTCTCCCACTTCCATTCAGGAATGGGCATTCTCTGAAGTGTTCCTCCGGGCCTCTGGTGTTCATACTTTACTTGTTGACAATTTGGACATTTGGCAATAAAATCCACAATATCACGCTTCATTCTACTCCACCAAAAGTGTTGCTTTAGGTCACGATACATCTTGGTTGCACCCGGATGTATCGAATACCTTGAACTATGAGCCTTTGTCAGAATAGTGTTGATCAAATCATCGACGCGGGGTACACATACCCTTCCCTAATCCTCAAAACACCTTCCTCATCGATTTTTGCTTCTTTAGCCTCTCCTTGCAACACTTTATCTCGGATCCGGATCAATTTTTCATCATTAAACTGCTTTCCCTTAATCTTGTAAAGGAAGGAAGATCTTGCCTCCACACAAGCTAAAAATCCTCCCTTCTCATTTACTTCTAATCTCATAAGGTCGTTAGCCAGAATCTGAACTTCTCTAGCCAATGGGCGTCTAGAAGCTTGCAAGTGAGCTAGACTTCCCATGCTTCCCGCCTTTCTACTTAAAGCATCCGCTACAACATTCGCCTTCCCCGGATGATACAAAATAGTGATGTCGTAGTCCTTCAGTAGTTCCATCCATCTCCTCTGTCTCAAGTTCAAATCTTTCTGAGTAAAGACATACTGTAGGCTACGATGATCCGTATAGACCTCACACTTAACCCCATATAAATAGTGTCTCCATTGCTTTAATGCAAACACCACTGCAGCCAACTCTAAATCATGGGTCGGATAATTACGTTCATGCACCTTTAATTGCCTCGAAGCATAAGCAATCACATTCTTCTCTTGCATTAGCACCGCACCCAAACCCGAATAGGATGCATCACAATAGACAATGAAATTCTTACCTTCCACTGGCAAGGTGAGAATTGGTGCAGTAGTCAACAGAGTCTTGAGCTTCTGAAAGCTTTCCTCACACTCATCCGACCATACAAATGGAACATTTTTCTTAGTCAAGTTCGTCAGTTGGGAAGCAATAGAAGAGAATCCCTTGACGAATCGACGGTAATAAATGGCTAAACCAACAAAGCTTCTTATTTCTGACACATTAGTAGGTCTTACCCAATTCTTCACTACTTCGATCTTAGAAGGATCCACCATCACTCCATCTTTAGAAACCACGTGCCCCAAGAAGGACACTGAATCTAGCCAAAACTCACACTTGGAGAATTTGGCATAAAGCTTTTTCTCCCTCAACATTTCCAACACAATTCTCAAATGCTCCTCATGTTCCTTCTTACTCTTGGAGTATATCAGTATATCATCAATAAATACGATCACAAAGAGATCCAAATATGGCTTAAAAATCCCGTTCATCAAACTCATGAACGCAGCAGGGGCATTCGTACGACCAAAAGACATCACTACAAATTTGTAATGCCCATACCTGGTTCTAAAAGCAGTCTTTGGCACATCCGTTGCCCGTATTTTCAATTGATGATAACCGGATCTCAAGTCAATCTTAGAGAAGACACAAGAACCTTGTAACTGATCGAACAAGTCATCAATGCGAGGAAGAGGATACTTGTTCTTTATGGTTACCTTGTTCAATTGCCGGTAGTCTATGCACATCCGAAAACTCCCATCCTTCTTCTTCACAAACAAAACCGGAGCACCCCAAGGAGATGCACTTGGTCTAATGAAGCATTTGCTCAACAACTCTTGAAGTTGGGCTTTTAACTCTCTTAACTCAGCGGGAGCCATTCTATAAGGGGGTATAGAAATGGGGCGAGTACGCGGTTCAAGATCGATGCAGAAGTCAATATCCCTATCTGGTGGCATACCAGGAAGATCTGCAGGGAACACATCCAGAAACTCACGGACCACCGAAACCGACTCAATCGAAGGTACTTGGGTAGTGTCATCCTTGAGATGTGCCAAGAAAGCTAAACACCCTTTACTAACCATTTTCTTAGCACGAAGAAAGGAGATGATACGCACCGTATTGGAAGTGTAGTCACCCTCCCACACTAACGGATCTGTCCCAGGCTTGGCTAACGTCACAGTTTTAGCGTTACAATCCAAGATTGCAAAATTTGGAGAAAGCCAAGTCATACCCAGAATTACATCGAAATCCAACATTTCTAAGATAACCAAGTCTACATGAGTATTGCTCCCCACAAAGTTCACCAAACAAGACCTATATACCTTTTCAACTACCACAGACTCACCCACCGGAGTAGAAACACGAATAGGCATATCAAGTAATTCACAATGTAAATTTAGACCATTAGCAAATGAGGAAGATACATAAGAAAATGTGGATCCAGGATCAAACAATACAGAAGCCATGCAATCACAAACCAGAAGGTTACCTGTGATGACAGCATCAGATGTCTCCGCCTCAGATCTCCTAGGGAAAGCATAACAATGGGCCCTTTCGTTTGTTTGTCCGTTGCCCCTACCATGTTGTGTTGTAGTGGCTCCAGTTTTCCCATCACCCCGGCCGTTTTGGTGACCACCATTACCTCGGCCACCACGCCCTCCAGAATAACGGCCTCTGCCATGACCACCTCTACCTCAAGCTATTGGGGGTCTATAACTCTGTTTTGGACAATTCCTTCTAATATGTCCAGTCTCCCCACATCCATAACACTCTCTGGAGTCGGGCATAGGTCTCTCAAAGAAGTGTTGACCGGTCTGAGGTGGACCCCCAACTACAGTCTGTAGTGAAGACTGAATGGGTCGAACTGGGTAACCTCCGGAACTCTGTCCTCTAGAGTAAGAACCATTAAACTCACCTCCCTTTCGAAACCTCTTTGATGTCGATGCCATGGTGAATTCATCTGGCTTCACTCCTTCCACCTCTACCACGAAGTCTACCACTTCTTGAAAAGATTTCGCTGTGGCCGCTACTTGTAAAGCTGAAATTCGCAACTCTGATCTCAACCCCTTCACAAAACGGCGAATCCGCTCTTGTGGACTGAAACAAAGTTGGGTGGCATATCTGGATAGTGCACGAAACTTAGCCTCATATGCATTGACCGACATCCTACCTTACTCTAGGCTCAAGAACTCATCCCTTTTCGTATCCCTCAAAGTCCGGGGGATATATTTCTCCATAAACAAGCTAGAGAATGAGGCCCAAGTCATAGGTGGTGCCTCTGTTGGTTGACACTCAACATGTGACCGCCACCACATTTTGGCGTTCCCTTGAAACTGATAACTCACGAACTCAACACCAAGCCGTTCTACTATACCCATCTTGTGTAGTAGCTCAGACAGTCAACTAGAAAATCGTAAGCATCCTCAGATTCTGCACCCTTGAAGACTGGAGGTTTCAATTTCATGAACTTACTGAAAAGTTCATGCTGATCATTTGTCATTATAGGCCCAGTAGTCAGGCGTGGAAACGTGCCTATGTCCAATGAGGCATCCATACGAGGGGCCATAGTGGCTGCATGTTGTACCTCTGAAACCGGAGGTGTTGGTGCAGAAAACACTGGTGGCGCCTGACCCTGATCAGATAACCCGCTAAGATAAGCAAGAACCTGATTGATCATCTCTGGGGTAGGTTGGGGTGGCATTTCCTCATTTTGTACTTGTTCATTCTCCCCATCCTCCCCTTCTCTTATTACTTCCTCAGTCGGTGGAGGAGTCACCGCCCTAGTACTAGATGGGCTAGGTGCTCGTCCTCTTCCCCTAGAGGACGTCCTCCCACGACCTCTACCGCGGCCTCTTGCCACTGTTCCACTTCGAGCTACAGCCCTAGTGGCTGGCTCAGATGCATCTTGTCTTGATGATGTTGATGTTGGCGTAGTCGTTTCTCTAGTTCTAACCATCTGCGAAATAGAGTGAAGATGGTCAGATACCAATTTGTATCACCTAGATACCAATTGGATCTAAGTAATAGCACGAAAGAAAGAAAGAAAGAATGGAATTTTCCTAAAGTCTTATAGCCTCTCAAAGAAAAGTAAAGGTGTCCCCCTACCGTTCTTTAAGACTCTACTAGACCTGTTCTTGTGTGATGAGACCAACGAACCTAATGATTTGATACCAAGTTTGTCACGACCCAAAACCGAGCCGCGACTGGCACCCACATTTACCCTCCTATGTGAGCGAACCAACCAATCTAAACCTTATCATTTCAATTTAATATCAACATAAAGCAATACGGAAGACTTAAACTCATAAATAAAAGACAATTCAATAACTTCTAAAATTCAACATCTATTATTTCCCCAAAATCTGGAAGTGATCACCACAAGAACATTTATGATCAATTTACTAAACTAAGAGTATTCTAAGAAGCTAAAACAAATAAAAGCTAGTCTATGCCGAAACTTCAAGGCATCAAGACATGAGGAAGGAGATCAAGTCCAGCTAGAAGCATTAGCTCACCCTGAAGATCCGGTGTGACGAAGACTGGCTAGAATTACTGTTGAGTCGAAGATGACGGCGCGTTTGCTGCATTCCACAATATACAAGAAGAAAACATAAAAGTAGGGGGTCAGTACAACCACAAGTACTGAGTAGATATCATCGGCCAACTCAAAATAGAAAGCAATATATCTCAGATAACATCATAAAATCAACTAATATTCTTAACATGTGATAGCAACAAGTACAAACATCATTTATAGCATCACCGAACATATCTGTAAGGACTCAAGCCTCCATACCATACTCGTTTGGGATACATGTTCTTTAGATTGAGTATATTATCATCTTTCAAGATTCATTATCTTTATTCCTCTTGTGTCGGTACGTGACACTCCGATCCTCTACTACTATGTGTCGGAACGTGACACTTCGATCCCCTACTACTATGTGTCGGGAACGTGACACTCCGATCCCCTAATTCAATGTGTCGGTACGTGACACTCCGATCCCCTACATCTACATATCGGTTCGTGACACCCGTCCCACTAATTCTATGTGTCGGTACGTGACACTCCGATCCCCTACATCTACGTGTCGGTTCATGACACCCGTCCCAGTAATTCTATGTTTCGGTACGTGACACTCCGATCCCCTACATCTACGTGTCGGTTCGTGACACCCGTCCCACTAATTCTATGTGTCGGTACGTGACACTCCGATCCACTAATCTCATTCTATTAAATTCATCAAGCCTTCTTTTCTACCAAGGCGTCATCATCTCATCACTTTAGTTCATCAAGCCTTCTTTTATATCAAGGCATCATCATTAACAAGAGATTAGGTTTTTATCAAGATTTGGGATTCAATAGCTTCATCATGCTTGTTTCATCACAATCATATATATGTAAAATCACATCATGCATACACACAATTAAGCATAAAGAAGACTCTATAGTACTACCCAACACATATCATTCGCTATTAAGAGTTTACTACGAATAGTGTAAAAACCATAACCTACCTCGACCGAAGACTAGTGATCAAGAAAGAATTTCCCAAGCCTTGTGTTTTCCTCTTCTCGTTCGATTCTCCCTCTTTCTCTCGTTCGATCCTCTCTCTCTCTTGCTGTTCTTTTTCTTTTTCTTATTCATACCCTCTTTCTTTTACCCTAATTATCATATAATTAAGTTTTAAAAGATGGCACTAATAATCCACTAATTAACTTAAGGTTACCTCTTTTATCCCTCAAGTAATTAGACTTATTAACATTAACCCATTACTTTATAATTAAAGCAGGAAATAGTCCAAAACGCCCCTTAAATTATTTAATCAGAAATCCGACCCCGCCTGGGATTACGCAGCCCGTGACGGGCCGTCGTGCCTGCGACGGTCCGTCCTGCTGTCCGTCGCAAGGGTCAGAGACCTGATTTTAGTAAAAAGTCCTATGACGGGCCGTCGTGCCTGAGACGGTCCGTCCTGCCATTTCGTCGTGGCGTTTAGAGAGTCGATTTTCAGTACCCAATTTCAGAATTTCTAAGTGTCATGGGACGAGACCTCCATGACGGTCCGTCGTGACCATGACGGTCCATCGTGGCATCCGTTGCCTCTGCCAGTTTTCCAGAAATAAAATCTTCTGCTCAAAACGACTAAACAGGTCGTTACAAAATTAGTCTAACAATCAATACATCTTAAATTCCCATCAATTCATAAGCAAGATACAAGGTTTGAGAAGTTTGGGTAAAGGGGCATGATCCACACTAAATTCCCTTAATTAACATCTTTAGTCAAAAATCAACACTCAATCAGCAGAACTCCGTTGTTCACGACTAGAATGGAGAGCATAAATTTAATTTTTTTTGGAGCATCAACATTTGAACCATTGCTTGTCCACTCCCTTTGTCTTGCCCCTTCAACATTAGGGAAATGTCTAACTTTGTGAGAACTTTTACCACATCCGAAGCAATTCTCCGTCCCACTTAGGCACTTATCCCAATGTTGTTTGCCACACTTTCCACAAGTTGGATTCTTGCTTTGTGAAGTATTACCTCTTCCTTTTTGAGATTTACAGTTAGGCACCCTATCATCATGAGCCTTAGGAAACTTAGAATGAACTTAATTAGAGAACCTATTGTTTAATGTAGACTTCTCTTGAATTTCCAACCTCTCGTTTGAAGAACCACTTTCAAATGACTTGGCCCTTTTAGCCTCTCTATTTTTTCTCATTGCCTACTTTCTTCCACTTGTTAAGAATGACATAAGATAGGAAATATTGATATTATCATGAATCATAACTGAACGACAATCTTCCATCAAGTCATTAGAGAATCTTGTAAAAAAACTGCGCATCTCATCCGTTGGGTTAGACACCAAGGATGGAGCATTTTTGGAAAATTTTGTAAACTTCAAGGAGTAGTAATGTACACGTATACCTCCTTGAAAAAGGTTGAATTATTCCACCATAGTTTCCCTTAAATCTCTAGGAAAGAAAATATCAGGGAATTACCTTTTAAAAATTCCCAAGTCAGTGGATCACCTCTTATCACCCTATTGTCCATCCATTGGATATACCAAGTTTGCGCCACATCATTGAGATGATTGGCAACCAACTCGTCCTTTTTCCTTCTAGTCACACCCATAGAAAATAGGATCTTAAACACTTTATCTAGGAAATATTGAGGGTGTTCATATTCTCTTTACCAATATAACATAGGAGGATTAATTCTAGTAAAGTCTCTCAAACGAGATCATATATTGTTATCATTTTGAGTAACATTGGGCCCAACCTCCCCATTTACTTGGGCCGTCATGGGTGGGACTAGAGAAGTGACAATATTAGCTTTTGAAGTAATGTCTTGGGCCAAATTGAGCAAAGCTGCCCTTATTTTTCCATCGATAATCGATGGAGGAACAACTTAAACTTCATCATCCATAGAAACTTCTTCAAGTGGGGGACTTGATTGGATTGCGGAGGAGGTTGGTTGTCTTGATCCCCCACATTAGCAATCCCTTCATCAGCCCATTGTGAAGATGATCTTCGAGTATTCATACCTATAACTACAATAAAAGGCTTTGGTAAAAGCACACATAAACTAGACTCTAGAGGCATGGCATAGGATTACAAGAAGATGAGAATTACTAAGCATCATATAGTCTCTCATTCAAAAGTAAGGCGTGCTTCACAATTATGAATAAGAATCTATATAGACGTGGTTTAATGAGACATAATTCCTAATAATATTCAACCTCATGCTCTGACACCAAGTTTGTCACATCCGGGGAGCACCCCTTAAAAGTGAGTGATGTTGTCGTCCTTGTAGAGGAGTAAGACTAAACTCTTAGAATTCATCATAACATATCTTAGGTTAGATTGCACAAAAATTTAAGACTTTTTATCTACTTCTACATTGAGGTCTACATAGACCTCTTGCTTACACATAATATATGTATAGAGAGTTTACATAGAATCGTTGCACAAGAAGCACTACGTAGGCTTCTAATTTTATTTCACGTACATAATATCGCAATATAGATTGATAAGAAATCTAGGATACTTCTCATATTAAACCATCCAAATGTGTACAACATTGGGCGTAGCCCATAACTCGTTACAATAAAGGCCACATAGATGCATATACAATCATAGTCTTCAAACTAAAGAGAAAGAACAGAAGCGTCTTTAAAACTAAACAATAACCAATAGAAAAATAATGGCATGGTCCTCGGAAAGTGAGGGCCTACTGGACTTGGACAATGAGAATTCAAGTCTTCTTCAATGATATTTTAGAATGTCCAGAGCCACAACCTGCATTTTTAGTAAACATAGAACATTGGTTAGTACACACTTATACTAAGTATACGTATACGCACATAAAGCATTTGAAACATGCATTAAAAAGGGACATTTACTTTAGAATGAATCAAAAGTCATTTGAAAATCCTTTAATGCACATACAAGATAGCATATAAAAGACAAGGAATCACAAAAATATAAGACATGTTGATAAATAAGAACGACATTATCATAAAGTCACCATAACATATCATGTTTATTAGCTAATTTAATAAACATACAATAACTTTACCAACAATCATATCCCAAGCCTACAAGTGCAATGCTCATTTGAATCACTGTAACCCCACACAATGAAGTAAACACAATAGGAGATCTTAAGTAAAGCCTTTCTTCACATCATGTGTCATCATAAATAGTCATCACTACTTATATCAATTTTGACAAACATCATGTTCGTCAATATATTCATCATCATTTATGAGTATTATCATAAAACGTCAACATAATATATTTCATCACATAATACATAAAAACTTCCTCCTAGGACTCCTCTTAGAGTAAACTTGTGCAATGCCTAGGTAGAGTCCCATACTTATATCTATACTAAGTCAAACCCCTTAAGTCACCCTAGTTAGTGTTCACTTTGTTACTTCTTTTTAATTTTGGTAACACTTGACTTAATTAACATAGACCACAAGAGCCAATAATGTAATATGGTGTCACGAAACCCTACAGCGAAAGAAGGTGAACTACTTGGCAAGGTAGTACCGAAACATGAACATAGCATTCTAGGTGGATCCACTAGCTAGTATTCTGAGGGGGAAACATAGTTCAAGAAATAGAAGATATGCTTGGGACACTCTTTATGCACATTTCTTTGTAGTCTCCAATTACATTAGTATAGTAGTGAACCTACCTTCCCTACTTGAGAAGGGACACTCATCACTACTACTTCACTCAGTGCTATGCTAGAATCCCTTTTTGAAATCTATTTAAGCTATCATCATAATTGATTATAGGTCATAGGAGACTAATCCCTTGTATATAATATCATTATCTCTTTGGGAATTGCATGAGAACATCCTTTTAATACAACACTCATGTGTGAGATCAACACATTATCATCATCATGTCATAATAAAGCACATCGACAATTCATAACAAACCCGATATCATTACATCTTAAGCTTAATATAACAATCACATAATGAATACATTTGAATTTCAATGTCATACCAACAACTACATAATTTAATCACAAGACATGCTTCAATTGAAATTCATCAACAAGTAAAAGCTATCACAATTGAAGTAAATGTTTAAGATGACAAATTCCTACCAATATTCCTTCAAAAGCCATAATCATTGGTATTACCCTCAAAAAATCCAATTTCATACATCAATAGGTGTAATAAGTTCTTACAATAGTAATTAACACAAGAACTAGGTCAATTGTATCATCACTAACTAAGTTAACGTCAACTCATAACCTAGGGTTATGGGGAAAGTGTTAATAATGAATTCTTCAAGAGATTTATCCACTCCTAACAATTTATTTCCCTAGTAAGTCCACGAATGAATTAGAATAGAAAAAACAAATCTAACAATTAATGCATCTTTAATTCCCATCAATTCATAAGCAAGATCCAAGGTTTGGGGAATTTGGGGAAAGGGACATGATCCACATGAAATTCCCTTATTTAAAATCTCTTACTAAAAAATATACACAATTATCCACAGGAAATCCCAATTCAACATAATGAATTATTAATTTCATGTTTACAAGAAAACCCATTAGAAGAGGAAAAATCTTTGAATTGGGTAATTTAAAAATAAACTTTGAAAGGACCTCTTAGGGAATGGACTCCTAAGAGTTATGAACCCATACATTAATGAAGCTTAATCCACAAAATTTGAGAAGAAATTTTGAGAACATGGTCTTCTTCTCCAAAATTCATTAATCCTTTAATGGAGGTTGACTTGTGAGAGAAAGTAGAGAGAAGTTAGAGCTTTTGGGTATTAATATGAAAATATGATTTGACTGAGCTAAAAATAATTAAAACTTATAGAAAACAAATATATACTCATCCCCTAAATTATCCAAAAGACCCCTTACTTAATTGGGTCTTTTTGAGAAGTAAAATTGACTTAAGTACAACGGAAATGAATATGGAAAGTGGTTGCTCGTCGCGGGGGCAATTTCGAATTGTTTTTTAAAAATCCGGGTTGAGGCAGTGTACCTCTTGGAGGCCCCGCATCGCAAGGCAAAATATTCCTTGCTAGTGTTTGTTGTGCGATGCGTAATAGGCTCCACGTCTTGGCTGCCACAAACTTCATCGGCACCTTACTTGCCATGGTTTGGGTCCTCTGCAATGACCATTCGGGCGGTTCTTGAGAAGTCATTACTGGACCTTTTGACAGTATATATTATATTTTACCTATTTAAAGTACTTTAAAGTTTTAGACATCATTTTATACTTCAAAATCTTCACCAAACATAGAGACGTATACTGGTTAAATTTCGATAGATTATGGACGTCATAAACATTTCTTGACGTCTTGACTCTAAGATTTGTAAATGACATATAAACATTATTTTATGTCCTAAAACAGTGTTTCCAAGCTTATACTAACATGTGAGACCCTAGATTACGTCATGGATTTTTAGAGTGTTACATAGATGCCTACCAACTAAAAGATGTCGCACAAGTTTGGTTTGAGCAATGGACGGATGAGAGGCTGGTTGTAGAATGTCGGATTACTTGGGGATCTTTCAAGATGTATTTTCATGATAGTTTCTTTCCCTTGGAACTAAGGGAGATGAAAATGCAAGAATTCATAAACATGCACCAGAGGTATTAGTGTGAATAAGTGTAATCTCAAGTTCACTCAACTATCGAAGTATGCTTCTTCTATTGTGGAGGATTGTACAACCAACATTCACAAATTTGTTATGGGGGTATCCGACCTTTTGTAGAATGAATGTAGGTCGTCCATCTCGAGTCTTAGAAAGGACATTTCTCGTCTCAGTGTTCATTGAGAATAAATTAAGGAGAAAAAGCTTAAGCATGTTGGTAGATAATTGAAGAGGACAAGGGCCGAACATGGAAATTCTTCTATGTATAGATTTGAGGTGCAAGATAGGCTAAGGTTAAAGAATAGGTTCCCTAATAAAAGACCTTCTGCAACTCTAAGGATCAACAAAGGTAAAGGGTCTACACCCAAGCCTAAGTCGGAGAAAGGTAGTGGTCTTTATGAGAAGTCTACTTGTGCTAAATATGGTACGGTAAATTTCTATGGTTGTCGTAAGAGTTGCCACATGAAGAGGGATTTTCCTATGATGTAGTCTCAAAGGAGATAGAGTGCCCAAGCACAAGAGAGTTCTCCCAATATTGATGCTCCTAAGAAGAATCGCTTCTATGCTCTCCACTCTTGGGGTGATCAAGAGGAGTCTCCTGATGTCGTCATTGGTATGTTAAAAGGGTTATCTATTAATGTATATGCTTTACAATATCTTATTGCTACATTATAATTTATAACTCTTTTAATAGGTAGAGTGTGTAATGTGTTACCCGATTTCTAATGGAACCTTTTTTGGTTATAACCTTGGTGGATGACTCCGTTGTTGACCCAAGAGTCTTTAGGAGTTTTCCTATATCACTGCCCAATAGAGTTAGTTTGATTGACTTTGTAGAATATGATATGGTTTATTTTAATGTCATATTGGGAATGGATTTGTTACATACTCATTTTGCAGCCATTTATAGTAGACAAGGAGAGTAAAGTTAGAATTCCTTAATGAGGATGTTGTAGAATTGAAGGGGTGTAACTCAATCCCTAGAGGTCGAATCATTTCGAGTATCAATCATAAAAAATGATCTCTAAAGGGTGTCATTATAATTTTATAAGGGTCAAGGACCTTGAATCAAAAAGTCCTCTAATATATTCGGTGCATGTATTGAGGAATGTTTCAGATGTCTTTCCCAATCACTTGCTCAGAGTTCCTTCTAAACTAGAAATAGTCTTTGACATAGATGTTTTGGTTGATATAAATACTCTTTTAATCCCTCCTTACCGGATGGCTCTTGCCGTGTTGCAAGACATGAAGCTTTAACTAAAGGATTTACTTGACAATGGTTTCATAAGACCTAGTATTTCTCCTTAGGGTTCTCCGTGTTGTTTGTAAAGGAGAAGTTATTGTGTGAATTAACAATCCTAAAATAAACAAGGTTACAAAATGAACAAGCATCCTCTCCCTAGGATATTCTATTTGTTTAATCAATGACAAGGGTCAAGCTACTTTTCTAACATAGACTTGAGGTCGATTTATCACCAACTTATCGGGAGACGAGAGGAAATACCTAAAATAGCTTTCCAAATTAGGTATGGTCACCATGAGTTCCTAGTCATGTCCTTTGGTCCAACCAATTCCTAGGCGGATTTGATAGACCTAGTTAATAAGTTGTTGAAATATTACCTTGATGATATTTTGGCGTACTCCAAGAGTGAAGATAAACATATGGATCATTCGTGGGTGGTATTGCATGTCCTGAAGGAACACCAACTGTTTTCCAAGTATAGGAAGTGTGAGTTTTTGTTAAGATCAATTGCATTCCTTGGTCATATTATCTTTAGTGAGGGTATAAAGGTCAATCTAAGAAAGACAAAAGTGATTAAAAATTTTCCTAGGCCTTTAACTTAAACAAACATTATATGTTTCTTGGGTTTAACCGAGTATTATAGGAGGTTTGTGAATTCCATTACTTCTCTTTTGATTAACTTAATCGAAAAGAGTGTTAAATGTGAGTGGTCGGAGACATGTTAAAGAAGCTTCCAAATATTGAATGATAGGCTTACCTCTGCTACGTTATTGACCTTACCGGTGGGTACCAAGGGTTATGTTGTATATTATGACACTTTCCAAGTTGTTTTAGGTTGATTCCTTATGTATAATGGGTAGCTGGTAGACTCTGCGTCTAAACAACTGAAGATGTAAGATAAGAACTATCCAACTCATGACCTTGACTAAGCAATCGTAGTGTTTGACTTAATATTATGGAGGCATTACTTGTATGGTGTCCATATGGATGTATTTACTTACCACAATAACCTTCAGTATATGCTTACACAAAAGGAGTTGAATCTTCAGAAAACAAGATGGTTGGAACTCTTGAAGGATTACGACATGAGTATTCTCTACCACCCTGGCAAGGCCAATTTTGTTGTGGATGCTTTAAGTAATATTACAATGGGAAGTGTGTCTCATGTGGAAGAGGTTAAAAAGGACCCAGTGAAAAAATTTAATAGGTTGTCTAAATTGGGTGTTCGGTTGAAAGATTCTCCAAATGATTGTTTTGTTGTCCACCATACTCCGAATTATTTTAGTGTTTAAGGGGAAGTCTAAGAAACATATTGATCCTTCATTGATGGAGTCGAAGGAGCCGGTCCTTGGCAAGCTTAATGAGTCATTCTCCTAAATGAGTGATGGTGTACATAGGTACCAAGGTAGATTGTGTGTACCAAATGTTGACATCTTGAGGGTTAAAATTTAAGAAGAAGCTCATGGTTTCTAATATTCTATTCATGTGGGTGTCACAAAAATGTATCGTGATCTTCAAAAAGACTATTGGTAGGAAAGTTTGAAAAGGGAAATAACAAATTTTGTGGCTAGGTACCCAAACTGTCAAATGCAAAAGGCTGAGCATCAAAAGCCGAATGGTTTTGAATGAAGTAATGAATTTTCCAACTTAGATGTTGGAAGACATTAATATGGACTTCGTAGTTAGTTTTCCTCAAACACGTAGGCAAAATGACTCAATTAAGGTTATTATGGATAAGTTGACAAAATTCACTCATTTTATTCCCGTTAAGTCTAATTATTCGTCATGAGAGTATGCAACATTGTACCTTGATTGTGAGTTTGCATTGTCTCACTTTGTCATTCATTTTTTATAAAGGATCCCAATTCACTTCTCGTTTATGGAGGTCTTTCCAAAAAGGATTAGACTCTAACGTGAAACTTATAACAACTTTTCATCCTCAAAAGAATAGTCAAGCAGAGCGTACCATTAAAACCGTATAAGATATGTAAAGATCTTGTGTTATCGATTTCAATGGAAGTTTTGATGATCACCTACCATTGATTGAGTTCTCCTATAAAAATTGTTTTCATTTGAGTATTTCCATGGCCCTTTTTAAGAACTCTATGGTTAGAGGTGTCGGCTTCCGGTTGGGTGGTTTGAGATAGGAGAATTTTCAATCCTTGATCTCTAGATGATCTATGAGGCCTTAGAGAATGTTCGGAGGATAAAGGATAAGTTCAAAACGACCTATTATTGACAAAAGTTGTATGCCTACAATAGAATAAGAGATCTTGAATTTGAAGTAGAACATAAGGTCTCCCTAAGGATTTCAACCATGAAAGAGGTGATGAGATTTGGCAAAATGAGGAAACTTAGTCCCCGGTATGTGGGACCCTATGAGGTACTAAAATTGGTCAGTAATGTGGCTTATGATTTGGAGTTACCATGTGAACTAAGCCCGATTCATCCTGGATTTCATGTCTCCATCCTTATGAAGTGTATATGTGATCCCGTATCCATTCTCCTGCTTGAAGGGTTAGGTGTGAACCACGACATTGCCTATGGAGAGGTTCCGGTTGAAATTCTAGATTGACAAGACAAAAATTTGAGGAACCACCTACTTTAGGGAGAAACATGGGAGGCCGAGGTAGACATGAAGTCCCGTTACCCTCATATCTTTCCTCAAAACTCTAGCAAAAAATGAGGTTAGTAATAGTCCTCTTAAAAATAATGATTATGTTGAATTTGGCCTATTTTGCTACAATGTTCATAATTATGGTAAAGGTATGTATGTAAGTATGTTCTTTTGCTTAACTTGAACTTATTTGTGTTTTCTGTACAAATTCCTTTATGAAATGGTATTGAGCATGTTAATGTGTTTTGAAACAAGGTTGGCGTAAGGAACTCTTGATCATTATGTTGAACTTATGTTGATATTAAGAAAGTAGTTCATCATGTTGTGATGTTGAGCTCTTATATGTGGTAAATTGTGATTACAGTTGCTATGTGTAAATGCCATGTTTATATGTCGAATGAAGTTTTGAATTAATCTGATGAGTTGTGACTCATGATTATTATATTTTGTTGGTTGGGCTGCTATTCTTGAGTCATATTTTCTCTATGAAACGATTTATGTGTCATTCGGGGAAGAATGTTCCTAAGGTGAGGATAATGTAACACTCCGAAAGTCCTATGAAATAGTCTAGATAGTCACCTATCTAATAATCATTAAAATTATGTTTCTAGACATAGACTAACATAACAGAGTATATTTACAAGTATTAGAACCTAAATGTCAAAGGAAGACCTTAACGTCCGCAAATTAGTGAAATTTAACTAGTAGACGTCCGTGTGTTATGTGAATGTTTTGGAGTGTCTTATCAAGTATAAAACTTGTACAATGACTTAAAATAAGTAAAATAATATTTATAGGGTCTAAACTTCCAGTCACGACTCCCCAATGATCACCCGAAGGGTCCTTGAGGAGGACCCGAACATTTGCAAGCAGGCTGCCAAAGCAGCCCGCGTGCAAAAAATATGTGAAGGTCCTTGCGTATCACTCAGCCATCACTTGGTGGAAAAAATTTCCTCCTTACTCGGGGCCTTCTGTAGTCTCGCTTCCTAAACCTAGACATCAGAAAAAATAATTGGAATTTCCCCTGTGATGCGCAGCCACTTCGATGATTTGTTTGCGTCGTTTTTAAGTCAAGTTGACTTCACAAAAAGATCCAATTAAGTGAGGGGTGTTTTGAGTGTTTTAGGTGAGAGTCATATATTGGATAAGTTTTAAGTCATTTTTACCCATTCAAATAAATTCCCCAAATCACTCTCACTATTCTCTAAAAAAAATGCTTTTTCTGATCAACCTCCATTAAAGAGAAATTTGGATCATTGAGAAGAAGACCAATTCCTCAAGTTTTTTCACTTTACTTTAGTGCTTTAATTAACTTTAAGGTAAAGTTTCTTTCACTCTTTGGATGCCTTTCCCTAAAATGTCCTTTAAAAAATGATTTTCAATTTCCCCAAAACTGAGGTTTTAATATAGACATGGGTTCTCTTTTCAAAACCAAATTGTTAATCAATTGTGATGAACTATAGTATTTTATCATTATTTAGCTAAGTATTATTGGTCAATTACTCTTAATCACTCAATATTTCCCCTTTGAATCATTGTTCTTCCATACAATCGTTATACCTTGTAATTCTATAGTAATTATGAAGGATGATTACTATAAGAATATGTAGAATAGTAATTGTTATGTATTTCTTCTTTAATTTACCTTGTTTATGCATTGACTATAATTATTTGTAATTGATGTATGAAGGAAATGAAAAGGAAATAAGGTATGAAGATTGATTCTCCTTGAATTCTATTATGAAGTATGATTTATTTAGTTGTACATATTTTATATCTAATGTGTATGGTTGTGATATAGATAGCAAGTATCCGCATCCTTAATCCTAGAATATGTAATTAGGTATTAAGTATGCAAGTATGTTAAGATATTATTATTATATGATTGAAGGTAACTTCTCAGGATTATGATAAAGTGTTGAGTGAATGGATTACTCAGTTGTATGTGGTTTTCTAAAGTTAAAGGGTAGTTCTCACTTATAAATACCTATGAATTGTTATGATAAGTTGTTCACATAGGGGTATAGAAGAGACTAATGTGATACTGTATGAAGAGTATGATGATTACTAAAGGAAATAGATGCTTAGCACCGAAAGGGTATGTAAATAAGATGGAGGTATAACGTATAGTAAGTCCTGCCTCCCACATGTGTTTGTTTACTTTTAGTAAGGTCGGATTCCCAAGATACTTGTTGTCGCATTAGATGGAAACCTCCATGTAAAGCAAGTCAAGGTTTCTAGAAGCAATGTCTTTGACCCTTAATGTAACAAGCCGGAAATGACTATGCTAATTAAGACCTAAACGTACCTAGAATTCATAGGTTAGACCGGGTTCACACAGCTTGATGTGCGTAGAACAAGACCCCTGGACCTATGCACCACCCAATCCAACAAGAATGGTGAGTTGGTTGATCCAGGCAGGGTTTCTTCCAGCCATGTTAGGTCCCCAAACACTAGGATTCACCCGGGTGAGTCTTAATCAGACTGAGAGGGTTAGTCCTAGGTTTTAAGGGTTCCAAGGGTAAAAAGTAATTTTGGGGCTAGCGGTACTATAGTAATTACCCTAGGGTGATATTTAATCAATTAAATAAGTTTTTTAATTATTCAAAATGGGTCAAAGCTCGGTGGTCAAACCCTAGCTTAACTGGATCTCCACACTCGAATTCGAGAGGAGTTGGAGGCATTAATGTGGACAATTTAAGTGAATTAAATTAGACAAAAATAAGGAGGGTCATTATAGTAACTTAACATATACATTATAATGTGATTTTTACCATTTAAATTGGGTTGAATAAGTCAACAATAAACCCCATATAAAAGGGTGTGCACGACTCCAACTAGGAGTATACTCCATGTACACTCTTAATTCATTATATATCGACAAAAAAATTCAAATTTATGTTGCAATTCAAAAACAAAAAAATAAAATAAGTCTATTGTTCAAAGAGTTCTCGGCATTCATCCAAAAGAAAAATCCATAGTCCTAAGTGTTTTAAAAAATCACCTAAAGAACTTCACTTATGAACAAGATTCAACGCTCAGAAGAGAGGTTTGTGAGTGGGTTGGGACGTGTTTGTTGCTGGTTATTAAATAT
This sequence comes from Solanum habrochaites, assembly GCA_027704765.1. NCBI lineage: Eukaryota > Viridiplantae > Streptophyta > Magnoliopsida > Solanales > Solanaceae > Solanum > Solanum habrochaites. The sequence continues at coordinate 27,175,256 of JAKWJA010002497.1, forward strand.
AAAAAAAGGTATGTTTTTCTTCTCTCTTTGTCCCTTTCCCAAGAGTCCCCTAAAGATCAGTTAAAATCCTATCTAAAAACTAAGGTTTTCCCTGTTCATTGTCCTTGTCATTAGATCCTATGAACGATTGATGCATGCATTGGTATGACTTATGGTAGATGATTTTAGGACTGATTGTGATTGTGTGCAATGTGTTTTCTTTGACTGTGTATGATTTTATTATGTACGTTCGAATGTTGAATGTTACATGTGCACAAATATGGTGTTTTCCGTGATATTTTTGTTATGGTATACCTGAAGAACTTGTGAAATTATGTGTTACGTAATGTTGTGTGTTTAACATGCAAAAAGAAATGGTGATGTTCATGAAATGTAAATGAAAGTGATAATCTTAAACAAAATAATAATTGCCAAATTAAAATGAGTCTATGACTCTTGGTCATGTACATCAATAAACAATGAAATGGAGTGTAAGAAGAATGAACGGAAAGACCTAATGCAAATTAAAGAAGACTCGGCTAAATTCAAATAAAGAAAATGCTACACCTAAGAATTTAACCCGAGACCTCAAGGTTCTAGCACTAGATGAAGAGGTCTTGAGCAAATTAAAAAGAGAATAATATTGGGTGCAGGAGTGAGATACATAAGTCTCACATATAATTAAAAAAATGATATTTTTCCCAAGGGATTCGAACACGGATCCCCTTTACTGAAAAATGTGAGGCACATAAGTCTTACATACAATAAAAATAAAACACATCCACTAAGGATCGAACTTGGGTTTTCTTGGACAAATGTGTGAAGTCACATAAGTCATGCACACACACACATATAATGGAAATATATCAACAGAATAGATACTGCCCAAGGGATTCGAACACTAGTAAAGTCTAAGATCACTTAAATCACGGAAGCAAGCCTTATGTATGGTTTAACCCGAAAGGTGTAGTACCATGAGTGTAAAGTAAAATAAAGGCCATGTGCATGACATATGATGTAATTTAATAGCAAGACAATGAAATGAATATCCATGTAATGAGGTGAGTAATTATGTTAAACCATGATGTTAATGAAAATGTTGACAACATGATAAGAGGCTAAGATGAATGGTGAGGTAAGTCTCAACCAAGCTAAAGAAAAGGTCGCTAAAAGTGCTCACCTAAGAGAGTGGTGAATATTTAGAGACAAGTTTGAATCACTTTCTATAGGTAAGTATAAGGACACTACACACTTAAGATGTAAAGAAGATATGAGAAATCATCTAATGAGCTATGACTACCTCATTCAAAAACCAAGCTTCGATGATGTATGAGTTGAATGCATATAAGAAATTTAAACTAAGCACCGATAGGCTAGTTATGAGTGGTGATGCCTTATTTTGGGAAGTGCGGAGGTTCACGTAATTCTCATGAACATGATATGTCAACAAAGGTGGGTATGGGTCTCCCCATATCTCCTAGTCTTTTAACTATGTTTCCAACATAGAGAACTAGCTTTGTTCGAACCCATAATGCTAGCATATTTTGGTTTCACTTTGGCCTGTGACTCGACCTCTTTTCTGTGTGGGGAAGACACCGAATTTCATGGTTACCACATGATAAATGTTGGTTAAGGTTTAAATTTCCTCAAAGTGTGAAAGATAATGAAATGAACGATACTGAAGATGTTTGTGTAAGACAATCAGGAGGTGAAACCAGATTCAAGTAACGACACTAGGTCATTCTTGGACATTGCACTTCATGATCCCAATGAGAGTCTTAAACTTCATCGTAGGTATAGCTTGTGTTTACATAAGCCTATGAATGAATGAAGTGAATAATGTGAAGTACGAATGAACGAATAAAGTAGACTCTATGTTTGCTAAGGAAGGCCCTCGGGTTGAGGTCCCTTATGTTGGGCCCTCATTTAAGATGTCTCAATGCTACGTCTATTTTTCCAAGGTCTCATGGATATAAAATGTATGATATATAAAAAAAATGTATGTTATTTGAACCTATATATTTATGATGTGTGACATATTAATAGTTTGACCTCCCTATTCCGAATTAGGCTAGTCAAGAGACTTGACCTTCTCAGAAACAATTTTTATTAGGAAGAGACATTATTGTCCAAGCATTACCATTATGTGTTGCTTAATGTAGCCATAGTTAGTACAAGTGTGTACTAGTTATAAAGAATATTACAATTTTAGGTGCAGGCTCAGGTCGACATTGAAGGTATAATTGCACTTGTTCAGACATTAGAGATTTCATCTGAACATGGTAGGTCCTAATGCATTCGAGGATGCTTGACTTTACATTTATTTCTTAGAAGTAGGTTTGAACTAGTGGAGTATGTTCCGATAGTGTTTCTTTACTATTTTATTCAGATTATTCTACAGACTCTCTAGGATCGCCAATTATTCACTAAGTTTAGCATATTCGAGTTTTATTTGCAATTTGTTGCTTTCCTTGGTCACATTGTATCTAGCGAAGGGATCCGCGTAGATTCAAATAAGATAGAAGCAAAACAATGTCCTAAACCTACCTCTCCTACAAATATCAGAAGTTTCTTAAGTCTAGCGGGTTATTATAGAAGGTTTGTGGAAGGAATTCCATCCATAGACTCACCATTGACTAGGTTGGCTCAAAAAATGGTCAAGTTCCAACGGTCAGATGATTGTGAGAAAAATTTCGCAGAATTGAAAACTAGATTAACTATAACTCCTATCTTGACTCTACTAGAGGGTTAAGATGGGTATGTAATCTATTGCGATGCATCCAGAGTTGGCCTTGGTTGTGTGTTGATGAAAAGAGATAAGGCTATAGCTTATGCTTCTAGATAGTTTAAGGTGCATGAGAAGAACTATCCAACTCATGACCTCGAGCTTGAAGCAATGATGTTTGCACTCAAGATATGGAGATATTACATGTATGGTGTTCATGTAGATGTGTTCACCGATCATAAGAACCTTCAGTATGTGTTCACCTAGAAAGAGTTGCATCTTTGATAGAGGAGATGCCTTGAGTTCCTTAAGGATTATGATATGAGTATGCATTATCATCATGGTAAGGCGAATGTAGTAGCCTTTGCTCTTAGTAGTTATCTATGGGTCGTGTAGCCCATGTTGAGGAAGAAAGAAAGGAGTAAGTGAAGGATGTACAAAGGCTTGCTCGCTTGAAAGTTCGCATTATGAGCATATTAGACAGTGGTGTAATAGTTCAAAATAGGGAAGAATCGTCTTTGGTAGTGGAGGTTAAGGAAAAGCAAGACAGTGATCCGATCTTGCTTGAACATAAGGGTACAGTCCACAATCATAGAGTGGAGGTTTTTCTCCAAAAGGGGGACATGGTGTACTTCGCTACTGGGTAGATTATGTGTTCCTGATGTGGGCGAGTTCAGGTAGCATATTCTTGCAGAAGCTCATAACTCAAGGTATTCAATTCATCAAGGTTCCACTAAGATGTACCACGATCTGCGAGAAGTCTATTGGTGGAATGACATGAAGAGGGATATAGATGACTTTGTGAGTAAGTGCCCCAATTGCCAGCTGATACGCTCAAACAGATTTCCCAAATAAGAAGTAAAGTGGTCGTATCAAGTAAAGAACCCAACTAATGAGGTTGGGATCGATCCCACGAGGAAAATAGTTCATACTTAACTTCATTCTATTATTACTATTATTTAGTCAACTATTTCCCTAGAAAACAAAAGACAAAAAAGGGGGTTTTATTGCTAAATTAAAGAAAATAATTAACTATATTAAAGTAAACAACTAACAAATTCAAATCTTGGAGCTTAATCATTTAATAAAAGTAACTAGGGCTTAAGTGTTCCCTGCATGTTCCTAACTTGATAATTCTAACTATAACAATTGTTTCCTAGTATCTTGCATGTAAAGTGATAAATTACGTATCTCCAAATTCATGGTCCGGCATCTAGAAAATTTCACTCCGCACCTTGGTCCGGCTACGTGTGTTGTTATACTAACCCGTGCATTTAACTCATATTATGCACTGTATTCGATATTTGACTAAGTTATTACCTTGTACCAACCGACACTAAACTATTAGATAGTGTACACTAAATCTATATTAATAATTCTTTTCCTATCATCTACCTTCTTTGTTCGGCAAATAGCATTAAGGCGATTTCTAACGTTGGCCATCCGTTAAAAAGACTTCTAAATGAAAGAATTATCAATACATGCAAGATAATATTCTAGAATTGCTTCTTTAGTTAGATTTTACATCATTATTCACCCATTGTTCCCACAACCCTAGTTATGGAGTTTAGTTACCCATGGTCATATTAACACTATTCATTTATTTAATATAATAATTCATGCACTTACTTTAATGAGAAAGAATAAAATACAAAAATTCACTTGATTAATCAACAAAAATACCAACAAACATTTCCAAAAAAAGTGCATCAATTACTGAAATTAATTCTTCAATACTTGAACAAGAGAACTAAAAATTATCGAAAAGTCTAACCCCCAAAACGTGGTTTTTCAAACTATTTATAATAAAAACAAAAACTTAATATAAGAAGGATTCCAAATTACTGAAAATCTTTCCAAAAGAGTGTGAGTCGACGGACCTCGTGATGGACCGTGATGGTCACGAAGGTCCATCATGGCCTCCGTCGTCCCATAATTCACAAATTCTTCTTCTTTTTTCTTCATTACCCTCAACTAACATGTATGATGGACCGTTCCAAGCACGAAGGTCCGTCGAGGGTCTCCGTTCCATAATAGTTTAACTTTGTAGAATTTAGGTACTGGGACTACTCACTGATCATTACGACAAACCAGCAGGACGGACAGTCGTGGCTATGACAGTCCTTTATGGACTTCCGTAAGCCCACACTAGGTCATACTTCCCCATCTTCCTTCAGCAGCTTCTCTCCTCACTTTGATGCCACCTACGTACCGTCACAGACTCGACGGAACGTCATACGCTCCATAGGTGGTCTCTTCTGCATTTCTCGCTTAAAAACTTCTGCGTTCATCATTGGACAGATTTCCTTCAAATAAGGAGAAACTTACAAAAAATCAATACAAAAAGGATTTTGGACACACACTTAACTTAAGGAAAAAGCATTAAAAATACCATGAAAACACGGTACATCAACACCCTCTACTTAAGTTCGTTGTTTGTCCCCAAGCGATGCTCTATGACTCACTACAAAATTTTGTACAATAGTATCCATATTTTAGCTTTTGCTATCATTTGTCTATCCATCCCGATCATTCTCATGATGTTTAAACATGTTATCACTATAAGGCTTGAATTATGTAGAACCAGAAAATGACACAGACTCACCACGCACTGACACCTATCCTCTTAAATTTCTCACTGAGGTGCTAATATTTCCGGTATTGAAACTAGTGTCCTCACTTTAAAACAATATCCTCATTTTTAACACAATAATTTTAGTTTTAGAATAAGGATTACTTTTCAACACTCTCTCTCAAAATAAATTCATAACTCATTCATACATATTGCCATAAGCTTGCCCTTATTTTCAGTGCTTTAAATTTGTCATACAACTCTTAGGATCACGATAGGGCATTCTTAGCTTGTAACATAGGCTCAAGGTCAGGTAGGGTATATTTAGGTATACTCTAGTGACTTGTTTCCCTCCTTGACCTATCGGCTAAACGTACCACCTTTTTATCGTTTTATTTCGCACAATTTCTCAATTTTGTTTATATCTTGTTGTTTTCCCTTTCTTATCCTTATGTGAAAGTGACTTTTTTTTTTAGTCACTTCTATTTTGTTCTTTCTTTCTCTTCATTCTTTAAACCCCACTTTTTGGAGTATTCCTTATAACAGCCACCCTTAACTCATGACTTTGCCATGAGTCAAGGTTCCAAATACCCACGGTTGGGTCAGGGCCACGACAAGGTTGTTTTCTGCATTAGCAACCATCAACTTATTCTTTTTTCATAAATTGAGATGCACATGTCCAAGGAGGGACCAGGGCAAACACATTGTTCCCAGAGAAGATCAGTTGGGGTGAAAAAGAAAGATCTGTTTTAAGGCTAAAATCATTTTGTTCAATACGGGATTAACTTCATATGGTTTTTTTGGGGGGTATCAAGATTGATTATTTCGAACAAAGGCCTATGATCCTTTCCTAATTGTTCATTTTGGCTTACTTTTTTCAAGACTAACCAGGCAATTTCTAGCTCAGTCTCAATGGTGGATCCTTCAAATTTTCTTCACACTAAATTGACATTCATTACATTCCCTGATTATTAGACACCTAGTTCGATTCTTAGATTCAAGGTCATGCAGTAGTGTATCTCTATGTCATGTTTAGAGCTACACAATTATCAATTACTATGCCTAATCATGCATCATTTTCATATCGGGATATCATATTTGTTTTAGCCTTCATGCTTCAGAGTTAAACTATGTACACAAGATATAATATACTGGTTTGACAATAAAAGTACTCAGTCTTTTGGGGGGAAAAGAACACAGGCAAGAAAACCCAAAAAAGGATCGTGATTTTGGCTACTCAAACTTCACCCTAGCACTCACTTTCCATTTACCCCACCCCCAACAAAAAGATATACAATTGTAACCAATGCATAAAAAAAACTTAAATATGAGAGTGGCAGGTGAAGTAAACCTGAGGATCAAAGCACCGGCGATCAGCAAGCTGGTGGGTCCGGTTCCTCGGAACCCACTACCTCTATAGTTTGGACACCCTCAATAGTGTCATCATCAGCAACAACACTATCTGTCGTGCCTCCCGCTATCTTCACATCTCTGGAGCTACATGCCCTAGCAGCTGACTCTATAGTCCTAATCTTACGTGCCTCCTCATAAGCAATCGAGGCTGTCCTCGCAGCCTCCCTCTCACGACGCTCCTTCTTCCTTGCCCTAGAGTCATCCTTCTCTCGACCCCTGTGCCTTTTGGCATGCTCTCGAGGGGGAGGTGGTGAAATCTCTGAAGTGGCGAATAAAGCAGCCTATAATGTGTCCTCACCAGGCTTTGCAAAAGGGGCCTCAGACTCAGGCACTCTATCCTCTAGGATCATATCAAGATTTCTTCGCAAACTCTCAACCGCAGCCTGAAGGGTCGACACGTCCACCGGAGGGGCTGGCCAGGCTAGAAGCCGCTACTCAATAGTGTCTAAGCGCTAATGAACCTCTGCAATCTTCCTCTCATTGTGCTGTGCCATCTTACGATCAAAGCGCTCCTCTGCCTTAGAAATAGACCTCTGCATCCAAGGCTGGATCTGATGTAGAAGTGTGACATCTAAGCATCTAGTTTTTGGACCCTATCGAGCAGGACCAGAGTGGGGGAAGGGGCTGAGCGAGAGGAGGTTGGGGCATTGCTACTAACCGGGATAGACTCAACCGCGGTAGTGTTTGTGGGTGCTGAAGTAGCCGTTCAAGCATGCGCTATAGTATCAGCCACATTCTCACCAAGTAGAGGAACCTCAGGATGGGGCCCTCTGTGTGGAGCCAACTCATTGGCCTCATCCCTGATGAGGCCGATATAAGCATTGCCCTCCAGTGTCTTGAGCTGATCAATGTTCCAGATGGGCACATCTGTGGACCTACATAATGAAAATACCATGCACGGAAAAGGGTAAGTAGTGGTGACCTTGAAAGCCCTCTCGTGCATGACCTACTGAAGAAGCCAAGCGAAGTCAACCTCAAACCCGGCCATCATCGCTGCCATCAGAACTGCGCAATCCCATGTAACTATATTATCTGCAGTCGTGGGGGAGAGGCAGTAGCGGACAATAAACCATAGAAAATTAGCCATGAAGGTAAAGTTTTCCTTCCTGATGGCTCCCTTTGGATCCATTACCCAGTCGACAGCTTCTCCATCAATAGATAAGTGATGGTCCATGCACCTCATTGTGGTGTCTATGAACGATGGCTCACGCAAGAATCGGCCCTCTTTAACAATTTGCTAGCGTTAGTCAAACTTGGCGGTGAGAGGGGTCCTGGTTGTATCAACATCCTCGTCATACAGATATCGGCGGATTGCTGGCAGGGAGATGTCGACCTATATGCCGCGTACTCTGACATGCTCAAGTAGGGCCTGTTTTGCGGGGGCAGCCCGCCTATCGATCTCTGATCGGTGGGTAGCCACATAAGAGGCGTAAAAATCTTGGACAAACTCATCACTGTAGCGGCCCAAAGAACAAGCAGTTCACTCTAGCCGGTGTCTAGTGAAGAGAGAGTGGATATCTGGCATAGTGGGGAGACTTCCCATAAGGACCCGCCTCTCTAGTGTCACGGTTCGTGTCATGATGCCTTTATCATATAGAAGCTTTGCATTAGAATACAATTTGAATTACCTTTCGACACACCATCGATTGGGAAAGTCGGTAACCGGGGTGGGAACTTCAGTTGGTGAGCCTGGAGTGGAATCAGGACTGTCAGCCTTATCGTACGAGGATGATTGTGCAGCCATGGCGGGTGCAGAGACTTCTGCGGACCCGGAGGCTTTCTCCGACCATGAAACTCCTAAGAAACCATACGCTCCTTCTTCTTCTATAGCTGACCTAGAAGGTGTGCCAGTCAGAGTGCTCTCCTAATTAGACTGAGAGGCAGTTAGTACGTCGGACGCCACCTTTTTGGGCGTAGCTCTGATTGCATGTTCAGCTCGTTCTGGAGTTGAAGTTTCGTGGGGGAACGTACTCGGGATCATGCTCATCATCTGAGCCTATAACCAGTCGGGTAGATGGGGCGACAGACTTTGAACCCCCACGCGCGTAAACTCGATCTTGTTTCGGTGCCTCTAGAGATAGTACCTGTAAAGAATAATAATTAGTACTAGAAGGGTCAAACAAGACAAGCAAAAACTAGACAAAATACACTTAAAGCAAAGTTGTAATGACATGTCTGTAGTAGCAGTGAAACACGACGGACCAGGTTACTACCCGTTGTGAGTATGACAGACAGTCATGGGGTCCCTCATGTCTTAGTTCAACAATTTTTATTTAGAGACTCTTAGAAGGAAAGTCTCTGACAGTTATGAAGGATAAACAGGATGGACCGTCGTGGGGAACTTACAAAAAGTATGGAGACCCTTAGGAGAGGGTCTCTGACCGTCATGACAGTTTTTCAGGATGGACCGTCGAGGGTACGATGGTCCATCGTAGATGTCCATTAGTGGACACTTAGAAAATATATGGAGACCCTTAGGACAAGGGTCTCTAACAACCATGACAGTTGTGCAGGACGGACCGTCGTGGGGAACTTAGAAAAAGTTGGAGATCCTTAGGAGTAGGTTATTTGACAACCATAACGGTTGTGTAGGACGAACCGTCGTGGGAACGACAGTCCATCCCATATGTCCGTTGGTGGACACATAGAGAAAATGAATAGTGGGGTGTTGGGACAGACCCTATGACAGTCCGTCATGGTTACGATTGTCCGTCATCGTGGTTTCGTTCTGTCATTTAGTGACAAAAGTGAGGATGCCACAATCATCCTTTGTGACTCAAATGGAATACATAATATTAACCTACATGTTTCGAACCCAAATATCTATTAAATTAGCAATGCTAAAACACCAATTTCTCGAGTTTTAACAAGGAAATTCGAGGGACTCTCTACCTAGGTCAAACAAAATTGGATCAAAGAGAAAAGAACCAACAAAAAGAAATAGGCCAATAGTAATTGAAAAAAAAATGTAGTGTAAATGGGTAGAGATTAGAGACACATACATGAGAAGAGGATAAAAATAGGTAAGTGAGGCACTCAGCTATCAAGAACTGAAACACAGCAACAGACTCCGACCAGTAGAAAGAAGATTTTAGGATTTGGGGAAGTGATGTGGATTAGTTGATAGAGAAAAGGATGAGAAAGGCAGGAAGTTGGAAAGGGAAGAAATGGGAGAAAGAGGGAAAGAAACAGTTTATATGAAGGGGTGGGGAGATTAAAAGGTTGAAAACAATTAAAATTACCCAGCCGGGTCGGGTCAGATTGTCGGTTAATGACGCAATGAGTCCTCGACGATGGTCCGTAGCCGATGAAACGGTCTGTCATGGGTTCCGTCACGAATGCCCTTATTTTGAAAATAAATGAAAAATGTGCCTGGCACGACGGATTCATGCGACGGTCCACCGCAAGCATGACGTTCCATCGATGAATCCGTCAGTGAATGTTGCATAGTGATTTTCTGCAAAATTTTTGGGTGATGTGCTACCTGCAAATTTAAAATCCATTATTAGAAAATGCTACCATTACTAGAAAGAAAACTATAGTTGGGTTAGAGGATATGTATTGGATTGCCTCCCAACCAGCGCCTGATTTAACGTCGCGGCACGACTGAAGACACTTGATTACTCAGAATTCATCAAGATGGTATGCCTCGATAACTTCATTCGCCGATTCAACATGCCCGAAATAGATTTTTATTCGTTGTCCATTCACCTTAAACTACACACCCTGTTTGGTTTTCAACTCAACTGCTCCATGAGGGAATAGTTGGGTAATTAAGTAAGCGCCTGTCCATTTGGACTTGATCTTGTGCAGAAAAAAGCGAAACCTAGAATTGTATAAAAGCACCAAATTCCCATACATAAACTCTCGTTTTTCAATTTTTAGGTCATGGTACTTCTTCATCTTTTCTTTGTAGAGGGATAAGCTTTCAGGTAAAATTCATCGAGTTCATTCAACCCAGTTAACCGTTGTTCTGTATCTTCTTTCCAATCCATTTTAAACTTCTTCATAACCCACATGACTTTATTCTCTAATTGAACCGGAAGATGACATGCTTTCCCGTATACAAGTTTTGTACGGGGACATACCTATGGGAGTATTATACGTTGTTCGGTAGGCCCAAAAAGCATCATCAAGCCTCCTTGATCAATCCGTTCTACTAGCGTTCACTGTTTTTGATAATATTTTTTTTGATCTCCCTATTTGACACTTCAACTTGCCCACTAGTTTGAGGATGGAAAGGAATGGTCACATTATGGCGAACCCCATATTTCTCCAATAATCCCTTGAACAATTTGTTGCAGAAGTGGGATCCCCCATCTTTAATAATTGCCCTTGGTGTACAAAATCGAGAGAATATATTCTTTTTCAAGAACGCAGTGACACTCTTCCCTTCATTGTTTGCGAGGGCGATATCTTCCACCATTTAAATACATAATCAACTGCTACTAAAATATGCTTCATTTCATGAGAACTCACAAAAGGACCAATAATGTCAATACCCCAAACATCAAATAACTCAATCACAAGAATGGGGTTTAGAGGGACCTCTTGCTTTCTCGAAATGCCGCCATCTCTTTTGCATCTATCACATGCTTTAGCAAACTCATGAGAATATTGATGAACAGTTGGCCAATAGTAACCACATTTTAACATATTATGAGAGGTTCGGATACAACTATGATATCCACCAAAGGGTGAGGAATGCGATTCGTCTAAAACACTAAACATCTCAACTTGTGTCACACAACACCGAATAAGACAATCGGCACAGCTCCTATATAAGTATGGTTCATCCGAAAAAGACTTCTTCACATCGTACATGAACTATTTTCTTTGATGAAAGGACAAGTCCGATGGAACAATATCGCTATCAAGATAGTTTGCAAAATCTACGAACCATGGAATCAAGTCTTGTGAGGCAGCCAATACATGCTCATCGGGGAAGATATCATCAATATTAGTCTTATCCCCTAACTCTCTCATAGCTTCATCTTCTAGACGGGACAAGTATTTGGCAACTTAATTTTCGGTCCCTTTTCTATCCCTCACCTCAAAGTCAAATTCTTGTAGCAGAATACCCAACGAATCAACCTCGCTTTCGCATCCTTCTTTTCCATCAAATATCTCAATGCTGAATGTTCAGTATGCACCATAACTCTAGTACCTAGCAAATAGGAGCAAAATTTTTCAAAAGCAAAGATTACTTCAAGGAGTTCTTGCTCGGTCATTGTGTAGTTCTTCTGGCTTCATTTAGGGCTTTACTAGCATAGTAAATGGGGTGATTTTGTTCCTTCTTTGTCCCAATACCACACCAAGAGCAACCCCACTAGCATCACACATCACCTCAAATGCTATGTTCCAATCCGGAGATATAATGATAGGTGCAGACACCAATTTTTCTTTTAGCTTGCCGAATGCTTTAAGACATGATTCATTAACATAAAAATTATGATCTTTCTCAAGCAGTTTGCACAACGGATGCGCAATTTTTGAAAAATCTATGATGAATATATGGTAAAAACTTGCATGCCCAAGAAAGCTTCGCACACCTTTAATAGATATAGGCGGGTGAAGTCTCTTTATTACCTTGACTTTATCTCGATCAATCTCTATGCCCTTTTCTAAATTGTGATGACCCAAAACAATACCTTTTTTCATCATGAAGTGTCATTTTCCCCAATTTAGTACTAAATTGCAGTCTTCACATCTCTTAACGACCTCAGGTAAATGGCTCAAACACCGCTCGAATGATTCGCCAACCACAGAAAAATCATCCATAAAAACTTCAATAGTATCTTCCACCATGTCAGAGAATATCAACATCATACATAACTGAAATGTGGCGAGTGCATTGCACAACCCAAACGGCATTCTCTTGAAGGCAAAAGTCCCATATGGACATGTAAAGGTGGTTTTCTCTTGATCTTCTGATGCAATAGAAATTTGATTATACCTCGAATATCTATCAAGAAAATAGTACCACCCTTTTCTCGCAATAGAAATTTGAAAAATTGTCTTTTTCAGTCCATGCATTTAATTTACGGTATTTCATACACACCCTCAATCCTTCAAGCGGTCTCATTGGAACAAGTTCATTTTTATCATTGGTGACCACAATCATCCCCCTTTCTTAGGTACACATTGAACAGGGCATACCCGCCTACTATCAGCGATCGGATATATTACTCTGGCATCCAACTATTTAATGATTTCCTTCTTCACGACCTCTTACATAGGTGGAATTAAGCGTCTTTGGTGCTCAATATTTTTCTTATGTCGGGCATGAGTTGGATTTTATGAGAACAAATACCAGGAGGGATCCCTGTAATGTCCACAATAGTTCACCCAATGCTCTTTTGAACCTTTTTAGCACTTTCACCAAACTCTCAACTTGTTGTTCATTCAGGTCTGATGCAACGATTACCGGCAAAGTGTCACCATTTCCTAAGAATTCATACCTGAGATGAGGTGGGAGAGTTTTTAGTTCTAATTGGAGCCTCCTCTATAGATGGTTTCGCGGGTGGAGACTCGCGATTCTTCTTCTCTAACTCATATTTCTTTGGTTTAAACCGAACATCACCACGATCAAGAGCAGCGACTAATGACCCATACTCTTCAATGCAATCGTTATTAAAATTCATTATCAATGCCGCTAATGCTTCTACACCTAGACGTTTATTTGTGTCTCGGATGACTTACTAACTTTGTAGGATATAGCAGATACCAATTGGAGCTCACCACTCTGCCTCATGGACCTACAAATGTTGAAGGTCACTTCTTCATTGTTCAACAAAAATTTCATCTGCCCTTTTTCCATATCAACTACGGCTCTACCCATAGAAATCAATGGTCTCCCAAGAATAATAGGCACTTCAAAATCGACTTCACAATCAAGAATAACAAAATCTGCCAAAAATATGAATGACTCAACTTTTACTAGCACATTGTGGAGTATACTTATAGGCCTTTTTTCTATTCGACCGTCCATCAGTAGCCGCATCGCAGTGGGATTTGGATCAATCAAACCCAACTTCTTGTAAATCTAGAGGGGAATGAGATTTATGCTTTCTCCCAGATCACATAATGCTTTTAAAAAATGTAATAACCCGATTGTATAAGGAATAATGATCGCACCCGGATCTTCTTTCTTTTGTACTAGATATCTTGTAGCAATAGCACTACAATGCTACATTTTATAATCATCCTCAAAAGTGACCTATCATTTCTTTGTAACCAGATCTTTCATAAACTTGGCATAATCGGGTATTTGTTTTAGAGCTTCTACCAAAGGGACATTGATAGAAAGCCGCTTCAACATTGTTATAAAATGCCAATATTAACCATTCTTAGTCTTTTTCACTAATCATTAAGGAAGAAGGGGGCTAGGCATGGGAGTTACCTTTTTAAGCACTTCAGTATCTTTCCAGTGTTATCTTCTACTTCACCACTAACCTCTACCACTATATAATTATCTTTTATCACCTTTTCCTCATTAGACGGCATAGGTGGTTCAATAATTTGCTTACCACCCCGAGTAGTTATTAGCATACATTGTCCATCATTTTTCAGATTTTGGACAATGTGGCTAGGAAGAGTTCTCGATTCTCGTGTGTTTATAGTCGTACATAATTGGGTTATTTGCAACTCAAGCTGCTTAATCGATATTGTATGTGTATCGAATTTCTTCCCAATACCCGCTAAATCACTTGTTAACTCTTTAGTGTGCTCATCACTAACATTGAAACTCCTAATCATTTTGTGCAAAATATCCTCAACTCGCGCCATAATACCTCAACCATCCCTAGGAGCAACTTCACGATTTTGAGGAGGAACATAGGGCCAATTCCTATCATTTATTTTACCATAGTTACCCCTATTAAAGTTGTTGTCGCGGTTGTTGTTTACATCTCGGACATAATGACCTTCATGGTTATAGTTACCATAGATCCGACCTTTGTTTCCTTGACCTTTGCACCAATTCTCCTTATTTGAGCCTTGGGCACTCGCTCAAAAAACCCCCGTCTGCTCATTTACTGCATAGGAATTCTCCACATAATAGCATTCATCATTTGCTGGCGGTGGTTTAGACAATTAGTCCACTACATTTATCTTTTCTGCACCCCGGTGACATGTTTTAATACCAACCCAAGCTCAGTTTTCATCTGAGCCATCTCTTCACGAATCTCATATGTGATTGGGTTGTGTGTGGATTACACTGCAAAGGTATTTCTTCCAACATATGACTTCCATGTAATCCAAGATTTATTATTCCAGGAGATTTTCTCTAACTTTTCGTTAATCTTGGCATAAGGACACTCCCCATAAGAACCACCGCTATAATATCCAATACCACTTTATTATTATCATCCTGTCCCAGATAGAAGTATTCCTTCACTGACTCATCATCTATGCGATGATTGGGGACACTTCTCAAAAATGAAGTGAATATATTCCAAGAACTGCTAACATACTCCCCTGGTAGTGCCACAAAGTTGTTCACTCTGTCTTTGTGATTTAGTTTATTCGAGACTAGGTAGTAACATGCTAAGAAAATGTCCGTTAGTTGGTTCCAAGTGAAAATTGAGTTTAAAGGGAGATCAATGAACCCAATAGCAGCTTCACCCATAAGTGAGAGAGGAAATACTCTTAGCCCTATTACATCCAAATTCAAATCAGGCCTCCCTACAAAACTTTTACCCACTACCCTTACCTTCTCTATATGGGCATGTTGGTCCTCAGAAGGTAGCCCTGGAAACAAACCTCTAGCAATGAGCATTTGCATCAGACTACTAATTACCACAAAGGTGTATCCTGGTGGTAGAGGGGGAAAGACAAGTGGCCCATCAGAGTCTGCAATATTATCATAACCTCTGTAGTTTTCTTGAGGATGTGGAACGAGATTTTGTCCACTTTGTTTATTTTCATCATGATCAATGGGTAATAACTGACCATGAGCATAAACTGGAGCTGGGATGTTTTTTTTTGAATCATCATCGTTACTATCCAAGTTTCGATTCATAGTGCGTAGTGTACTCTCTAATTCGTGGTTGTAGGGAAACAAGCGTTCTCTTCTTCTCCGTGTATTTGGAATACAAGGAAGTTAGTTCTGCAAGAATCAAAAACAATAGAAAATTAAAATTAAGAAAATATTGACTATACTTTAGTAATAAGTTTAAGTTAATCTAAAAGCTACTTTCCCCGACAGCGGCCCAAAATTTGATATGCTCAAACTTACTTCTCAAATAAAAAGTAAAACGGTTGTATCGAGTAAAGAACCTAACTAATGAGGTTGGGATTGATCCCATGAGGAAAATAGTTCAGACTTAACTTTATTCTATTATTACTATTATTTAGTCAACTATTTCCCTAGAAAACAAAAGACAAAAAAAAGGGGGTTTTATTTCTAAATTAATGAAAATAATTAACTACATTAAAGTAAACAACAAATAGATTCATATTATGGAGCTTAATCAATTAATAAAAGTAACTAGGGCTTAAGTGTTCCCCACAGGTTCCTAACTTCATAATTCTAACTATAACAATTCTTTCCAAGTATCTTGCATGTATAGTGATAAATTATCTATGTCTAAATCCTTGGTCCGACATCTAGAAAATTTCACTCCGCACCTTGGTCCAGCTACAGGTATTGCTATTCTAACACGTACATTTACCACATATTAAGCATTGTATTTGATATTTGATTAAGTTATTAGCTTGTACCAACCGACACTAACCTATTAGATAGTGTACACTAAATGTATGTTGATAATTTTTTTCCTATTATCTACCTCCTAGGTCCGGCAAGTAGAATTAAGGAGAGTTATAACGTTGGACATTTGTTAAAAAGACTTCTAAATGAAAGAATTATCAATACATGCAAGACAGTAACCTAGAATTGTTATTTTAGTTAGATTTTGTCTCATTATTCACCCATAGTTCCCACAACCCTAGTTATGGAGTGTAGTTACCCATGGTCATAATCACACTATTCATATATTTAATATAAGAATTCATGCACTTACTTTAATGAGAAAGAATAAAATCCAGAAATTCACTTGATTAATCCACAAAAACACCACAGTCAATTCCAGAAAAAATGTATCAATTACTGAATTCATTCTTAAATACTTGAACAAGAGAACTAAGAATTATCAAAAAGTCTAACCCCAAAAATGAGGTTTTTGAACTATTTATAATAAAAACAAAAACCTAATAAAAGAAGGATTCTAATTACTAGAAATAAGTCCAAACGCGTCTGAGTGGACGCACCGTAGTAGTCACGATGAGCCGTTATAGCCTCCATTGTCCCATACTTCACAAATTCTTCTGATGCTTTCTTTATTACCCTCAACGAACAGGTATGACGGACCATTCTAAGCACCATGGTCTGTCGAAGGTCTCCATTGCATAATACTTAAAGTTCTAAGAATTTTTTGTACTGGGATTACTCTCTGATCATCACAACGAACCAGCAGGATGGAGCATCGTGGCTATGACGCTCCATCATGGACTTCCGTAATCCCACACTAGTTCAGACTTCCCCATCTTCCTTCAGCAGCTTCTCTCTTCACTACGATGTCACCTATGAACCGTCATAGACTAGAAAGACTATCACAAGTTCTGTAGGTTGTCTCTCCTGCATTTCTCGCTCAAAAACTTCCGCGTTCATCTTTGGACAGATTTCCTACAAATAAGGAGAAACTTACATAAAAATCACTAAAAAAAAGCTTTTGGACACACACGAAACTTATGGAAAAGCATTAAAAATGCCGTGAAACCACGGTGCATCACCAGCAAGTCAAGGTAGAACATCAGAAACCGGGAGGTATGACTCAAGATATTGATATTCCTACTTGGAAGTGGGATGTGATCAATATGGATTTCATCACAAGGTTACCACATACTCGCAGACGACATGACTCAATTTGGGTGATAGTTTATAGGATGACTAAGTCTTCTTGCTTTTTGGCGGTCAAGACTACAGATTCAGCAGAGGACTATGTCAAGCTTTACATTAATGAAATTAGGAGGTTACATGGGTTTCCTTCGTCTATCATCTCAAATAGAGGTCCTCAGTTTACCTCTCATTTCAGGAAGTCATTTCAAAAAGGTCTTGGTACTCAAGTTAACCTTAGTACAACATTTCATCCACAGATAGATGGGCAGGTAGAGCGTACCATTCAGACGTTAGAGGATATGTTTAGAGCTTCTGTGATCTATATCAAAGTTAGTTGGGATGATTTTCTTCCTCTTATTGAGTTTTCTTACAATAATAGGTACTTTCTAGCATTCAGATGGACCCTTATGAGTCTTTATATAGGCGTAGATGTGATCTCTTGTTGGTTCGTTAGAAGTAGGTGAAAGAGCTTAGATAGGGACAAATTCGGTCCTTTATGCTATGGAGAAAGTGCAATTCATGATAGATAGACTTAAGACAGCCCAAAGTCATCAAAAATCTCATGTAGATGTAAGGAGAAGGGAACTAGAGTTCCAAGTTCATGATTGAAACTTTCTGAAAGTCTCACCTATGAAAGGAGTGATGAGATTTAGAAATAAAGGGAAGCTCATACCTAGATATGTAGGCCCTTAAAAGATCTTGAAATGGGTTGGCAAGGTGGCATATGAGTTAGAGTTGCCAGCAAAATTAGTTGTAGTGCATCCGGTCTTCCACATCTCATTCTTGAATAAGTGTCTGGATGATCCAGACTCTGTAGTGCCTTTAGAGAGTGTGGCAATGAAAGATTGTATTTCTTATGAGTATGTACCAATTGAGATTCTTGACCATCGGGTTAGAAGGTTGTGAAACAAAGAAATCGCTTCAGTCAAGGTTTTGTGGAGGAGTCAGTCTGTAGAGGAAACTACTTGGGAAGCAGAAGCAGCCATGAAAGCCAAGTATCCTTACTTCTTTCCTTCAGATTCCACTCCATCTTGAGGTAATAGTTCCTCTTCAGTTTTACAGTCATTCATGCGTAAATTCAATTTTAGAATCATGTTCCCTCACTTTGCGCTTGCATTTTTAGCGTAAATGCATGTACTCAGAACTCAATTCAGTCAGAAACTCAGTTCTCAATGTTTAGTAGTGGGGTTTGCATCTCTCTCCCACTATTTCAGCTGGTTTAGTCTTCATTTGAGGATAAATGTTCCCAAGAAGGAAATAATGTAACACCCCATAGCCAAAACAGACCAAAAATTAGTTTTTTAGAAAAATCTGCAGGTGCTACCAACAGTGGCATCGATGGACCGTAGCCTGAACTACGGTCCGTCATGTACAATCGTCAATGGGATCAGAAACTCCAAAAAACATAAGCCCAAAAAAGTTGGTTAAGTCTTGGACGACGGACGGACTTACAAACCATAGGTAAGACGACGGTCCGTAGTCCGTGACGGTCGATCAAGTCTCCCTTTACCCACTCTCTAACAAGAGCTAGGGATGAGCAGCACGGTCTGTAGGTGAAAATTTTGCAGACAATTAAGGGGAAATGCAGTTAGGTCAACTTCAAATGGTCATAACTATTAGCATAAAATGAATTAGGTGTCACATGACCTACTCACATATAAATAATTAAATTATCATTCCATATCCACAGACCTTGCTAAAATTAGATCTCCGAGTAAAATGTTATGCATATTTTAGTAAAGGCTTGTCGAACAGGACCTAAGGACAGACCCAACGACGGGGCATCGGGCAGACAATGAATCATCTATCCTAGTAGTTGTATTGTCCGACAGCTTCCTTCCCAGGGGTCTTTTTGACCTTTCTCACTCCGTTTAAACCCTAAGTTATGTCGTTTTAACCCTAAATCATCATATTTTAGTGATTTTAAGCCTAGAAACATAACAAAAACATATCTAAGTCAAATCATTAAATCAAAAGTTAGAAAACTTGAAGCAAGAAAGGAGAAAAAACTCAAGAACCCTAATTCCAGAACCCCACAAGCTCAAGCATTTCCATCCTTGAAACTTAGGTATTTTCCGATGGATTTCATCACAAGGTATGTGGGATTTCACTAATGGGTTCCTTTCACCCATTGGGTCCCTATCTTTAAGTCAGATTCTTTATTCTCTTGTCATGATTAAACCTAGGGGTTCTAGAACTTTGATATAACTTCATGAATTTATTAAATATATGTTATGAATCAGATTATCATTTTATTACTTAGATTATCGCATGAATTTCTGAACCTTAGCTTTGAATTTATTTAGTTCTTGAATTACCCATGCTAGGTCAGATTCAGACACTTTTAGATATACATGCCTCAATTATAAATGCATAATTACTAGATTATTTTTTGCATTCTCACTTTTCATATTCAGTTTCGAGCTATCTAGTATTTACAGAAACTCAGACATAATCAGTAAATTTACAGAATTCACTAGGAGTAGCGTAATACCGAGTTGGACTAGGGTTAAGCATACCCGATAGTCCCAAAACTACTAGCCAAGTAGGTTGTAAGTCCCCTTTATGGGTAATCATCTTAGTGATCATGCCAACATGCCTTTATACCTTTGGTAGGATATGTTGAATCCTCTCGATGGGCGTATAGATTGGACTCCACATTTAGCTCAT
The DNA here is from genome assembly GCA_027704765.1 of Solanum habrochaites. Taxonomy (NCBI): domain Eukaryota; kingdom Viridiplantae; phylum Streptophyta; class Magnoliopsida; order Solanales; family Solanaceae; genus Solanum; species Solanum habrochaites. Next base: position 27,195,515 of record JAKWJA010002497.1, read on the forward strand.
GTGGTTTTGTTATCGGTTATCAGTAGGTCTCATAGTTCAGTCAGACTCTCTCTTTGACCATTTATCAGTATACTCAATAATCAATTTGAGCATGTTATAAATTGGCCATTACATCTAGTTAGCTCAGAATTTAGTTATCATGTCAGATTATTATACTTGCTATTATTCTTGTTCAGTAATGTTTTATTTTAACTTTACTCTATCCTACATGCTTATTTACTTTAAAGTACTGACGCATACGTGTGCTACATCTTCTCGTGATGTAGGTTCAGGTTCTCAGCATACAGATCATGCATGGATCGATTTCCGATCTCCAATTAAGAAGATTCAATTGGGAGTCCTCAATATATGAGGACAACAGTTATGAGTTTTATTTCAGACTTAAGTCATTTAATTTAAGTTTTTGCTAGATTTAGTTGGGGCTTGTCCCAGTTTGTCTAGTCTAGATTAGAGGCTATTTCAGACATAGTTACGTTCAACATAGTATTGAGTTAGAATTTACTTTGTATTAAACTCATTATTTTCAATTATCTAAGTTATAGAGTACGGGTATTCCCCATCTTTTAAGATTTAATCATGATTTAGCTTCCGCATCAGTTTATTATCATTAGTATGCTCATTATCATGCCAACAGGGTTAGCTTGGGATCACTTGTGGTTCTAAGTTCTGTGTCCGCGTCATTAGGTAGCTTGGGGCGTGACAATTCAACAACACTCATATTTCTTTGGTGAAGGTTGATGAACTCGACCACCTTGGCTTCCCACTTTTCCCTATGAAAAAACCTATCAAGAAATGCCTTCTTGAACACTTCTCAAATCACCGGTCCATCCCTTAATGGCCTATTGTCCCTCTATTGGACTTACATAGTTTGGGCCACATCCTTGAGTTAGTAAGTGGCTAACTCAGCTTTCTCACTAGTAGACAACCCCATAGCATAGAAAATTTTGTACATCTCATGAATAAATTCATTGGAGTATTTTTCAACCTTGTACCCATATAAAGTAGGAAGATTCATCCTTGTGAAGTACATTAGACGAGAGGCCATGGTAGAAAATTTTTTATTTTCCCTTGGTACAATCACCCAATTATCTTGGGTCGTCATGTCTTGAGATTGAGTAGTGGCGGCTTGTGCTTGGGTAGTGATGGCTTGGTCCATTTGGAGAAGAGTGGACCTTACGTTCTCATCTGTCAAAGGAGGAGGATTCAACGGAGCTTGGTCATCATTCAAATTTTCCTCAAAAGGAGGAAATTGATAACGATGGGAGGAACTCCCGTATTGGCAATCTCAACTTTAACTCTTTGTGCCGCATTTCTTCGTGTATTCATTGACTATAATCACAATAAGAGGAGTAGATACAAAATCACATAGATTTAACACTCCAAAGGCACGATATTGGACTTCAAAGAAAGTGAGAGTTTCTTAACCACCATATAGGTTCCTTTCCATAAATGTGGTGTGCTTTACAATTATGAATATGAAATTACATAGACGTGGTTGAGAGAAATATTGACTAAAAGATAGAATAGCCCCTACACGTAACCGGCATTGTCGTCCTCTTTGAGGATTAAGACTAGCATGTTAGCTTATATCATTACATTCATAGGTCAAATTTAGAGAAATTTTAATATATATATATATATATATATATATATCGAGTATACATAGACCTTTCGCATAGAAAGATTACTTTGTCTTATACTTTTATTGCACATTGATATATAAAAGATAACATAGATGTAATAGTCGTCTCATCTCATAACCGTCTAATAAGAGTGTAAGAACTTTGATATAACTCATACATCAGGTAGAAATGCCTCACATGGGCTATACTATTTTTCATACTTATTGAAATGGAAAAACATATATAGTTTTAAAGTCAAAACAATTCCATTGGCTAGAGAGTGGCATCGCCTCGTAAAGTGTGGACCTACCCTACTTGGATGAATAAGATATTCAAGCGTTCTTCAAAGCACTTCAATGACCGAAACCTAAAATGTAGGTGAAGAGGAAGAAATATGGTTAGTACACCACTTGTACTAAGTATGAGACCATATGCACAAATACTTTGAAAACATGGTAAAAAGAAGGGACTTTTCAATTAAGGTATGCAATTTAATTTGGAAACACTTATGCATAATCAACAAGACCATACCAAATAAATATGGCATATTCATGAAGTCATAGGCATATACATCACAAGTCCAACAACATTAAAAATAGTCAAGTCAACATACATATCATGTAATTAGAGGTATAGTCAAAGTAACTCTAGCATGAATAAGAGTTCATTATAACATAACCAAAGCAAGACAATTACCTGTAACCCCTATAAAGTCAACAAGTGTAATGACCAATCAAAGCCCCATAACCTTACTCAATCAAGTAACCCAACAAGAATCATGATTAACTTCCTACTTCACATGGCATCACATTTAGGAGTACATACCATCATACTTAAAAAATGTAGACCAATACATATTCATAAGTTACACCAATCAACATATAGTATCAACAATGTGTCAGTTCATCATATACGTATCATGTATCATTATAAGCATATCCATACATAGTAACAACATCCTAAAGTTCCCTTCAAGTCAAACTAGCGCAAGGCATTGGTAGAGTCCCATTATCCTACCTAGGCTTAGTCAACCCATCTAGTCACCTTACTTTTTTTATACTTCATTAATTCATATTAATTTTAGGGAATGCATTCCTTAACAATCATAGACCACAAGAGCTATGTGTGGAATCAAATGTTGTAAATCCTTACATCGAAGGAAGATGGTACAACCGAACAAAGTAAAACAAAACATAAATGTAGCTTTCTAGGTGGATACATTAGCTAGTCTTCCTATGGGGGCAACATAGTTCAAGAACTAAGAGATAGGTATAATCCCTCTACATACCTTTTGTCAATTGGGGCCTCTTGTCATGGGAATACAATGGATGAGTATCCCTCGTAGATGAGTCAACACTATATGTGGAACTATAGGGTGAATGTCCCTCTATGGGAAGTCAACGACTCCCAATGTCAACTTCACTCGGTGCTAAGCTAAGTCCTATTTTTGAAATGTTTTTAACGTCTTTATTAATCATCATAGATTATTGTAGGTCATAGGGTCTAACCCTTGTATAAACTTCATCATCATCATAGATCAATAAGAATTACATGAGTATAACCCTTTCATTACAATTCATATAGGTGAGGTTAGCACATTTACATTCTCATATCATGAGAAGGGACATTTATAAATCATTCATAATCCTTATAACATTTACATCTTAATCTAACACCTCAAAGATCATAGTAAAGGTATTTCAATTCACCATCATACTATCCTATCAATACTAATACCACACATGCTCAATACAACATCATGACTTAAACACAATTAACCATAATTTGAAGTAAAGGATATAGGTTACAAGACTTACCAAGTATCCTTCATCATCCATCATCAAGGTCTTACCATCAACTCTCAATTCAACCAAATTTAAGGTATACATCATCAAAAGTCAGTAACAAAAAATGATAACAAAGCTAGAAGGACCATTACATCACAATTCAATACTAAATTAAAGCTTAAGGCAAGATACTTTAATTAATTTACAACATAATTCAAATCCTAGATCATATTCTCAAGAACAAGAATAAAATACTACAAATCACCCTAATTCATTAACTATTTCGCTAAAAAAATCATTTAATATTAATTCAACCAATAACCAAGTCAATTGAACAATACAATCTAGTTCATGTCAAGATCAAAACCTAAGGACAGGGGTTAAGGGTCTTCTTCTACAAACTAGACCAAACCATCATTATATATTATAATTAGGTTAGAGTACGTGTAAATATATTCATAATATAAAAATTATATCATAAATAAATCAGTTTATAACATCAATTTCATATTGGATTGAAACCCACTTGAAAACTCAAATTTTTAAATCAATTTGATGGAACACTTTGAGGAAAGGGGTCTCAAAGGTGAATTAGGTCACATACCTTGTTAATTGATGAGGATTTATAGATAAATCTTGGTATTTGCAACCCTATAACTTAACTTATCATTTTCTTCAATGGAGTCTTCACCAGAGAGAGAAAGAAAAGGAGAGTTTTGTTTTGTGAGTTGTGATTAGTCTAATGGGGTTGGGGTCTTTATATGGGAGGTTAATTAACTTACTTAGACTTTCCTTAAATCCCAACTAATGAATTAACCGCTTAATTAATTAATTGGACTCTTAAAAATGTGCAGAAAATTGGACTCCTCACAGACGAGACCCTGATCGACAGTCCATCTATGAGTCGACGGTTCCTACCCCCTTCCGTGCTGCACATCCGTGGTTTGGTTCAGATACTGTGCAAAAGAGGTCCTTCTAAGTGTTGGTATTTGTATGGCATTGACACTCCATCGATCCATGATATACCGTGGTTTCACGGTATAATTAATACTTTTTCCTTAAGTTTAGTGTGTCCGAAAGCCTTTTTTGTGCTAATTTTGATATAAGTTTCTCTTTGTTTTGCAGGAAATCTGTCCAAAGCTGAATGCGGGGATTTTGAGCGAAAAATGCAGAAGAGACCACCTACGGAGCTTATGACGGTCCGTCGTGCCTGTGACGGTCCGTAGGTGGCAGCGTAGAGAAGCTGCTAAAGGAAGATGGGGAAGTCTGACCAAGTGTGAGATTACGAAGCTTGTGATGGTCCGTCATGGCTATGACGGTCCGTCCTACAGGTTCGTCGTGAAGATCAGAGAAGTGATCCCAGTACCCAGATTCAAAGAGTTGAAGTATTTTGAAACGAGACCCTCGACGGACCGTTGTACCTATGACGGTCCGTCATACTTACCGTCGATGGGAACGAAGAAAGCAGCAGAAGAAAGTGTACAAGTATGGGACGACGGAGTCCATGACGGTCCGTCATGACTACGACGGTTTGTCGCATGGTCCGTCGACCCAGCCGCGTTTTGGCAGATTTCCAGCAATTAGAATTCTTGTGTAATTAGGTTTTTATTTTTATATAAATAGTTCGAAAAACCTCGTTTTTGAGGTTAGACTCTGCTAGATTAGAAATCATATTATTAGACTTTGTTTATGAGTGTTTGATTTTTTGGAGATTCTTACAAGTAATTTTTGGTGATTAATCAAGCAATTTTTCAGAATTTATTCTTTCTCATTGAAGTAAGTACATGAATTCTTATTTAATATATTTGAATATTGTGTTTATGGCTATGATGAATTAAACTCCATAACTAGGGTTGTGGGAACCATAGGCAGATAATGAGATAAACCCTAGCTAAAATAACAATTCTATAATAGTGTCTTGCATGTATTAATAATTCTTTCGCTTAGAAGTCTTTTTAACGGATGATCAACGTTAGAACTCGCCTTAATGCTACTTGCCGGACCAAGGAGGTAGATAATAGGAAAAGAATTATTAACATAGATTTTGTTTATACTATCTAATAGGCTAGTATTGATTGGTACGAGGTAATAACTTAGTCAAATATCAAATACGATGCTTAATATGAGGTAACGATAATGGTTAGGAAAGAAACATACGTAGCAGGACCAAGGTGCGGAGTGAGATTTTCTAGATGCCGGACCAAGGATTTAGAAATACATAACTTATCACTTTGCATGCAAGATACTAGGAAAGAATTGTTATAGTTAGAATTATCAAGTTATGAACCTGTGGGGAACACGTAAACCCTAGTTACTTTGATTAATTGATTAAAACCCAACTTTCAAAACTGTTAAGTGTCTCTTTCAATTTCATTAGTTATTTTTACTCATTAGGAAGTACAAACCCTCCATTTTTATGTTTTTACTTTCTAAGGAAGTTATCAACCGAACAACAGTAATAACAAGTTAAAGTTAAGTCTAGACTATTTTCCTCGTGGGAACGATCCCAACCTCATTAGTTGGGTTATTTACTTGATGCGACCGCTTTACTTCTTATTTTAGAAGTAAGTTTAAGCGTATCAAATTTTGGCGCCGCTGCCGGGGATTTTAGCTTTTAGATTAACTTGAACTTATTACTATAGTTTAGTTGATATTTTCTTGATTTTACTTTGTTTTATTGATTTTTATTTCTTTTCAGAACTATCCTTCTTGTTGCCAAATACACGGAGAGGAAGAGAACCGTTGTTTCCCTACGATCACGAGTTAGAGCATACACTGCGAAACATGAATCGTAATTTGGGAATCAATGATGAGGATCCAAACCAGAACATCCCAGCTCCAGTTGATGTTCATGGTCAGATGTTACCCGATGCTCCGGTTGAACATCAACAGAAGGGACAGAATCCCGCTCCACGGCCCCAAGCATACTACAGAGGCTATGATAACATAGCAGATTCGGATGGGCCGCTGGTTTTGCCTCCTCTACCCACAGGCCACACTTTTGTGGTAACTAGTAGTCTGATACAAATGCTCACTGCCAGAGGTTTGTTTTCAGGGCTACCTTCTGAGGATCCACATGCCCACATAGCTAAGGTAAGGGCAGTTTGTAAAAGTTGTATGGGGAGGCCTGATTTGGATCTAGATGTAATAGGGATCAGAGTGTTTCCTCTCTCACTGACGGGAGAGGCTGCTATTTGGTTCACTGAGCTCCCATACAACTCCATCTTTACTTGGAATCAACTGAGGGATGTCTTCTTAGAACGCTACTATCCGGTCTCCAAGAAACTAAACCACAAAGACAGAGTGAATAACTTTGTGGCACTACCAGGAGAGTCAGTTAGTAGTTCTTGGGATAGATTCACCTCATTCTTGAGAAGTGTTCCAAATCACCGTATAGATGATGAACCACTGAAAGAATACTTCTATAGGGGACAACATGATAACAACAAAGCGGTATTGGACACTATAGCAGGTGGATCTTATGGAGAATGTCCTTATGCTGAAATCGCTGAAAAATTAGAAAAAATCTCCCGGAATAACAAAGCTTGGAGTAATAGAAAATCTGATACAGGGAGAAACACCTTTGCAGTGCAGTCCACTCACAACCCAGCCACAGATGAGATTCGTGAAGAAATGGCTCAAATGAGAACTGAGCTTGGGTTGGTACTAAAACATGTCACTGGGGGTGCAGAAAAGATTAATGCAGTCAACTACTTGGCTAAACCGCCACCTCCAAACGATGAGTGTTATTATGAGGAGGATTCCTATGCAGTAAATGAACAGATGGGGGGTTTCCGACCAAGCGCCCAAGGCTCAAATCAGGATAATTGGCACCAAGGTCAAGGGAACCAAGGTCGGAACTATGGTAACTACAACCGTGAGGGTCATTATGTCTGAGATGGTAACTACAACCGCAACAACAACTTCAACAGGAGTAACTATGGTAATAGAAACGACAGGAGTGGACCCTATGTTCCTCCTCAAAATCGTGAAGTTACTCCTAGGGATGGTGGAGATAGTATGGCGTGAGTTGAGGATATGTTGCACAAAATGATGAGGAGTTTCGATGCTAGTGATGACCACATTAAAGAATTAAGGGGTGATTTAGCTAGTATTGGGCAAAAAGTTGATACACACGCAATTTCGATTAAACAGATCGAATTGCAAGTGGCCCAATTATCTGCGACAGTGAACACACGGCAACCGGGCACTCTTCCTAGCAACACTATCCAAAATCCAAAGAATGATGCGCACTATATGGCAATCACTACTCGAGGTGGTAGGCAAACCATTGACCCACCTATGCCATCTGCCGAGAAAAATGTGAGAAAGGATAATGATAAGGTGGTAAAGAGTAGTGGTGAAGCAGAGGAAAGTAATGGAAAAGATGCAGAAGTACCCATCAAGGTAATTCCCATGCCTAGGCCACCACAACCTTTCCCTCAGAGATTAGTGAAAAAGACCGAGGATGGTAAATACCGGCGTTTCATAACTATGTTGAAGCAACTTTCTATCAATGTCCCTTTGGTAGAAGCTTTAGAACAAATGCCCGGTTACGCCAAATTTATCTGGTCACAAAGAAAAGATCGATCACTTTCGAGGATGATGATAGACTGCAGCATTGTAGTGTTATCGCTACTAGATCTCTTGTACAAAAGAAAGAAGATCCTGGTGTGTTCACTATCCCTTGTACAGTTGGGTCATTACATTTTGCGAAAGCATTATGTGATCTGGGGGCAAGCATAAATCTCATGCCCCTCTCAATTTACAAGAAGTTGGGATTGGGGGATCCAAAACCCACTACGATGCGGCTGCTGATGGCTGATCGGACAGTGAAACGGCCTATAGGGATACTCCATGATGTGCTACTAAAAGTGGAATCATTCATCTTTCCGGTTGATTTTGTTATTCTTGATTGTGAGGTCGATTTTGAAGTGCCTATTATTCTTGGGAGGCCATTCCTTGCTACAAGTAGAGCCTTAGTTGATATGGAGAAGGGATAGATGACTTTCCGGCTGAATAATGAAGAAGCGACCTTCAACATTTGTAAGACCATGAGGCAGAGTGGTGAACTCCAATCGGTATCTGCCATAGACCACAAAGAAAAGATGAAGAAGGAGAATGAACTAAAAAATGCAAAACAAGAGTTTATGGTGGGGGATTTGGTGCTTGTAGACAGTTCTGGGGTGCCTTGTCTTCCGGGCAAGCTCAAGTCCAAATGGACAGGCCCTTATTTGATTTCCCAAGTATTCCCTCATGGAGCAGTTGAGTTAAACTCCAAGGAGGGAGTGCGGTTTAAGAAGAATAGAGATAGAATAAAACTCTATTTTTGGAATAAAGCATCGGGGAATAAAGTAATAGAGGCAAACCATCTTGATGAAGTCTGAGTAATCAAGTGTCCCCAGTCGTACCGCGACATTAAATCAGGCGCTTGTTGGGAGGCAACCCAATACTTATTGTCTTTTTAATAATGGTAGCATTTTTTTCTATTAATGGGTTTTAAATTTGCAGGCACATCACCAGGAAATTCTGCAGAACACTACTCCGCAGTAGCCACTGACGGATACAACGACAGACCGTTGCACATGGAACGGACCGTCGTATGCATCCGTCACACCAGGTACGTATTTCTGTCATTTTGAATATTAGGGCACACACGACGGAACCTACGACGGCTCGTCACAAATGCGACGGACCGTCGTCGGGGAACCTTCGCGTGATTAATGAATTCTACCCGACCCGACCCGGCTGGACCCTTTTCAAAATCTGACCGTTTATACTCCCCACCCCTCCATATTTTACCCCATTACTTCAAAATTCCTCTCATCTCCCCTCTCTTTTCAACTTCCACATTTCCCCACTGATCATTGCCCCCAAAATCCTCCCACACCTTATAATTATTATCTACTAGTGGGTGCTGCTGCTATTGGTATCTACCTTGCCACCTGAATCATTTTCCACTTGTGTTTTCTCCATTTCCAAGGTATGTGTCTCTAAATTTATACTCATTTATCTTGCATTTTGGTTTAGTAGTTAGTATTAGCTTAGTTCTTAGTCATATATTGTTTCCTTGATGTGATTATGTCTAAACCTAAGCTCAAAATGTTCGAATTTGCCATGTCGATAACCCTAGGCATAGGTGATTTTGCATTGGTAATTTCCTAGGTAGTTTGGATAGACAAATATAGGTCCACAACACTACAAGACCATGTGGGTTCATCGGGGTTGCTTAGGGTACCTGTAGTTCTGCCATTGTCACTCAGAACGAGACCCCGATGATGGACCGTCGCACACCCGACGGACCGTCGTAGGGTCCGTTCCAGAAGCCCTAGCACCCTGCCCCAACGACACGTGTGGCGGACCGTCATATTCAAGACGGTCCGTCCTGCACAACCGTGCTGGTTGTCAGAGACCCTATTTCTACGGGTCTCCCAACATTTTCCAAGTGTCCTACGACGGACTCTTACGACGGACCATCGTACTAACGACGGTCCGTTCTTTCTTGACCGTCATGATGGTCAGAGACCCCTCCTTCAGGGTTCTTTATATATACATAGACCAAGTACAACACGACGGACCTCATGACGGTCCTTCATAGCCACGACGAGCCATCATCGGTCCCGTCGTGTGATACAGTTTCAATATTACTAACACACTATTTTCAAAGTTTACTGTCATATGTGCTTGCCTGTCTTGCTTGCTACTACTCATACTAATATTGCTCCTTTACAGGTACTATCGACTATGGCACCCAAGCAATACCGAACCTATGCACGCGGGCGATCTAAGTCTATCGCCCCGTCTACCCGCATGGTCATTGGCTCTAATGATGAGCGGGACCCTGAGTACATGCCCCCAGGCACCTCCGCCCCTTCCCGTGCTGCACGTGCCCCCAAAGCTACACCCAAGACGGTGGCATCTGGCGTAGTCACTGCCTCCCAGTCTGATGAGGAGCGCACACTTACCGGCACACCCTCTGGGTCAGCCACAAATGAGGAAGCAGCGTCTGGCTCCTTAGGAGTATCCTGGTCTGAGGAAGCTTCAGGCTCTGCTGAGGTTCCCTCACCCGCCACTGCTGCAGCGTTGGCCTCGTCTGATGAGGTTAACAGTTCAGACTTTACATCCGGTGCACCAGCCCAGGTCCCCACCGCAGCCTCTGACCAGCCAAACCGGTGGTGCGTCGAAGGCCAGTTTCAAGTTTACTCCAACGCCAAATTCCTGACTGATAAAGGAGTAATGACTGGAACACTCACCTTGGAGCGGCGGGTACTTACAGGGAGTCTCCCATCAATGCCGGAGATCCACAACCTATTCTCTAGGCATCGCTTAGAGTGGACAGCCCGTCCGTTCTGACGATACAGCGAGGAAGTGGTCCGAGAGTTCTAAGCATCCTACGTAGCGACTCTCTGATCACAAATCGATAGGCGGGCTTCTCCCGCTAAACAGGCCCCACTGAAGCAGATTCGAGTCCGGGGCGTGCAGGTTGACATTTCCCTGTCAGCTATCCGCCGGTTCCTATACGGCGAGAGTACAGATGCTACGCGGACTCCCCACACTGCCGAGTTTGACTACCGCTGGCAGATAGTGAAGGATGGCCAGTTCTTGCGCGAGCAGGCACTGAGAGAGACCACCAAGAGGTGGATGGCCCTGCACCTATCAGTCGACGGAGAGGGTGTAGATTGGTTCACTGAGCCGAAGGGGGCCATCAAGAAGGCCAACCTCACGTTCATCGCGATGTTCTTGTGGCTGCTCGTCCGTCACTGCCTTTCCCCCACAGCTGCTGATAACATCGTCACTTGGGATCGAGCAGTGTTGATAGCGGCGATGATAGCCGGATTCGAGGTCGACTTCGCATGGCTTCTCCAGGAAGTCATGCACGAGAGGGCATTCAAGGTCACTACCACCTACCCCTTCCCGTGTATGATTTTTGCCCTTTTCAGGACCGCAGGTGTGCCCATATGGCACATAGATCAGTTGAAGACCCCGCAGGGCACCGTTGATGTCGGCCTTATCAGAGACGAGTCCAATGAGTTGGACCCACGTCGAGGGCCCCGTCCAGAGCTGCCACCACTTACTGATGATCTTGCGGATACGGTGGCCCAGGCCCGCACCGCTACACAGGCGTCCACTGACACTACCCTGGTCGAGTCTATCCCGGGTAGTAGCCCAACCCCGAGCTCCTTTCGCACAGCCCCTCTAACGTTACTGGTCCCGCTTGCTAGGGTCCAGAAACTAGAGGCACAAATGGCCACTCTTCTGCATCATATCCAGCCGTGGATGAAGAAGTCTATTACTGATTCTGAAGCGCGTATGGAGAGGAAGATGCAGCAGAAGATTGCTGAGGTTCACCAGCGCCTAGATGCATTTGAGTTGAGAGTGTTAGCCCGCCCAGCCCCTCCGATAGATGTGTCGACTCTTCAGGCTGCAGTCGACAGTCTTCGTGCAGACATCGACACGATCCTAGAGGCGAAAGTGCCGGAGCCTGTCGAGCCTGTTGAGGACACTGTATTGGCAGCCCTGTTTGCTACTTCAGACATTCACCCACCTTCCCCTCGAGAGAGTGCCAAGAGGCATAGGGGTCGATCAGAGGATGAGGCGCGAGCAAGGAAGAAGGACCACCGAGAGATGGAGGCCGCGAGGAGAGCCTGACTTGCTGAGGTGGAGGCACACCAAATCAGAGCATCGCAGATAGCGGCTGGGGCGTCTAGATCCCGCACTGTAGAGACAGCAGGAGGCACTACTGATGGTGTGGTTGTTACTGAGGACATCACTGAGGGTGTCCAGATTGCTGAGGACACCACTGAGGGTGTCCAGATTGCAGAGGATGTGGGTTCTGGGAAACCGGACCCACCAGCTTGCTGATCGACGGCTCTATGCACCATAGGTTTGCTTCACCTACCCCTCTAATCTTTAGATTTTTTTAATGCATTGGGGACAATTGCATGTTTTTTTGTTGGGGGTGGGGTAAATGGAAAGTGAGTGTTAGGGTGAAGTGTGAGTAGCCCAACTCACTATCCTCTTTTGGGGTTTTCTTGCCTGTGTTCTTTTTCCCCAAAAGACTGATTACTTTTTCTGTTGAACCGGCACGTTATATCTTTTGTACATAGTTTAACTCTGAAGCATGATGGCTAAAATGATATCCCGACAAAACTGGAAAATGTTGCATGACTAGGCGTAGTAACTGATAACTGTGTGGCTCTAAACATGAAATAGAGTTACACTATTGCATTACCCTAAATCTTCAAGTCAAACTAGGTGTCTGATAATCTGGTATAGTGATGAGATGTCAAGTGAGTGTGAGGAAAGTTGAATAGTCCACTACTGGTACTGAGCTAGAACTTGCTTGGTTAGTCCTGCTAAACGTAAGTTGTAACAGACAATTAGGAAAGGATCATATGCCCTTATTCAATATAGCCCATTTCTAGCCTAAATAAAAGAAACCAAATGAAAGTTATCCTTCTTTGATCCAAATAATTTGAGCTTAAAATTAGACCTTTTTTACCCCAACTGATCTTTTCTGGGAACAATATGTTGGCCCTGGTCCCTCCTTGGACATGTGCACCTCAGCTTATGCCAAAAGCATAAGTTGAGGGTGGCTAATGTATAAACAACCTTCGTTATGGCCCTGACCCGACTTAGGGTATTGTGTACCTTGACTCATGGCAAAGACATGAGTTGAGGGTGGCTGTTTTGAGGAATGCTCTGGAAAGTGGGGTTGAAAGAACAAAGAGAGAGAAAGAACAAAAGTAAAGTGATTCAAGAAATCGTGGAAAGAAAAGGAAAGAAAAAGAGAAATATTCAAGAATTACAAACAAGAAAAGAAAAGAGTTACTTACACAAATGAAGAAAGAAGGGAAACAGCAAGGTGAAAAAATAGGAGAAACTGGGCGAGATAAAGTGATAGAAAGTGGAAAGTTTAGCCGATATGTCAAGGAGGGCAAAAAGTCACTAAAGTATACCTAAATATACCCTACCTGACTCTGAGCCTACGTTACAAGCTAAAAAAGTCCTATCGTGATCCTAAGGGTTGTATAGCGAACTTAAGGCAGTGAAAATAAGGGCAAGCTTATGGCAATAGGTATGAATGAGTGTGACTTTGTTCTGAGAGCGAGTGTTGAAATGTAATCCTTATACTCAAACTGAAATCATTGTGTGAAAAATGAGGATTTTGTTCTAAAGCGAGGACACTAGTTGCAATATCGGAATTGTTAGCACCTCGGTGAGAAATTGAAGAGGATAGGTGTTAGTGCATGGTGAGTCTGTGTCATGTTCGAATCCAACAAAATTCAAGCCTAATAGTGATAGCATGCATAGATTTGATGAGATTAATCGGGATTGATAGCCAAATGATTGCAAAGGATAAAACATGAATACTATTGTACAAAGATTGTGTAGTGAGTCATAGTGCGTCGCTTGAGGACAAACAACGAATTTAAGTTTAGGGTGTTGATATACCGTGGTTTCACGGTATACTTAATACTTTTTCCTTAAGTTTAGTGTGTACGAAAGCCTTTTTTGTGCTAATTTTTATATAAGTTTCTCTTTGTTTTGCAAGAAATCTGTCCAAAGCTGAATGCGGGGATTTTGAGCGAAAAACGTAGAAGAGACCACCTACGGAGCTTATGACGGTCCGTTGTGCCTATGACGGTCCGTAGGTGGCAGCGTAGAGAAGCTGCTGAAGGAAGATGGGGAAGTCTGACCAAGTGTGGGATTACGAAGCTTGTGACGGTCCGTCATGGCTATGACGGTCCGTCCTGCAGGTTCATCGTGAAGATCTGAGAAGTGATCCCAGTACCCAGATTCCAAGAGTTGAAGTATTTTGAAACGAGACCCTCGACGGACCGTTGTGCCTATGATGGTCCGTCATACTTACCGTCGAGGGGAATGAAGAAAGCAGCAGAAGAAAGTGTACAAGTATGGGACGACGGAGTCCATGACAGTCCATCATGACTACGACGGTCCGTCGCATGGTCCGTCGACCCAGTCGCGTTTTGGCAGATTTCCAGCAATTAGAATTCTTGTGTAATTAGGTTTTTATTTTTATATAAATAGTTCGAAAAACCTCATTTTTGGGGTTAGACTCTGCTAGATTAGAAATCATATTATTAGACTTTGTTTATGAGTGTTTGATTTTTTGGAGATTCTTACAAGTAATTTTTGGTGATTAATCAAGCAATTTTTTGGAATTTATTCTTTCTCATTGAAGTAAGTACATGAATTCTTATTTAATATATTTGAATATTGTGTTTATAGCTATGAGGAACTAAACTCCATAACTAGGGTTGTGGGAACCATAGGCAGATAATGAGATAAACCCTAGCTAAAATAACAATTCTAGAATAGTGTCTTGCATGTATTAATAATTCTTTCGCTTAGAAGTCTTTTTAACGGATGATCAACGTTAAAACTCGCCTTAATTCTACTAGCCGGACCAAGGAGGTAGATAATAGGAAAAGAATTATTAACATAGATTTAGTGTATACTATCTAATAGGCTAGTATTGATTGGTACGAGGTAATAACTTAGTCAAATATCGAATACGATGCTTAATATGAGGTAACGATAAGGGTTAGGAAAGCAACACACGTAGCCGGACCAAGGTGCGGAGTGAGATTTTCTAGATGCCGGACCAAGGATTTAGAAATACATAACTTATCACTTTGCATGCAAGATACTAGGAAAGAATTGTTATAGTTAGAATTATCAAGTTATGAACCTGTGGGGAACACGTAAACCTAGTTACTTTGATTAATTGATTAAAACCCAACTTTCAAAACTGTTAAGTGTCTCTTTCATTTCATTAGTTATTTTTACTCATTAGGAAATACAAACCCCCCATTTTTATGTTTTTACTTTCTAAGGAAGTTACCAACCGAACAATAGTAATAACAAGTTAAAGTTAAGTCTAGACTATTTTCCTCGTGGGAACGATCCCAACCTCATTAGTTGGATTATTTACTTGACGCGACCGCTTTACTTCTTATTTGAAAAGTAAGTTTGAGCGTATCAATCCACACACGTTCTTTCAATGTCCTTTCATGGGTGCACATTGACCAAGCAGTGTTTGACTCCAACGTGGAAGGGTCCTCCACAAGGGCCCTTGGTCAGTCCTTGGGGAGTCGTATACGAATGTTTATACCATGAATCAACTTAAACACATGTTAGACAACCTTAACCAATTTTCGTGAATTTTTGACTCCTAACAGCTAGTCAAATAGGCTAAGGCAAGCTAGTACATCATTGAAATAGTTTTCGTACATCATGGACGTTCTTGGACGTTTTGGTTTCTATACTTCCTAAATGACTTATATTCATTAAAATTTACAGTGAAATAGTTTCTAAGCCTTAGGAAACTCATGTTAGGCTCTAAAACACGTCTTGGATTTTCAAAGTGTTACATGTTAGGTCTCATGGTAGCTTGAGATGTTGAATCTCATGGAATCTTGAGTTAAATTACTCATGGTATCTTGATGTTATGAACTTCATGGTATATTGGGATTTAAAAAGTAAGATCTCTCATGTTTAGCTTGGTCTTGTGTTGCTAAGATGCTTTATCATGGTAGCTTGATTCGGTTTGGCCCAAACCATTTCATGGTAGCTTTAGGGGAAAGGTCTATACTCTCATAATGTTATATTGATTTGCATGTAATGTGTATTTAATGAAATATATTGGGATTATTTTCTAATGATAGCTTAGGGTTGAGGATTCATGCTCCCCTATGATTAGCTTGCATCTATATGATTTGTTGCATGATGCTTAGGATTGGTGTTGCTTTGATTAGGTTTGTATAGAGAAGTACTTAAGGTGGATGGTATTATGGGATTCTATCAATACATTGCATATGTATGACTTGAAGCTACCTATAGCATGACCTCTTTGTATTTATGTTCCTATTGGGTAGTGACTATGGTTGCTTTCAATGACATGATTGACTTAATATAATAGTTCCTTGTAAAATAAGAAGTAAGTTTATTGGAGACTCCTAAATAAAATTAAAGGGATTAGGGTGATTTTAAGAAATGGTTATTGTGAGGTATAATGGAATGCTTCATATGCATTTCACAAGTGTGCTTGAGGTTGCCTAAGGACATGGTGCTCATATAATATAATGAATCTAGTGCTTAATTATGAAAGTGGATTATGATCAACAATGACCAAAAAAGGTACTTAGATTGAATTGCTTGCAATGGTAGAGTTTCCAAGGCTTGTCAAGAAGAGAATATTGGTGAGTTGCCATAGCATCCGTGGACATCACTCCTATGTCGTCTTTTATGTTCTTCTCTGTGCTAGACTTTTATGGGTTGTGACCTAAGAATATTGTACTCATGATCTCATAGATGATTTTTGAGACATATGTTAGAAGTTTTATGAAATGATTCTGCATTATGTTTTGAAAGAAAAGTTTTAGTTCCTAACTATTTTTTATATATATGCAATGAATGATGTCTAAGGGCTCGTACAAGACCTCCGAGAGGTTAATTACGCCATCCGACTTGACGGAAGCCCTAATAGGGTGTAATTTGGGTTGTGATAGTATTGATTTTTAATTATAGGTAATCACTAGATATTTCCCCTTGAACCCTTGCTATTCCATAAACTCATTATATCTTTAAATTCTATGGAAATTGTTGAAGATGATGAGTATTTGATTTATATAGAATGATAATTGCTACGTATTATTTCTTGATTTTACCTTGTTTATATATTGGTTATGTATTCTTTTGTAATTGAATTATGAAGCCAATGAAAGGGAGTGAAGGTATGAAGATTGATTCTTCTTGAATTCAACTATGAAGTACGAATTACTTGGATAGTAATTCTCTTATGTCTAATGTGTGGTTGTGATGCTGATGACAAGTATTCATCATCCTTAACCCTAGACAATTGAATTTGTTATGATGTATGTATACATGTTATCACATGATTATTGTATGATTGAACGTAGTTCCTCGAGATTATAATAAAGTATTAAGTGAAAGGTGTACTAACTTGTATGTGTTTTCTAAAGTGGAAGGATAGTTCTCATTTATGAATACCTTTGAGATATTATGATGAGATATTTACATAGGGGTATTGAAGAGAGTAATGTAAAATTGTATTATGAGTATGATGATTTAAAATGTGAATAAATGCTTAGCACCGAAAGGGCATGTAAATGATATGGGGTTCTTATGTTTAGTAGCTCTGGACCCCACATGGGTTTCCTCACGTTTAGTTAGTCTTGATTCCCATGTTATGTGTTCTCTCGTGAGATGGAAACCTCCACGTCTAGCAAGTCAAGGTTCTTAGTAACAATCTCCATGAACCTGAACTATGTTCCCACATAAAACTCTAGCTTATTGGATCAAACTAGATAGCTATTTATGAAAAATTACACCTTAGGCAAGTGTTAACCCTCTGTTTTTTGTGTTCGAGTAGAACACCGGATTCTATGTAGCTCACATGGTATCATGTTGCTTATGGAACTTATTTCACTATTGTAAAAGTAAATGGACAAGTTAAGTATGTGAAATCTTATTAGGGTTTGTCTTGAAGGAAACTACATTGTGTGAGGGAGGGTATCCGACTTCTCTTACACATTGCACATGTCAGATCCTAAGGGATAGTCTTAATGTTTTTCTATTATGATTAAGTTGATTATATGTTATGTATTTCTATTTATGTATGATCTTATTAATCAAGCATGTAATTATAAAATATGAGGGTATTTCATATGAATGAAGTAAGTGACTTAGTCTGATGCTTAGCTTTGAATAAGGTTATGGGGTTCAATTCTTGCCACTACACAAGTATTGCTTTGGGTTGCTTATGAGTTGGGTTAATATCATGTTGGGTTGACTTATGATGTTCCATATATATATACATGTAGAGTTATTTTATATAATGCATGGCTTTGACTAACTTGTGCCTTTTCTCATGCATTGATGATTTTTATGCATAGGAATCGTACTTAGTACATGTGGTTTGTACTAACTCATATTTCTTCTCCTTATCCCAAACATTGTGGTTCCGGCCATTGAAGAGCTTCTAGGCCACTTTGCAATAAAACTTGGACTTTTCCCCAAGTTGTTGGTGAGTTCTCAAGTTCGAGGATGGTGTCATTTGTTCTACCTTTGTAATGTTGCTTATGTCTAAAGATACTTATTTCATTAGCTACACTTGAAGACTATTGTTGTAAACCAATATGTGGCATAATGTACTTGTATAAGCGCTTTTCTCAAATGTTGTAGTTCTCTTTAGATGGTTTAATGTTATTTAAGATATTAGACTATTTCTCATGGATATTGGTTATATTGTATAAATGAGAAGTCTATGTAAACTTTAATAAGGAAGGAGTCTATGTAAACTCCATGTCCGATATGTGAGAAGTATAAGTATACTTAAATATGTAAAAGTTTTTAAATTTTCTACATTTTTGATCTATAATATATTATGACAAATTCTAAGGTCTAGTCCAAGTCCTCTTCGAGAACAAATACGCTTGCTACGTCTAAAAGGTACTCTCCTATCGTGACAATGTGAATTGTGGAATAGGACATTATTCATGTATTGCAATAGGTGTTATCTATGGATTCTTTTGGGTGATGAAGTTAGGTAAAATAACGGTAATGCTACGAAAATGTTGTATGTGCCTTAAATGTGAGATATGGTTTTTTGTATTGTTGTGAATTGTGTCCATGTCTATATAATGTAAGTGAACTATATTGATCTTATTGTATCAAATGTTCATGAAGTATTATTAAAATACATGATGCGTGATTTCTAACTAAATGTCCTTTTTATCTCTTGTTTTTGCATGGTTATCATACTTAGTGCATTCATGTACTAATACCATTCTTTTTCATCTTTTTTATACAAAGTGTAGGTGGTGATGGCTAGAGGATATATCCAAAAATGAAGAGCTTGGATAGCTATGCCAAATTTCAAGTGTCCTTATGACTCAAGGATGTTCATGTCAAGATGTTAATTAAGTTCATGTAATAGTATAGATAATTCTTTTATGTTGTTAAGGGTCGCGTCCCTATTCTACACCATTGATGTTGAGTCTAAAATGACCACATGAGACTTAGTGTGTAAACTATGTACCTATGATTTTAAAAATTAAGTGATGTTCTAGCATAATTTTATGCTATGAAAAGTTATGATTATCCGCTGAATTTCAATAACAATGCGATGAATGATATCTATGGCTCATATAAGACCTCTGAAAGGTCATGTATGTTATGTTACTTCTAGGGGGTGTTCCTTGTTCATTACGATAGCGGTAAAATACACATATAATATAATGCCAAAAATGTCGTTAATGTGAATCAAGGGAAGTTATATATTGATTCCCATTATTATTCACTAATTTAATTAAATTCTTAAAAAATTTCCAAAAACACGACGTGCCTACTTTTATATGAAGTCTTAAATTTAAAATTAAATGTCATAGTTAAAACTGATTCCATAATTTGATAAAATAATAGAGTAATTAAATTAAAGTAAAACGAAAAAAATAATTAATTTTTAATTTTTTTTTCTGAAATTGTAATGACCGAGTTTCATCATTATAGAAATGCCAATGGGGAATATCAGGGATGGAAAAACTTTTTTATAAGACTAGAACTTTCCCAACCTTGTCCAAATTTAAAGGAATCTATAGTCATTAAGGTTTAAGAAAATCTGGTAGCAATCGCAAGAATAAAATGTGTATTTGATTACATAATCCGTTAGATAACTTGTTAAGAAATTCATGCGACTTTACAAAATTGAAACGGATAAGTAGATCATCGGGAATAGATTTTGGAGTTGAGGGCATTTTCTTAGCGTATTGAGTTAAGAGGGTGTTGTAAAAAGGGAGAAGTGAAATTCCCTTAAGGAGCTCCGTTCACTAGTTGTTTATTTTCTAGTGTGTTTTTATTTTTATTAGGTTGAATGTTAGTATCTTGTTTGACATCTAAAGTTAGTGTGGCTGACCCTAGCACCTATATGGACATGCTTAGGTTCAATATGTCTAGGCAAGACTCCTGAAGGGCAAACCTTATGGTCCTTAAGGATTCAAGCTTTGGATTAGAAGCTGCCAAGACAGCTTGTGGGAAGAACCTTGAGGGAGTTAGTCTGTAACGCGTACATGCTCCACCAAGGACCAAAAATTTGGTCTGCTTCGTGACGTGATCGCGAATCTCTCTATCCCAAATTTTATTTCCAGAAAATCAAGGAACACCTTTGCATTGTGGACTTGCCGTGATTAAAATTCAAAAAATAAAAGTCAAGCTACACTGAATAAAAAGGTCTAACTAGTTTAGGGTGTTCTTGTTACTTTGGGGATTTATTATAAATGGTTTGTAACTTAATTTTATCCCACTTGACCAAACAAAAACAAAAACAAAACCCTTAAATTAAAAATCTAAAGCTCTCCCTTCTCTCTTAATTCTCTCTCTACCCAAATCATCCATTGAAGAAATTTCAAGCTCCAAGAAAGAGGATCGATTCTCCAATTTTCAACCAGAACTTAGTAGGCTTCTCAGTACTAAGGTATGGTGACTCTTTATCTAGAGTTAGATTTCTCTCTTGAACCAATTCTCAAATAGTTTTCAAATTTCCAAAAGATTATCAAAACTCAATTCTTCCTCAAACTCATAGGTTCTTGAATTAAATGGTTTCAAATGAATTGTTATGACTATATTATAGTTTGATGATGATTTCTAATGAAAAACTCCTTGAACCCATTATCTCTCTAATTCCTTGATTTTGGCTTGTAAAGTGACTTTGATAATTGTGATCGTCTACGGAAGAATTGTATTTAGATTGCTTTATAATATTGATTCATATTATTATCTATCTATATATATGATGAATTATAGACGTAAGAATGAGTTGGTGATCTTGGCCTTATGGGCATGATGATTGCTTAATTCTCTTGTTGTATCGGAAGTTGAATAATGGTAAATTGTGGTATTGGAGAATGGTGAGTTGACTCAATTGTTTATTATAGTAGGATTTCTTTTGTATGGTTTGATCAACTTCTAGTGGAGGTGCAAACTTTTTGTTCTTATTATCATTGTGATCTTGATATACTGTGAGGTGAATTAAAGGTTTGTTATTTTATTATATGGAATATAGCCATAATGTGAAGTTTCTATATGATGTTAAGAAGAAATTTTATAAAGTTATGTGATATTGTGAATGAAAGTGTGTTTCCTCATAATGTTAGTATGTGATGATGATACAAGATGAAGGGTCTTTATATGTTTATATGGTGTCTTGTATAGGTAGACCTAGTTGTCCGTACTTGATATATGAATTATAAATAAGGTATTCTAGAGTATGTATTGAACTAGTAGACCTAAGAATTGTTCCCCTTTTTGATGAGTCTATAAACGTAAGTGAATGTCAAACCTTGAATATGAAAAGAAGGATAAAAAGTAGTGAATCGGATAAACCTATCATGGTACCCCTTTCACGAATGAGCTATCCTAATGAACCTTGATTGATAGATCCTTTTGGATACCATCTTGGTAGTGGTATTATGAGTTGGTAGTCTATGGGATGATCCCGTCTCTAATACTCTTATGTGAATGAACTTACTCTATGAGAACCAAGGCAAAGCACCGAGTGTATATGTTTAAGGTAGTATCTCTCCTTGAGTATGATACTAGAGTACAAAGAAGCCTTTTGACATCCCCCAAACCATTTTCCTACATGGGATGTGTCCTAATTATACATTTGGCAAATAGAACACCTTCCATGGAGTGGGGTCTTATTACACCGGATTCCATATATAGCTAGTGTGGTCTGTGTCGTTTTAAGCCTATTATCATCATGTGGGATGTACACTTTATCTATTGGATAGGTTATAAGTGTAAGAAGTATAATGGGATGCTATCTAGACATGGCAAGAGTAGGCTTGAAATATTCTAGAGTTGGTTCCCTAGGTCTTCCAAGACCATCATGCGAATTCCCTTAAATGCATAAATGTCTCATTTAGTATCTCTAGTAATGAGTATTGAGTTTTTGTGGTTGTGTTGATACGGAAATATCCTTATCTTTGGTGGTCTTAAGGAACACTTAGGTGTGTATTTGAGAGGTTGTATGGGAGTATTCTCCATGTCTTACTTAAGTGGGAATTAGGATAATCTTAGATTGTGGGTCTAAATGGCTAAATGGGTTATTTAATTAATACTGTCATATCCTTTGAATTATGGGTATGTTATTTTGTATGATTAATGATTGATTTGAATGATGCCTTTTAAACATGGTTTAGACGATTTTGTCTAAATTGCATGAAAGCATATTACAACTAAAGTGTTCATTTTTATATGATTTCTTTCATGGTCATAATACTTAGTTCTTTATTGTACTAATTCCATATTTTTATCTATTACTACAAGTGAAGGTAAGGGCAAGTGAGGTGATCTCTAGAGGTAAATTTCGGACATAGATTGTTCTCTCAAAACTCTTGGTATGTCCTCATATGTTCGAGGCCATGGACTATGTTTCTAGTTTTCTTTCATATAAGTCTTTGTATTAGACATAAGTTTCATTTCAATGTAAGGGTCTTTCCCCTAGTTTGAGATTCTTAAAGTTTGATTCTATGTTGGCTTATGTGTTACTAGATTTTCACTTTCGTAAGAAGATTTCTTTTTAAAGTTTTGTTGGCTTCAATTCTTATGATTTTGTTTTAAATATTTTAATTCCGAACTATTTTAATGACAATGCGATGAATGAATGCTAAGGGCTTAAGACATTTTAAAGGTCGAATACGCCATGTGACCACTAGGGGATACTCTCGAGTCGTTACATCTTCTACATTTCTAGTTAGTTCTTTTATTCTTATTTAATAGTGAAGCCTTGTATTTAGCTGTTTAACTTTCTTCCGTAACTTAAAAACATCATGTTTATATTTCTTTATTTAGTCGGTTTCTAGTTTTGGTTCTCCCACCGTGTTGTTGTGTGGGTGTCAATCACGTTGGTCTAGTTCGTGAGAAAGTTTGTGTTAGATACTAAGTTCATTAATCTCTATGTACCGAAATGAATTTAAAAGAGTCTCGCAAAACTATACGAGGACGCCTTTAATTTTCTTTGAGAGGCTATAAGACTTTAGGAAATCTCAATTTTCTCTTACCTCCTTCGTGTTATGACTTGATTCTAATTGGTATCTGGTGATTCAAATTGGTATCTTATTTCCTTCACTCTTCTATCTACAGATGGTTAATTGATAATGTCCCGTTAAATGAGAACCCTATAGCATATGATGAGGTAATAGAATAGGATTAGGATATTGAGAATGTTGAGGAGCTTGATTAAGAGGAAGGAGGGAAAGATGAAGCCATAGAAATTCCTCCTATTGATTCTTATCAGCTCAAAAACTATGACTTTCTCGTTCCAATGGCTATCAAAGGACATACTTAAGTAAATTAAGAAGATAACGTCCATGATTGACAGCTTCAAGATTAGCTACATCATCCTTAAGACTACCTAAGGCTTAGATCTTGTCTACATAATACACCATCTCCTCTAAATAGAGTCATTCTTAAGACTTATCTTGGTAAGATACGATGTGACTATTATGATGCCCCCTTCACATCTTAACTAGACAACCCTTAACTACTCTAGATATGTACTTCTTCATTTAACATACTTTTTTAACTTAGATCATTACATTAATTAGCTCATTTTAGAGTCATTTATCACATAAGGACGTTCAAGTTATTGTCTTGGACAAGAACCAGGGATTCTAACCAACACCTTTAGAGCGTATTGTGCAATGTATAGATAGTGTCTCATACCACCACCTAAACTTCATTGAACTTTTCTAATGCTAGTAGGTATACCATATGATGATAATAGGCAATAACCGACATAGACAATGATAGCTAGACATGGAATATGGAGTTCTAACCTATTCCGATAAGCGTGTTTTACTTGCCAAGGGTAGAACTATGACACACCGCGTGTAGACACATGGTTAAGGAATATGAAGCGCATTTATGCACTCTAGTTTCATCCTCAAGTAGAGCTACATTATACTCTAGTCTCCTTCCAAAGTAGAGATACTTTCCATATCATACTAACTAGGTTCTAGTCTTTGTTCTCATAGATTAATTGACATTAAAGGATAACATGAAGAGGTTCTATATTAGTTCATAACCCAATCACATTCACCCTACCAAAGAGGTCCACTAGGGCTACCCTTCAATGGCCACTAAGATAGCTCATCATGACTTTCCTAAGGATAATATGATGTTGTTCCAGCCAATCAACCCTAAGTCCATCATCCTTTACATGAAGGATACCATTACGCCTCTTTGACTTCAAATTCATAACATAACCTTTTCCACATATAGGACATTTTTAACATCATTTAAGGTCTCAAATATAATTCATTCATCCATGAAATGGGTACACTATGCCTACTTAGTCAATGCATCTCATATCCATATATCATTCACACATGTATCAAGTAAGGGACACAAGTCTACCAAAACAAGACACAAAACTCTTTACTTTATCACATATATCATATTATTATTTGAAGCACTTAGGAATGACCCTTATCATCTTTATGTCATCTTATACATTACCATATCATCATCAATGTAACCATCACATCTTATATTATCATGTAGGAACAATCATGCATCAACATCTAAGACTACACATATAAGCACATAGTCATAATCTACATGATCTCCTAATATACATAGAAAGAACACATACATTCACATTACTTCACATGTGTATAGATATGCTCATACATAAAATAAATCAACTACACAAATCATCATAATTCTTCAAGTAGTGCCGACAAGGCCATGATCATCATATTACATAATGTAATGCCGACTAGGCCACATCAATTCACATAGCCCGCCACCATAAGTGGACCATACCAATCATCATTTTAATACAAAATCTATTCATAATATTAGGAGAGTAAGGTCAGCATACCACCCATTCAATCTCACCACTTCAATCCAAAGCTAATTCATCCAATTGAATACAGTAAGGCCCATACCTATGGCTATGAACATCAATTCAATATATAAACTACAATACTCAATGAATGTAGGTAAATTAAATATAAATTTATTAATCTAAGTCCAATTAAACATCACTTGAATATAATTCTTACATCATTTAATAGCCAATATACAATAACACTAGAATTCATAAGCATTACGTCAATATCAATTCAATAAGCTTAATATTCAATAGATATAAGAATATACAATACTCAATTGATCAAATTGAAACATCCTCTAAGACATACAATCATAATATATACATAAATCAAAAGCCCATAACAATCTACACATGAATTCATTAATATCAAAGCATGATCACATAACCCATATTTTAGTCAAATTGAGAGATTTGAGAAGGTCAAGGGTTCATGGAGAATTTCATTGGATAACATCAATTATACATCAATAATAGCATATCTTAATGTTTGAAAACGTTTATGCAAGAAACCTAGACTTTGAGTACAAATTGGACTTTTTCAACTTTTTGAAATCTTTGAAATCATCTTTGGAATTGACTCTAAGGTGATAGAAAGACTAAAATGAAGAAATACCATACCTTCTTAGAAGAATCCAATGATTATTGAAGAAGAAACTCCATTGAAGATCCATCTTAAAGTCTATCTTCACCTTGAGCTCTCATGGAGGCTTTTGAAGAAACTTTTGGAGGGAATGGGTTTTGATTTAGGTGCTAGGGTTTAAATTAGACTGTTATGAATTATATACTCTTAAAATACCAATAAACACTAAAAATAATTGTCTTCCTATTTTATAAGACTTGGGGTGAATTTCCCAAAAAAAAACCCAAGTCTGAACAGAAAAGATGGCAGATTTCACAGCACCATCGACGCCCATCATCGATGGTACGTAGGTGAGACCATGCCCTGTCGATGGGGGTCTCATTGGTTGATCCTGAATCTCCTCAATCTGTAGACTTGCAGTATCCATCTACGCCCGAAGTCGACGATCCATCGTTCCATCGATTGCCGTCGTTTTGGTCGTCGTTTGGGATTGCATGTAAGCTGTCATGCAGCTTCAAGTCTTGAGTTGGGGTCCTCCTCTAGGGTCCCTTGTGGGTCCTAGGTGGAGTCGTACTTAGACGTTAAACCTATAAATGCGTACGTCTAGATATTATGAACATCTCCAAACAATTTCAACATCAAACAAGCCATGCCACATTATGCCATATTACTCACATCCTTCATTCCAATTGGCAAGAAATCATTGCATATTTATTATCATGCTCATATACTTATATTCTAACCATATTTTAAAAGAAATTCATCAAAAAATGAATTAGTCAATTTTTACAACACCTTACAAAGAACAGAAATCCCTGGCAGCTTGACAATGAACATGCTTCATAATCTATCAATGCAACACTTATGAAATTTCTTATAAATGCTCAACAAATCAATCTCATATAATCACTTATACATGATCAATATTCATCTTCATGAAACAAATAGCAATCTATACTAGATGCACATGAACCACGAGGAACATACCATGCATAAAAATTCATTTTCCTATTCAACAAAACTTCAACCAAAACATGTATATCATAAGGAGAATGTTTGGAACGCATTTTCACAAAAGACTGCTACGTGAATCAGGTTACTAAAAACTCTTTGTTTAAAGCATGAATAAACACATAAAGAAAGGTTAAGGGTACCTTAATCCCAACAACCATACTCCCCCACTTAGGAGAAACTCATTCTATGGTCAACATAACATCTACTACATGGAATTCCCTCGAGGCACCTTAAACCTTACCAATACTTTCTCACCCATGTCTATATCATGAAGACTAAAGACTCTCAAAGGTCTAACCATATAACCACTACATCCCCCTTACGAGGAGAAACTCACCTTTACTCTTTCAAATCTCATCACCTTCCCTTCCATGGTTGGGTCTTAAACAACTTCAAACAAGTTTAACAACCACTCTGTCATATTTCTAACAATATAACTTACCATTATTTTCGAACTACACTACCGGTTCAAAAGGTAAATTAGACCAACCTAAGGTCAAAAACACAATCTATCACACGTCATCTAACAGGTCACATATAATTTTTTCTCTCTCTCAATACAATCTTCATATAGTCACCCTCAAGGTACCAACACATAAGGGAAACAAGGAAATAAAACCAAGTAAAAATCTTTGAGGCACGATTAGATGAATGAAGAAGTGAAACTTTTCGTAGCACCCTATAACCTCTTATAAGTAATGTGGCGTGATTCATATTATAAACAGGACTCTACTAGATGTGGTTCATGAGACAACTAACAGTCCAAAACCTTGTACTCTGATACCAACTTTGTAACGACCCACAAGTACACCTTAGAAGGTAGAGCATCCTTGTGTCGTCATACGGCAAATGAGACTTCAAAAAGTATCATCAAGAACACTTGTATCATTAATTGCATAATAAAAATTCTAAAAGAAGCAAGAATTTAAAATTTTCCTCACACACGAACTACTCTTTCCATAATCTATTGAAAACTGAAGACTTTCAATTAAAAAATTAAACCTTTACAACATCTCATTGAATCCTCTAAACTTTGGAGTATACAACACTTGAGACTAATCCCATACAAGACATAAATTAAAGACTAATACATAAAGGAACATGTGGATATTGTCCTTGAATCGATGAGAAATCACCAACACTTCATCTTCAACCCTTAGAAACCTATCCATCCTCCATGGCATATCAAGACTTCAAATTCCCTACACTTTAGTCAAAAGGGAAAAGAAAGGGTTAGCACATTGGTTGCACTAAGTATGGAAGTCATGCAAAAACCATGAAAAATGGACCTTTAGTAAATAACATGCTTTTCATGAATTTTGATTAAAACATGATACTATAAGCATAATAACAACATTTAACATCTTAGGAACACATAAGAAATCATTTAAGAAATAATTCACATTTTTAGGAAAACATTACAGTGAGGAAGTTCACTATTATAGTGAAGTTCCTTCAGTGTACAATGAAGTCTATTCACTTCACATAGAACACTTCCTACCATGCAATCCTCTCACTAAAAGCTATCCTAAGACTTACTTAAGTAATACAAAGAGAGCCTCTCATACACCCTCTCTAGGCACACATAAATGGTCCTTAAGACCACCTATAACGAGATACACACACATAGCACATAACCTAAGATCCTCCTACCAAAGGTGATTCTAAGTCTCACTTGAGTGAGTTGAGAAGCGACTGCCCATAAAATCCCTTACACACACACACTTAAGAAATCCTATAGACTACCTAATATAGAATCATCCTCACTTAATACATCAACACATAGATCATATTACATTCTCCTTCAAGAGGCTATCAAAAGACTTACTTGAGTAAATCAAGAAGATGACATTTGTAATTGACCTTCTCAAGATTACCTAAATAATCTTTAAGACTATCTAAGGCTTAGATCATGTGTACATAATCAAACATCTTCTCTAACTAGAGTAATTCTTAAAACTTATCTAGGTAAGATATGAAGTTATCATTCCTATACCCCCTTAACACCTTACCTAGACAACTCTTAGCTACTTTAGATAAGTACTTCTTCATTTAACATACTTTCTTAACTTAGATCACTACATTCATTAGTTCATTTAAGACTCATTCATCACATAAGGACATTCAATTAATGGTCTTGGACAAGACCTAGGGACTCTAACTAACACCTTCAAAGCCTATTGTGCAATGTTTAGGTAGTTTCTCATACCACCACCTAAACTTTATATGACTTCTCTAATGCTTGTAGGTATCTCATATGATGAGAATAGGCAATAACCGATATAGACCGTGATAGCTAGACATGGAATTCGGAGTTCTAACATACTCCGATGAGGGTGTCCTACTTGCCAAGGGTAGAACTGTGACACATCCCATGTAGGCACCTGGTTAAGAAATATGAAGGACTTTTATGGACTCTAGTGTCATTCTCAAGTAGAGCAATATTGTACTCTAGTCTACTTCTCAAGTAGAGCTATTTCCCATATCACACTCACTCGGTGCTAACCTTTGTTGTCATAGAGTAATTTACATTAAAGGATCACATGAAGAGGCTCCATATCAAGCTCATTACCCAATCACATTCACCATACCAAAGAGGTCCACTAGGGCTACCCTTCAATGCAGACTAATATAGCTCATCATGACTTTAATAAGGATGATATGATGTCGTCCCAGCCAATCAATCCTATGTCCATCATCTTTTACATGAAGGATACTATACGGTTCTTCAACTTAAAATTCATAACTTAACCTTTCCACGTACATGGCCTTCTTAACATCATTTAAGGTCTCATATATCATGCATTCATGCATGAGAAGGGTGAACTAAGCCTACCTAGTCCAGACATCTCATATCCACATATCATTCGTACATGTATCAAGTAAGGGACACAAGCCTACAAAAACAAGACACAGCATTCTTTACTTTATCACATATATCATATCATTCTTTGAAGCACTTAGGAATCACCCTTATAATCTTTATTTCATCCTATAAATTACCATATCATGATCATTATGACCATCACAACTCATATTGTCAAGTAGGTTCAGTCATGCATTAACATCTAAGACTACACATAGATAGTTTACATGACCTCCTAACATACATACAAATAACACATACATTCATATTACTTCACATGTAGATATTCTCATACTTCACATAAATATACTACACAAATCATCATAATACTTTAAGTAGTGCCGAAAATTCTATGATCATCATATTACATAAAGTAACCTTATTAGGACACATAAATTCACATAGCACCGCCACCATAAGTGGACCATACCAATCATACTTTTAATACAAAATATATTTATAATATTAATAGATTTAGGTCATCATACCACCATTCAATCTCACCACTTTAATCCAAAGCAAAATCATCCAATTCAATACCATAAGGTCATTACCCCCAAGATTATGAACATCAATTCAATAAATAAAGTATAACACTCAATGAATCTAGGGAAATTCAATATAGGTTTATCAATCTAAAAACAATTAGACATCACTTGAGTACAATTTTTACATCATTAAAAAGCCCATAGAAAACTATACCAGAATTCATAAGTATTAAGTCAATTTCAATTCAAAAAGCTTAATATTCAATGGATCTAAGAATATACAATACACAATTGATCAAATTAAAACAGCCTATAAGCAATAAAATTACAATCTATACATAAATAAAAAAAACCCATAACAGTCTACACATGAATTCATTAATATCAAAGCATGATCACATAACCCATATTTTAGTCGAATTGAGAGATTTGAGAAGGTGAAAGATTCAGTGAGAATTTCATTGGAAAACATAAATTATACATCAATAATATCATATCTTAATGTTTGAAAAGGTTTCGTGCAAGAAACCAAGACATTGAATAGAAATTGGACTTTTTTTTATCATTTTGAAATCATTGAAAATCATCTTGGAAATTTACTCTAAGGTGATAGAAAGCCTTACATGAAGAACTCCCATACCTTATTAGAAGAATCAAATAATAATTAAATAATAAACTCCATTGAAGATCCATCTTCAAGCTCGATATTCACCTTGAGCTCTCATGGAGGTTTTTGAAGAAACTTTGGGATGGAATGGGTTATGATTTAGGTGTTAGGGTTTAAATGAGAGTTTTATGACTTGTATACTCTTAAAATACACATAAACACAAAAAATAACCGTCCTCCTATTTTATAAGTTTTGGGGTAAATTTTCCAAAATTTCCCAAGTCTTAACAGAAAAGCTAGTAGCTTTCACAACACCATCGAAGCCCATCATCGATGATCCGTGTGTAAGACCACGCCCCGTCGATGGGGGTCTCGTTGGTTTCTCCTACAGATCCTCAACCTGAAGACTTGCAGACTCCATCTATGCCCCAATTCAATGAGTCGTTGTTCCATCGTCTTGCCATCCTTTGGGTCGTCGTTTGGCACTGCATGCAAGCTGCCATGCTGCTTCAAGTCTTGAGTAGGGTTCCTCATCTAGGGACCCTTGTGGGTCCTAGGTGAAGTCTTACCCAGACGTTGAATCTCTAAACATGTATTTCAAGGTATTAGGAACATCTCCAAAAAAGTTCAACATCAAACAAGCCACTCAACATGCTAAAACACATCCAAACTCACAAGGACGTCTAAAGGCTATCTTTAGAACATCACCGGATGTTCTTGGTCTTTTTACCTCCAAACCTTATCAAACTCAACATTCTGACACTAATATTATTATCAATCATATAAGAACTTCATAAACTCAATAATCACTGATAAGCACATAACCACATATGAAGCACATAGGTGACTTAGTTGTGGAATGCCTAGGTCGTCCCTTGACGTTTCACTTCTAAATCACCTAAAACTCTAGAGACTGCCTCAATATTACATTTTAGACAATTGTATGACCATATACAACTATTACAACCATGTTAGGCTTTACATTCACCTAAGACATTTGAGGTGTGTTATATAAGTACCTCCTACCAAAGGTCCTCCTAACACTCACTTAAGTAAGATATGAAGCGGCCTTCCATACAACCCATACAAATACATCTAAGTGATCATCTAGGAATCCTAATGTAATATTAATCACTTTATTCAATTAAATCCCTAACTATAATTACTCTAAGACTCACCTAAGTAAGACATGAAGAGACCGCCTATATACCCTCTTCAAGCCTACCCCAAAAATCCTTAAATATACTTTAGATAAGTACCTTTTAATTCACATGAATTAAAATAAGTAAATCAATAATCATTATGACACTAAAGAGACATTCACATTTAGGACACTTCACATAATGGTCTTGGAAGACCTAGGGAATCCTCATCCTAGCATCTTCAAAGCCTAATCATGCAATATATAGATAGCGTCCTACTCCACTACCTACACTTTGTAGAACTTCTCCAATACTAGAATGCATCCCACATGATGAGAATAGGCATTAACCGTCATTGACGGTTGCAGGCGACGAGGCATAGCCTGATCGATAGGGTGTCGATGCCTCTGCCGATGGTCACTTAGACATTTTTAAAAAGAGTTCAATTTGGAAATTCTCTGACCAAAACTACGGCCGTAGAGAAGGTGGATGTCCTGGTCGTCGACTGAACTATGGCTCGTAGGTCGGGATCTCATAGGTTAGTTTTAGGACTTCCGTGTGAAGTTTAGTTTGGTTCATATAATTAAGTTAGTTATTTAGGGGTTTAATTATTGATTAGGGGGTTATTAATTGGATTATTTATTTAACTATATAACCTACCCTAAGCCTAAAACCTCACTTAACACCTCTCAATTCCAAAACTCAAATTGCTCTTCCATTTCTCTACTTTCTCTCTCCCAAAGAAGAAACCCATTGAAGGGATAGGTAAAGGTCATTAAGGAATAAATAATGTTGATTTTCACCATAAATATTCAACAATTAAGAATGTATGAGATTTCTTTCCCAAAGGGTTCTTCCAAAACTGGTTTCATATGGGTTTCTTCCTAATATGAACTTGATCTTATAAATTGTATTGTTAATTATTTATTTTATAAATTATGATTATATTATGTTGTATTATTGTTAAATTACATTGGTGCTTGATGAATTAACCTATATTGTGGAACAGATCATGAATTGACATTAATTTCCTAAACTTAGATTATGAACTCATGTTGAATTGATTAGTATTCATACAATTGAGTTAGTTATTGTGTTAATACTATTGAATGATGTTATTACACCTATTGATGATTAAATTGGATTTGTTCATGGTAAGACCAATGATGATGGCTTGTTGAAGGAGAATTGGTAAGATTTTGTAATCTTGAACCTTTACTTCATTTGTGATGGCTTCTACTTGGTGATGAAGTAACATTAAAGCATGTCTTGTGATTATATTTATAAGGTGTTGGTATGATGATGTTCTTGAAATATCTACTACTATGTGAAGGTGTGATATTATGGTTAAAATTCAATGACATAAGGTTGGTTATGAATTGCCTATATGCGTTATTATAACATGCTAATGATAATGTGCTGATCTCACATATTCTCATGAAATTCCTAATATCCAATGATACTAATAAATAAGGGGTTAGTATCCTAGGGCCTATACTGAGTTATGATGATTAATAAAGTCTTAAAGATATTTAAAAAAGGGACTCTAGCTTAGCACCGAGTGAACTAGATGTGAGATGTGTCCCTTGCCATTGTGGGAAGGTAGGTTCACAATGGTTCTCATGATATGGTTACATAGCGCAATTGTGCATCAAAAGGGTCCCAACTATATCTCCTAGTTCTTGAACTATGTCACCCAAATAAGAATACTAGCTAGTGGATCTACCTATAATGCTATGTTCATGTATTGGTACTACCTTGGAAATTAATCCACCTTTTTTCCGGTGTAAGTTTTCATGACAATAGATTCCATATTTAGCTCATGTGGTCTATGCTGGTTAAAGGAAGTGTTCTCGAAAGTAAAATGAAGTAATAATGTGAACACTAACTAGGGTGACCTAAGGGGTTTGACTTAGTCTAGGTAGGGGTATGGGACTCTACCTATACATTGCACTCTTTGATCTTGAGCGAAGTCTTCCGAGTTTTTTCTTATGTGTTATAAAGTAAATGATAAAAATATGTTGAATTTACATGTTGATGACCCTATACTATGTTAATTTTATTTATGAACATGCTATTGGTCTATATTGCTAGATTTGATGACGATTACTCTTAATGTTAGTTTATGTTAGCATAGACATTTCTTATGGTCTTTTTTTGGGTTTACTTGGTTCAGTAAAGTTATGGGGCTTTACTTGGCCATTGCACTTGTGGACTTGATGTTGGGGTATGACTAATGGCCTTGTATGTGTGGTAATGTTATGAACTCTTCTACATGATTTGTTGTTATATCTTTATGTTGGAGTTGGGTTGATTATGTGTAAGTGAGAGGTATAACTAAACCTCATGAAGCAGATGTAGATGAAAATTTTTAATTTTCCACACTTTTTAAACTATGTAATGTAATCACGAACGCTAAGAGGTTAGTCTTAGTCCTCTTTGAGGACGACGACATCGGTTACTTCGAGGGTGTGCTCTCCGGAGGTTCCAAAATTTCTATCAGAGCTTGAGGTTGAATAAATTTAGGATGGATATCTTATTAAACCACATCAATATAGATTTCTATTCATAATTGTGAAGCACACTACACTTATGAATGAGAGTCTAAGTGATGCTTAGGAAACTCTCAACTTCTTGCATTCTCATGTCGTGCCTCTAGAGTATTATTATATGTTTTCACTTAAACCATGTATCTTTGTTAAAGGTATGATACTCGAAGAGCATCTGAATGAAGGGATGAGGAATGGATTGAGATTGCGGGGGATCATGACAATCAAGATTTTCTGCAAGACAATCAAGTCCCTCCACTTGAAGAAGTTTCTATGGGTGATCAAATTTTGGTTGTTCCTCCACCGATAAATATCGGAGAGATAGGAAGCTTTTCTCAATTTGTCCCAATCAGTGACTTCATAAGCTAATGACATCACTTCTCAAGTTGAAGACATGATGTCCAAAGTGAATCGGGAGGTTGAACCCTGAGTGCCTCAATAAGCTAGCACTACGGTATCTCGTTTAAGAGACTTTACTAGGATGAACCCTCCTATATTCTACGGGTCAAGGTTGGATTAAGACCCTCAAGATTTCGTAGATAAAGTCTATAAGATCCTATTTTCTTTGGGAGTGACTACAGGTGAAAAGGCCGAGTTTTCCGACAATAAAATCAAAGATGTGGCGCAGACTTGGTACACCCAATAAATAGATAATATCATGTTAAGAGGAGGTCTAGTTACTTGAGAGATATTGAAGAGAGCTTTCCTTGATAGGTTCTTTCCTAGAGAGTTGAGGGATGCTAAGGTTGAAGAATTCATCAACCTTCGTAAAGGAGGTATGAGCTTACTTTAGTATTCCTTGAAGTTTGATAAATTTTCTAAGTATGCTCCATCCTTGCTGTCTGACCCAAAGGATAAGATGAGTTGTTTTCTTACGGGAGTGTCCGATGACTTGGTAGAAGAATTTAGTTCATCTATGATTCATGATAATATGAATATCTATCTTGTAATGGTTCATTATCAACAAGTGGAAGAAAGTAGGTTAAGGATGAGGATAGAGAGTCCAAGAAGGCCAAGTCTTTTGACAGTTGTTCTTCAAAGGGAAGGTTAGAAATTCAGTAAAACCTAGATTTAAGATGAAGTTCTCCAATCATGTGCCATCCAAATTTCCCAAGGCTCCTGATGATAAGGTGTCTACACCTAAGTTCCAAAAGTAGAGAAGTGCAAATTTACCAAGTGATAAACCAACTTGTTCCAACTTTTGTAAGAACCATTGGGGTGAATGTCTAGTAGGAATGTTGAATTGTTATAGTTGTGGAAAAGAGGGTCACAAGGTTAGAGATTGAACTAACATCAAGGGGCAACAAAAGAGTGGTGGGTAAGCTCAATCAAGTGGATCTAATGTTTATTCTCCAAGAAAGAATCACTTTTGTTCTCTTTTCTCTAGGGGTGAACAAAGAGTTCTCCAGAAGTGGTGACGGTATGCTACATGTCTTCTCTATAAATGTTTATGTTTTACATGATCTAGGTTCTACCTTGTCATTTGTTACTATTTTTGTAGCTATGAAATTTGATATTTTTCCTCATACCTTGATTAAACCTTTTATGGTAACTACCCCGGTGGGTGAGTCGGTTGTTGCAAAAACGGTATCTGGAAATTTTCCCATAAAATTGACCAATAGAGTTACTCATGTTGAATTAGTAGAAATGTATATGGTGGATTTCGATATTATTTTAGGAATGTATGGGTTGAATGCTTGTTTTTTTCGGTTGATTGTAGAACAAGGGTAGTCAAGTTTAATTTTCCTAATGAACTCATCATTGAGTGGAAGGGGGGAAGTGCTACTCCTAGATCCCTTAAAATATCCTGTCTAAAGGCTTGTAAGATGAAATTTAAATGGTGTTTATACCATATTGTGCGAGTCAAAGATTTAGACTGAGATTCCTTTCATTCAATTAGTCCCCGTAGGGAGAGAACCTCCATAGGTCTTTCTTAATGATCTTCCTGCAATTCCTCCCGAACGGAAAATTGACTTTTGTAACAAATTGATACCGGATACAAATCTGTAACGACCTGTTTAGTCGTTTTGAGCAGCAGATTTTATTTCTGGAAAACTGGCTGAGACGACGGACCTCACGACGGACCGTCATGGGCACGATGGACCGTCGAGGGGGTCTCGCTCCAAAACACTTGGAAATTTAGAAAATTGGGTATTGAGAGCGACTCTCTGAAAGTCACGACGGGATGGCAGGACGGACCGTCACAGGCGTGACGGACCGTCACAGACTCTTTGGTGGAAATTGAGTCTCTGAACCTTGCGACGACCTGCAGGACGGACCGTCGCAGGCACGACGGGCCGTCATGGGCTGCACAATCCCAGGCTGGGTCGGATTTCTGTTAATTTTTTTAAGGAGTGTTTTGGACTATTTCCTGCTTTAATTATAAAGTGGTGGGTTAATGTTAATAAGTCTAATTACTTGGGGGTTAAAAGAGGTAACCTTAAGTTAATTAGTGTGTTATTATTGCCATCTTTTATACTTAATTATATGCTAATTAGGGTAAAAGAAAGAGGGTTTGAATAAGAAAAAGAAAAAGAACAGAAAGAGAGGGAAATCGAGCAAGAGAGAGAGAAAACGAAGAGACAACAAGGATTTGAGGAATTTGCTTGCTTGATCACAAATCTTCGGTGGAGGTAGGTTATGGTTTTTATGCTATTCGTAGTAAACTCTTAATAGCGAATGATATGTGTTGGGTAGTATTATAAAGTCTTCTATATGCTTAATTGTGTGTATGCATGATGTGATTTTATATATATGATTGTGATGAAACAAGCATGATGAAGCTATTGAATCCCAAATCTTGATAAAAACCTAATCTCTTGTTAAATGATGATGCCTTGGTATAAAAGAAGGCTTGATGAACTAAAGTAATGAGATGATGATGCCTTGGTATAAAAGAAGGCTTGATTTACTAATAGAATGAGATTAGTGGGGCGGGTTTCACGAACCAACACGTAGATTTAGGGGATCGGGTGTCACGAACCGACACGTAGAATTAGTGGGACGGGTGTCACGAACCGACACGTAGATTTAGGGGATCGGGTGTCACCAACCAACACGTAGATTTAGGGGATCGGGTGTCACGAACCGACACGTAGATTTTGGGGATCGGGTGTCACGAACTGACACGTATATTTAGGGGATCGGGTGTCACGAACCGACACGTAGATTTAGGGGATCGGAGTGTCACGTTCCGACACATAGTAGTAGGGGATCGGAGTGTCACGTACCGACACAAGAGGAATAAAGACTAACAAGGGATCGGAGTGTCACGTACCGACACAAGAGAAATATAGATAATGAATCTTGAAAGATGCTAATATACTCAATCTAAAGAACATGTTTCCCAAAAGAGTATGGTGTGGAGGCTTGAGTCCTCATAGATATGATCGGTGATATTATAAATGATGTTTATACTTGTTGCTATCACCTGTTAAGAATATTAGTTGATTTTATGATGTTATCTGAGATATATTGCTTTCTATTTTGAGTTGGCCGATGATACCTACTCAGTACTTGTGTTTGTACTGACCCCCTACTTTTATGTTTTCTTCTTGTTTATTTGTGGAGTGCAGCAAACGTGCCGTCATCTTCGACTCAACAGTAACTCTAGCCAGTCTTCATTACTCCGGATATCAGGGTGAGCTAATGCTTCTAGCTTGGACTGGATCTTCTTCCTCATGTCTTGATGCCTTGAAATTCCGGCATGGACTAGCTTTTGTTATTTTAGCTTTTTAGAATACTCTTAGTTTAGTAATTTGATCATAGATGTTCTTGTGGTGATGAGTTCCAGATTTTGGGGATAATAATAGATGTTGAATTTTAGAAGTTATTAAATTGGTTTTTATTAATGAGTTTAAGTCTTCCGCAATACTTTCTGTTGATATTACATTGAAATGTTAAGGTTTAGATTGGTTGGTTCGCTCACATAGAAGGATAAGTGTGGGTGCCAGTCGCGATCCGATTTGGGTCGTGACAAACTTGGTATCAAAGCATTAGGTTCGTTGGTCTCATCACACAAGAACAGGTCTAGTAGAGTCTTAAAGAACGGTAGGGGGACGCCTTTACTTTTCTTTGAGAGGCTATAAGACTTTAGGAAAACTCCATTCTTTCTTTCTTTCTTTCGTGCTATTACTTGGATCCAATTGGTATCTAGGTGATACAAATTGGTATCTGACCATCTTCACTCTATTTCGCAGATGGTTAGAACTAGAGCAACGACTACGCCAACATCAACATCGGCAAGACAAGATGCATCTGAGCCAGCCGCTGAGACTGTAGCTCAAAGAGGAGCAGTGGCAAGAGGACGCAGAAGAGGTCGTGGGACGACGTCCTCT
The DNA here is from genome assembly GCA_027704765.1 of Solanum habrochaites. Taxonomy (NCBI): domain Eukaryota; kingdom Viridiplantae; phylum Streptophyta; class Magnoliopsida; order Solanales; family Solanaceae; genus Solanum; species Solanum habrochaites. The sequence continues at coordinate 27,234,456 of JAKWJA010002497.1, forward strand.
AGAGGACGAGGACGAGCACCTAGCCCACTGGTACTAGGGCGGTGACTTCTCCACCGACTGAGGAAGTAGTAAGAGAAGGGGAGGATGGGGAGAATGAACAAGTGCAGAATGAGGAATTGCCACCCCAACCTACCCCCGAAATGATCAATCAGGTTCTCGCTTATCTTAGTGGGTTGTCTGATCAGGGTCAGGCACCTCCAGTGTTTTTTGCACCAACACCTCCGGTTTCAGAAGTACAACATGCAGCCACTATGGCTCCTCGTATGGATGCCTCATTGGACATAGGCACGTTTCCACGCCTGACTACTGGGCCTATAATGACGAATGATCAGCATGAACTTTTCAGTAAGTTCTTGAAATTGAAACCTCCAGTCTTCAAGGGTGCAGAATCTGAGGATGCTTACGATTTTCTGGTTGATTGTCATGAGCTACTACACAAGATGGGTATAGTAGAACGGTTTGGTGTTGAGTTCGTGAGTTACCAGTTTCAAGGGAACACCAAAATGTGGTGGCGGTCACATGTTGAGTGTCAACCAACAGAGGCACCACCTATGACTTGGGCCTCATTCTCTAGCTTGTTTATGGAGAAGTATATCCCCCGGACTTTGAGGGATAGGAAAAGGGATGAATTCTTAAGCCTAGAGCAAGGTAGGATGTCGGTCAATGCATATGAGGCTAAGTTTCGTGCACTATCCAGATATGCCACCCAACTTTGTTTCAGTCCACAAGAGCGGATTCGCCGTTTTGTGAAGGGGTTGAGATCAGAGTTGCGAATTTCAGCTTTACAGGTAGCGGCCACAGCGAAATCTTTTCAAGAAGTAGTAGACTTCGTAGTAGAGGTGGAAGGTGTGAAGCCAGATGAATTCACCATGGCATCGACATCAAAGAGGTTTCGAAAGGGAGGTGAGTTTAATGGTTCATACTCTAGAGGACAGGGTTCCGGAGGTTACTCAGTTCGACCCATTCAGTCTTCACTACAGACTGTAGTTGGGGGTCCACCTCAGACCGGTCAATACTTCTCTGAGAGACCTATGCTTGACTCTAGAGAGTGTTATGGATGTGGGGAGACTGGACATATTAGGAGGAATTGTCCCAAACAGAGTTATAAACCCCCAATAGCTAGAGGTAGAGGTGGTCATGGTAGAGGCCGTTATTATGGAGGACGTGGTGGTCGAGGTAATGGTGGTCACCAAAACGGCTGGGTGATGGGCAAACTGGAGCCACTACATCACAACATGGTAGGGGAAACGGACAAACAAACGAAAGGGCCCATTGTTATGCTTTCCCTGGGAGATCGGAGGCGGAGACATGTGATGCTGTCATCACAGGTAATCTTCTGGTTTGTGATTGCATGGCTTCCGTATTGTTTGATCCTGGATCCACATTTTCTTATGTATCTTCCTCATTTGCTAATGGTCTAAATTTACATTGTGAATTACTTGATATGCCTATTCGTGTTTCTACTCCGGTGGGTGAGTCTGTGGTAGTTGAAAAGGTATATAGGTCTTGTTTGGTGAACTTTGTGGAGAGCAACACTTATGTAGATTTGGTTATCTTAAAAATGGTTGATTTTGATGTAATTCTGGGAATGACTTGGCTTTCTCCGCAATTTGCGATCTTGGATTGTAATGCTAAAACGGTCACGTTAGCCAAGCCTGGGATAGATCCGTTAGTGTGGGAGGGTGACTACACTTCCAATCTGGTGCGTATCATCTCCTTTCTTCGTGCTAAGAAAATGGTTAGTAAAGGGTGTTTAGCTTTCTTGGCACATCTCAAGGATGACACTACCCAAGTACCTTCGATTGAGTCAGTTTCGGTGGTCCGTGAGTTTCTGGATGTGTTCCCTGCAGATCTTCCTGGTATGCCACTGGATAGAGATATTGACTTCTGTATTGATCTTGAACCGGGTACTCGCCCCATTTCTATACCCTCTTATAGAATGGCTCCCGCGGAGTTAAGAGAGTTAAAAGCCCAACTTCAAGAGTTGTTGAGCAAAGGCTTCATTAGACCAAGTGCATCTTCTTGGGGTGCTCCGGTTTTGTTTGTGAAGAAGAAGGATGGGAGTTTTCGGATGTGCATAGACTACCGGCAGTTGAACAAGGTAACCATAAAGAACAAGTATCCTCTTCCTCGCATTGATGACTTGTTCGATCAGTTACAAGGTGCTTGTGTATTCTCTAAGATTGACTTGAGATCCGGTTATCATCAATTGAAAATACGGGCAACGGATGTGCCAAAGACTGCTTTTAGAACCAGGTATGGGCATTACGAATTTGTAGTGATGTCTTTTGGTCTTACGAATGCCCCTGCTGCGTTCATAAGTTTGATGAACGGGATTTTTAAGCCATATTTGGATCTCTTTGTGATCGTATTTATTGATGATATACTGATATACTCTAAAAGTAAGGAGGAACATGAGGAGCATTTGAGAATGGTATTGGAAATGTTGAGGGAGAAAAAGTTTTATGCCAAGTTCTCTAAGTGTGAGTTTTGGCTAGATGCAGTGTCCTTCTTGGGGCACGTGGTTTCTAAGGATGGAGTGATGGTGGATCCTTCTAAGATCGAAGTAGTGAAGAATTGGGTAAGACCCATTAATGTGTCAGAAATAAGAAGCTTTGTTGGTTTAGCCAGTTATTACCGTCGATTTGTCAAGGGATTCTCTTCTATTGCTTCCCAACTGACGAACTTGACTAAGCAAAATGTTCCATTTGTATGGTCGGATGAGTGTGAGGAAAGCTTTCAGAAGCTTAAGACTCTGTTGACTATCGCACCTATCCTTACCTTAACAGTGGAGGGTAAGAACTTCATTGTTTATTGTGATGCATCCTATTCTGGTTTGGGTGCAGTACTAAAGCAAGAGAAAAATGTGATTTCTTATGCTTCGAGGCAATTAAAGGTGCATGAACGTAATTATCCGACCCATGATTTAGAGTTGGCTGCGGTGGTGTTTGCATTAAAGCAATGGAGACACTATTTATATGGGGTTAAGTGTGAGGTCTATACGGATCATCGTAGTCTACAGTATGTCTTTACTCAGAGAGATTTGAATTTGAGACAGAGGAGATGGATGGAACTACTGAAGGACTACGACATCACTATTTTGTATCATCCGGGGAAGGCGAATGTTGTAGCGGATGCTTTAAGTAGAAAGGCGGGAAGCATGGGAAGTCTAGCTCACTTGCAAGCTTCTAGACGCCCATTGGCTAGAGAAGTTCAGATTCTGGCTAACGACCTTATGAGGTTAGAAGTAAATGAGAAAGGAGGATTCTTGTCCAGTGTGGAGGCGAGATCTTCTTTTCTTGACAAGATCAAGGGAAAACAGTTTGATGACGAGAAACTAAGCCGAATCCGAGATAAGGTGTTGCAAGGAGAGGCTAAAGACGCGACAATCGATGAGGAAGGTGTTTTGAGGATTAAGGGAAGGGTATGTTTACCCCGCGTCGATGATTTGATCAACACTATTCTGACAGAGGCTCATAGTTCAAGGTATTCGATACATCCGGGTGCAACCAAGATGTACCGTGACCTAAAGCAACACTTTTGGTGGAGTAGAATGAAGCGTGATATTGTGGATTTTATTGCCAAATGTCCAAACTGTCAACAAGTAAAGTATGAACACCAAAGGCCCAGAGGAACACTTCAGAAAATGCCCATTCCGAAATGGAAATGGGAGAGAATTGCAATGGACTTCGTGGTTGGTCTTCCGAAGACATTGGGGAAGTTTGACTCTATTTAGGTAATTGTGGACAGATTGACTAAGTCTGCTCATTTCATTCCGGTCAAGGTGACTTATAATGCAGAAAAGTTAGCCAAACTTTACATCTCAGAAGTTGTTCGATTGCATGGAGTTCCACTGTCCATCACATCAGATAGAGGTACGCAGTTTACTTCTAAGTTTTGGAGAACATTGCATGCGGAATTAGGTACTAGGTTGGACCTTAGTACTGCATTTCACCCCCAGACCGACGGTCAGTCTGAGCGAACGATTCAAGTGTTGGAGGATATGCTTCGTGCATGTGTGATAGAATTTGGTGGCCATTGGGATAGCTTCTTACCCTTAGCGGAGTTTTCATACAATAATAGCTATCACTCAAGTATTGACATGGCCCCATTTGAAGCATTGTATGGTAGGAGATGTAGGTCTCCCATTGGTTGGTTTGATGCATTCGAGGTTAGACCTTGGGGTACTGACCTTTTGAGGGACTCATTAGAGAAGGTGAAATCTATTCAAGAAAAGCTTTTAGCGGCTCAAAGTAGGCAAAAGGAATATGCAGATCGAAAGGTTAGGGACTTGGAGTTTATGGAAGGTGAGCAAGTTTTGCTGAAAGTTTCGCCAATGAAAGGGGTGATGCGGTTTGGTAAAAGAGGCAAGCTAAGCCCAAGGTACATTGGTCCCTTTGAAGTACTTAAGCGAGTAGGGGAGGTGGATTATGAGTTAGCCTTGCCTCCAGGGCTGTCCGGAGTACATCCGGTATTCCATGTGTCGATGTTGAAAAGATACCATGGGGATGGAAACTACATTATCCGTTGGGATTCAGTTTTGCTTGATGAGAATTTGTCTTATGAGGAGGAGCCTGTTGCTATTTTAGATAGAGAAGTTCGCAAGTTGAGGTCAAGGGAGATTGCATCCATCAAGGTGCAATGGAAGAATCGACCGGTTGAAGAAGCCACTTGGGAGAAGGAGGCAGATATGCAAGAAAGATACCCACATCTGTTTACAGATTCAGGTACTCCCTTTTCGCCCTTGTTTTCTTCTTGTAATCGTTCGAGGACGAACGATGGGTAAATTGGTATCTATTGTAACGACCTGTTTAGTCGTTTTGAGCAGCATATTTTATTTCTGGAAAACTGGCTGAGACGACGGACCCCACGACGGACCGTCATGGGCACGACGGATCGTCGAGGGGGTCTCGTTCCAAAACACTTGGAAATTTAGAAAATTGGGTACTGAGAGCGACTCTCTGAACGTCACGACGGGATGGCAAGACGGACCGTCACAGGCGTGACGGACCGTCACAGACTCTTTGGTGGAAATTGAGTCTCTGAACCTTGCGACGACCTGCAGGACAGACCGTCGCAGGCACGACGGGCCGTCATGGGCAGCGCAATCCCAGGCTGGGTCGAATTTCTGTTAATTTATTTAAGGGGCGTTTTGGACTATTTCCTGCTTTAATTTTAATGTGGTGGGTTAATGTTAATAAGTCTAATTACTTGGGGGTTAAAAGAGGTAACCTTAAGTTAATTAGTGGATTATTATTGCCATCTTTTATACTTAATTATATGCTAAATAGGGTAAAAGAAAGAGGGTTTGAATAAGAAAAAGTAAAAGAACAGAAAGAGAGGGAAATCGAGCAAGAGAGAGAGAAAACGAAGAGACAACAAGGATTTGAGGAATTTGCTTGCTTGATCACAAATCTTCGGTGGAGGTAGGTTATGGTTTTTATGCTATTCGTAGTAAACTCTTAATAGCGAATGATATGTGTTGGGTAGTATTATAAAGTCTTCTATATGCTTAATTGTGTGTATGTATGATGTGATTTTATATATATGATTGTGATGAAACAAGCATGATGAAGCTATTGAATCCCAAATCTTGATAAAAACCTAATATCTTGTTAAATGATGATGCCTTGGTATAAAAGAAGGCTTGATGAACTAAAGTAATGAGATGATGATGCCTTGGTATAAAAGAAGGCTTGATTTACTAATAGAATGAGATTAGTGGGGCGGGTTTCACGAACCAACACGTAGATTTAGGAGATCGGGTGTCACGAACCGACACGTAGAATTAGTGGGACGGGTGTCACGAACCGACACGTAGATTTAGGGGATCGGGTGTCACCAACCAACACGTAGATTTAGGGGATCGGGTGTCACGAACCGACACGTAGATTTTGGGGATCGGGTGTCACGAACCGACACGTATATTTAGGGGATCGGGTGTCACGAACCGACACGTAGATTTAGGGGATCGGAGTGTCACGTTCCGACACATAGTAGTAGGGGATCGGAGTGTCACGTACCGACACAAGAGGAATAAAGACTAACGAGGGATCGGAGTGTCACGTACCGACACAAGAGAAATATAGATAATGAATCTTGAAAGATGCTAATATACTCAATCTAAAGAACATGTTTCCCAAAAGAGTATGGTGTGGAGGCTTGAGTCCTCATAGATATGATCGGTGATATTATAAATGATGTTTATACTTGTTGCTATCACCTGTTAAGAATATTAGTTGATTTTATGATGTTATCTGAGATATATTGCTTTCTATTTTGAGTTGGCCGATGATACCTACTCAGTACTTGTGTTTGTACTGACCCCCTACTTTTATGTTTTCTTCTTGTTTATTTGTGGAGTGCAGCAAACGTGCCGTCATCTTCGACTCAACAGTAACTCTAGCCAGTCTTCATTACTCCGGATATCAGGGTGAGCTAATGCTTCTAGCTTGGACTGGATCTTCTTCCTCATGTCTTGATGCCTTGAAGTTCCGGCATGGACTAGCTTTTGTTATTTTAGCTTTTTAGAATACTCTTAGTTTAGTAATTTGATCATAGATGTTCTTGTGGTGATGACTTCCAGATTTTGGGGATAATAATAGATGTTGAATTTTAGAAGTTATTAAATTGGTTTTTATTAATGAGTTTAAGTCTTCCGCATTACTTTCTGTTGATATTACATTGAAATGTTAAGGTTTAGATTGGTTGGTTCGCTCACATAGAAGGATAAGTGTGGGTTCCAATCGCGATCCGATTTGGGTCGTGACAAAATCCCATTTTAATTCCTCCTTATCCGATGGCCCCTGTAATTTTAAAAGAGTTGAAGGAACAAATCAAGGATTTACTAGACAAAGGCTTCGTTCAACCTAGTATGTCCCCATTGAGTGCTCCATTTCTTTCTATAAACAAGAAGGATGGGTTGCTTAGGATGTTTATTGACTACGTTCAACTTAACAAAGTGACTATAAATAACAAGTATTGTCTCCCTCGGATTTAAGACTTGATTTATCAACTCCATGGGCAAAGCTACTTTTCCAAAATTTACTTTAAGGTCGAGATATCACTAACTCAGGGTGAGAGAGGAAGATATTTCCAAAATGTCCTTTCTAACAATATATGGTCACTATGAGTTTAGGGTGATATCTTTTGGGTTGACTAATGCCCCGGTGAAATTTATCGACCTAATGAATATGGTGTCTCGTAACTACCTAGATTCTTTTGTCATTATCTTCATTAATGATATCTTGGTGTATTCGAAAAATGAGGGTGATCATATGGGGAATTTGAGAGTAGTGTTACAAGTCTTTAAAGAAAACCAACTATTTGTCAAGTATAGAAAGTGTGAGTTTTGATTAATCTCGGTGCCATTTCTTGATCATATCATCTGTAGTGAGGGTGAAGAGGTTGATCTAAAGAAAATCGAGGCCGTTAGAAATTGGCCTAGACCTTTGGCTCCATTTGACATAAGAAGTTTCTTGGGTCTTGCCGAGTGCTATATGAAGTTTGTGGGTTGTTTTGCGTCCATTGCATCTCTTTTGACTACTTTGACATAAAAGAATGTGAAATTTTAGTGGTCGGAGGCTTGTGAAAGAACCTTCCAAATCTTGAAAGATTGGCTTGCCACCACTTCGGTGTTGACTTTAACGGAAGATACCTAGGGCTTCGTTATATATTGTAATACATCCGGAGTGGGCTTAGGGTTTGTCCTTATGCAACATGCGAAAGTAGTAGCTTATGCTTCTAGACAACTTAAGTTGCATGAGAAGAATTATCCGACTCATGATCTTGAGTTAGAGGTCGCAGCAATTGCCTTGAAAATAGTGAGGCATTATTTATATGGTGTTCATGTTGATATGTATACCGATCACTAGAGTCTTCAACATGTGTTTACTCAAAAAGAGTTAAATCTCCAACAACAAAGGTGGTTGGAAGACTACGAGATGAGTGTTATCTAAAACCATGCAAGCCAATGTGGTTGCAGATGCTCTAAGTCGTATGACTGTGGGTAATGTGTCTCATGTTGAAGAGATCAAAAAATACCTAGTGAAAAATGTCCATATGTTTGCTCATTTGGGTGTTAGATTGGAAAATTCTTGAAGTGGTGGTTTTACGGTCCATCGTAACTCCGAGTCGTCTTTGGTGGTTTAGGTGAAGACTAAGAAACACCTAGATGCATCATTGATGGATTTAATAATGGCAAAATTAATGAATCATTCTCCTTAAGGATGATGGTGTTTTGAGGTAGCAAGAGTGGTTGTGTGTACCCAATGGGGATGATTTGAGAATTAGGATTTTAGAGGAAGCTCATGGTTCCCGTTATTTGATTCATTTGGGTTCTACAAAAATACATCATAACCTTAGAGAAGTATTTTGGTGGGATGGCTTAAAAAGAGACATAGCGGAATATGTTGCGAAATGTTTGAGATTCCAACAAGTATAAAATGAGCACTTAAAGTCAGGTGTCTTACTTCAAGAAATACAAGTTCTCGCTTGGAGGTTGGAAGATATTAATATGGACTTTATAGTGTGTTTGCCTCGGACTCAGGAAAAATGAATCTATATGGGTGGTTGTGACTAGGTTGACAAAATCTGCTCACTTTATCTCGGTTAAATCTACTTATTTTGCGGAAGAGTATGAAAGGATCTATATAAATGAGATTTTGAGTCTTCATGATATTCCTTTATCCATTATTTTGGATAGGAGTGCTCAATTTACGTCTTGGTTTTGGAGGTCGTCACAAAAAGGATTAGGTACAAGTCAAGTTAAGTACCGCTTTTTATTCCCAAACGGATGGTCAAGAGGAGCATACTATTCAAACCCTAGAGGATATGCTTAGTAATTCTATAATTGATTTCAAGGGAAGTTGGGATGAATACTTGCCTTTGGTTAAGTTCTCTTATAATTGCTATCATTCAACTATATCCATGGCTCCTTTTAAAGATTTGTATGGTAGGATGTGCAGATCTCTTATTACTTAGTTTGAAGTTGGTGAGTCCTCACTTTTTTGTCCCAAAAATAAGAAGAGGACTTTGGAAAAGGTTCACAACATAAGGAATCGGTCACAAACATCCTATAGCCGCAAAAGTCCTATGTCGACAATAGGAGAAGACAGTTAGAGTCTGAAGAAGTTGATTCCTCATTATGCGAGCCCTATGAAATTTTGCAAAGGGTTGGCAAGGTTGCGTACTAGTTGACATTACCTAGTGAACTATCTTAGATTCATCCGGTTTTCCATGTAGCCATCGTTAAGAATTGCAATGGTGACCATGAGTACATTGTTTCTATTGAAGGTGTAGATGTGGATGAGAATCTTTCCTACGAAAAGGTTCCAATGGAAATCCTTGACCAACAAGTGAAAAAGATGAGGAATAAGGAGGTGGCTTCCATAAAAAATTTATGGAAGAACGAACGTGTTGAGGGACAAACATGGAAGGTCGAGGATGAAATGAAGTCTCGATATCTTCTTCTATTTTCTACCTAAGGTTAGTTGTTCATACTAATAACGAAATAATGAGTAAAAATTCAATTTGAATTATTTTGCAAAGATGTGCATAATTATGGTAAAAGGTTCTGGATATGATGAGTTTTCATGAAAAGATGCTCTTTTACTTGGTTTGCACTTAATTGTGTAATTGGTATATTGTTGCCTTTATATAGTGATATTGAGCATGTTAAATGTGTTTTGGTATGGTTTTTTGGCATAAGTGACTCTTTATGTTTTGTTGAGCTCATGTTGTTGTTGAGAAGAAATTCCTCATGTTGTGATGTTGGGCTTTTATATGAACTAATTGATGTTTGGAGTCGCTATGTGTACTTGCCATGTTGATATGTATATTTGAGTGTAATTCATGTTTTAAAATGCTCTTTTTGTGGGCTTCTAGTATTGAGTCTATACTTTTTCCTTCAAAAGATTTTAGTGTCATTCAGGAACGAATGTTTCCCAAGGGGTGCTAATGTAACACTCCAAAATTTTAAGAGTTAATCTACTCCCTCACATGAGTGTCTAAGTTTTAATACTTTTTTAAGGTTAATATTAATTCAAAAAAAAAGTCATTTAGGAAGTTTTATAGAAAAAACATTAAGGAACGTCCATGACGTCCGAAGACTAGTCAAAAACGTGCTAGTGTGCCTTAGCATATATCATAGGGTTTAAAGAGTCATAAATTGATGAAATTGGGTAAAAGGGTGTCTAACACATGTTAGAGTATATTTATGGTCAAAATGTCAGGGTAAGACTCCCTAAGAACCACCCTAATGGTCCTTTAGGAGGAACCTTTCATTTTGACCCAAAGCTGCCAATTGAGGCAGTGCAAGCAGTAGGCATTGACGGTTGTAGGAAACAAGGTGTGTATTGATAGACAGCGTCGATGCCTCTTTGAATGGTGACATATACATTTTCATAAAGAGGTCAATTTGGTAACTCTCTGACCAAAAATACGGTTTCACAGGATAGTGGAGGTCCAGGCTGTCGACTGACCTACGGCCTGTAGGTCGGGGTCTCGTAGGTCAGGACTATTACTTTCTTGTTATGTTTGGTTAGGTTAATTTAATTAATTTAGTTTGTTAGGGGGTTAATTAGTTATTAGATGATGGTTAATTAGATTAGTTAATTAACTATATAACCTTCCTAAGCCTAAAACCACACTTAACACCTCTCAATTCCCAAATCAAAATTGTTCTTCCTTCTCTCTACTTTCTCTCTCACAAAAAAGAAATTCATTCAATGTATAGTTCAAGGTAATTAGGGAATCAATACAGGTGCTTTCTCTATCAATTTTCAACAATTAAAAAGGTATGGGATTCCTTTCCCCAAAGGGTTCTTCCAGAATTGGTTTTCAAAAAGATGATTTAATATGAGTTTCTTCCTAATGCGAATTTGATCTTCTAAATTGTATAGTTTATGTTTTATTTTTTGTTATATCATTATATTATATTTTAATATGGTTCAATTACATTGGTTCTTCATGAATTAACCTAGATCGTGGAATAGATGATGAATTGACCCAAATCCCATAACCCTAGGTTATGAACTCATGTTGAATTGATTATTATAGATAAATTGAGTTACTTATTGTTTTAATTACTATTTTATGAGGTTATTACACCTATTGATGATGAAATTGTATTGGCTTAGGGTAAGACCAATGATGATGGCTTGTTGAATGAGAACTGGTAAGACTTTGTAATCTTGAATTTTTACATCAATCGTGATGGATTTTACTTGGTGATGAAGTTTAATTAAACCATGTGTTCTTATTATAATGATTAGGTGTTGGTATGATGATGTTATTAAAATGTCTTGATTATGTGAAGATGAAAAGATAAAAGGTTTGTTATGATTTGCCTATTGTCTTATTATAACATGATGATGATAATGTGTTGATCTCACATATAAGGGTTATGTTGAAAGGACGTTCTCGTACAATTCCTAATGAGATAATGATATAAAAATACAATGGGTTAGTCTCTTATAGCCTATACTAAGTTATGATGATTAATTAAGCCTTAAAGACATTTCGAAAAGGGACTCTAGCTTAGCACCGAGTTAACAAGACGTGAGATGTGTCCCTTCCCAATGTAGTAAGGTAGGTTCATAATGGTTCTCATGATATGATGACATATGTAATTGTGCATCAAAAGGTTCCCAAGTTTATCTCCTAGTTCTTGAACTATGTTGCCCTCACACGAATACTAGCTAGTGGATCCACCTAGAATGCTATGATCATGTTTTGGTACTACCTTGGCAAGTAGTCCACTGTTTTTAGATGTAGGGTTTCATGATACTGGATACCACATTTAGCTCATTTGGTCTATCTCGGTTAAGGAAAGTTATCCCAAAATTAAAGTGAAGTAATAATGTGAACACTAACTAGGGTGACCTAAGGAGTTTGACTTAGTCTAGGTAGGGGTATGAGACTTTACCTATACAGTGCACTAGCTGGCATTGAGGGAAGTCTTGGGAAGTTTTTCTTATGTGTTAAAATTAAATGATATGAATATGTTGACCTTACATGTTGATGACCCTATACTATGTTTATTTCATTTATGAAAATGCTATTGGTCTATATTTCTAAATATGATGATGATTACTCTTAATGTTATGTTATGTGAGCCTAGAAATTTAGTCTTTTGTTGGGTTTACTCGATTGAGTAAGGTTATGGGGATTTACTTTGCCATTTCACTTGAGGACTTGATGTTGGTGTAATGAGTAATGGTCTTGTATGTGTGGAAATGTTATGAACTCTTATACATGCTTGGTTGTTATATCTTGATGTTGGAGTTGGGTTGGTTATGTATTCAATTATGTTATTACACATGTTGACTTGCTTATACTTGAGTAGGTTGGGCTTGTGTTGAGTATGCTTGTATCATAAGGATTATATGTTTATTGTCTTATATATACTCTTGGGTTGTGCATATGACTTTTCAAATTAACATGGTTTTATCAAATGTCCCTTTTTAGCATGATTTCTATGTTGTGTGTGCATATGTTTCAATATTTAGTACCAGTGATGTGCTAACCCCTATTCTCCTTTTTCCCAAACATTTTAGGTTCCAGTCGTTGAAGGGTTCGTCAACATTTTTCAAGGAAGGATTGGATCATTTCTCCAAGTGTTGGTATGTCCTGATTCCTTTCTCTCACTCTACCTATGTTACATATTTATAGTCTAAAAACAATCATTTCACTCTAGCTATTTCAGGATATTGTTGTAAGCCCTAAGAGGCATGTACATATTTGTGTAAGGGTTATGCCCATGTTGTTCTATTCAATTATATAGTTTAATATGAGTATGAGACATCCATATTAAGACTATATTGTGTATGATACATATATATATATATATATATATATATATATATATATATATATATATATATATATATATATATATATATATATATATATATATATATATATATATATATATATATATATATATATATATATATATATATATATATATATATATATATATGTGTATATATATGTATGTATATATATGTGCGTGTGTGTGTGTGTGTGACATAAAACTAGAAGACTAAGTAAGCTTCTTATTGCGGGGAGTGTAAGTAAACTCCATATGTATATATTATGTGTAAGCGAGAGGTCTAAGTAAACCTCATGAAGTAGATGTAGATGAAAAGTTCTAATTTTGCGCACTTTTTAACCTATGAAATGTAATAACGAAACCTAAGAGGTTAGTCTTAGTCCTCTTTGAGGACGACGACACCGGTTAGTTCTAAGGGGTTCTCCCTGGATGTGACAATCTCAATGACTTTCTTCGACATGGTTTCATGTCATTCCTGTCAGCCAATCCCTAAGTTCATCATTCACACAAGAAGGATATCATAACATTCTCTCTAGTTTGAAGGTTCCAAGTTAATGACCCTCTTAACGATGTTCAAGGTCATATTTTAATCATACATATACATGAATGACAAAGGTTCTTAGGCCTACTAAGTCTAGAGTTCATATTCACATTCTTTCATATATCAAAAGGGACATAGGTCTACTAAAACAAAACACACATATCATCATCTTATCACATATACTACAACATTCAAGTAGCACATAGGGATAACTAAGCTTTGATACCAAATTTTGACACTTAAAATACCTAGAATACCCTTAGGAACCACCTAAACATTTATGTTGAAATTACTATTTCACCCATTCACTTTACAATGAACTACACATGAACAGACCCATCGACGCCTACCCAATCACGGGGCATTGGTCCAATGACGAGTCCTCATGGCTGGCTATCGTTTGGATCAGAGGTCTGAATTTGGGAGCTTAAGCTCCCTAGGCTATGTATTGACCCACTCCCACCATCAACAGGGTGTTGACTAGCCTATTGGTTGTCGTTTCCTCAGTCGTTTGGCGCTGGTCTAGACGACCTTAAGCTCTTGTGAAGGGTCCTTCGTCCAGGACCCTTGGTTCATCCTTGGGGATGTTCGCCCAGACATTTTCGAGACGAATATTTTCTTATATGATTTTAGGACCTCCTACATTAATTTCATCGAAAGAGAACACATAAAACTCGATGAAACATTCTAAAGCACACAAGGTCACTTCAAGGCAAACCTTTTGAACCTCATGGACGTTCTTGGACGTTTGACCTCCAATATTAATGAAACTTGAAACACTGCCTATAAAAACTGCTAATACTTGTATAATTACCTCATAAGCTCATGAAACATATAAAAACGCATAATGCATATATAAGTGATTTAGTCGTCGAACGTCTTGGTTGTCCCATGACGTTTGACTTCCAATTCACCTAAATGTTTAGACACTACCACATTATAAACCATTTAGGACCTTAGATACTCATGACAAACATGTTAGGCTCTACTTTCACCTAAGTCGTTTTAGAGGTATTACAATTGTGACCTCTCACCAAGTACATAATCAAGACCATCTTGTCATATTCCTGACAGTTGAACCGATTTTACATTACTTGAATACTCACTTTTATCATTAGTCATACATTAATCTTAATTCTCATCTCTCACCTTGATCATACTCAAAAATACTTTAAATATTTCACTCTATTCTTGAAAAGAAATAAGAACTCTAGTTAGGCATTGCATCATCTTTCTTGTTGTGTTGTTGTGGTGGATTGAAAATCTTTTTAAAATCCTTCATTGCTCACATATAATTCCTCATTACTGGTCAGTTACTTCTATTAGTTTAATTTTTGCATTGTTAGTATTATATATTTACCATGCGTTTAATGTTTCTATCATCTTTTATGTGTTATTACTTTCCCGTATTCTCATTTTACTTTAACGGGGTTTTGAACATGAAGGTTCAAGATGTTGAAGAATTTCTTAGAAGAGATTTTTGAACAAGTTTATTATTGAAGTTATGTTAATGTTGTATGTATTATTATTATTTCTTAGACTTGTAATATTTTGTATTATGCTAAATCTAAAGCACTCTCATATATGAAATAACTTGGGGATCATCTAAGGGAAGGAAAAATTACGTGCTAATTATCCTTTATTTGCAAACTTATTTGTGTTAGAAAGCATGCTTATAGGATTGTAATTTGTTTGATAGTCCTTATTTTATAAAACTTCTTTATATCAACTAAAAATTAATAAAATAATAAAAATAAAGTTATTGCTTGATCACTTGTTCAAACTTGTCAACTAATGTTAAAAACTGACCTTGTTAAGTATTTTTCTTTGCATATCGCTTTTTAGTTTGTAGAACTAATAATTAAAAGTAACCTGTAACTTGTAATTATTTGTAAATGCATGCTTCTATAAACTCTGAAACTTATGCTAATACGACTAAAATTTTCTAGAAAATCATGGATAATTTTATGGTGATGATGGTGACTCACACTTAGATATCATGCCCATAGGATCTAAATAATGCTAATTTTTATTTCAATGTATTCATGCATATAGATATAAATATTTTCAAATATGCCTAAATCAAAAAAAAATACTAATCTTGTCATCTTACATACCATGACTAGCATTCTACCTTTTTGTAATATATTTCATGGTTAGATATTATGCCTATAGGGTTAATATAAATTCTAATATATTTAGGTATTAAGATAAGAATTTAAATTTGGCTTGCTCATTTAGAAACCATGTCTATAGTATTTAACTAATATATCAAATGCTAATTATATCTAATTTCCTTTTCTAATAATTTTCAGGATGTATAAAATGGAAATAAAATTTGTTCCCAACTAATTTCCATGAACAAATTATAGGGTGCATTAATCATTTACTTCACGATAACTTAAAATCTGCTATGCTAAATATTTGTTGTCCCTAGATTAAATTTGCACAAAATAATTAATATTCTGCATCATAATTAACCTCTGTGCAATCTAAAATTAGCTACTAATTAATTTCTGCATCTAATAAACCGACTGCTATGTAAAGTTAACATGAAAATCTGCTACAATAGAATAATTTCTTGGCCACTTCTAATCAATAAATATTTCTTGCATTCTTCATTAATATAATAAATGAAATTCACATTCATTCCATAATTCTTTGCCCTCTCATAATTAAATCAATTTATTATTAGAATTTTGTATATTTGTATGTTCACACACTAGCATGTAATGCTTTTCAAAAATATGTGTCTGTGATAGCATATCTAATAATATGTGGAGGCGAACTTGAGACTTTACGTGTCATTTGTTGTCCAAATATTCCATATTTTTTTGGTGTCTAGGTGGGTCTTATATTTTCTTTTTGTCTAAGCCACCCTACTTATAGTACAATGCCTCTTGGAGCTAAAGCGGGGACGATAGGTACCTTTTAGGACGAAATGCATGTGGTGGTGGGGTAGGATAGTTGTCCCTACGGAGATGATGACATTGACTCAGTCTTGAAAAGAAAAATCTTGGTTTTGTCTTTCCCTACATGGAAGCCTATCGGAAAAATAAAAACAAAAGTTGAGTGTTGATCCAAAAAGTCTCTTAGAGTCTCCCTCCCCTTTGTACCTTTATTTGTTTACAATTATAATTATTTGGGTAGTTTATATAAGCCTTATCAGGGATGAAGCCAATGTAGCGGCACCACAAAGAGGGCCCAGGATAGAAATGTTGTCATTCAGTGAGAACTTCGCAGACATTATGGAGTTAGCCCAAGGTGATGACGATGCCACACTAGAGATTGAACCCACCCGACCTCCTCCTCACATGCAGCCATTCAGGCCCCTAGCTCGTCCCGATCGATGCCCCTATCTGCATCACAGGTACCTTTGGTGCGTGTCCAAAAGCTCGAGGCTTAGATGGCCACCGTGCTCCACCACATGCAACCTTGGATGAAAAAATCTATTGCTAAGGTTGAGAATCGAATTGAAAAGCGGATGGCCTAGCATACTAAGCAGAAAATTCAGGCTGTCCACCAACACCTTGAAAACTTTAAGCTTCAGATTCTATCAAGACCAACCCACATATGGGCATGCTAATTTTCCTTCTTACCCTTAGTTAATTTAATTGAGGAAGCATCTTTATTGCAATATGGGCATGCTAATTTTCCTTTTGTACTCCATCCCGATAAATTTTCATATGCTGGAAAGTCATTAATGGTCCATAATATAGAAGCATGCAGCTGAAAATTTTTCTTACTTGATGCATCATATGTCTCAATACCAATTGCCCACAACTCCTTCAATTCCTCTATAAAAGATTGGATATATGTATCAATTGCATCTCCGGGACCATTTGGACACGGAATAAGCATTGACAAAATAAAATTTTCTTGCTTCATACACAACGAAGGTGCTAAATTATAAGGAATACGAACCACAGGCCACATGCTATGTGAGGTTTTAGAATTTTGGAATGGTTGAAATCCTTCACTAGAATGTCCAAGTAGAATATTTCGAGGCTTAACCACAAATGAAGGATGAAGTTCATCAAATAACTTCCATGTTATTGAATCAACCGAGTGCCTCATTATGATATCATCAACTCTTTTATCCTTATGTCATGTCATTAGAGTAGCTGTCTTGGTAGACATAAACAATCTTTGAGGTCTTGGATTTAAAGGAAAATAGCGCAAACTCTTTACTGCTATCTTTTTACCTTTTTTATTTCTTGTTTCCCTGCTATGTGTATTTATTTTCCATCTCGATGCACCACAAACTTTGTAAGAATCGAGTAAGTTATCCTCCTTCTAGTATAACATGCAATAATTAGTACAAGCATCAATCTTATCATATGAAAGACCAAGTTCGGCAAATTGGCACCATGAGGAAACAACTCCTCTTTCAACATTTTCAATAGAAATGTAAATGATGCATTACTCCAACGACCCATACTTTTGATATGAAACAATTTGATCAAAGTGGAAAGCTTTGAAGCTTTTGAATTTTGATACAATGGCAACTCAAAATCTTTCAATAGGCTGTAAAACTTTTTTGCATCAACATTAGGTTCCTCTTCAAGCAAGTCATCAGAAGCAATATGTGTAGTTCCTCCATCAATATTAAGATATAAATCCCTCAATAGTTCTTCTACTTCATCTTCATTCTCACATTCTTCTACTGCATCATCATCTTGTTCTTTATCTTCATATTCTGATTCTGAGAATGGCTCACCCAAACGTTCTCCGTGGTGATACCAAAAAGTATAATTGCAAATTATTCCATGTACTAGTAAATGTGTCCCAACTATTTTATGACTTCCTAAAGTTGTGTTGCAATATTTAACGCACGGATATAGTATATCATATTCTTCTCGATTTCTTTGAAAAGAATAATTCAAAAACTTTGCACACCAAGTACATTTCATCGAGACGATTATCAACAAGTTGCATCCACTCCTTACTAGTTGTCATAACCTTTATGAGGACAAAAAAATTAGATTAAAAAAACAATGTATAAGAAAATTCTAAGATCCACACAACTTCTCTTTGTAAGAAAAAATGAACATAAATTCTACCTATAAGACCAAATGAAAAAGACCTCCTAGTTGTTGTTGCTAATTTCTTCATTAAGTTTCACTTATTCCAGTTGTGGGAGATTTTTATAACAAAAAAGAGAGTTAATTACTACTATTTTAAATATACCAGCAAACAGATGGACATAACACATTTTACTATTTTTTCAAACTTTCTTAAAGTTGAGTATTGCCCATGTTCAAATTCATCTAAGTTTTCATTTCAAGTGCAGTAGAAGGAGCAAGATCATAATAGAAAAAATGGAGAATTGCAGCACTTTCAGGTTGCGAAGAGAAATATTCCATAATAACAAGGTAGGACTCCTAGCTCGATTGATGAAACGACGTACCGAGGCAAATATGCAAGGCAATCAAAACGCTTCAACAAGAGAAGTCTTGGTCAGTTAACACTCAACTAGTAATGAGCAAGCAGGTATGACTTCTAAAAAACAGAGAAAACAGAGAATTAAATTATGTTATCTGGTCTCAAACTCTTAAAAACAGAGAATCCACACGACTTCTCTCTGTAAGACAAAATAACATAACTACAATCTATAAGACAAAATGAAAAAGACCTTCTAGTTGTTGTTGCTAATTTTCTTGATTATGTTTCTCTTATTTAAGTTGTTGTAGATATTTTTAACAAAAAGGTAGAGTTAATTACCACTATTTTATATATTACTGTAAACTGATGGACATAATACAATTTACTATTTTTTCAAAGTTTCTTAAAGTTAAGTATTGCCCATATTCAAATTCATCTAAGTTTTCTTTTAATAGATTCAATGATTGTGAGTCCTAAAATCATCATCTTTTAATAAGTCAATATGTATTGTGTACTCACAAGATAAATGCTAAATGGAATAAATGAAAAAGTAGCTAGTATTGTAGCTCTCTACTACATGCATAATGAAACATGTGGAGCATTTTTCCTGAGCAGTAAGATAATATCTTTGAAGTTAAATATGATTAATAATATGTTAACTTTGAATCGTGACTCAACAACACTCTCTACTAGGATTAAACATCTTATAACAATTGATACATATCACTAAGTTGAGCTAGACGTTACTGCCAATGGTGGTAACATTGATGCCGTTGTCCAAATAGCTTGGGATGCCTTCAGACATATTAATGCCTTGATGAACAATGCTGGGGTTAGAGGTTTGAGTACTAGTATTATATCACCTCTAAATCTATCCTTACCCGATAGATTGAAGATTCGCCTCTTGTCACTCATTCCGATTTATAACAATTGAGTTTCCTTTTGAATTTATTTTCATGTAGACAATATAACATTAAAAAAAAAAAGTAGACATAATATGTCTTTAGAGAGAGGTTTGATCGTAACAAAACTTTTTTGGTTATTGTTGATCATATGTATAGGTAGTGTTATTGTTGATCAGGCTGCAAAGAGAAATATTTCATGAAAACAAGGTAGGAATCCTAGCTCGATTGATCAAACTATGTACTAGGAAAATCTGCATGGCAATTAAAACACTTCAAGAAGAGAAAACTTGGTCAATTAACACTCAACTAGTCACGAGCAGGCAGGTATGACGTCTAAAAAATAAAGAAGACAGAATTAAATTATGTTATCTGGTCTCTCAGTATTAAAAAAGGAGATTCCACAGAACTTATCTCTGCAAGAAAAAATGAGCATAACTACTATTTCTAAGACCAAACGAAAAAAGAACTCGTAGTTGTTGCTAATTTTCTTGACTTTCTCTTATTCCAGTAGTTGTAGATTTTTATAACAACAAAGTAGAGTTAATTACCACTATCTATGTGTACCTGCAAACTAATGGATATAATACATTTTACTCTTTTTTCAAACTTTCTTAAATCAAGTATAACCGATGTTCAAACTTATCTAAGTTTTCAATTCAAATTCATCTGAGTTTTTCAAATCAAGTGTAGGACAGAGCAAGATCAGAATAAAAAAAATGGAGAATTGCAGCAGTTTCAAGTTACAAAAAGAAACATTCCATAAAAACAAGGTAGGACTCCTAGCTTGATTGATGAAACTACTAAGACAAATCTGCAGGACAATCAACAACAGGTTCTCAATAGTCCTACTTCAACCTATATTTCCACAACAACAAAATCAGTCTTTCACATCTGTATTTTTATACTTGGAGTTTCTAGTAGTTATTTGTAACCAAGAAGACGAGTTGTTATATTACAAGTCATTACTCGAAGATTAACTCACCTGCAATATTGTCCCAAGCAAAGCGGTGTAGGATTCTATTTTGAACAGCACAACAACAACTTGATTAGAAGAAAGAACACACCTGGAATATTTTCTCGAGCAAAGCTTTGATGGATTCTATTTCTACCAGATCGAGCAGCAACAACGTGAGGAAGAAGAATAGAACTTTATCAATAGATTAGAATCTATTGATTTGATGTACGCATCATAGATTAGAATAAAGCCAAACTTTTAAGATATTAGGCTATACAAACAAAGACTAATGAGTGAACATCCACTAAAGCTCTATAACTAACAATAATAGTAGCTACATACCATGTTGGATTAGGTCTCCCGGCCTTTGAACCCTCTCCACAATACTTTTCTGAGTTTACTTCATACTTATAAGTCAGCGGAAAGTTTAAAGTACCTTCGGACCACCCATCAAATGCACAACCGTTCTTGAACTCTTTGCTGAGCTGCAAAAATAGAAAAACATATGTTATCATCATAGTATAAAATTTCTTATACTCTCAATTTCACATCAATTCAACACGTTAAAAGTTCCATCTACTCTGGGCTCAAAGTTATGTTTTCATGGACATTACTACATCAAAGATGTCTGAAAACGATCGTAAACACTAATAACTAATTAAATAAGCCATAACATGTTATAATGCATGCCTTGTTCTTTCTTTATTTTTTATCATTCACAGTAGTCCATCAAATTGCAAATCCTAAGTCACTGGTTGCGGGAATTGAAGTAGATGTCTGTTGCACACCATCTTTCTTTCCAGATGCACAAGCATAAATGAGATAATGTACTTCTTGGGGTGGAAATAGGACACTGGAAGATTATATTCAGTTCTTATGGAATGTAAACATAACAAAATGAACAGTTTCTGCAGAAATCATGATGTCATTTACGCAAAAGACATCAACAGTTTGCGACTTCTCAAATTGAGCCACTAAATGAAGTATAAAAGAGTGAGATTGCAAGTGTTTGTGCAGCATATAAGTCAACCAGGAACATTAATTGATCAGAAATTCAATTGCAATCAGTGAGTTAGTAAGCAATTAATGTTTAAGAGAATGGAGACAAAAGCAACACAAAGAAGAATACACATCCATACAAAACACAACAACAACTCTTTCAGAAGAGTGAACACACCTGAATATTTTCTCGACTAAAGCTTCAATGCTCTATTTCTACCAGATCGAGCAACAACAACGTGAAGAATAAAAAGACACCTTTATAAATATCTCGTTGAGATTAGGGAAGACAACAACAACACAAAGAAGAATAAACAGCTATCCATTCAAGGGGCAGAGAATCGTTGAGATTAGCTAGGGAAGCAGGGACGTTTCATTTTCCATTAGGTGTACGTAGTTGTGAGCTGAAGAGATTAGAGAAACTTTAGGACAAGCTTCTATATTTTTGATAATAAGTTTTTTCTTTTTACTTTTAGGATTAATTTTTTAACGCCTAAAATTTTGTTAAAAGAATTTTTTTTCAAATTGGTGGAATTACTTTCCTGCTCAAGCCTCACAATATGTATCCAATTACATTTAGGGACTAGTAAGTAACTCTTTTAGGGACCAAATTTAATGTCTTCACAATAACATATACCAATAAAGACCGAAATATAATCTCATCCCAATAGGTATACTTTTAGAGACAATAGACTCATCCTTAAATATTGGTCTTAATAAAGTCTTTTTCTTGTAGTGTTCTTTGGTTTTCGATCCTAGAGATGAAATGAGTTGTTTTGTGACAAGGGTGTCAGATGATTTGCAAGAGGAGTGTCATTCAGCTATGCTACATGACAACATGAAAATTTCTCGTCTTATGGTTCATGCCAAGCGTGTGGAAGAGGCAAGGGAAATGAGGAAGAGTAGAGATGCTAAGAGAGCAATGTCTTTTAATGGAGGTTCTTCAAAGAATTGGCTTGACATACATGACAAGACTAGGTTTAAGAAGCGGGTTTCAAGTCAAGTTCCTTCCAAATTCCCGAAGGCTAGTGGTGATAGGGTGTTTAACCCTAAGTTTAAGAGGGGAAAAGGTACTAACTCACCACCCGATAAGCCAACTTGTGGAAAGTGTGGCAAGAAGCACTATAGTCATTGCCTTAAGAGAAGGGATAATTGTTTTGTTTATGGTAAGAGCAGGCACAAGGTTAGGGATTGCCCTAATATGAGGGGCCGAGACAAGGATAGTGGTAAAGCTTAAGCAAGTGGTTCAAATGAGGCTCAAAAGAAGAATCGCTTCTGTAACAATCCTAAAAAGGAATAAGTTAAGAAATGCTTAATGTGTCAAGAATGCTTGCGATTAGACCAAGGTTCACACATATTGTTACGCGTAGAACAGACCTCATAACCCTTACTACGGCCAAGCCAACTAACTTGGGTAGTTAGTTGATCTTGGAAAGGTTGGAACCAACCATATAGGGCTCTCAAAAATGAATATTTAATCGAAGGAGTCTTTACCGGACTTAAAAGGAGGAAATTTAAAGTTTTGAGGGTCTAGGGGTAAAATGGTCTTTTACCAAGCTAAGGGTAATATTGTAATTACCCTTAATATATAATTCATTAATTATTTAATAAGATGGAGAAGCAATTTTGGGAGAGAGACGAATTGAGCTCTTGAAGTGAAGTCTTGCTCCACCCGAGTTTGAACGTAGGTGGAAGCAATGATTTAAATTGTTTTTATTTAAACTGATAAATTACTTTAACTAATTAATATTTATTAGATGATTTAAGAAAAAAGAAAAATCAGATTTTTATTATTAATTATTCGAGTATTAAGGAGAGTCCTAAATTGACTAAGTCATTATCTAAGACTAAATAACTTCACACGTTTAACTCTCTCACGATCTATCTTTCACGTTTCACCATCTCTTTCACATTGATATCTTCCTAAACAACTACAAGAACATAAATTATATTAAGAGTTCTTCACACTTGAAGAAATCACCTAAAATTTTAAGAAAAACAAAGTAACCAATAACGTTAAGGATAAGAGAAGTTGTCCGTCGAGTGGTGTGGACGTTGAGGAAGCTTGGACTGATTTTGGAGAGGGTTTTGGGTAGCAAGTTCAACGTTTGAACATCAACTAAGTTATGAATTTCTTCTCTCTTTGTCTCTTTCCCAAGAGTCCCCTTAAGATTCAAGATATTTATTCCAAAAACTAGGATTGTTCCCCGTTGTATGTCCCTTTCACTAGCTCCCATTAAATCATAGGTTGGGTATGTTTGCTAGTACAAAGTAGGGATGAACTGTGTTTTCGTGATGTTTATTTTTAAGTATGCATGTTCAAAATTTTGTGAATATTGATTATGTTGTTCGAAATCAAAAGTGATATGCGTGTGCAACATGTGGCATTGAAGTTAGTCACTGTTGGAGATGTGTAATGGCATGTTAATCCTTGTATTTTATGTGCTAAAGTTGTACAAAACGTGATGTTCATATGGGGTGTGAGGTTACTGATTTTGAGTGACAACGCTTGATTAATGTAACTACTAAACTACACCTAACAATAAACAAAATGTTTTGTGAAATTCCCCAAGGAATGATGAAAGGAAGCTAAAGTTGGGATTAAATTTCAAGCTTGGTGTACTCTAGTTTCGGTGAAAAATAAGGCTAAGAAACTGGGTTTTTAAAATGAAAATAAAATAGGTGAAGTCACTTGGATTGAACCCAAGACCTCACATGTGAAGGATACTAAAAACGTAAAGGGGGAAAATGGGGTTAAGGGGAATCGAACCCGTGTGGCTACTGTGATTCGCGAAAAAGAAATGAAAATGGGGCTGGGGGGAATCGAAGTCGGCTACTGGTTGGATAAGGAGAGAACAAATAATATAAGTAAATAAATGGGAGGCATGGGAATCGAACCCACGACCTACAGGCAGCGAGTGAAAGAAGAGAAAACAAAGAAAGGAAAATGTGAGGCGTGGGAATCGAACCCACAATCTCAAGGCTTTAAAGGAGAAGGCGAATTAAATAAGAAAAATGATGTGAGGCTGTGGGGGCTCGATCCCACAACCTCACTACCCAGCGCCTATCCTAGGGAGTTCTAATTAAAAATTTAAATAAGGAGGTTGTGGGGGTTCGAACCCACAACCTCCCAATGCCCAGCGAAAATAATAATAATAATAATAAAGAATAAAATGAAAGAGGCTGTGGGGGTTTGAACCCACAACCTCTTGGTTTAGGCGAAAAGGTGAAATGAGATGTTAATGAAAAATAAAAAGGGGGTGTGGGGTTCGAACACACAACCCTTCGGCCAAATTAAGAGGAAAACCAAGTATAAAATTAAAGATATAATATTAATGTTGGGTTCAATCTAGAGTCTCAATATCATGGAGATTAAAAATAAAATCAATGAAAAATGAAAATCCTATCCAAGTGATTCGAACTTGGGTTTCCATGCCCAAACTTCCGTATTGATACATAATTCATACGTGAACAAAATATTCAAGAATAATGCCACTTACTTAGATCGAAATCAAAATCTTGGCATATATACAAGATACATAAGTCTTGTACTACATAATTCTAGGAATATATGAATCACTTAACGAACTATGAATGAAGACTCATGGCTTGTGTGTATAGACTCATAAGTCTAGCATATGTTTAACAGAACTAAAACTTAAGATGTATGTAATGAAATGATGTAACCCTAGAAGGTTGAAGTACGAGTGTAAAACACCCTGAATGGCAAAGTGTATTGGCATACGATGAAATGATTATTATGTAATGAAATGATGGGACCCTAGAAGGGTCAAGTAAGAGTGTGAAACACAAAAATAGCCAAGTGCATTGACATGTGATGAAATGAACATTCATGTAAAAAGGGGTTAGTAATTATGAAGAGCAAATCTGCTAATGTTAATGAATGTGGTGACAATATGATATGAGGCTAATGTAAAAGATGAGAACAATCTCAAATGAGCCTACGTAAATGTTACCAATACGTACTCACCTATGAGAGGTAGACACTGGATTTCAAAATTCTCACATGATCTATGTTGGTTGAAGTTAAAGTTTCCAATGAATGAGGCCAGCCTCAAATGATGTTCATAATGAAATGAATGATACCAAAGGTGTTAGGATAGGATAATCTCAAGTAATGACATTAGGTCATTCTTGGTCATTGCAAAACGAACCTAATGAAAGTCTTAATCTACATCCTAGGTATAGTTGGTATTTACACTGGCCTATGAATGAAATGAAATGGAGTACCTAGGAATAATCGAAGCAGACTCTGTGTTTGCTAATGAAGACTTCCTAGTTGAGGTCCCATTTGTTGAGCCCTCATTTCTGTGATGTCTTAATGTTAAGTACATGATTCCAAGGTCTCATAACATATCAATAAATGATATAAAAGAAGTTATCTGCTACATGCAAAATGTGTTGTGTGCTATATGATGTCTGCTATGCGTAAATGTTATGTGTTGTGTGCAAATGTGAAATGTATGATGATGTATGTTATTCTCATGGCATAACTTTCCTATTCCAAATCTCTAAATCTCACTGACTTTCCTAATCAAAATTAGAAATCTCATTGAGTGTCCTAATCCAAATTTGGAAACTTTCCTAATCTCAATTTGGTAAGTCCACTGACTGGACTTCCAAAAATCATGTTGTTAGAAAAGAGCTATTCTTTCTCATGCATTTCCTTGGTGTGTGCTTGCATATACCCATATGTAATATAAGTGTGTACTAACCCTATACAAGCTCTACTATTTTAGGTGCAGGCACAAGTGAACGATAGAGCTACAGGATCATCGCTGCAGTCATCTGGGCGTCCAACATTTATCCGGAGTTGGTAGGTCCTCATGCTTTCGAGGATGCTACTGTTTTATATTCTAGCCTAGTTTTATATTTGAGCTAGTGGAGCATATTCCACTATCGTATCTTTCATGTTTTTTTATTCAGACTATGTATTGGTGCCATTTTGGCAATTCACACGTAATAAGAATTGAACTATTTCTTTAAGTTGATTATCTCTTAATGTTAGATGGTTGATGATGAGTAATTATGTATTAATGATAATGTTTTTATAAGTATCTTAAGAAACAAAAAGTTTCAAATTTTCCGCTAAAAATTAACCTATGTAAAGTAAGAATGACGTAAGTAGGCTTGTCTGCGACCTCTGAGAGATCAACGATGTCGGTCTAATCTAAGGTCTAGATTCCTGTTGTGACAGCTTCTATGCTCTCCTCTCTAGGGGTGAGCCAGAGACTTCTCCCGACATGGTGATCGGTATGTTGAAAGTATTCTCTATTGATGTATATGACTTACTTGATTATGGTGATACTTTATCCTCTGTTACTCCTCTAGTAGCCAAAAGGTTTGACATTTTGCTTGATATTTTGCATGAACGTCCATGATGTTGGAAACTAGTTCTAGGAGGTACTAGCGTGAGTAAGCCTATTTGACAAACTTTAAGAAGTCAGAAATCCATGAAACTTGGTGGAAGGGTAGTTAGTAGGTGTTTCAGATGATTTGTGGTCGAAACGTCTGGGTATGACTCTCCAAGGACCAACCAAAGGCCCTTGAAGAGGACCCTAGAACGTAGGAGGTTGCACTGCCTGGGCATTGTGCAACCATGAGAGGCCATCAACCGCTCATTTGTGGATCGACGGGGTGTCGATGCCAACTGTCGTTACACACTTAGACAAAATCTTGGAAGTCTTCAGATGCACAGTCTCTGAACTAAACGATGGTTATGCATCACGGAAGGCACAATTCCTATCGACTCACACACGGACCATCGACAGGGTTCTGTCTGTGAGGGTTCATTTTTTTGCACAATTTAAGTTAAGTCCAACTAAGATAATTAAGGGGGTTTAGGTATTAGTTAGGTATTAAAGTAACATTAATTAACTAATTTAACCCCCCCCCCCATATAAAGACCCCAACCCTCATTAGTTTAAACACAACTCACAAAATAAACTCTCTTCCTTCTCTCTTCTTTCTCTCTCTATTTGGAAGACACCATTGAATACAAGCTAGGGGTAGGTTTTGGGGGCAGGAAAGGGACAATTTCACCATCAAATATTCAACAAATGTTAAGTTATTGGATCTAATTCACCTTTGAGACCACTTTCCTTAAAGGGTTCCTTCAAAATATTTTCAAAAGTTGAATTTTCATGTGGGTTCTTCTCAATCTCGAATATTAGGTTGTGCATTGATTTGTTTATGTTTTCTATTGGATAATATTAATAGATTAACATGTATTCTAACTTTATTATAGGATATCTTGATGATTTGTTATAGTTTGTAGATGATGATCCCTAACTTGTAGATGATGATCCCTAACCCTTAACCCTAGCTCGGATATCGACATGAATTAGGTTGGAATTGATTTAATTGACTTGGTTATTGGTTGAATTTCTATAAATTGATGTTTTTACATTAATCATGAACAGATTTAAGTGAATTATAGTCTTTCATGCTAGTTCTTGAGATTATAATCTAGGTTAGAAAGTTAATTAACCTAAGTGTCTTATCTTAAGCTATGATCTATTAATGAATTGTAATGTAGTGATTCTCCTAGCCTTGTTATCATGTTGATTATTGAATTATGATGTGGTACATCTAAATTGGATAGAATTGAGGGTTTATGGTTAGGCCTTAATGATGAAATATGAAGGATACTTGGTAAGTCTTATGATCTCTATCATTTACTTCCAATTGTGGCTAATTGTAATTATGCAATGATGTTATATTAGAGTAAGCCTTGTATTAGGATGTATAGGATGGATGATGTTGAATTGAAATGTCTTGACTATGTTGTGAGGTTGATTAAGGTGTATACGCTATAAGTATGGTGATGACTATTAATGTGCCTTATTATGATACGAAATTCTAAAGTGATAATCGCACTTATATAAATTGTAATGAAAGGACTTATATTCATACAATTCTTATTGAGCTATTGATCATGATGATTATACAAGGGGTAGACCCTATGACCTAAACTAAGCTATGATTGATAATTAAAGGCTTAAAGACATTTCAAAAAAGGACTCTAGCTTAGCACCAAGTGAACTAGATTGAGGAGTGTCCCTTCCCACATAGGGAAGGTAGGAGCACTAAAGAACTCTTTAGATTGGAGACCACAATGCATGGAGCATAAAGAGGGCCCCAACTATATATACTAGTTCTTGAACTGTGTTGACATCATAGGAATACTAGCTAGTTTGTCACACCCGGGTCCTAGACCCTAGATGAGACCGGCGTCGTTAAACTCTCAGAGGTCGCAGACAAGCCTCTTCTTAGCTTTCATCACAATCATACAGTTAAATTTAGCAGAAAATATAACACTTTTTAAATTTACTGAAGTGTACTTAGACTTCATATAATTCTTGCATAAGAGTAATATACTAACAACTCAAAATGAACAACCATCTATAACAGATTGAACAATTGAAATGAAGAATTCATAATATCATTAATAGTTACCAAGACGGCCTTAATACAAAAGCATGAACAAATGTTTGAAAGGAAACACTAGGGACATCATCCACTAGCTGTGTATAATCTTATAAAGCTAGAAAATAAACCGTAGGCATCCTCGAACTCAAGAGGACCTACCAAAGTCTGGAGGTACTAGTCCAAACAGCTTCAACTAATCGTCAAACTTCTTCAAGGACCTTTACTGATAAAAATAGTAAATATGGGTTAGTACACACTTGTACTACGTATGGGTGTATGCACATAAACACATAAGGACTATGCATGATCAAGGAAAGCTCTTAATATAACAACATGCCATTTTAGGAAAGTGAAGTCATTTCACTGTCCTAGTTTGTTATTTATGAATCATTCTATGAATATGACATATTTTCATGAATTTAAAGCACACAACTCATTTTCTCTATGAACATAAGACCTTAGAATCATGAACATAATTTTAGAACAACTCAAGCAAAACTTAATATTTTTGCTCCCCTTAGGCCGAGAGCTCCCACTCCCAGACTTAGTTTATTTTTCAGTCTTTTCTTCTTTTTGTTGTGTAGTTCAATGATATCCTTTGATCCTATATTTTGATTACGAGTGTAATTATTCATTGTAGTCCCATTCCTAAAATGAATAAAGTAAGTAATCCAAAATACTAAGGAAATGATTTGATTATCCTACTCACAAGTTATTATTTCCATTCTTGTTGAATTGGATATGAAGTCTTTATAAGCCAATCGTTATTGGCTATGTCCGTTCTTTGATCATTTGCATAATATAAAGATGTTGGGGCATATATTCATACTCCAATTAATGAGTCATTATGTTTTTCTCCCTTTATTGGCATAAGCCAATAACTGTTAAAAATTCATTCTTATCAAACAATGTGATTTGATATATTTATGCTTTTTGTTGCTTAGTTCACTTAGAACCAACATTTATTCTTCTTTGATCTCATGTTCACCTTGAACATGCTAGATTGACTTAGGATATTCTTTTAAGACTTCCATATGTATCTTTCTGTGCAATGACTAAGAATGAATTAAATCATTACTTAGTCTAACCTCACCCTTTAGTCATCCTATCCGAACACCCCTCATCTTCCTAGTTCTTTCTTTCTTTCTTTCTTAATTTATTACGGAAATCTTTAGCATTTAACCTACATAGATCATGTGAGCTAACATGAAATCCAGTGTCTTCCCCACACTAAAAAGAGGTGGATCACCGGCCAAAGTGAAACCGAATACTTCCTAGTTTTTTTAGGTGGATCCACTAGCTAGTAACCTATACTGGCAACATAGTTCAAATACTAGGAGAATTTGGAAACCCTTATCAACCTTTGTGGTAGTCTCATATCATGAGGCTTACATGTACTTGCACAAGCTCATAACTAGTCTATCGGTGCTTAGCTCAATTTATTATACTTTACAACTTTTAGAGTTGACTCACACACTATGGAAGCTTTCTTCTAGTATGAGGTATGCTTAGCTTAATGGATTACTTGACATCTCTTTGTATGCTTGATGAATGTGAACTTAAATCTTACATTATCATTATGTGTGAATGAGACTTGTATCAAGATTTCTAGCACCCTCTTATGTGAGTATATTAAACATAACTGTTTAAGTGAAGGTGAGACTTGTCTTACTTCCTTTAACACCCCCCCTTCTAGGTCAATTTCATTACTCATAAGTTTTTAGTTCTTTTATTACTCACCTTATCTTCTTCAATGTTATTTGCTAGTCTTGAACCATTCTTTATGAAAGTTATAAGGACTTATTCAATGTTCTACTATGTTGACGAGTCATTTAGATAGGGTATGTTGGGACTTATCCCAATCATTGTCATACCCTAGGTTATGAGTTCATTGAGTTACATCTTGTCAAGTCAATACTTAAAATGTATTTAGCCTTACAAGAAACATCATAATTTACATTGGCCATATAAGATTGGTATGACTTAATCGTTGGCCAATTCTATTACATATTTTGGAAATAATATTACTGGCCAATTAATTGGCATAAAGCAAACTTTCACTAAATACTTGTCATGATATTATCAATAGCCAAGTCAATTAACATCATGTATATACTGTAGTAATCTCATGTAGATGATACTCTAATCATGCGGATCTAACCTATAGGTCTCATTCGACATTATCAAATCACAGAAACCTACACATAATGATCAGTTAGCACCATATACCAACAACATGCTTGAGATTTGCATTATAAATACTACTAGAATCAGAAAGTTGGAGAATAGGGAGATGAACATTCGCCAATTTCATTGGGAACATCCCTAATTTTGGTTTTCTTGAATTCAAAACGGTTTAAAAGACTCCTGGGGAAAGAATCCAAGAGAGAAAACCCATACCTTACTGTAGAATTGAAAGTACGAATATCACCCTATACTTTGCACCAAAATCTTGAAGAATTGCCTTGAAATCGCCTGAGGAGAACCGAGAGTATTTTTCTATTTTTCTTACGTTTGTTCACTGTTTTTCGGTCGTGGGTTGTAATGGATAAATTTGAGTCTAAGTCATAGGAACTGAATATTGACTAATTCAATTGAGGATAATTAACTTAATTAAATAAATCAATTAGCTAATAACCAAAACACCCCTCCTAAATTGACTAAAATAAGGAGAGCATTTCACTTAGCCAGATTCTTAAAATTTGCTAAGGTCTCGGGTTTGACCATGAATTTAAATTAATCAATTAATTTTATAATTTAATTAAGTTACCTAGGTTAATTACTGAAGTACCCCTAAGTCACTAGGACCATAACCAACCCCTTTGGACCATCCTAGGTTAGGTACTAGGATGTTTCTTTAGTTAGTTACTCGGCTAGTGTCACCCGGTTAGGTCTTAGGATTTCGGGCACACTAGTTAGTTCATTTTAGTTAGTCATAGGTTAGTAAGCTAGTTAGGTAAGTTAGTTAGAGCCTAGGATTGGTTACGAAGCTCGGTCCTACGTGGCTTGACCTGAAGTGTGTCGGCCCCCTAACCGCCCTAACCGAATCGGTTGGGCTTGGTCGCTTGGTCTCTTGGCAAGTAGCACATGTGTTTTCATGCACTTTCCTAACCGTCCGTTCTGTAGTTTCACTTGGAAAGTTCACTTCTTGTCCCAAGGATCCTCACTATGCCCTTGGCCACGTTTTAATCAACATAATCATTTTAAATGATCATGTTCTATGGTACCTAGGCTTGACACTTTGATGCCTCGTACCTAATGTGTGTAATCTATGAAATTAAAATTTTTAGCTTAGGGTCTTCATTGCAGGTACAATTCCTAAAGAAGCTTGGATTGGAGCATTTGAATATCAATGTATATCTTAAGTTACTTGTTAATACATAGAAATTTGCTAACACCCTTAAGCCAATATTCTCTAACATGCACAATATTACTCAATATTGGGCATTACGATGCCAATGTAACCCAATACATATTCTTAAAACCTAATAGACTCTTCACTAGACCAATATATTTTCTAGAATGTTACATAGTGGATCCATGTAGTTGTAATGCTTTATGTTTTGGTACTACCTTGGCAAGTAGTCTGCCTTCCTTCGGTGTAGTTATTTATGATACCGAATTCCACACTAGATCATGTGGTCTATGTCGGTTAGAGCTATATGTTCCTAAAAGGTAAAATTAATTAAAGGATTGAACTCTAACTAGGATAACCTAAGGGGTCTAGCTTAGTCTAGGCTAGGGTATGAGACTCTACCTAAGCATTGTACTAGTTAGCCATGAGGGTTGTCATAGGATGATGTACTTATTTATGTTTATGTTTATGATGATATATGATATGTATATTAAGTACTTGATTATTGCATATACTATATGTTGGGTAGTTGATTTATGAATATGTATTGGTCTATATTGTTAAAGTAAGATGAAAAGTATATCTAAATATCATGTTATGTGAAGTAGGGTGTTAGTGATGATTCTTGTTGGGTTACTTGATTGTGTAAGGTTATGCGGCTTTGCTTTGTTATAATGAAATGTACTCTTATTCATGCTTATTATTTAATATGAATTGGATGTAGAGTGACTTAAATATGTATGTATTTGTGTAGTGGGAATGTTTAATTGGACTAGACTTGATGCTTTGGTATTGTGGTCAGCATGCCTCTGACTTAATAAATGTGAAAGATTGTTGGGTATTAATATTGTTGAATATTCATATAGGTTTTAAAAGCAAAATGCATAATTATGGAAATGTCCTTTTTCGTAGCATGTTTTATAAATATATGTCCATATGGTTTCATACTTATTACAAGTGGCGTACTAACCCTATTACTTCCTTTTTCTCAACATTTTAGGTTCCGGTCATTGAAGGCTCATTCAAGACAACTTGAATAAGACTTCAATATTCTCTACCATCCAAGTGGGTAGGTACTCACTTTCCGAGGGCGATGCCAATATCTTTCTTACGTACTTGCTTTGTTTTCTAAGACTCTTATGTTTATTATTTTTTCGTTTGAGTACGATTTGTATAAGCGTATATGTGGATTCTTTTCATTGATGTAGGAATATGCCCAAATTGCTATGATATTTAGATGGTATGATATGAGACAATCCTTAATATTATGTTCTATCTTATGTATATATTTATGTGTAATAAAAGTAGAAGGCTATGTAACCTTCCTATAGGAATGGTCTATGTATAATCAATATATAAATATTAAGTGTATGTAAAGTTCTATGTAAACCTCCAAGTAGAAGTAATAAAAGTGTTAAATTTTCTGCTAAATTCGACTTATGAATATGATGATGTAAGCTAAGAGGTTAGTCTTAGTCCTCAAAGACGACGCCGACGCCGGTTATGTCTAGGGGGTAAACCCAGATATGATACACATATACTTGATATATATAACATGAAATAAACTTACACATACAAGAACACTACCATGACAATCCCTTAGGATCACACATGTACAATGAGTAAGAGAAATCACATACCCTCCCTCTCCCTATGTAGTAACCTGTAAGACAAGCCCTAATAGTAATTCACTTACTTGGCGTATTCATTTACCATATTAAATTAGGGAAGATAGTTCAATAAACGACATGATAGCATGTGCCCTAAATGGAATTCGGTGTTTTTCTCCCATACCGTAAGGAGAGGGTTAACACTTACCTAAGGTGTAGCCAATCTTACATAGCTATCTAGGTGGATCCACTAAGCTATAGTACTATGTGGGTACATAGTTAAGGGTCAAGGATATTGTTTCTAGATTCTTTGACTTAATAACGTGGAGGTTTCCATCTCATGAGACAAGACATATCGTCGAAATTTAGACGTGCTAAACGTGAAGAGAACAATATGGGAGTCCAGACTTGCTAAACATGAGACCTCGATCTCATTTATATGCCCTTTCGGTACTAATCATTTGTTCCCTATAGTAATCATCATACTCATTATACAATATCACATTATTTGTTACTATGCTTACGGAATCTAACTAAGAGCATAACACTACTTTTGTGCCCAAAATGTTAAAGTGGAATGAGATTCTTTCTGATGAAAGATGGAAATTTTAATCTATCACCGAACCCCTTCCGGTTCAACCTTCTAGGTCTTCCCTAGAAAGTGTTCTTCAATTTACAGATGGATATGTTAACCTGAAGTTTCTTAGATCTAATTCTTTCAGCCAAGAGTCTTCCAGTAGAAGAATGTCTATGGCTAGACCTTCGACTTCAAAGACCCGGGAGGGAGAAGAAGATTTGTATGAAACCACTAAGGTTTTAGAACAAGAAGTTAAATTCCGCGGGGTAGATTTCACCCAAAACATCCCCAAGGTTTATTATGATTCTTCTTTTGCAGGAAGTCCTACTTCTAGCGAAATGAAAGCTCCTCCTCATAAAAAAAAAAGGATTCTATAGGAGTTATTAAGTCAGTCGACCAATTTATTATGACATAAAAAAGATTAATAAGTGGTGGATGAGCCCTAAGCATGCTTTAAAGAAAGCTAGGTATATAGATACATACACAAGAGATCAGAGAGTCTTGTTCAAAGACAAATGGTTTAAGGAGATGAAGAGATTCAAAACAGAAATTGAATTCTTCAAATGGTTTGAATCTACCGGCCAAATCGGTGAATCTAATTCATCGCTTAAGGTTTTGGTAAACAAATGGCATACCAAAGCCAAGGTTGTCGAAAGTGTTACTCCTCCTCTCTAAGGTATAAACATCCCTTATAGAAAAGATGTTCTGAAAGCAGCGCCTTTCAAAAAACCTTCAGAACATAAGGTAAACAACTTTGTGACTATTGAAAAAAT
This sequence comes from Solanum habrochaites, assembly GCA_027704765.1. NCBI lineage: Eukaryota > Viridiplantae > Streptophyta > Magnoliopsida > Solanales > Solanaceae > Solanum > Solanum habrochaites. The sequence continues at coordinate 27,269,843 of JAKWJA010002497.1, forward strand.
AAACAAAGTTTTTGAACAAAATAATTATACTAACCAGGTTCTTCATGTTGTTTCCAATCGAATTGAGGATTCAAAGTATAATTATAGTGGTACCAGCCAAATTGGTAACAAACCCAACTCTTCCAAATCAGGTTTCAACTTAGAGACTAATCCTATCTTCAAAATCCATAAATTTTCCCTAAAGGATTTTCCTAAGCCAGCAAATGATTTCAACAACTCTCCAGAAATCCTAGAAAGGATTAATGAGCAACTTAAGAAGATTAAGATTTCTCAGGGAGATAAGGTTGGAGCTATTAAGGATAGACTTCCTCATTCCAAACACTTTTACCCTAGACCTTCTTTTCCTGATATCCAGTTTGAAGAAAACAATATGCATCCCCAGAGTGTTGCAGATGGTACAGGTATAACAGAATTGAATAATGATTGTATGGCTAATAGTCAAATCTACAATAACCTCCAAGAGATGGCCGTGAACATCAAAACCTATAAATGAAAGAGTCACATCGATAAGCAAGCAGCTAACAAGATAGTTGCAGGTTTTACAGGTACTCTAAGAAATTGGTGGGACAATTATCTCACTGAACAAAATAAAAATGAGATTCTTGATGTTGTTGCAAGCAAGAATGTTGTTAAGACTGAAGAAGGTCAAACTACTAAATCGTTAGAGGTAGTTGAGGATGCAACTGAAACTATACTTTACAGCATTTCTAAACATTTCGTGGGAGAACCACAATTATTTCAAGACACAAGTTTGGAAATATTAAACAAACTTTACTGCAAGAAATTGACAGATTTCAAGTGGTATAAATATATGTTTATTACAAAGGTCATGCTAAGAGATGATTGCAACAATAATTATTGGAAAGAGAGATTCCTCAGTGGATTACCTCCCCATTTTGCGGAAAAGGTTCGATCCAAAACAAGAGATCGATGTGAAGGTAAAATTCCATATTCATAAATGACTTATGGAGATCTTACCAGTTTGATTCATTTCATAGCAATGGATGTATGTACTGATTTGAATCTAAAATAACAGCTTAAGAAAGATAAAAAAAATTCAAGTAATGAACTTGGAAGTTTTTGTCAAGACTTTAGTTTCCCAAGTCTAAAACCCCCTTCAACAAGAAAGGTGTCAAAGAAAGAACAATCTGGAAAATCGTCACCTGAAAGAAGATCCTCAAAAGGGAAAGGATATTCTAAAAGAAAGAGAAGTAAGAAAACTTCTTAGTAAGACAAGTGTTGGACTTGTGGAAAGTATGGAGACAAGTTTCCTGATTGTCCGAGAAACAAAAGAAAAAGGAAGAAGATCAATCTTCTTCAAGTAGATGAAGAAACTAAGGAAAAGTTTCTGTCTATATTAAATGAAGAAGAATCAGATTCATCTTCCTCTTCAGAAGAGGAAACTGAGGAGGAAGAGTTCCCCAATGTGTCTCAAGATAGTGGACAAGAATGCAATTGCCAAGGAGCATTTTGTCATTGTGATAGCCAATATGTCATAGTACTCTCAGAAGATTCTGCAGAAATCTTTTTGCAACTATTGAGCATATCAAAGATAATGATGCTCGAAGAAGCTTTTTTTTGGAGCTTCAAAAGCTTGTCACTAAACATAAGGAGAAAGAAGTTGAAAGGAACGTAACTCTTTTCAGCATGAAGCAAATCATGCAAGGATATACAGATAAGAGGTAAAAACCTTCTAGCAATGAAATTCGACCAGAAGTTAACTCCCTTAAAGAAGAAGTTCGAGATGTTAAGTCAAGACTTAACAAAATTGAAATTGATGCTTTAGAAAAACAATTTCTTAAGGATGCTAAAGTATCTATTAAAGGAAAAGAGATTGCTACTTTAGATAACGAAGATGAAGATAACAACTCTTCCAATCAATCAGCCCCTTCATCACCTAAAGATATTGAGGATGCAGGTATTAGTATAATCACTAAGGTGAGACCGCAGAGTTCTCACATTATAATTAAGTTAGTAGTTAATTGTAATTTTGTTCTTAACAAAATTGCTTTGTTAGACAGTGGTGAAGATCGTAATAGCATTGTTGAAGGTTTAATTCCAACCAACTACCTCTAGAAGGGAACTAACAAGTTATACAACACGATTGGTGAGCGTATCTGTATAAATTATAAACATTCAAATGCTCATATATGCAATGACAGCATTTGCCTTGCTAATGATTTTGTCATAACTAAAGACATTAATGAGGAGATTATTTTGGGTATACCTTTTATTACCCAGATCAAACCTTATATTTCAGATTTTGAATCTATCAAAACAAAAAAATTTAGGAAAGAAATTTCGTTTCCTTTTATCAAGACACTTTCTCTTGAAGAAAGTAAATTTTTGCGTGAACAAAGTGCATTTAAAATCAATCAGATTTTTTTTTAAAAGAAGATATTAAAATTAAGAAAATTGAGCAAATTTTAAAAACCCCGAGAATGGTTGGTAAAATTGCCAATTGTCAAAAGAATTTTGAAAGTGAAATTTGCTCAGAATTTCGAAACACTCTTTGGGATCGAAAATCCCATATAATAGATTTACCACATATTGATGGATTTGATGAAAAGTCCATCTCTACGAAAGCTATGCCTATTCAGATGAACCATGAATTAATGGAAATCTGTAAGAAAGAAATTCATACTCTCTTGAGTAATAAAATTATTCGTTCTTCGAAATCACCTTGGAGTTGTTCAACATTTTATGTTAACAATGGAGCTGAAGCTTTATCAGCAGTGACCGAAAAAACAAAAGGTCTCTAGAGTCAAAGATGCTTTTCAAAAAGTAACAACTGACAACGGCAAAGTAAAAGACAGCTGTAAAAGCTAATGCTTTCCCAAAAGCAAAGATAAGGAACTGATAAAGCAATCATCTACAACCAATCGGAAGAAGGATTTGAGATTCCTTTTATCTTTTCTAGTCTATATAAGACTTTGTATTTTCCCATTGAAGGCATCAGAAATTTACGAACAATAAATTTTTCTTGAATGTTCTCTCTCTCTGTAAACATTATGCAATATATGGAATAAAGTTTTCAATTTTGTAAGTTCTTTTGGACCTGGCTGGTTGTCTGCCCTTTATGGGCCTAACTTGCGGTCTGCTCATGTTTTCCCTGCAAAAATTCACGAGTTAGGAAATCTGTTAACGAATTGTTTTTGCCTTTAATAAATTCAATTTGGAAATCAAAACTAGATAATAAGGATTGCCACCTAGCAAAAATTTGTTTAGAAACAACATTCTTAACATCCTTTGGAGGATTTCTTTAGCAGATTTACAATCTACTGTAAGCAAGAATTCTTTATTGATCAAGTCATCTTGAAACTTAGTTCTACAAAGAACAATAGAAAGGATTTCCTTTTTAATCTTGCTATAATTTCTTTGAGCAGAATTCTAGATTTCAGAAGTATAACGGACTAATTGTTCTGAAAAATTGGGGTCTTTTCTGTGTTTAAGAATATCACCATATCCAATGTCAGATGCATCAGTCTTAACAATCATAAAATAGTCAGGGTTAGAAATACCAAGGCATGGAAGATTTTTAACCATATTCTTTAAAAGAATAACTGCATTGGTTTGTTCAACAGTTCAGGGTGAAGGATTCTTCTTTCACCTATCAAAGAGAGATTTGCAAATATGCCTAACTTTGGGAATAAAATAAGCTACATAGTTGAGACTTCCTAAAAATCTTTGCAAGTGAGTTTTATCCAAAATGACATTGGGAAACTTATCAGGAGACTCAATTGATCTGCAAATTGGTTTATAGGTACCTTGATAAAGATCATGTCCTTAAAATCTGATTTTTGTTTGAAATAATTTAATCTTTTTAGCACTAATAACTAATCCATTGTTCTTAACAATTTTAAAGAAAACATTTAAATGTTTTAACTGAGAATCAATGTCCTCGGAAAAGATTAATACCTCATCAATATAAAAAATTGAAATATGACTAATATGATTGAATATAGAATTCATAATATTTTGAAATTCTGAGGGGGCATTGACATTCCATTTATATTGTCCAAACGGGACATTGTAATCTGTTTTTTATGTATCCTGCTCAGCAATTTGAATTTTCCAAATCCTGATTTTCAATCAAATTTACTATAAACATTTGCTTTAAAAGTTCGTGTTAAAAGATCCCTTTTGTTAGGAATCGGATAATGAATCCATTTTAAGACTGAGTTTAAAGGTTTGTAATTAATAACAAGTCTTGGGGAACCTCGTTCTTGTTCAGCTGCATTGTTAACATAAAATGTTGAACAACTCCAAGGTGATTTCAAAGAACGAATAATTTTATTACTCAAAAGAGTATGAATTTCTTTCTTACAGATTTCCATTAATTCATGGTTCATCTGAATAGGCCTAGCCTTCGTAGAGATGGCCTTTTCATCAAATCCATCAATATGTGGTAAATCTATAATATGGGAATCGATCCCAAAAAGTGTTTGGAAATTCTGAGCAAATTTCACTTCCAAAATTCTTCTGATGATTGACAATTTTAGCAACCATTCTCAGGGTTTTTAAAATTGTTCAATTTTCTTAATTTTAATATCTTTTAAAAAACAAATCTGATTGATTTTAAATGCAGTTTGTGTATGCAAAAATTTACTTTCTTCAAGAGAAAGTGTCTTGATAAAAGGAAACAAAATTTCTTTTCCTAAAATTTTTGTTTTGATAGATTCAAAATCTGAAATATAAGGTTTGATCTGGGTAATAAAAGGTATACCCAAAATAATCTCCTCATTAATGTTTTTAGTTATGACAAAATCATTAGAAAGTCAAATATCGTCATTGCATATATGAGCATTTGAAAGTTTAAACTTTATACAAATATGCTCACTAGTCATTCTATATAACTTGGAAGTTCCCTTCTGGAGGTACTTGTTTGGAATTAAACCTTCAACAATGCAATTACGATTTGTACCACTATCTAACAAAGCAATTTTGTCAAGTACAAAATTACAATTAACTACTAACTTAATCATATTGTGAGAACTCTGAGGTCTCACCTTAGTGATCATACTTATACCTGCATCTTCAATACCTTTAGGTGATGAAGGGGCTGATTGATTGGAAGAGTTGTTTTCTTCATCTTCGTTATTTGAAGTAGCAATCTCCTTTCCTTTAATAGATACTTTATCATCCTTAAGAAATTGTTTTTCTAAAGCATCAATTTCAATTTTGTTGAGTCGTGACTTAACTTCTCGAACTTCTTCTTTGAGGGAGTTAACTTTTGCTCGAAGTTCATTGATAGAAGGTTCTTCCCTCTTATCTGTATATCTTTGTGTGATTTGTTTCATGATGAAAGGAGTTACATTCCTTGCAACTTCTTTCTCCTTATGTTTATTGACAAGATTTTGAAGCTCCAAAAGATAGCTTCTTCGAGCATCATTATCTTTGATAAGCTCAATAGTTGCAAATAAAATTTCTGCAGAATCTTCTAAGAATATACTGACACATTGGCTATCACAATGACAAAATGCTCCTTGGCAATTGCATTCTTGTCCATTATCTTGAGAAACATTGAGGAACTCTTTGTCCTCAGTTTCCTCTTCTGAAGTGGAAGATGAATCTGATTCTTTTTTGTTTAATATAGACATAAACTTTTCCTTAGTTTCTTCATCTAGTTCAAGAAGATTGATCTTCTTCCTTTTTCTTTTGTTTCTCGGACAATCAGGAGACTTGTGTCCAGACTTTCCACAAGTCCCACACTTGTATTTGTGAGAAGTTTTCTTACTTCTCTTTGATTTAGAATATCCTTTCCCTTTTGAGGATCTTCTTTTAGGTGACGATTTTCCATATTGTTCTTTCTTTAAAACCTTTCTTGCTGAAGGGAGTTTTAGACTTGGGGAACCAAAGTCATGACAAAAACTTTCAAGTTCATTACTTGAAAATGTTTTATCTTTCTTAAGTTGTTATTTAAAGCATGCTTAGGGCTCATCCGCCACTTATTAATCTTTTTTATGTCAGGAGTATATTTGTGGACTGATTTAATAACTCCTATAGAATCCTTTTTCTTATGAGGAGGATCTTTCATTTCGCTAGGAGTAGGACTTCTTGCAAAAGAAGAATCATAATAAACTTTGGGGATGGTTTAGGTGAAATCTACCCCGCGGAATTTACCCTGTTGTTCTGAAACTTCAGTGGTTTCATACAAATCTTATTCTCCCTCCCGAGTCTTTGAAGTATAAGGTCTAGTCATAGACATTCTTCTACTGGAAGACTCTTGGCTGAATGAATTGGATCTAAGAAACTTAAGGTTAACAAATCCATCTGCGCATTGAAGAATACTTTCTAGGGAAGACCTAGAAGGTTGAACCGGAAGGGGTTCGGTGATAGATTCAAATTTCCAACTTTCATCAGAAAGAATCTCATTCCACTATAACATTCTGGGCACAAAAGTAGTGCTATTCTCTTGGTTAGATTCCATAAGCATAGTAACACTTTTGGGACTAGAGTTAATTTCCTTTGGGGCAATAGTGGTTTTCATTAGCTTCTAATATACACGGTGTATTACAGCTAAATCTCTGGTTCCTAATTTTCTATTCATATTCTTGGTTTTGACATTAAGTGTCAAGGTATCAAGAATATTAGGGTCTTCTATGTCTACAGAGAAATTAGGATAACAGTTGAAGTAAACTGGCCCCTGAGCTAGATTACTTTCTAAGATTCCTAACAACGAATCTCAACATTGAGAAGTCTAGCATCTCTAAGCATTAAACAAATAGGAATATTTAAGCCTTTACAGAAAAGAGGTTTAACATCTACCTGTACAAGACCAATATGAAGAAATTTAAATTCTTTCCTATGTCTGTCTATCTCAGCATCAATCAACAATTTAATAGTCTCTAAAGAGTTTTTAATTGCAGAGGTTTATAAACAAGTTTTTATATTAAAACTTTTAAACAAACTAAAATTACCTATTTGGTAAATCTTATTAATCGGTTCTTTAGGAATGGACCAATTTTGTAAACGCATATCTTCTTTAGATATAGAACAATTAACAGAGTTAACAATATTGTTGCTATTCATGAGAACAAACAGTTGTCTTTAGGCATGAAAGAACGTCAAGGATAAATTAAGAAATAAAATAATTTTAACAAATATTATCAAACTTATGAAAATTTAAATGTCATTCTTGTAAATCTAAAGAAATTAAAGCAGTGATTATCTAGATAATATAAAGGTTAACTATGATTTAACAATTAAATGGTATCAACGCCACGTTAATGGTGTTAATTGTTAGCATGAGTAGCTAAATCCTTAAGTTGTCTAGGCTGTTAGAAATCATGTGATTATTAAGATAATAATATAATCTTAACTTAGTAATTATCCAGCTTATGTTTTATTATCTTTGATTATAATAATCTAAAGATTTTATAGCTCTAGTATTATCCTATATAATATTTTAGTTAACTTTGATTAAAGCAAGTTAAAGGCCATGGTTTCCTTATTATCATGTTGAGGTTTTGTCTCTGCTTAAGTCTGAGTGTGAAGATTAATCTAATCGTAGTGAAACACACAAAACTAACCAAGATGATGGGAAACAACGGAAAGAAACATAGAGAACACCAGAAAGTACTGAATAGGTTACAAAAGTCATTTGTAAAAATCAACAATAAAGATAATAACAAAGAAGGGGAATGTGATGAAATTATTCAGAGGATCATAAGTGATTTGACAAGATTTACCAGAGGAGTGTGGAGTGTATCCCAACCTATGCAAAGGATTCAGACAAGAAACTAGCATTAGTAAGAAATTGTGCAAGAAATATTATTAGAGAATAAGTGAGGGGGGAGATAGATCCTGATGGGCTTGCATCTAATGATTCTAAGGGTGAACTTGAGCAAGAAAACAATGAGTCAAAGCCAACAAAACTAGAGAATTATGGTGAATATGTTTAAAATAAAGAGCAAATGGACAAGGCAATAGTTGATATACAAAAGATGTAATGTAACAAAAGAAGGAGTTGAGTATAATGAAATATCTAGACAATGTTGTTTAAAATACGCTTTCGGAAAGTTTAACCACACGATATCTGAGCAAATTCCCTAAGTAACAAAACCAATCCCTGTCATTTCACATGGAATAAATCCAATTTTGGTAAGTCTTGATTTTAATCCTAGTTTAGATTAAAGTTTGTTTAGTGAGGGCCACCGCGAAAGAGGAACCTTTGTAATTATCGGATTAATTGAAAGGATATCCTTTCCAATACATGGAGAGCAAAAATTAGTAAAAGGGGAGGATAGTAAGCAAGAGAAAGGAGGAGTAATAATGCATGTTATTGCTTGCAAGTCTACACTAATGGATGTCCTGCATGAATTGATATCCCATACGAACATATACCATTATCATGTAACGTATTCAATTGAGAGCATAATAGTTACTAAAGACATAGAGGATAATAAAGAAGAATGGAATGATCCTAATTTACAAAATGCTTGTATAGAGGCAGGGATCTCACCTATGGTGGTTTATAAGAGCAAAAGTGCAAATCAAAGGGAGATAGTAGTTATGTTGTTCCCACAAGGGTGAAAGAAAAGAGACGGTCAAATCAAGTTACGAATGAGCTACAACACATTGTTTTTGTACATAAGGTCTATTAAGACTCAACATGTTTTTCATAGAGTTCAAATGCTTCACAGACATCATCAATTTTTATTAAATGTTTTAATAGAACCTTTTCAAGATGCTACGAACATTAAAAAAATATCGAAAGAGGCTAGGGATGCAATATGTGAATTATAACACAAATGGGAAGATTTGGATATTTGTTAATCACTATATTCTGGCTTGTGTCACATCTGATACTGAGCAACAACGAACATTGATCTTTACCATAGAGGATTGATCTAAAATCTTTTGCACTGTGGTATATTCTAAATGCACATTTGTGTATGTGGGGGGATATTTATAATATCCCCCCATAGTTATAATCACTCACTATAGTTGATGGTGGGAGGTGATTTCAATGTCATTCTGAGTGATGAAGAGAAAATTGGAGGATTACATGTGTATCCTCATGAATATGAAAATTTATCTTGTTGTATTAATTCCTTTGACTTAACTTATATCAAATACACTAGTAATCCTATTACATGGTGGAATGAAGGGTGGATGAGGGTGGATTTTAAAAGGCTTGATAGAGTGGCTGTTAACCAATTATTACTGGACATATATGGTAATATTGGATTTTAACATTTATTACGAATCGGGTCTGATCATCCTCCCTTACTACTATTTTGGACTGACACTGATGAATTTAAAGATGTTGTGTCTCAAAATTGGTTGTTTAAATAGGGTGGTGATATTTCATCCAATTGAAACACAAACGGAAGAGAACAAAAGTAGCATATATTGTCTAAATGGAGTAGAAACAAGTTTGGCGATATTTTCAAGAAATTGACTATTATAGAAGAGATTGTAAAATATAAAGAAGAGTTATTTCATCAAGATCCTTCTCCTCTTAACAAAGTTATACTTCATAAAGCACAAGCTGAACTGAATTTATACCTCCACTACGAAGAGGAATTCTTGAGCCAAAAGGCTAGTGCTCAATGGTTTGATGAAGGTGACAGGAACAAAAGGTTCTTACAAAGTCTTGTGGAAGGAAGACGGAAGAAACTGAATATCAACTGGATAAGGAAGGCAAATGGATCTTGCGAATAAATAGATGTTGAAATTGCTAATTAAGGTGTGTGTTTTGTCAAAGAACAATTTTCTGAAGGAAATACCAAGAGGATATGTCTGTATTACAATTCATACACCCTATGATTTAGTAGGAAGATAATAATTTTCTAACACCACTACCGGATTAAAACGATATTAAAAACTAGTTCTTGAACTTAATGCTGACAGTGCTTATGGTAATAATGGTTTTATTGGTTGACTTTTATCAAACATGTTTTTTTGTAGTAGGACCTCATATTATTAAAGTAGTCCATGCCTTTTACTAGGGTTCTACATTACCTAATCCATTACTCACACTAACTTTGTCCTATTACTAAAAAAGGATGTGGTTCAATCCTTCTCTAATCTTAGGCCAATTAAATTCAGTGATTTTTGGAATAAAATTTTATCTAGACTTGTTCATGATAGATTTAAGGGATTATTGGCATGATTGATATCTCATAACTAAACTAGTTTTGTTATCACTGAAAATGTTTTACTTGCTTAAGAAATATTACTAATATATGGAAAAGAGTCAAGCGAGATAATTTAGTCATCAAATTTGATATTGTTAAATCATATGATAGGGTAGCTTGGAAGTTCCTAATCAAAGTGTTAGGAAAAGTGGGATTTGATGATATATGGTTAGATATTATTTAGAGGATTATTGCAAATAATTGGTACTCTGTATTGATAAATGGTCAAGCTTATGAATTATTTCACTCTGCAAGGGGAGTCAAAAAGGGATACCCATTATTCTCTACCTTATTTTAGCTGTTGAGGTCCATTATAATGGTCGAAATCAATTCTACCATAATAAAGATTATAAAGGATTTGGGTCACCTAAGTGGAGTGACCAATTGAATCATCTTTCTTATGCAGACGACGCAATTGTTTTTGTATCTTCTAATAAGAGATCTTTGCAGTTGGCGATGAAGATCATCAACCTTTATAAAGAACAATTTGGACAACTTTTTTCTATTTGTATAGGGAATCCCAGGCCTCTATATAGGTGATTGGAGAGTTTATAGGCTTTGGTAAAGAAATTTTTCCTTTGATATATTAAGGTTTTCCTATTGGTCATACTAAGAAAAAGAAAGTGTACTTCTTAGAGTTGATTAAAAGTATCGAGAATAAGTTTCAATTATGGAAAGGAAAGCTTCTTTCATTTGGAGGAAGAATGGTCTTGATTAACCATGTGTTGCAAAGTATACATATTTACATGCTATTAGTTTCTAATAATCTTAATTGTTTTATTCATGATATTCAAAAGATGTTCGCAATGTTTCTATGGAATTTCAAAGAGGATGATAAAGCAACTCACTCGATAGCTCAGAAGGATATTCGTCTTCCTAAAAATTAAGGAGGATTGGGCTTGAGGTCCTTATTTGATATATCTAAGACTTTATTTGCTAAGGTGTGGTGGAAGTTTAGAACCACTAACACACTAGGGTCTAACTTTCAGTGAAATAAGTACTGTAGAAAAGAGAGGCCACAAATAGTTGAACGGAATGGATAATCCCAGGTACAGAAGGATATGTTGCAGGCTAGATATATATTTGATCAAAATATTTAGTGGGAACTTAAAGAAGGTCATAAAAAAATTTTGTTTGATAGCCGGGCACTACTAGGATCAATTCATCTGATGCCCAAAACTTATATTCAAAACTCTAGGAAATCATTGTTTTAACTATTCAATAGGGAAGAATGGGACAAACATGAGGTTTTGAATGAGACATTTAATGATTAAGTGTGTACTCGAATTCCTTAAGTGCTATGGTATATTAGGCTTACTGAAGGAAGGAATAAAGCATGATGGATGCCTTGCAACTCTGGTAAGTTTACAGTGGGTACAACTTGGGAGATATGAAGACAAAAAAAAAACCCTATTTTGATGTTAAGAAGATCTGGGAGAAAGGGTTGACTTTAAGGTCTCTTTTTTGTTATGGAGGATGTGGTTTGGCAAAATTCCTATTGTAGAGGTTTTAATCAATAAAAATATTTTTGATACGGTAGAACTTTGTTTTTGTAATGCTAACGTACAAGAAATATTTGTTCATTTGTTCATTGAATGTCCAGGTGCTAAATTTACTTGCAAGCGATTTTCAAGCGCAACAAGGTTACAATTTGAGGTGATTTAGATTAAACAGGGTTCGACGAGTGATGGAAAGCAGATTATGCTACTAAACTAAAGCCCCTATTTAAAGTAGGTCTAGATTTTTTTATTTGGACAATGTGAAAGAGGATACATATATATAATTAAACATGGTGAAAGGTTGAGTAGGCAATCCAATGGTTACAATTCGCAAACATACAAAAATTCTATACTTGTTTACTAAATATAGATATCTATGGTTGCAAGGAATTCCTAATAATTGGATTATGTTGGTTAACTATTTAGAAGAATATGACCCACTTCTGAGGCATTTGGTGGTTCAGTGGGGTCATCGCCTAAGAGGGAGCTTTAAGTGTACCACTGATGGATTTTGTAATGGTAACACAAGAAGAAGTTCAAAGGCTTTTTGTGTTAGAAATGATTTTTGAGACATGATTTATAGGGAGAGAAGGTTGTTAGATAAGTGTATTGTTCTTGAAATACGAGATTAAAGCTATCAAAATGGGAGTCAAATTGTAACAACCCAAAATACCCCCAAGGTGTTACCGGCGTCTTGGTCCCCTAAGAATAATTAGACAAGCCCTTAGCATGCGTCATCACATATCATAGGTAAAAAATTGCAGAAAAATTAAAACTTTTTATATATATGTTGTCACATATGGGAAGTACCCCTAGACGCAACCGGAGCCATCCTTCTCAAAGAGGACTAAGACTAGCCTCTTAGCATTCGTCATTACATCTCATAGTTTAAAAATGGGGAAAATTGTAAACATTTATTTTATATATCATGAGGTTTACTTAGAACTATCAAATACACTTAATATGTAAATATTCATATTTAGTGTATATAGACCCTTCGTATAAGAAGAATACACAGTCTTCTACTTTTATGGCACACACACATATATATAAGATACATAACATAGTCTTAAAACGGACGTCTCATATTAAACCATCTAAATAAGAGTAAAAAAAATTGGGCATAGACCATAAATCAATATTAATAAAGGCTCATATAGTCTATACAATCTTCAGTACTCAAATGAAAGAGAATGAACAAAGTGGTAACACCCTAAAATGAAGCGAGGTAAAATAAAGATTTGTAATTGTTTCTTGCATTAATTTTGTAATAAAATGAGTTATATTAGTGTCCTTATTCAGTGTGTGATGTTTAGTTATGTTTGGGGGTCAAACGCCCGAGAATGTCCATGATGTTCGCAAAGTGTGCCTTAGAAAGTGCTTGTGTGTCTTTATGTGTTTGAGTGACTTTTTCATCTTTGTTTTTTTAAAATTGTTGTGGGATGTTCAAAAGGCTTATACGCCTATGTTTATGGATTTAACTTTTGTGTACGACTCCACCTAGGACCCACGAATGGCCGTAGAAGAGAACCCCAACTCTTGGCAAGAAACTTCCAAGTAGTGACCAAACGATGACCCATAGAACGGTCCATTTGTCAACAAACAGTCCGTCAACCATGGGAGTCGACTAGACCAGCAAGTCAGGATATCCATCTATTGAATGGAGATAAGCCCCTTTTGTCACATCCAGGTTTATTGCATATACATATACAAAAATGTAGAAGTAGTCTCAATGATTGTATCATCTCATACCATCTAAACGAATATCACAAAATATGGGCATAGCCCTTACATCAATTCAACAAGACCATGTATAGGTCATATCAAAGTACAATATTCAATTAAAAAGGAAAGGAATGATAGAGTCAATAAGCTCACAACAAAATCCAAAGCTAAAGGATGGCATTGCCCTCAAAAGTTGAGGACCTACCTTACATGGATGAAAGAAAGAATCCGTGCCTTCAACAATATAGACTTCCAAACTCTTCAACGATCGGAACCTAAAATGTTTGGAAAAATGAAAGAGAATGGGGTTAGTACTCCACTGTACTAAGTATGAGATCTTATGCGCATACACAAGCAAAACATGCAAAAAGGGGATTTTTAGTCAAAACATGTCATTTTACCCCTTTAGGGACTTAATGCAAAGTCAATTAAGTCATACAAATCAACCAACATGCTTACTATCATACAAGTAATACTTATCCCAACATACTTGAAACCATGATTTACTACAAACCTAACATCAAGGAAAAATATCACAAGAATGAATAAGAGTTAAACATATCATAATAAGCAAGACGACTACTCACAAGTCGTTATCAAGTCAACAAGTGCAATGACCAAGCAAATCCCCATAACCTTACTCAATCAAGCATCTTTAACAAGAAAACATGACCAATGTCTAACTTTACATATCATGGCATTTAGTCTTGCATTTCATCATATATTATCATTATAAACCAAGGAATATTCATAAATGAACTAATCAACATATAGTATCAACAATGTGCCATAGTCATTATATATACACATTATATATTATCAAAACGTAAACATATATAAGAACCTCCTCCCAAGACTCCCCTCAAGGCTAACTAGTGTAATGTTTAGTTAGAGTCCCATACCCCTACCTAGACTATGCTAGACCTCTTAGGTTATCAAAGTTAGATTTTCAAGTCCTTTAATTCATTTTACCCTTTTGGGAACATCTTGCCCTAACCGACATAGACCACTTGATTTAGTGTGGAATCTGGTGTCATAAGACCCAAAACCAAAAGAAGGCAGACTACTTGCCAAGGTAGTACCAAAACATGAAACATAACAACTACGTGGATCCCCTAGATAGTATTCCCATGGGGGCAACATAGTTCAAGAACTAGGAGATTTAGTTAAGACCCTCTTTATGCGCCATGCATTATACTCTCCAATCTAAAGAGTAATGTAGTGTTCCTACCTTTCCGATATGGGATGGGACACTTCTCTATCTAGTTCACTCGGTGCTAAGCTAGCGTAACTTTTTGAAATGTCTTTAAGCCTTTAATTATGAATCATAGCTTAATTTAGTCCATAGGGTCTACCCCTTGTATAATAATCATCATCAATAGCTCAATAAGAATTGTATGAGTATAAGTCCTTTCATCGCAATTCATATAAGTGAGGTTAACACATTACCATTTCATAACATATTAAGGCACATTGATAGTTTTCACTATCCTTATATCAGATACACCTTAATCAACCTCACAACATAGTCAAGACATTTCAATTCAACATCATATCACCCTATAATCCTAGTATAAGGCATACTCCAATGTAATATCATGACTTAACAACAATTAATCACAATTGGAAGAGAAGATGAAGATTCTAAGACTTCCCAAGTCTTCCTCATAGTCTATCATCTAGGTCTTACGATCAACCCATAACTCAACCTGACTTGGCGAGTAAAATCATCACATAATGATAACCAGTAGAATAACAAGTCCAATTGCATCTCTATAACACAATTTATCTTTAGATCACAACTTGACACAAGGTACATACACTAATTTCATATTATAATTTATAACCTCAATCACATCTCAAGAACTAGCACGATAGGGCTATAATTCATCTTAATTTGATCATAATAAAACCATAGGATAAAAATTTAATCAACAACCAACTCAATTGAATGATCACAATACAATAAAATGTCAAGATCACTACCTAGGGTTACGGATAAAGGATCATATTCTTCAATTTAGACCAAACAATCAACAATTACCATAAAAAAGTTGAATTACATGTTAATCTAATCAATATAACCCTAAAAATTCATTAACAACTTAATCCATGACTTCAATTTCGTAATTAAATGAAACCGATAAGAAAACTCAACTTTTTGAAATCTATTTTAAAGGAACCTTTTGAGGAAAGAATCTCAAAGGTGAATAGAACCCATACCTTAATGTTTGTCAACAATTTGATGGTGAATTCGTCCCTTTCCAGACCCCAAACCCTAGTACTAGCTATTATTCAATGGTGTTTTGATGTAGTGAGAGAAATAAGAGAGAACAAAGAGATTTTATTTTGAGAGTTGTCTTTAGGTTAATGAGGGTTGAGGGTATTCATAAGTGGACTTAATCAACTTAATTAGTCTCCCTTTAATCCCCAAGTAACCCCTAAACCACTTAATTAATCAAATGAAATCACTTAAAATTTAACAATGAAACTCAGCTCTCACAGACGAGACCCCAATCGACAGGCCATCTGTGAGTAGACGTACAACCCCCCCGTCCTGCACTCTGTTGTCTCGGTCAGAGACTTTGTAGGCGAGGGCTTCCTCCAATTTGTCTAAGTGTGGGACGATGGTGGCATCGACTCTCCATTGATCTACACATGGACCGTAACCTGCACCTCTGGACTTCGTCGATGAGTCCAGAGATTGTGCAAGTGAAGGGACCTTCTCCACCAGCCTAAGTTTGGGACTACGGTGGCATCGACGCATTGTTGATCTACACATGGGCCGTCTTCTGTCCCGTCAATGCACACTTCCAGGCAGTGTTGCATCAAACTATAGAGGTCCTCCTCAAGGGCCTTTGGTTGGTCCTTGGGAGTCGTACCCGGGAGTTTCAACCATGGAACAACTCAAACAACTATTATTTACCTTTCCACCAATTTTCGTACATTTCCAACTCCTAAAAGCTTGTGAAAAAAGGCTAAGGGACACTAACATCCCTTTGAACCAACTTCCCACACGTTTAGACGTTTTGGTTCTTAAACCTCCTACATGACCTATATTCATTAAAATGGACTTAGAAATATTGTATAGACTTTATGACACCTATGTTAGGCTTTAAACATGTCTTGGATTTTCAAGGTGTTATATTATCCCCCCCCCCCCAAGTAATATTCGTCCCCGAATGACACCAAAACACTTTTGAAGGAAGGAATAGACTCAAGACTAGCAACCCAACCAATCAACAGTATCAAATCAACATAAATCGTGTCATTTCAACAAGGCAAATATCAAAAAATCATATTACCACACATAAGGCTCAAAACACTTCATCATGAGGCATTTCCTTCTCACAACACCTATGAGCTCAACCTACATTATATGAGTTAATTAGTACAAAGTTTGATTTAACAACATGCTACCTATCATTTCATGAAGACTCACCATATCAAAATGCACAATATAACTCAAAACAAGAAAAAAAGCAAAATTTCAGGTTTTTAAGAGCAATATTATAATAATTTCACTGTAAGTTCTTTCAAAAATGCATAATGTGCAAAACTTCACCCAAAAATCAAGAAGCTTAAATTTCTAGTCATATTTATATTATTAAAAATAATGACTAACCTAAATTCTCAAAAAGATAAGGGTAACGGGACTTCATGTAGGCCCCGGCCTCCCATGTTGCACCCTCAACTAGATGATTATTCCATATCATCTTTACGGAAACCACTTCTTTGTTCCTCGACTTCTTGACTTTCCTATCATGAATTTGAACCGAAACTTCCTCATAAGAGAGGTTATCCTAGACACTAAGACCCTCAATAGGAAGAATGAACTCGGGATAATCGATACACTTTTTCAACATAGAAAATGGAAAACCGAATAAACCGAAGCCAATTCACTAGAAAGTTTCAATTCATAAGCAACCTTTCTAATCTTTTGCAAGATTTCATAGGGACCCACATAACGAGGACTCAATTTCCCTTTCTTGTCAAATCTAACCACCCCTTTTATTGGTGAAATTTTCAAATACACCTTATCACCTTCTTCAAACTCCAAATCCATTCTTCTACGATCGGCATAAGACTTTTGCCGACTATAGGTCGTTTGCAACCGGTTCCTTATGATATAAACCTTTTCCAAAATCTTATAGATCCACTCGGGAACAAGAAGCGATGGATCACCCACTTCAAACCATCCAATAGGAGATCTACACCTCCTACCCTACAAGGCTTCATAGGGAGCTATAGAAATGGATGAATGAAAACTATTGTTGTAGGTAAACTCCACCAAAGGTAAGTATCTATCCCAAATCCCTTTAAAATCAATGATGCACACCTTAAGAATATATTCAAGGATTTGTATCGTACGCTCTGCTTGACCACCCGTTTAGGGATGGAAAGTGGTGTTCAACTTCACCGTAGTACCTAACCATTTTAGGAACGACCTCCAAAATATAGATGTGAATTATGCGCCCTGATCCCATATGATGGATAACGGAATGCCATGGTTGAACACAATCTCATCTAGGAAGATTTTTGAATATTCCTCCGCCGAATATGAAGATTTGACGGTAATAAAGCAAGCAGATATAGTCAATTGATCCACAAACACCCATATGGAATCATAAGACTTTTGGGTCCGAGGGAAACCTACTACAACGTCCATATTGATCTTTCCCACTCCCAAGTAGGAATTTAGATCTCTTGTAGTACGCCACATGGCTTTAGGTGTTCAGCCTCTACTTGTTGGCAATTTCGACAATTAGCGACAAACTCCGCTATGTCCCTTTTTAGACCTTCCTACCAATATATATCCCTTAGGTCATGGTATATTTTTGTCAACCCTAGATGAATTGAGTAGTGGGAACCATGTGCCTCTTCTAAGATCGATCCCTCAACCCATCTACATTGGGAACACATAATATCCCTTGGTACCTTAACACACCATCCCCATTAAGGATAATGATTCATTCTACCGATTCTTTCAACTCCATTAAGGATAAATCAAGGTGTTTTTTGGACTTCACCTCAACCACTAAAGATGACTCGGAGTTATGATGAACTATGGACCCCTATCCGGAGAACTCTCCAACCTCACCCCAACCTAGAAAACCTATGTACTTCTCTTGCTAGGTCCTTTTTGGCTTCGTCAAGATGGGATACACTACCCATAGTCATCCGACTTAGGGCATCTGCAACTACATTAGCCTTACCGGGGTGATAAAGGAATCTCATATCATAATCTTTCAACAACTCTAGCCACCTTCTTTGTCAGAGATTCAACTCCTTTTGGGTAAACACATATTGGGGACTCTTATGATCGGTAAAAACATCAACATGAACCCCATATAAGTAATCCCTCCAAATTTTCAAAGCAAACACCACGGCCGCCAATTCAAGCTCATGGGTGGTGTAGTTTCTCTTATGTACCTTTAGTTGCCTAGAGGCATAATCTATCACCTTCGCGTGTTGCATAAGTGCACACCCTAAAACCACTCGGGATGCGTCACAATACACCACAAAACCATTTTCACCCTCAGGTAAGGTCAACACAGGAGCGGAAGTAAGCCTATATTTAAACAATTGGAAACTCTTCTTATATGCTTCCGACCACTCAAAGTTTTTACTCTTTTGGGTCAAAGTAGTCAAAGGAGACACAATGGACTCAAAACCATCCATGAACCTCCGATAGTAACCCGCTAAAAACAAGAAACTCCTAATGTCTGTAGGAGTCAATGGTCTAGGCCAGTTTTTTACCACTTCCATTTTCTTTATGTCTACCTCATCTCCCTCACTAGAGATGATGTGCCCAAGAATAGTCACCGACCTCAACCAAAACTCACACTTACTATAATGGTTTTACAATACTACCCTCAAATGACTCATATAATCATCCTCATTCTTCGAATATACCAAGATATCCTCAATGAAGACAATGACAAATGAATCTAGGTAATTTAAAAATGTTCTATTCATTACGTCCATTAATGCCGTCGGAGCATTATGAGACCGAAAGACATGACCAAGAACTCATAATGTCCATACCTAGTCAGAAAGGTCGTCTTTTGTATATCCTCCCCTCTCACCCCAAGTTGATGATATCCAGACCTCAAGTTTATCTTTGAAAAGTAACTCGCCCCTTGGAGTTTGTCAAATAAGTCATCAATTAGAGGGAGAGGGTACTTATTCTTAATGGTGACCTTGTTGAGTTGGCCGTAATCAGTACACATTCTCAAGGACCCTTTTTTTTCTTCACAAACAAAATCGTAGAACCTCGCGGAGAAATACTAGGCCTTATAACACCCTTATCTAGTAAATCCATGAGTTGAGCCTTCAACTCTTTCAACTCGGCTGGAGCCATCTGATAAGGAGGAATTGATATGGGATTTTATCCTGTAGCAAATCAATGCCAAAGTCAATTTCCCATTCAGGAGGAATACCGTGAAGGTCATTAGGGAAGACCTTCAAAAACTCACTTACTACGGGTACCAACTCAATGGGAGGAACTTCGCACCCTTTTGAGATCATTTTGCATGCTTTTAGACATGAAATAATACGACCTCTAGGAATAGAATTTTCACCTTTCCACTCAACAACGGGTTCATTTGGGAAGTTAAACCTCACCGCTCTTGTCCTACAATCAATGGATGCAAAACATGCATGCAACCAATCCATACCCAATAAAATATCAAAATCAAATATATCGATTTCTACTAGATCAACATAAGAAACTCTATTGGGCAACATTATAGGAAAACTTCTATATACCCTTTTTATTACAACCGACTCACCCACTCAAATCGACACTATAAAAGGTTCATGCAAAATATCGGGTAAAATTTAAACTTTTTAGCTACTAGAGGTGTAAAAAATGATAAAGTAGCGTCAGGATCAAGTAAGGCATATACATCAAGAGAGAAAACTTTCAACATACCAATCACCATATCGGGAGAGGTCTCTTTTTAACCCCTAGAGCGGAAAGCATAAATGTGGTTCTTCTTTGGAGCATCACTAGAACCACTGGCTTGAGATTGGACACTACCCTTGTCTTGACTTTTCAAGTTTGGACAATCTATCATCATGTGACCACTCTTGCCACAACTAAAGCAATTATATGTCCCCTTAAGGCAATCACCATAGTGCTTTTTACCACACTTTCCATAAGTTGGCTTCTCATTTGGTGAATTAGTACCTTTTCCATTCTTGAATTTAGGATTAGACACCCTATAACCACTAGTTCTTGGGAATTTAGAAGGGACTTGATTAGAAACCCGCTTCTTAAATTTATGCTTGTCTTGTATCTCATGCCTATTCTTTGAAGAACCTCCATCAAATGACCTTTCTCTTGTAGCATCTCTACTTTTCACTTATCCCTTGCATCCTCAACCCTTCTTGCATAAACCATAAGACGGAAAATGTTCATGTTGTCATGTAGCATGGACGATTGACACTCCTCTTTTATGTCCTCTAACACCCCCATCACAAAATGGCTCATTTGGTCTCTTGGATCGGAGAAAAAAGAAGGAGCATATTTGGACAACTTAATGAATTCAAAAGAGTAATCATGGACACTATGCCCTCCTTGGCGAAGATTGATGAACTCCGTCACTTTCTCCTCCCTCATCTCTCTAGGGAAAAACCGATCTAGAAAAGCTTCCTTAAAGATCTCCCAAGTCACCAGAACACCCCTCAAATGCCTATTATCCCTCCATTGCACATACCAAGTTTGAACCACATCCTTGAGTTGGTATGTGGAAAACTCGGTCTGTTCACTCGAAGACATCCCCATATCATATAGTATCATATAGACCTCATCCATGAATTCTTGGGGGTCTTCATCAACCTTAGACCCATAGAATGTAGGAGGGTTCATTTGACAGAATTCTCTTAGACAAGAATCCATAGTAGTTACTTGTTTATGAGGACGAGCAGCAATATATCGGTTGGTTTGGACTGTCATAGTTTGGGCTTAAACCGTCAAGGATTGTGCTTGAGTAGTCATGGCTTGGTACATTTGAGCAATAATAGACCTCATATATGCCTCTGTCATAGGTGGTGGGTTAGCCAGGGCTTGATCAACATTAGCATTTTCCTCAAGTGGAGGAACTTGCTCATCATAGGGAGGAGCTCCCGTATTAGCAACTTTCTCCTCAAGTCTTCGAGCCTCATTCCTTAGAATGTCCATGCTTCCAATAAGCATAAAAATAGGATTAGATGGAAAAGAACACCATAAGTATACTCTATTGTCATGATATAAGATTTCCAAGAAAGACAACGATTCCTAAGCATCATATAGATTCCTACTCATAAATATGGAGCGCTTCACAATTATGAATTTAACCCTAAATAGATGTGGTAAAGAGAGACATAACTCAAAGATATTCAACCTCAATCTCTGATACCAAGTTTGAGACATCCGGGTTTACCCCCTAGACGTAAGCGGCGTTGTCGTCCTTTTGAAGGACTAAGACTAGCCTCTTAGTTTCATGTCAAACTTTCATTACCACTACTTGGAGGTTTACATAGACCTATACATACACACAATATATATTCATATCGAGTATACATAAACCCTTCATATAGGAAGGTTACATCGCCGTCTACTTTCATTGCACATACATATATAAAAATATAGAAATAGTCTCAATGATTGTCTCATCTCATACCATCTAAACGAATATCACAATATGGAAATAGCTCTTACATAAACTCAACAACACCATGTATAGGTCATACAAAAGTAAAATATTCAATTAAAAAGGAATGGAATGATAGATTCAATAAGATCATAATAAAATCCAAAGCTAGAGGCGGACAATGCTCTAGAAAGTTGAGGACCTACACTACTTGGATAAATTGAAGAATCCAAGCCTTCAACAAAATCACCTTCCAAACTCTTCACGACCGGAACCTAAAATGTTTAGGAAAAGGAAAGAAAATGGGGTTAGTACTCCACATGTACTAAGTATGAGATCTTATGAACATACATAAGAAAAACATGCAAAAGGGGGATTTTTAGTCAAAACATGCCATTTTACCCCTTTAGAGACTTAATGCAAAGTCAAGTAAGTCATATCAATCAACCAATATGCTTACTATCATACAAGTAATACTTAATCCAACATAATTGAAACCATGATTTACTACAACCCTACCATGAAGGAATAATATCACAAGAATGAATAAGAGTTAAACATATCATAATAAGCAAGACAACAACTCACAAGTCCTTATCAAGTCAACAAGTGCAATGACCAAGCAAAGCACATGACCTTACTCAATCAAGTATCTCAACAAGAAAACCAGACCAATGTCTAAGTTTACATATCATGGCATTTAGGCTTGCATTTCATCATATAATATCATTATAACCCAAGACATATTCATAAATGAACTAATCAACATATAGTATCAACAATGTGCCATACATCATATATTATCATAACATAAACATATATAAGAACCTCCTCCTAAGACTCCCCTCAAGGCTAACATGTGCAATGTCTAGGTAACGTCCCATACCCTTACTTAGACTAAGCTAGACCCCTTAGGTTATCCAAGTTAAAGTTCAAGTCCTTTAATTCATTTTACCCTTTTGGGAACATCTTTCCCTAACCAACATAGACCACATGAGCTAGTGTAGAATCCGGTGTCATAAGACCCTACGCCAAAATAAGGCGGACTATTGTCCAAGGTCGTACCAAAACATGAAACATATCAACTATGTGGATCTACTAGCTAGTATTCCAATGGGGGCAACATAGTTCAAGAACTAGGAGAAGTCTAGAAGACTAAGATTGGGAAATCTACTCTCTCAAGATTTGGTATGTTCACATATATTCAAGGACATATTCTATGTTTCTTAGTTTTGTTATTAAGACTTATTACGTATTTATTTTAATGTAAAGGGTTGTGTCCATAAGATATTATGCCGTGTGTATAAGATTGGTTTGTGACGATGATACTTCCTTAGTATTTTATGAAAAATGTTTCCTTTATTGAATTATTCATGAAAAGATTTAATTCTTCCCTACTTTTCATGTCTTATGTAATGAACGATAGTTAAAGGGCTTGTACAAGACCCCAAAAGGGGTCAAATACGTCTTGTACCGATCCAAGGGTTCTCCCTAACTTCTTGGGGATACTTGCGGGTCATGAAAAAAGTGTCTTTAAGACTAATCAACATCCAATGGTAGAAAGTGGCATTGTCTTTGAAGTGGTGAGGACCTAACCAACTTGAATAATGAGGATCCAAGTCTTCTTCAAATGTCATCACGAACCCTTCAACGACCGGAACCTAAAATATTGGTGAAAAAGGGAGAAACGGGGTTAGCACATAGCTTGTACTAAGTATAGGACCATACACACATATAACACAGTAATCATGCTAAAAAGGAACATATTATTAAAGCATGCTAATTTACCTTGAAAAATACTTATGCACATGAACGAACCAATACAAATCAATAGCACATCTTTATTAAGTCAAGACCATGTACATCACAAGACTAAAAACACTAAGTCTAATAAAGTCAACATGTATATCAACATAATTGAGCACATACCAAAGGCAACTCTATCATCAAATTATAAAATCAACAAGCATGTATATAAGTTCATAACATCATAACCAAAAAAGACCATCACTAGTGCACCCCTATTAAGTCCACTAGTGCAATGGACAAGTAAGGACCCATAACCTCATTCCACCAAGTAAACTCAAAAAGAATAATAAGTTAAACCAGTATCACATTATGAGTAAATATTATCATACTTTGGCAATAGAGACCAACCCCATGTTCATAAGTGAAACCAATATCACATAATGTCATTATCAAGTAAGATCAACCTAGACACATCATTTACATTTATAAGCATATACTCATATAATAGCATCCTTCTAATACTCACTTCAAGGTTAACTAGTTCAATGTGTAGGTAGAGCCCAATACCCCTACCTTAACTAAGTCAAACCCCTCAAGTCATCCTACTTAGAGTCCACTTTATTACTTCATTTTACTTTCGGGAACATCTTACCTTAACCGATATAGACCACATGAGCCAAAGTGGAATTCAGGTTCATGGAACCCTACTCCAAAGGAAGGTTGACTACTTGCCAAGGTTGTACCAAAATGTGAACATAGCATCTACGAGGATCCATTAGGTAGTATTCCTATGGGGGAAACATAGTTCAAGAACTAGGATATATAGTTTGGGACTCTCTTTATTCTACATGCATTATAGTCTCCAATCTCATGAGTATATTAGTGATCCTACCTTCACTATATGGGATGGGACATTCCTCACTCTAGTTCACTAAGTGCTAAGCTACATCCCTTTATAAATATATTTCATTAATAATCTAACTTAGATTAGGTCGTAGGGTCTACCCCACCCCTTATATAGTCATATTCGTAGATCAATAGGAATTTCATGAAAAAACCTTTCATTACAACCCTCATATTTGATACTACCACATAAACATCATTATATCATAGTAAGGCACATACGTACTTCATCACTTACCTTATATTAATACATCTTAAGCATAATCTCACAACAACACAATTCAAGAAATTTTGATTCAACATCATACCAACCTAATCAATCTTATCATAAGGTATACTTCATTATAACTTTATCACTAAACAAAAGTAAGCATAATTGAAGTAAAGGTTTGAGATCACAAGACTTACCGCAATTTCATTCACATACCATCATTAAGGTATTAACATCAACAATTCAATTCAACCAATAAATGGGTGTAATATCATCACACAATAGTACTTAACACAATAATGATGTCAATTGAATCACTACACAAAAATTCATCACTATTTCATAGCTTAAGGTTAGAGACTTGGGTCAAATTCATGATCTACTTCACAGCCTTGGTTAATGAATAAAGAACTAGAATAATTGTATTACAATACATCATAATATACTCATAATTGTATAATTATATCATAAACAAAGTAAATTGAAAGATCAATTTCGTAATAGAAGAAAACACATCTAAAAATCTTCGTTTGAAATTAATTTGTAGGAACCCTTTGGTAAAAGAGATCCCAAAGGTAAAAGGAATCCTATAACTTACTAATTGATGAAGTTTGATGGACAAAACTTGATCCTTTGGAGACCTAGAACGCTCCTTTGCTTGTTATTCTATGGAGTTTCTATGGGAGAGAGAAAGAAGAGAGAAAGAAGAGCAATTGGGTTTCGGGAAATATGGGCGTTAGGCCAAGTTTAATTAGGCTAAGTTTTTATGCATGGGTCCTCAATTAACCTAATTGAACCTACCTTAACCCTTAATTACCTAACTAACCTTTTGAACTAATTAAATGAATTAATCAAAACAACACAACTAAACACAAACCTGACCTACTAGACCCCGACTGACGTGCCCTAGATCAGTTGACGGGCAGTGTGGCCTCAATCCTACAGATCCGTGGATTTGGTAAAAGACTTTGCGAAATGACCCTATCACGAATTTGTCTAAGTCATCATCAATGGAAGCATCGATGCTCCGTGAATGTACCAACGCCACATTGCCTGTAGTCTGTTGATGGACACTTCCTCATGGCAACTTTTTGCCAAATTGCGAGTATCCTCCTCAAGGGCCCTTGGTTGGTCCTTGGGAAGTCATACCCAAACGTTTTGACTATAAACTAACTCTACGTGTTAGACACCTCAACACAATTTTATAATTTTCCGACTCTTAAAACCTTGTCAAATAGACTAAGGCAACACTAGAACCTCTTGAACTAGTTTCCGGACGTCATGGACGTTTCTTGACTCTTTGATTCTAGAACTTCCTAAATGACTTAAATGCATTATATTTTACCTTAAAACAGTTTTACAACACTTAGACTCTCATGTTAATATCTATATTAGGATTTAGACTTTTGAAGTATTACATTCTCCCCTCCAAAGGCACATTCGTCCCCGAATTACACTAAAATTTTTTATAAGGAAGGAATAAACTTAAGACTAGAATCCAAACAAACAACAACATATCTAATCATGAGTTACAACTCAAATCAACATAACCAAAAGACCTTTTACACAATGCAACTCAAAACATCATTTTCAACTCATAAGAGCTCCACATTTACTACATATGTATTGACTTATGCCAAATCTTTTTTCAAAACATATCATCATTCTCAATACAACTCATGAAGGCATAAGATACCAAAATAAACCAAATAAGTTAAAATCAAGTAACATAGCAGTTTTTGAAAACCTTCACTTTTATAGGAATAGTTCACTGTAAATCACTGTAACAAACATATATTTCAATATTTTACCAAAAATCAAGGGAAACTTCAAATAAACTCATTATTTTAACTTATAAATAGGGACCCACATAACGAGGAATCAACTTCCCTTTCTTTCCAAATATCACCACCCCTTTCATAGGTGAAATTTTTAGATACTCTTTATCACCTTCTTCTAATTCTAATTCTCTTCTCTAATGACCGGCATAAAATTTTTTGCCAGGTATAGGTTGTTTTCAAGCGATTCCTTATAATATGAACCTTCTCCAAAGCCATATAATTCAAACTGGGAACCAAAAGTAAAGACTCACCCACTTCAAACTATACAATAGAGACCTACACCTCCTACCATATAAGGCCTCATAAGGATCCATAGAGATAGATGAATGATAACTATTGTTATAGGAAAACAGAACCAAAGGAAAGTGTTTATCGCAATTCCCCTTGAAGTCAATTATACAAGCTCTAAGCATATACTCAAGGGTATGAATAGTACGATCCACTTGACCATACGTTTTCGAATGAAAAATGCTGCTTAGATTCACCTTGGTACCCAATCATTTTTGGAATGACCTCCGAAACACAGATGTGAAATGTGTGCCCTTATCCGATATGATGGATAATGAAATACTATTTTCATATTCGGGAGACCCTAGACTTAACCGGTGTCATCGCCCTCTTTTAGGAATAAGACTAGCCTCTTAGTTTACATCAATACATTCGTAAGTCAAATTTAGAAAAAATATAAAACTTTTTGTTACTTCTACTCGGAGGTTTACATAGACCTCACACATAATATATATATTATATATATATATATATAATATATATATATATATATATATATATATATATATATATATATTCTATATATATATATATCTATATATATCTATATTATGTGTGGAGGTCTATGTAACCTCCGAGTAGAAGTAACAAAAGTTTTATATTTTTTCTAAATTTGACTTACGAATGTATTGATGTAAACTATATATATATTATATATATGTATGTATGTATATATATATATATATATGTATGTATGTATATATATAGTCATAATAGTCTTCTAGTTTTATTGCACTTAAGTATATAAAATATAACATAGTCATAATAGTCACTCATATCATAACCATCTAATAAGAGTGTAAGAACTTGGGCATAACCCATATATCAAAGTAAAAATGCCTCACATGGGCTATACAATGTTTCATACTAAATGGAAAAGAATGAAACATAGAAGTCTTAAACTCAAAACAACTCCATTATCTAGATAGTGGCGTCACTCTTGAAAGTGGAGACCCACCCTACTTGGATGATCAAAATATCCAAGACTTCTTCAAGTCGTCTTCAAAGCACTTCAATGACCGGAACGTAAAATGTTGAGAAAAAGGAAGAAATGGGGTTAGTATACCACCTTTACTAAGTATGAAACCATATGCACGCATAATTTAAAATCATACTAAGAAAAGGGACATTTGATAAAGATATGCAATTTACTTTGAAACACTTATGCATGTTCAACAAGACCATACCAACCAATAGGACATGTTCATTAGTTCATAGTCATGTATATCACAAGAATAACAACACCAAGTCAAGTCAACTGAAGTCAACATGCATAGAATATAGTTGAATACATAGCCAAGAATATCTATCATCAAGCCATAATATTAAAAAGCATGTATAACAATACCTTTTAACATGACTAAAGCAAGACAATTATCCATGAAATTTTTTCAAGTCAACAAGTGCAATGACCATGCAAAGACCCATAACATTACTCAATCAAGTAACCCAACAATCATTATGATGAACACCCTACTTCACATATCATAACATTTAAGAGTACATAACATCATACTTTAACAATATAGATCATCACATATTCATAAGTGACACAAATCAACATATAGTATCAACAATGTGCAAGTTCATCATATACATGTCATAGAGATTTATAAGCATTTTAATACATAAGAACATCCTCCTAAGACTGTCTTCAAGGCTTACTAGTGCAATGTTTAGGTAGAGTCCCATGCCCCTACCTATACTAAGCTAAACCCCATAGGTCATCTTAGTTAGAGTTCAATTCTTTAGTTTAGTTTACCTTTTGGGAACATCTTGCCCTAACCGACATAGACCACATTAGCTTATGTGGAATCCGATGTCATGGAAACCTACACCGAAAGAAGGCGGACTACTTGCCAAGATAGTACCAAATCATGAACGTAGAAACTACATGGATCCACTAGCTAGTATTCCTATGGCGGCAAGATAGTTCAAGAACTAGGAGATGTAGTTGGGACCCTCTTTAAGCTACATGCATTGTAGTCTCCAATCATAAGAGTATATTTGTGATCCTACCTTCCCTATGTGGGAAGGGACACTCTTCACTCTAGTTCACTCGGTTCTAAGCTAGAGTCCCTTTCTTGAAATGTCTTTAATGCCTTTATAAATTATCATAGCTTATTGTATGTCATTGGGTCTAACCCTTGTATAACATCATCATAATCATACCTCAATAACAATATCATGTGTATTGTCCTATCATTACAATTCATATAGGTGAGGTCAGCACATTAACATTCTCATAGCATGATAAGACACATTGGTAAATTATTCACCATCCTTATAACATTTACATCTTAAGCCACACCTCACAATCATAGTCAAGAAATTACAATTCATCATAATACCATCCTATCAATCCTACCACAAGGCATACTCTAATAAAACATCACGACTTAATTATAATTAATCATATTTGAAGTAAAGGATGGGGATCAAAAGACTTACCCAGTCTCCTTCATAATCCATCATCAAGGTTTTACCATAAACCGTTAATTCAACCCAATTAGGTATAACATCATATTAATTCATTGACAACACATTATATCAAGTCTAAAAGAATCACTTCATCAAAATTCAATACTAGATCAAAGTTTCAGACAAGATACTTAGGTCAATTCAAAACATACTTTATAACCTAGATCACTTCTAAAGAACATGTATGAAGGACTATAAATAACCATAATTCATTCATGATTAGTATAAAAACATCATCTAGTAGTAATTCAACCAATAACTAAGTCAATTTATCCCATACAATATTATTCATATCAAGATCATAACCTAGGGTAAAGGGGAAAAGGTCATCTTCTTCAAATTAGACCAAACAATAAAGATGTATCATAATTAAGTTAGAATACATGTGAATCTATTCATAATATCCAAAATAAATCTTAAACAAATCAATTCATCACATCAATTTCGAGATTAGATGAAACCAATTTGAAAACTCAAATTTTGGAAATTAATTTGATGGAACCCTTTGAGGAAAGATGTGTCAAAGGTGAATCCGATCCCATACATTACTAATTTATGAATAATTATTGTGAAACTTGACTATTTTAAGCCCTTAAACCCTCCCCTAACTTGGTCTTCAATGGTGTTCTTCACTAGAGAGAGAAAGAAGTGAGAAGGAAGAGAGTTTTGTTTGTGAGTTGTGATTAGTCTAATAAGGTTGGGGTCTTTATATGGGAGGTGTATTGACCTAATTAGGATTCCCTAATCCCCTAAATAATGACCTAATTCCTTAATTAATTAATTTGAACTAATTAAAAACGTTCAGAAAATTATAGTGACCACAGACGACACCACGATCAATGGATCGTGGGTCAATCAACGACCATTGTGCCCTTCCGTGCTGCACATCCTTCCTCCCAGTCAGAGAATATGCAGAATGAACCCCCTAGGATTTTGATTAAGTGACCATCAAGGGTGGCGTTGATGCCCCGTTGATTCACCAACGGCCCGTCTATGGCATCTGTTGGTGACACTTTCTTTTGACAGCTTTTGCCCTCTCTTGCAAGGGTCCTCCTCAAGGTCCTTTGGTTGGTCCTTGGAGAGTTGTACCTGGACGTTTTTACCATGAATAAACTTCAACACATGTTATACACCCTTCCACCAATTTTCATTATTTTCTTACTTCTAAAAGCTAGTCAAATAGACTAAGGCACGCTAGTACCTCCTTGAACTAGATTTCCGATGTCATGGACGTTTTGGTTTCTAGACTTCATAAATGACTTATATTAATTAGAATGGACTTTACAAAAGTGTATATACCTTAGTAAACTTATGTTAGGATCTAAAAACACGTCTTGGATTTCCGAAGTGTTACATTATCCCCCCCTTTAGGAACATTCGTCTCCGAATGACACTAAAAATCTTTTGAAGGGATGAATAGACTTAAGACTAGAAGCCCAACAAACAACAATAGATAACAACATCAATGATATCACTTACACAAGGTAATTCAAAACTTCAATTACCACACCTAAGGCTCATCATTACATTAAGAGGAATACCTTCTCAAAACAATAAGAGCTCAACATCGCATTACGAGTCAACTATACCAGAGTTCAACTAACCAACATGCTACATGTCATTTCAAAAAGACTCGCCATATCAAAACGCACAACATGACTCAAAACAAGAAAATTTTCAAATTTTTCAAGTCAAAAGTCCCATTTACTGTAATTCATTAGAACTACATAAAAATGCACCTGTTTGCAAAACTACACTAAAAATCAAAGCAACTTCAATTTTATTCATTATTTTCATTATTAGTAAGAACTACTAACCTTAGTTATAAAATATATGAAGGTAACGAGACTTCATATCTGCCCTGGCATCTAATGTTACACCCTCAACTAGGTGATTCTTCCATAACACCTTACGTGAGCCACTTCTTCATTCCTCAATTTCATTACTTTCCTATCAAGGATTTGAATCGGAATTTCCTCATTGGAGAGGTTATCCTTCACAACAAGACCCTCAAAAGGAAGAATTGACTCGGGATCACCGATAAAATTCTTAAGCATGGAAAAATGAAAAATCAGATGAACCGAAGTCAATTTACTAGGCAACCTTAACTCATAGGCAACCTTACCAACCCTTTGCAAGATTTCATAGGAACCCACATAACGAGGACTCAACTTCCCTTTCTTGTCAAATCTAACCGCCCCTTTCATAGGCAAAATTTTCAAACACCTTATCACCTTATTCAAACTATAAAACCCTTATCCTATGATCGGCATAAGAATTCTTGCTGACTATAGGCCATTTGCAAGCGATTTCCTATAATATGAACTTTCTCCAAAATATTATAAATCAAATAAGTAACAAGAAGCGAAGGATCACTTTAACAACCCTAAAGTACCCCCTAGAAGTTAGGGAGAACCCTCGGTTCGTGACTGGGCGTAGATGACCCTTTGGGGTCTTGAACAAGCCCTTTAACTATCGTTCATTACATAAGACATGAAAAGTAGTGCGAAATTAAAACTTCTCAAGAAAATTTAATAAAAAGTAGTCTTTCATAAATATTTAGAGAATCTCATCGTCACAAGACAACTTAAAAACACGACATAATATCTTAAGGACATGTCCTTTACATTAAAAATAAATACATAGTATGTATTATCATAAGGAAACTAAGAACAAAGAAATTATGCCCTCAGATATATGAGGATACACTTTGTCTTGAAACGAACTTTCCCAAGATTTGCCTTCTATACTTCAACCTTGCTTCCAAAGCCTAAAATTAGATAGTATAAAAAATGTATGGGGTTAGTACAAAACAATGTACTAAGTATGGCATATGCAAACACATGCAAAAAGGGACATTTTAGTAAAATAACATTTCATGCCAAAATATTTAAAACATTCAATAATACAGGATCAAAACATCATAAGGAACATTATTTAACATTTAGAGAAGAAGTTCCATAATTTTAACCAAAAGGCACACTTTATAGTAAACCCACAAAATGATACAGTGAACTCAATTTGAACATTAAAGTGAACTCATCCTATTATAAGGAGTGAACATCAAAATCCAAGTAAAAAGGATGTGAAATCATTTCTGTAAGAGTTTCCCTAATTAAGGATATCGTAAGACTCACCAAGGTAAGACATGAAGAAAGTAGTCATATGCCTTATTCAATGCACACCTAAGCGATCCTCAAGACTTCCCTTTCAGAATGCCTACTATGTGCAATGAGTAGATGGCGTCTCATACAACCACCTACCCTATGTAGCACACTCTTTTAGAAGGTTTGGCACCAAGTCTTCCTTTTCGGAAGGTCTTACTTAGTGCAATGGATAGATAGGGTCCCATACCACTACCTACCCTAAGTAGTACGTTCTTTTAGAAGACTTAGTTCATTCAATTCAAATGATACTCACCAAGAATACCATTTTGAATTGCCTACCTAGTGAAATGGATAAATAGAGTCCCATTCAACTACCTACCCTAAGTAGAACACTCCTTGAGAAGACTTAGCACATTCTTTGCTTTTGTGGGAGTTAGCTTACCTGATATAGTCCATGAGATCTAGACATGGAATTTTGATATTAACCCCTTCCAGATGAGGGATCCTCACTTTCCTAGAATGAATTCTCTTAGCTTTTACATGGCTTTCCCAATAGCTACACCTATGCGGGTGCATAGTTAAAGGATAAGGAGATTGTTACTAAGTAACTCATTCTCTACTAACGAGGAGTACTCATCTCAAGAGGTACATTGGAATACAACATCTCAAATCAAGAAGTGTAACCACCTCTTCTTCATATCCTCTCAGTGTTAGGCATAACTTCCCACAAATTCTAAACATTATAAACTATATGTTAAGGATAACTAGTGAACACCACATTTCGAATCACGAAGTGTAACCACCTCTTCTTTATATCGTCTCAGTGCTAGGCATAGCTTACCGTGGATTCTAAACATTATAAACTATAGGTTAAGTATAACTAGTGAACACTACATCTCAACTCACAAAGGGCATTCATCCTCCAACCTATCTTAGAAAGCTCATGGGATGTAATGAGGTTGATACTAAAAACTTCACATCAACTCACAAAGAGTTTTCACCCCAAAACTCCCCTTTAGGACTTAGCTTGATTCATTCATTCAAGTGTGAGAGTGTATGTACATGTGCACACACCTTGCACATAAGCTTTAGTTCATTTACATTTAACTTCTATACATGCTTAGAACTTGATTCATCACATCACACATAAGTCCTTTATACATATCCTTAACATACTTCTCGTAACAAGCTTCATAGAACAATCAATAGAATAACTTCATTCAAGCATACACTCAAGTCTACTTTAAATAATCACTTCATGAGGCACATTGAACAAGAATGGCATATTTATCATCCTACTTCACATAACAAGCCTTAATACCCTGATTCACAATACACTAGTAACTTTACATTCTTACAATTCAAGTAAGCACTGCCACCAAGAAGATGAACCATACCACTCAAGAGCATTTCGAAATTAAAGTTAAACAACACAACCAACTTACCCTTTAATCCAATCTTTCATCACCTAAAAAATTTTACTCAATATTTCATCATAATAAAGCCCTTTTGGCAGTAGCTAAACAACAATAACAACCATAAGAAACTAAAACTTGAAGACTACTAATTCATGCTCATAACCCATTTCCTAAGTCAAAATTTGATCTTTAATATGATTTCATTGAAGTTTTATCCTAAACATCATCAAATAACATTATAAATCCATTATTAAGTCATTAGAATCATTTTCATACAAGACTCATATTTAGAGTTGAAGATAGTAGAAACTGGGGTTGGAAACCATTTTTGAAAATTCATTAGAATGGACTCCTTGAATGAAAGAAAGTTCAATGATGGATACCATACCTCACATTGAATAAATACCAATGATTTATGATGAACAAACGACCATCAACTGCCCTCCTACAACTTCTTGACTTCAAGCTTCCATGGTGACTTGAGAAAGTACCATGTTTCAAAATTAGCAACACAAGCACTTTGACAAAACATTCACATTTGAAAATCTTCTCTTATCCTTCACTTATGGAGGATCTACCTTCTCCAACATTAAAGGTTATCATATACAACACTTCTGCACACATTGAAACTTAAATTCAAGACAAAACAATTTTCATCAAAAATGAGAAATTTTACAGTGAGCATTCATTGTGTCACTCTTAAGCATGTCAAATTTTTCAAAAATTTATCCTTTGAGCAATTCATGAAGAAGGCATCATCATATGAAGTATAATACCATATAAACTCACCTCATAACATTTTGAAACCATAATTCATGAAAAATGCAATTTTCCCAAAAATTTGGACTTACTTACAGTAAATTCTAAACTTCAGTGTCTCACATGCTTAAAATTTCAATAATGCACCTTTCAAGCAACTTTAACAAGAGGTCATGACACTATGAGGGACAAGACCACACTAAGTCCAAAGAGACTTCGTAAGTTTCACTAAGTGCAATGTGAGAGTAGCATCCCATACTACCACTACCACTTAGTGACACTTGAGAATTCTTTTGGACTAAGTACATTACATGCCATTCTACTCAACTCATTCTCTGCCGCTTTAGGGTAAAACCCTCTTCAAGGTCTCACACTTAAAAGAACCATTATGACTCTCATAAGGTAGGGACTACCACTACCCTCAACTCATGCACATCAAGCTAAGCATAACGTTTTCCCCTTAGGATTCAAGCCTAAACAAACTCTCTTAAACATCACCTCATTCAACTCTTAGGAATCACTTGACTCAATTGAATGGAACAAAACTCCATTTCTAGGCCTTCATACCACATTTCCTCCTCAGTGTAAACCTACACCACAACCTCAAACAAATCACAAGAATAACTATTCAAACATTAACCGCACAAGAGGGTTGCCCTCTATTCCTGCAAAATCTCCACATTCTTTCAGCATTTCTCAAAGTTACACCTTAAAGCATTTCTACCATCATCGAGCATAATCACAATATAACTCATTTGCTCTCATAGGAACTTTATTCAATCATTATAATTCTTACCATGCTTAGAACTACATCACCATAAAGTTTCTCATCAATACACTTCCAATCTCATAATTCACACCTAGCCATAAATGGCATCACATCGCAAATTTCAAAACATACCTTCACATCTAGTCTTTTATCCAGAAAACCATCATAACATCAAAACTCCCCTTTTTCTCTCCCTCAAACTTAGAAACATCTCCCCGTACAAGCAATCACACCTAGAAGACCACCAGACAAGGGAACATAAGAGAGGGAGGCCTTATGGATTTAAGTTCTATGGCACAATTCAAGATTAATGAAGAAATTGAAACTCTATCGTCCTATAGCCTCTTGTCCATGGATGTGTCATGACTCAAACCAATGACCAAGATACTACAAGACATGGCTTGTGAGACTTTTAGACCCTAAGCTATTCCCTATAACCTTATGCTCTGATATCAATTCTGTCACGACCTAAGAGTACCCCCTAGAAGTTAGGGAGACCCCTTAGTTCGTGACCGAGCGTACTTGACCCTTTGGTGCTTTCAAGGACTCCTGAGTTGGTGATTTGTCACCAGGCTGTCTTGTACAAGCCCTTTAACTATCGTTCATTACATAAGACATGAAATGTAGTTCGGAATTAAAACTTTTAAAGAACATTTAATAAAAACTAGTCTTTCATAAATATTTAGAGAATATCATCGTCACAAGACAACTTAAAGACACGATATAATATCTTAGGCACATAGACCTTTACATTAAAAAGAAATACATAATACGTCTTAACATAAGTAAACAAAGAAGATAGAAATTATACCCTCGGATATATGAGGAAATTTCCCAAGCTTTGCCTTCTAGACTTCAACCTTGCTTCCAAAACCTATACTTAGATAGTATATAAAAGTATGGGGTTAGTACAAAACAATGTACTAAGTATGTCATATGCAAAAACATACAAAAAGGTACATTTTAGTAAAATAACACTTAAGATATTTAAAACATTCAATAATATAGGAGAAATACATCATGAGGAGCATTATTTACACTTAGAGAAGGATTTTCATAATTTTAACAAAAAGGCACACTTTACAATGAACCCACAAAATGATATAGTGAACTCAATTTGAACATTACAATGAACTAATCATTTTCTAAGGAGTGAACAACCAAAGCCAAGTAAAGAGGAAGTGAACTTATTTCCGTAGGAGTTTCCCTAACTAAGGATTATCCTAAGAGTCACTAAGGTAAGACATGAAGGAAGTACGCATATGCCTCCTTCAATACACACCAAAGAGATCCTCAAAACTACCCCATTTTAGCTTACTCACCTCGGGAGACCAAGCCCCCACTCAAAGACAAGTCACTAGAAGAACAGCCAACAAACCACCAAAGTCTTCCCTTTCTTTGCAATGAGTAGATGGCTTCCCATACCACCACCTACCCTAAGCAGCACACTCTTTTAGAAGTTTTGGCACCAAGTCTTCCCTTTTAGAAGGTCCTACTTAGTGCAATGGCTAGATAGCGTCCCATAACACTACCTACCCTAAGTAGTACTTTCTTTCATAAGTCTTAGTTCATTAAATTCAAATAAGACTCACAAAGACTCCCCTTTCGAATTGCCTACCTAGTGCAATGGATAAATAACATCCCATTCCACTAACTACCCTAAATAGAACACTACTTTAGAAGACTTAGCACATTCATTTCTTTTGTGGGAGTTACGTTAATTGATATAGACTATGAGAGCTAGACATGGAATTTTGATATTAACCCCTGCCAGATGAGGGATCCTCACTTGCCTAGAATGAGGTCATTCTCTTAGCTTTTACATAGCTTTGTGGGAACATAGTTAAGGGATAAGAAGATTTTTACTAAGTAACTCATTCTCCACTAACGAGGAGTACTCATGTCAATAGGTACATTAGAATACAACATCTCAAACATAAAGTATAACCACCTCTTTTGCATATCCTCTCGGTGATAGTCATAACTTCCCACAGATTCTAAACATTATAAACTATAGGTTAAGAATAACTAGTGAACACCACATCTCAACTCACGAAGTGTAACCACCTCTTCTTCATATCCTCTCGGTGCTAGGCATAACTTCCAATGGATTCTAAACATTATAAACTATAGGTTAAGGATAACTAGTGAACACCACATCTTAAGTCACGAAGGGCATTCATCATCCAACCTATCTTAGAAAGGTCATGGGATGTAGTCGGGTTTCTACTAAACAATTCATCTCAACTCACGAAGAGTGTTCACCCCAAAACTCCCATTTAGGGCTTAACTTAGCTTTGTTCATTCATTAAAGTGTGAGTGTGTGTACATGTGAGAACAACTTGCACATAAGCTTATTTCATTTACATTTAACTTCTATACATGCTTAGACCTCATTTATCATATCACACACTTTAAATTCTTCAGATAATCATATAAGTCCTTTATACATTATCCTTAACATGCTTCTCATAACAAGCTTCATAAAACAATTAACAAAAATAACTTCACTCAAGCATACACTCTAGTCTACTTCAGACAATCACTTCATAAGACACATTTAACAAGAATGACATATTTATCATCCTACTTCACATAACAAGACATAATAGCCTCATTCACAATAAACTAGGTAATTTACATTCATACAATTCAAGTAAACACCCCCAACCAAGAAGGTGGACCATACCACTCAAGAGCATTTCAAAATTAAAGGTAAACAACATAACCAACTTACCCTTTAATCCAATTATTCATCACCTACAACGTTTTACTCAATATTTCATCATAATAAAGCCCTTTGGGCAGTATCTAAACAACAAAAACAACCATATGAAACTAAAACTTGAAGACTACAAATTCATGCTCATTTAACCCATTTCCTAAGTCAAAATTTGATGAAAATCTTTAACATGATTCCGTTGAAGTTTTAAACTTAAAATCATCAACTACCATTAGAAAATACCACTATTACGTCATTACAAACATTTTCATGCAAGACCCATATTAAGATTTGAAGATAGTAGAAACTAGGGTTGGAAACCATTTTTGAAAATTCATTAGAAGGGACTCCTTGAATGGAAGAAAGTTCAAGGATGCATAACATACCTCACATTGAATAAAATACCAGTGATATTTTATGAAGAATCGATCATCAACAGCCCTCCTAGAGCTTCTTGGCTTCTAGCTTCCATGGTGACTTGAGAGAGTCTTCTAAGAGAAAGGGGTTTTTGGTTTTAGGAAGAGGAGTCTAAAATGAGGTCTTAAGGTTTAGAAAACTTTTATATATCGAATTAAACGTAAAATAAACTTCCTAGGGTCATAAAATACTGGGAGTGAATTTACCAAACACCGCAAGCCAAGGTAGATTTTCACAACATTTGTAGGCCTCAAAGACGAGACCTAACCAACGGACTGTCTGTCCTTTTACGGACTGTTGGTGGGGTCTAATGGGTTGATACTTAGCTCCAAATGGAAATTGCACAAACTAAATTTCAGTTCCAATCAACGTACCAAGACGATGGGCCGTTGATTGACCTGCTGGCCGTTGTTTGGTCTCATTGGTGGACACTAGCTAGGCAGTTTTAGGTCCAAGTATTGGGCCTTTCTCTCGGGCCCCTTGTGGGTCCTTGGTGGGGTTGTTAACATCCCACATCAATTTAGCCTAAGATGAAAATGTAAAATTCACTCAAACGCATCAAGACACACAAGCACTATCTAAGGCACACCTCTCAAACGTCGTGAACGTTCTTGGACGTTTGACCTCCAAACTTAACCAAACTTCACACACTGCCTAAGAACACTAAAGTAACTCATTTTAAAATAAAATTAACTCAATAAACACTCACGAGGATCTAGTTCACCTTAGTTTGTTTTAGGGCGTTACACTCACACACTTCAAACAATCCAATAGAAGGCCTACACCTCCTACCATACAAGGCTTCATAAGGAGCCTTGGATATGGATGAACGGAAACTATTATTATAAGCAAACTCCACCAAAGGCAAATGCTTGTAAAAATTTCCCTTAAAATTAATAATAAAGACCTAAGCATATCTTCAAGGGTTATAAAAGTACGCTCCGCTTGACCATCCATTTGGGGATGAAAAGCGGTACGTAACTTTACCTTAGTACCCAACCGTTCTTGGAATGACCTTGAAAACCTAGATATAAATTGTGCACCCCTATCTGATATGATGGATAACGGAATACCATGGCGACACACAATCTCATCGATAAAGATCCTTGCATAATCATCCGCCGAATAAGTAGACTTGATGGGAATAAAATGAGCGGACTTGGTGAACCTATGCACAACCACCCATATAGAGTCATATTGTTTTGGATTCCGAGGACAACCTACCACAAAATCCATATTGATGACTTCCCATTTCTAAGTAGGAACTTGGATTTGTTGTAGCAAGCCACTCGACTTTTGATGCTTGACTTTCACTTGTTTGCAATTTGAACACTTAGCAACAAACTCCGCTATGTCTTTTTTCAAACATTCCCACAAAAATACTTCCCTAAGGTCATGGTGTACATTTTTGTCGAACTCGTATGAATGGAGTAACGGGACTCATGGGCGTCCTCAAGGATCCGATTCCTCAACCCATCTATATTGGGAACACACAACCTAACTTGATACCTCAAGGCACCATCCCCACTAAGGAGAATGTTTCGTTAAGCTTGCTAAGAACCGATTCCTTCAACTCCATCAATGATCGATCAAGGTATGGTTTGGAATTCACCTTGACTATCAAAGATGACTCGAAGTTATGATGGACCATGAAACCACCATTCAGAGAATCTTCCAACCTCACACCCAATCTTGACAGCCTATGAACATCTCTCACTAGGTCCTTTGTGGCTTCATCTATGTGAGATACACTACCCATGGTCATATGACTTAAGACATCCACAACCACATTGGCCTTGTTGACGTGATAAAGGACACTGATGTAATAATCCTTCAACAATTCCAACCACCTTCTTCATCGGAGATTCAACTCCTTTTGAGTAAACACATATTGGAGACCATTGTGGTCGGTATACACATCAACATGGACACCATACAAGTAATGCGTCAATATTTTCAAGGAAAATACCACGACCGCTAATTCTAGATCATGAGTTGGATAGTTTATCTCATGCACCTTAAGTTGTCTAGAAGCATAGGCTACCACCTTCCCATGTTGCATAAGCACACACCCTAAACCAACTCAAGATGCATCATAATACACAACAAAACCTTTTGTACCCTCCGTTAAAGTCAACACCGGAGCGGAAGTAAGCCTATCTTTAAAAATTTGGAAGCTCTTTTCACATGCCTCCAACAACTCAAATTTCTCACTCATTTGGGTCAAAGTAGTCAAGGGAGATGCAATGGACGTAAATCCATGTACAAACCATCAATAATAACCCGCTAGACCCAAGAAACTCCTACTGTGGGTTGGAGTCAATGGTCTAGGCAAATTTTTCACCGCCTTGGTTTTCCTTGGATCAACCTCAACTCCCTCACTAGAGATAATATGACCAAGAAATGCCACCGACCTTATCCAAAACTCACATTTTCTATACTTGGCAAATAATTGATTCTCCTTAAGCACTTGCAACACAACCCTCAAATGGTTCATGTGATCACCCTCATTTTTCGAATCTATGAAGATGTCGTCAATGAAGACAATGACAAATGTATCTAGGTAACTTCGAAACACTCTATTAATGAGATCAATAAACGCCACCCTGGCATTCGTGAGACCAAAGGACATTACTAAGAACTCATAGTCACAATATCTAGTAAAAATTTTTGTCTTTGGTATATCCTCACCTCTCACCCTAAGTTGGTGACACCCCGATCTCAAGTCAATCGTAGAAAAGTATCTTGCCCCTTGGAGCTGATCAAACAATTCGTCAAGAGGGAGAGGATACTTGTTCTTAATAGTGACTTTATTGAGTTGCTGGTAATCAATGCACATCATAAGGGACCCATCCTTCTTCTTCACAAACAAAACTAGAGAACTCCATGGAGAAATACAAGGTCTAATGAAGCCCTTGTCTATTAAATCCTTGAGTTGAGCCTTCAACTCTTTAAATTTGGCCGAGCCATCCGATAAGGAGGAATTGAAATGGGATTTGTATCCGGTAACAAGTCAATAACAAAATCAATTTCCCATTCAGGAGGAATACTAGGAAGATTATTAAGAAAGACCTTACGAAATTCATTCACCACAGGGACTGAACCTTTGGGAGAAATTTCAGAGTCTAGATCTTGGACTCTTGCTATATGATGTAAACACCCTTTAGACATCATTTTTCATGCTTTCAAAAGAGATGATGTGACCTCTAGGGATAGAATTTCCCCCTTCCACTCTAAAACGGGCTCATTTTAAAAGTTAAACTTCACCACCCTTGCTCTACAATCTATAGAGGAAAAGCAAGCATGCAACCAATCCATACCCAAAATAACATTAAAATCAAGTGTATCAAGTTGTACTATGTCAACATAAGAACTCTACTGGGCAACATTATAGGACAATTTCTATACACCCTTTTTGCAACAACAGACTCAGTCACCTGGGTAGACATTATAAAAGTTTCATGCAAGATATCAACCAAAATGTCAAAATTTTGAGCTACTAGAGGAGTAACAAATAATAATGTAGCACTGGGATCAAGTAAGCCATACACATGAATAGATAAGACTTTCAGCATAACGGTCACCACGTCGGGAGAGTTCTCTTGCTCACCCCTAGAGCGGAGAGCATAGAAGTGGTTCTTCTTTGAAGCCTCATTTGAACTGATTTCTTGAGATTCACCACTACCCTTGTCTTGACCCCTCACATTAGGGAAATCCCTAACCTTGTACCCAATTTTACCACACCCAAAACAATTGTTCATCCCGTTAAGACAATCACCATAGTGAATCTTTCCACACTTTCAACAAGTTGGATTTTTGGTTGGTGAACTAGTACCCTTTACCTCCTTAGGATTAGGGTTAGACACCATATCATACCTAGCCTTAGGATACTTAGAAGAAACTTGATTAGAAACCCTTTTCTTAAACCTAGGCTTGTCATGTATTTCAAGCCTTCCCTTTGAAGAACATCTATGAAATGATTTTTCCCTCTTAGCATTCCTACTCTTTCTTTTAGCCCTTGCCTCTTATACATGTTTGGCATGAACCATGAGACGATAAATGCTCACGTTACCATGTAGCATAGCCGAATGACACTCCTCTTGCAAATCATCTGATACCCTCGTCACAAAATAGTTCATTTCATCTCTAGGATCGAAAATCAATAAAGGAGCATATTTTGACAATTTAGTGAATTTCAAGGAGTATTCATGAACATTTATACCTCCTTGGCTAAGGTTGATGAACTCCACCACTTCAATTTCCCTCTTCTACCAATGAAAGAAACGATCAAGAAAATCCTTCTTGACACTTCCCAAGTCATCGGTCCACCCCTTAACGGACTATTTTCCCTCCATTGGACATACCAAGCTTGATCCACATCCTTCAGTTGATCAGTGGCTAACTCTTCCTGCTCACTAGTAGACAACCCCATAGCATAGAGGATCTTGTAGATTTCATAGATGAACCCTTGGGGGTCTTCTTCAATCTTGGACACATAGAAAGTAGGAGGGTTCGTCCTAGTGAAATCCCTTATACGGGAGGCCATGGTAGCAACTTGTTGATGAGCTCGGGGTAAAACCTCCCGATTATCTTTTGTCGCATGGCTTGGGTTTGAGGTGTGGCGGCTTGTGCTTGGGTAGTAATGGCTCGGGACATTTAAAAGAGAACGGATCTTATGTTCTCATCCGTTAAAGAAGAAGGATTCACTGGGGCTTGGTCATCATTCACATCTTCCTCAAGAGCACGAACTTGATCACCACCAGGAGGAACTCCCACATTGGCAATCTCTTATTCAATTCTTCGTGCCACATTAGTTTTAGCATTTATTGCCTATAATCACAATAAAAGGATTAGATGCAAAAGCACATAAAGTTAGCACTCGAAAGGCACGATATTGGACTTCCAAGAAAGTGAGAGTTTCCTAAGCATCTCATAGATTCCTATTCATAAGGGTGGCACACTTCACAATTATGAATACGAACCTACAAGACGTGGTTGAGAGAGACATCGACTCAAAGATATTTAACCTCATGCTTTGATACCAAGTTTTTCACATCCGAGAATAGCCCTTAGATGTAATCGGCGTCGTCTTCCTCTTTGAGGACTAAGACTACCCTCTTAGCTTACATAATTACATTCATAGATCAAATTTAGCAGAAAATTTTAAACTTTTCATATACTTCTACTCATAGATTTACATGGACCTCTACATACACATAGTATATATATATATACATATATATAAGCCTTCTTCAATTCGTCTTCAAAAGCACTTCAACGAATGGAACCTAAAATGTTGGGGAAAAGGAAGAAATGGGGTTAGTACACCGTTATTACTAAGTATGAGACCATATGCACACATAAGTTAAAATTGTGCTAAGAAAAGTGACATTTCATAAAGATATGCAATTTACTTTAAACACATGCATATTCAACAAGACCGTACCAACTAATAGGAAATGTTCATTAGATAATAGGCATATACATCTCAAGACAACAACACCAAGTCTATTCAAGTCAACATGCATAACATATAGTTGAATGCATAGCCAAGAATCTCTATCATCAAGTCATAATAGTAACAAGCATGAATAAGAATACCTTTCAACATGACTAAAGCAAGACAATTATCCAAGAACCCTTATCAAGTCAACAAGTGAAATGACCAAGCTAAGCCATATAACCTTACTCTATCAAGTAACCCAACAAGCATCATGACTAACACCCTACTACACATATCATAACATTTAAGACTACATAGCATCGTACTTTAACAGTATAGACCATCACATATTCATAAGTGAATCCAATAAACATATAGTATCAACAATGTTAAAGTTCATCATATACATGTAATATAGAATTATAAGCATTCTCATACATAATAAAATCCTCCTAAGCCTCCCTTCAAGGCAAACTAATACTAGGTTTAGGTAGAGTCCCATACCCCTACCTAGATTAAGCTAAACCCCTTAGGTCATTTTAGTTAGAGTTCAATCCTTTAGTTC
This sequence comes from Solanum habrochaites, assembly GCA_027704765.1. Taxonomy (NCBI): domain Eukaryota; kingdom Viridiplantae; phylum Streptophyta; class Magnoliopsida; order Solanales; family Solanaceae; genus Solanum; species Solanum habrochaites. The sequence continues at coordinate 27,314,524 of JAKWJA010002497.1, forward strand.
ATATTACCTTTTGTGAACATCTTGCCCTTACCGACATAGACCACATGAGCTAATGTGGAATCTAGTTTCATGGAACCCTACACTGAAAGAAGGCAGACTACTTGCCAAGGTAGTACCAAAACATGAATATAGAAACTACGTTGATCCACGAGGTATTATGTATATGGAGGAAACATAGTTCAGGAACTAGGAGATATAGTTGGGTCCATCTTTAAGCTACATGCGTTGTAGTCTACAATCTCAAGAGTACATTAGTGATCCTACCTTCCCTATGTGGGAAGGGAAAATCCTTACTCTAGTTTACTAGGGGCTAAGATAGAGTCCCTTTTTTGAAATGTCTTCGATTTCTTAATTAATCATCATATATTATTGTAGGTCATAGGGTATAACCATTGTATAACATAATCATCATCATATCTTAATAAGAATTGCATGAGTATTCTCCTTTCTTTTCATTACAATTCATATAGGTGAGGTTACATTAACATTCTTATATCATGATAAGGCACATTGGTAAATCATTCACCATCCTTATAACATTTACATTTTAAGACAACACCTCACAATCATAGTCAAGACATTTTTCAATTAAACATCATACCATCCTATCAATCCTAATACAATGCACACTCCAATACAACATCATGACTTAACCACAATTTGAAGTAAAAGATAGGGATCGGAACACTTACCAAGTCTCTTTCATAATCCATAATCAAAGTCTTACCTAAACCCTTAATTCAACCCAATTAGGGTATGAAATCATTATAATTAAATGACCATCATGATATCAGGGCTAAAAGAAATAGTACATCAGAATTCTATACTAGATCAAAGTTTCAGACAAGATACTTAGGTCAATTCACAACATACTTCATAACCTATATCACTTCTCAAGAACTAGTATGAAAGGACTATAAATCACCACAACTAATTCATGACTATTATAAAAACATCATCTAGTATTAATTAAACCAATAACAAAGTCAATTGAACCAATACAATATAATTCATATCAAGATCATAACCTAGGGTAAGGGGAAAAGGTCATCTTCTACAAAATAGACCAACCATCAATATATATCATAATTAAGCTTAATAAATGTTAATTTATTCATAATATCAAAAATAAATCATAAACAAATCAATTCATAATATTAATTTCGAGATTGGATGAAACCCACTTGAAAACTCAAATTGTAGAAATTAATTTGATGGAACCCTTTGAGGAAAGAGGTCTCAAATGTGAATTAGATACCATAACTTACTAATTGTTGTATATTTATGTTTAAACTTGACTATTTGAATCCCTTAAACCCTCCCTATATTGGTCTTCAATGGTGTTCTTCACTACAGAGAGGAAGAAGAGAGAGGGAAGAGTATTTTGTTTTGTGAGTTGTGATTAGTCTAATGAGGTTGGGGTCTTTACATGGGAATTAATTAACTTAATTATTATTCCCTAATACCCTAAATAACTACCTAACTCCTTAATTATTTAATTGGAACTAATTAAAAAGGTACATTAAATTATAGTAACCATGGACAGGACCACGATCGACGGATCGTTGCTTAATCGACGAACAATGCTCCCACCGTGCTGCACATCCATCGCTATGTTCAGAGACTATGAAAAATGAATCTTCCAAGATTTTGGCTAAGTTTCCATAGACGAGTGGAATCGACGCCCTGTTGATTCACTAACGGCCCATGTATGGCATCTATTGGTGACACTGTCTTTTGAAAGCTTTTGCCCTCTCTTTTGAGGATCCTCCTCAAGGGTCCTTGCTTGGTCCTTGGGGAGTTGTACCCGGAAATTTTGACCATGAATCAAATTAAACACATTTTAGACACCCTTCCCCCAATTTTCATCATTTTCCTACTTCTAAAAGCTAGTAAAATAGAATAAGGCATGCTAGTTTCTCCTTGAACTAGTTTCCAGATGCCATGAACGTTCTTGGACGTTTTGGTTTCTAGTCTTCCTAAATGACTTACATTCATTAAGATGGATATGTTAGGCTCCAAAACACGTCTTGGTTTTTTGAAGAGTTACAACCATGGCGACACAAAATCTCATCTATGAAGATCCTTGAATAATCCTCCGCCGATTATGTGGGCTTGACGGGAATAAAATGAGCGAATTTGGTCAACCTATCCACAGACACCAATATAGAATCATGTTCATTTTGTGTCCTAGACGACCCTACCACAAAGTCCATAGATATGTCTTCCCAATTCCAAGTTGGAACTTCATTTTCTAAGAGTAAACCAACCGACTTTTGGTGTCCGGCATTCACTTGTTAGCAATTTGGACATTTTGCAACAAATTCCACTATATCCTTTTTCAACACTTCCCACTAAAACACTTATATAAGGTCATGATACATCGTTGTAGAACCTGAATAAATGGAATAACGTGAACCATGAGCTTCTTCAAGGACCTGGTTTCTCAAGTAATCAACATTGGGAACACACAACCTTCCTTGATACCTCAAGACACCATCCCCTCCTAAGGAGAAGGACACATTAAGCTTATGAAGAACTGATTCCTTCAACTCCATCAATTGTTTATCAAGGTGTTGTTTAGACTTCACCTCAACTATTAAAGACAATTTGAAGTTATGATGGACCATAAAACTACCATTAGGAGATTCTTCCAATCTAACACCCAATCTCGAAAACCTATGAACATCTTTCACTAGGTCATTCTTGTCTTCTTCTACATGATACACACTACCCATGGTTAAACGACTTATAGCATCTGCAACCACATTGGCTTTGCCAGAGTGATAGAGAACACTCATGTCATAATCCTTCAATAATTCCAACCACCTTATTTGTTTGAAATTTAACTCAATTTATAGTAAATACATATTGGAGACTCGTGTGGTCGGTATGCACATCAACATGGACACTATACAAGTAATGCCTTCATACTTTCAAGGCAAATACCACAGGCGCTAACTCAAGATCATGAGTTAGATAATTATTATCATGCACCTTAAGTTGTCTAGAAACATAGGCTACTACTTTCCCATGTTGCATAACACACACCCCAAGCCCACTCGGGATGCATCATAATATACAACCAAACCCTTAGTACCCTCTGTTAAAGTCAACATCTGAGCGGACGTAACCTGTTTAGTCATTTTGAGCAACAGATTTTATTCTGGAAAAACTGGCAGATGTGACGGAGGCCACGACGGACCGTCAAGGGCACGACGGACTGTCGTGGAGGGTGTCGTTTCAAAACACTTAGAAAATCTGAAATTGGGTACTGAAAATCGACTCTCTGAACGTCATGACGGAATGGCAGGACGGACCGTCGCAGCTCGACGGCCCGTCACAGGCCATCCACTTAAAAACAAGTCTCTGGACCTTGTGAGGACAGCAAGACGGACCGTCGCAGGCGCGACGGCCCGTCACGGGCTACGCAATCCCAGTTCGGGTCGGATTTCTTTACACGTTTTAAGGGACGTTTTTGACTATTCCTGCTTTAATTATAAAGTTAGAGGGTTAATGTTAATAAGTCTAATTACTTGGGGTTAAAAAGAGGTAACCTTAAGTTAATTAGTGGATTATTAGTACCATCTTTTAAAACTTAATTATATAATAATTAGGGTAAAAGAAAGAGGGTTTGAATAAAGAAAACAGAAAGAAAAAGGGGAGAGAAAGTCGAACGAGAAAGAGGAGAAACGAGGAGAAACAAAGCTTGGGAAATTGCTTGCTTGATCACTAATCTTCGGTGGAGGTAGGTTATGGTTTATGTTACGATATTCGTAGTGAACTCTTAATAGTGAATATTATGTGTTGATAGTATTGTAAACCCTGCTATGTGCTTAAATTGTATGCTTGCATGATTATGATTATGAAATTGTGATGAATTAACAAAGCATGATGAATCATTGAATCCCAAATCTTGAAAGAACCCTAATTCGCTTGATATATTATATAATGAGAATGATGATGCCTTAGTGTAAAAGAAGGCTTGATGAATTAGGGATCGGGTGCCGTTCCGGTACCAGATAGAATGAATATGAGGATCGAGTGTCACGTTCCAACACCAGGATAGAATATGGATCGGGTGCCACGTTCCGGTACCAGGATAGAATGAATATGAGGATCGAGTGTCACGTTCCACACCAGGATAGAATATGGATCGGGTGCCACGTTCCGGTACCAGGATAGAATGAATGAGGATCGGAGTGTCACGTTCCGACACCAGGATAGAATATGGATCGGGTGCCACGTTCCGGTACCAGGATAGAATGAGGATCGGAGTGCCACGTTCCGGTACCAGGATAGAATGAATTGAGGATCGGAGTGTCACGTTCCGACACCAGGATAGAATATGGATCGGGTGCCACGTTCCGGTACCAGGATAGAATGAGGATCGGAGTGCCACGTTCCGGCACCAGGATAGAAATAGAGGATCGGAGTGTCGCGTACCGACACAAGAGGAAGAAAGATAATGAATCTTGAAAGATAATGAATATACTCAATCTAATGAACTTAATTCCCAAATAAGTATGGTATTGAGGCTTGAGTCCTCATGTGTGAACTCGGTTGTAGTTATTGATGAATTCATGTTGTTATTGCTACATGTTGAGTATTGTAGTTGATTTACATTATTATTGATATATACTGTTCCCTATTTTGAGTTGGCCGATGATATCTACTCAGTACGTGTGGTTGTACTGACCCCCTACTTTCATGTTTTCCTCTTTGTTATTTGTGTAATGCAGCAAACGTTCCGTCAACTTCAACTCAACAGCAGATCTAGCCAGTCTTCACTTCATCGGAAAATTCAGGGTGAGCTAATGCGTCTAGCTTGGACTGGGTCTTCTTCTTCAAGTCTTGATGCCTTGAACTTCCGGCATGGACTAGCTTTTTAGTTATTTTGTTCTTAGACATTCCTAGTTAAGTAATTTGAGATAGATGTTCTTGTGATGATGACTTCCAGATTTTGGGGATAATAATAATAGTATTGAATTGTTTTTATTAATGAGTTTAAGTCTTCCGCATTATTTTCTGTTGATATATCTTGAAATGTTAAGGTTTAGATGGGTTGGTTCGCTCACATAGGAGGGTAAATGTGGGTGCCAGTCGCGTCCCTGATTTGGGTCGTGACAAACTTGGTATCAGAGCATTAGGTTCATTGGTCTCATCACACAAGAACAGGTCTAGTAGAGTCTTAAGGAACGGTAGGGGGACGCCTTTACTTTTCCTTGAGAGGCTATAAGACTAGGAAAATTTCACTCTTTCATTCTTCTTTCGTGCTACTACTTGAGTCCAATTGGTATCTGGGCGATACGAATTGGTATCTGACCATCTTCACTCTATTTCGCAGATGGTTAGAACTAGAGCAACGACCGCACCAGCAGCAACAACGGAAAGACAAGAAACGACTGAGCCAGCCACTGGGGCTGTAGCTCGAGGAAGAGCAACGGCAAGAGGCCGTGGGAGAGGTCGTGGGAGGACGTCCTCTAGAGGAAGAGGACAAGCACCTAGCCCATCTGATACTAGGGCGGTGACTCCTCCACCGACCGAGGAGGTGATAAGAGAGGGGGAGGAAGGGGAGAATGAACAAGGGCAGAATGAGGAAATGCCACCCCAACCTACCCCAGAGATGATCAACCAAGTACTTGCTTATCTTAGTGGGTTATCCGATCAGGGTCAGGCACCTCCAGTGGTTTCTACACCAACACCTCCGGTTTCAGAGGTACGACATGCGGCTACTATGGCTCCCCGCATGGATGCATCATTGGGAATAGGCACATTTCCACGCCTGACTACTGGGCCTATTATGACAAATGATCAGCATGAACTTTTCAGTAAGTTCTTGAAATTGAAACCTCCAGTCTTTAAGGGCGCAGAATCAGAGGATGCCTACGATTTTCTGGTTGATTGTCATGAGCTACTACACAAGATGGGTATAGTAGAACGGTTTGGCGTTGAGTTCGTGAGCTATCAGTTTCAAGGGAACGCCAAAACGTGGTGGCGGTCACATGTTGAGTGTCAACCAACAGAGGCACCACCTATGACTTGGGAATCATTCTCTACCCTGTTTATGGAGAAGTATATCCCAAGGACTTTGAGAGATAGAAAAAGGGACGAGTTCTTGAGTCTAGAGCAAGGGAGGATGACAGTTAACGCGTATGAGGCTAAATTTCGCGCACTATCCAGATACGCCACCCAACTTTGTTTCAGTCCACAAGAACGGATTCGCCGTTTTGTGAAGGGGTTGAGGTCAGAGTTGCGGATTTCAGCCTTACAGGTAGCGGCTACGGCAACATCCTTCCAAGAGGTGGTAGACTTTGTGATAGAGGTGGAAGGAGTGAAGCCAGACGACTTCACCACGACATCGACATCGAAAAGGTTTCGAAGGGGAGGCGAGTTTAATGGTTCTCACTCTAGAGGACAGAGCTCCGGAGGTTACTCAAGTCGACCAATTCAGTCTTCACTACAGACTGTAGTTGGGGGTCCACCTCAGAACGGTCGACACTACTCCGAGAGACCTATGCATGAACCCCGAGAGTGTTATGGATGTGGGGAGGTTGGACACATCAAGAGGTATTGTCCAAACCAGAGTTACAGAACCCCACTAGCTAGAGGTAGAGGTGGTCATGGTAGAGGCCGCTTTTCTGGAGGACGTGGTGGTCGAGGTAATGGTGGTCATCACAACGGCAGAGGTGATGGGCAAAATGGAGCCACTACTACGCAACATGGTAGGGGCAATGGACAGACAAACGATAGGGCCCATTGTTACGCTTTCCTGGGAGATCTGAAGCGGAGGCGTCTGATGCTGTTATCACAGGTAATCTTTTGGTTTGTGATTGCATGGCATCTGTATTATTTGACCCTGGCTCCACGTTTTCATATGTATCTTCATCATTTGCTAATGGTCTAAAATTGCATTGTGAATTACTTGACATGCCTATTCGTGTTTCTACACCGGTGGGTGAGTCGGTGGTAGTTGAAAAGGTACATAGGTCTTGTTTGGTGAACTTTGTGGGGAGCAACACTTATGTAGATTTGGTTATTTTAGAAATGGGTGACTTTGATGTAATTCTGGGTATGACTTGGCTTTCTCCAAATTTTGCGATCTTGGATTGTAATGCTAAAACTGTGACATTGGCCAAGCCTGGGACAGATCCGTTAGTGTGGGAGGGTGACTACACTTCCAATCCGGTGCGTATCATCTCATTTCTTCGTGCTAAGAAAATGGTTAGTAAAGGGTGTTTAGCTTTCTTGGCCCATCTCAAGGATGACACTACCCAAGTACCTTCGATTGAGTCGGTTTCGGTAGTCCGTGAGTTTCTTGATGTATTCCCTGCAGATCTTCCGGGTATGCCCCCAGATAGGGATATCGACTTCTGTATTGATCTCGAACCAGGTACGCGCCCCATTTCTATACCCCCTTATAGAATGGCTCCCGCGGAGTTAAGAGAGTTAAAAGCCCAACTCCAAGAGTTGTTGAGCAAAGGCTTCATTAGACCAAGTGCATCTCCTTGGGGTGCTCCGGTTTTGTTTGTGAAGAAGAAGGATGGGAGTTTTCGGATGTGCATAGACTACCGACAGTTGAACAAGGTAACTATTAAGAACAAGTATCCTCTTCCTCGCATTGATGACTTATTCGATCAATTACAAGGTGCTTGTGTCTTCTCTAAGATTGACTTGAGATCCGGTTATCATCAATTGAAAATACGGGCAACGGATGTGCCAAAGACTGCTTTTCGAACGAGGTATGGACATTACGAATTTGTGGTGATGTCTTTTGGTCTTACGAACGCCCCTGCTGCGTTCATGAGCTTGATGAACGGGATATTTAAGCCGTATTTGGACCTCTTTGTGATCGTATTTATAGATGATATACTGGTATATTCTAAAAGTAAGAAGGAACATGAGGAGCATTTGAGGGTTGTGTTGGAAATGTTGAGGGAGAAAAAGCTTTACGCCAAGTTCTCTAAGTGTGAGTTTTGGCTAGATGCAGTGTCCTTCTTGGGGCATGTGGTTTCGAAGGATGGGGTGATGGTAGATCCTTCTAAGATTGAGACAGTGAAGAATTGGGTAAGACCCACTAATGTGTCAGAAATACGGAGTTTTGTTGGGTTAGCTAGCTACTACCGCCGCTTTGTCAAAGGATTCTCTTCTATTGCTTCCCAATTGACGAACTTGACTAAGCAGAATGTTCCATTTGTATGGTCAGATGAATGTGAGGAAAGCTTTCAGAAGCTTAAGACTTTGTTGACTACCGCACCTATCCTCACCTTGCCGGTAGAGGGTAAGAACTTCATTGTTTATTGTGATGCATCCTATTCGGGTTTGGGTGCAGTGCTAATGCAAGAGAAGAACGTGATTGCTTATACGTAACTATCCAACTCATGACTTGGAATTGGCCGCGGTAGTGTTTGCATTGAAGCAATGGAGACACTATTTATATGGGGTTAAGTGTGAGGTCTACACGGATCATCGTAGCCTTCAGTATGTCTTTACTCAGAAAGATTTGAACTTGAGGAAAAGGAGATGGATGGAACTACTGAAGGACTATGACCTCACTATTTTGTATCATCCGGGGAAGGCGAATGTTGTGGCAGATGCCTTGAGTAGGAAGGCGGGAAGCATGGGAAGTCTAGCTCATTTGCAAACCTCTAGACGCCCATTGGCTAGAGAGGTTCAGACTCTGGCTAACGACTTGATGAGGTTGGAAATAAATGAGAAGGGAGGATTGTTGGCTAGTGTGGAGTCAAGATCTTCTTTTCTTGACAAGATTAAGGGAAAACAGTTTGATGATGAGAAACTAAGGCGAATCCGAGATAAAGTGTTGCGAGGAGAGGCTAAAGAAGCAACAATCGACGAGGAAGGTGTGTTGAGGATTAAGGGAAGGGTATGTGTACCCCACATTGATGATTTGATCAACACTGTTCTGGCAGAAGCTCATAGTTCAAGGTATTCTATACATCCGGGTGCAACCAAGATGTATCGCGACCTAAAACAACACTTTTGGTGGAGTAGAATGAAGCGCAATATTGTTGACTTTATTGCCAAGTGTCCAAACTGTCAACAAGTGAAATATGAACACCAAAGGCCCGGAGGAACACTTCAAAGAATGCCCATTCCTGAATGGAAGTGGGAGAGAATTGCAATGGACTTTGTGGTTGGTCTTCCGAAGACACTGGGGAAGTTTGATTCAATTTGGGTAATTGTGGACAGATTGACTAAGTCTGCTCATTTCATTCCGGTCAAGGTGACTTACAATGCAGAGAAGTTAGCCAAACTTTACATCTCAGAAGTAGTTCGATTGCATGGAGTCCCACTATCCATCATATCAGATAGAGGTACGGAGTTTACTTCTAAGTTTTGGAAAACATTGCATGCAGAATTGGGTACTAGGTTGGACCTTAGTACCGCGTTCCATCCTCAGACCGATGGTCAGTCTGAGCGAACGATTCAAGTGTTGGAGGATATGCTTCGCGCATGCGTGATAGAGTTTGGTGGCCATTGGGATAGCTTCTTACCTTTGGCAGAGTTTTCGTACAATAATAGCTATCACTCCAGTATTGATATGGCTCCATTTGAAGCATTGTATGGGAGGAGGTGTAGATCCCCCATTGGTTGGTTTGATGCATTCGAGGTTAGACCTTGGGGTACCGATCTCTTGAGGGATTCGTTAGAAAAGGTGAAGGGCATTCAAGAAAAGCTTCTAGCGGCGCAAAGTAGACAAAAGGAGTATGCAGACCGGAAGGTTAGAGACTTGGAGTTCATGGAAGGTGAACAAGTCTTGTTGAAGGTTTCACCCATGAAAGGGGTGATGCGGTTTGGCAAAAGAGGTAAGCTAAGTCCAAGGTATATTGGACCATTTGAGGTACTAAAGCGAATAGGGGAGGTGGCTTATGAATTAGCCTTGCCCCCAGGGCTGTCCGGAGTGCATCCGGTATTTCATGTGTCCATGTTGAAAAGATACCATGGAGATGGAAACTACATTATCCGTTGGGACTCGGTGTTGTTGGATGAGAATTTGTCTTATGAGGAGGAACCTGTTGCTATTTTAGATAGAGAAGTTCGCAAGTTGAGGTCACGAGAGATTGCATCCATCAAGGTGCAATGGAAGAATCGACCGGTTGAAGAAGCCACTTGGGAGAAGGAGGCAGATATGCGGGAAAGATACCCACATCTGTTTACGGATTCAGGTATTCCTTTTCGCACTAGTTTTCCTTCTTGTGATCGTTCGGGGACGAACGATGGGTAAATTGGTATCTATTGTAACGACCTGTTTAGTCGTTTTGAGCAACAGATTTTATTCTGGAAAAACTGGCAGATGTGACGGAGGCCACGACGGACCGTCAAGGGCACGACGGACTGTCGTGGAGGGTGTCGTTTCAAAACACTTAGAAAATCTGAAATTGGGTACTGAAAATCGACTCTCTGAACGTCATGACGGAATGGCAGGACGGACCGTCGCAAGCTCGACGGCCCGTCACAGGCCATCCACTTAAAAACAAGTCTCTGGACCTTGTGACGGACAGCAAGACGGACCGTCGCAGGCGCGACGGCCCGTCACGGGCTACGCAATCCCAGTTCGGGTCGGATTTCTTTACACGTTTTAAGGGACGTTTTTGACTATTCCTGCTTTAATTATAAAGTTAGAGGGTTAATGTTAATAAGTCTAATTACTTGGGGGTTAAAAGAGGTAACCTTAAGTTAATTAGTGGATTATTAGTACCATCTTTTAAAACTTAATTATATAATAATTAGGGTAAAAGAAAGAGGGTTTGAATAAAGAAAACAGAAAGAAAAAGGGGAGAGAAAGTCGAACGAGAAAGAGGAGAAACGAGGAGAAACAAAGCTTGGGAAATTGCTTGCTTGATCACTAATCTTCGGTGGAGGTAGGTTATGGTTTATGTTACGATATTCGTAGTGAACTCTTAATAGTGAATATTATGTGTTGATAGTATTGTAAACCCTGCTATGTGCTTAAATTGTATGCTTGCATGATTATGATTATGAAATTGTGATGAATTAACAAAGCATGATGAAGCTATTGAATCCCAAATCTTGAAAGAACCCTAATTCGCTTGATATATTATATAATGAGAATGATGATGCCTTAGTGTAAAAGAAGGCTTGATGAATTAGGGGATCGGGTGCCACGTTCCGGTACCAGGATAGAATGAATATGAGGATCGGAGTGTCACGTTCCGACACCAGGATAGAATATGGATCGGGTGCCACGTTCCGGTACCAGGATATAATGAATATGAGGATCGGAGTGTCACGTTCCGACACCAGGATAGAATATGGATCGGGTGCCACGTTCCGGTACCAGGATAGAATGAATATGAGGATCGGAGTGTCACGTTCCGACACCAGGATAGAATATGGATCGGGTGCCACGTTCCGGTACCAGGATAGAATGAGGATCGGAGTGCCACGTTCCGGTACCAGGATAGAATGAATATGAGGATCGGAGTGTCACGTTCCGACACCAGGATAGAATATGGATCGGGTGCCACGTTCCGGTACCAGGATAGAATGAGGATCGGAGTGCCACGTTCCGGCACCAGGATAGAAATAGAGGATCGGAGTGTCGCGTACCGACACAAGAGGAAGAAAGATAATGAATCTTGAAAGATAATGAATATACTCAATCTAATGAACTTAATTCCCAAATAAGTATGGTATTGAGGCTTGAGTCCTCATGTGTGAACTCGGTTGTAGTTATTGATGAATTCATGTTGTTATTGCTACATGTTGAGTATTGTAGTTGATTTACATTATTATTGATATATACTGTTCCCTATTTTGAGTTGGCCGATGATATCTACTCAGTACGTGTGGTTGTACTGACCCCCTACTTTCATGTTTTCCTCTTTGTTATTTGTGTAATGCAGCAAACGTTCCGTCAACTTCAACTCAACAGCAGATCTAGCCAGTCTTCACTTCATCGGAAAATTCAGGGTGAGCTAATGCGTCTAGCTTGGACTGGGTCTTCTTCTTCAAGTCTTGATGCCTTGAACTTCCGGCATGGACTAGCTTTTTAGTTATTTTGTTCTTAGACATTCCTAGTTAAGTAATTTGAGATAGATGTTCTTGTGATGATGACTTCCAGATTTTGGGGATAATAATAATAGTATTGAATTGTTTTTATTAATGAGTTTAAGTCTTCCGCATTATTTTCTGTTGATATATCTTGAAATGTTAAGGTTTAGATGGGTTGGTTCGCTCACATAGGAGGGTAAATGTGGGTGCCAGTCGCGTCCCTGATTTGGGTCGTGACAGTAAGTCTTTCTTTCAAGGTTTGGAAGCTTCTTTCACATGCCTCCGACCACTCAAACTTCACACTCTTCTAGGTAAAAGTAGTCTGGGGAGATGCAATCAACACAAAACAATCCACAAACCTCCTATAATAACCCGCTAGACCCAAAAAGCTGCTAATATTGGTTGGAGTCAATGGTCTAAGTCAATTCTTGACTGCCTCGATTTTTCTTAGACCAACCTCAACTTTCTCACTAGAGATGATATGACCAAAAAATGTCACTCATATCAACCAAAACTCACATTTGTTGTACTTGGAAAATAGTTGATTCTCCTTAATCACTTGCAACACCACCCTTAAATGTTCCATGTGTTCACCCTCATTTTTCAAATATACCAAGATGACGTCGATGAAGATAATCACAAATAAATCTAGGTAACTTCGAAACACCCTATTCATGAGGTACATAAACATCGCCGGGGCATTAGTGAGACCAAAGGACATTACCAAGAAGTCATAGTGCCAAAATCTAGTCCAAAATAATGTCTTTGGTATATCCTCAGCTCTCACCTTATGTTGGTGATACCCCGATCTCAAATCAATCTTAGAAAAGTATCTTGCCCCTTGGAGTTGATCAAACAAATCATCGATCCGAGGGAGAGGATACTTGTTATTAATAGTGACTTTATTAAGGTTGGCGTTAATCAATACACATTCTAAGGGACCCATCTTTTTTCACAAACAACACCGGTTCACCCCATGGAGAAATATTAGGTCTTATGAAGCCTTTGTCTAGTAAAACTTTAAGTTGAGTCTTCAACTCTTTCAATTCAGCTGGAGCCATCCGATAAGAAGGAATTGAAATGGGGTTTGTATCCAGTAGCAAGTCAATACCAAAGTCAATTTCCTGATTGGGAGGGATTATGGGAAGATCATTAGAAAAGACCTCCGAAAATTCCTTTTACTATGGGGACTAACTCAATGGGAGGATTTTTGGAGTCTAAATCTTTGACTCTTACAATATCGTATAAACACACTTTTGAGATCATTTTACAAGCCTTAAGACAAGATATGATATGACCTCTAGGAATAGAATTTCCCCCTTTCCACTCTAAAATGGGTTCATTTGGAAAATTGAAATTAACAATTATTGTTATACAATCAATGGAAGCAAAACAATCATGCAACCAATGTATCCCCAAAATTACATCAAAATTGACCATATAAAGTTCTACTAATTCAACATAAGTAACTATGTTGGACAACATTATAGGAAAATTTTGATATACCTTCTTTGCAACCACCGACTCACCTACTGGGGTAGTTACCATGAAATATTTATTTAGGATATCGGGTAAAATGTCAAACTTTTTAGCTATCAAGGGAGTAATAAAAGATAATTTAGCAACAGGATCAAGTAAAGAACATAAATCAATAGAGAAGACTTGTAACATACCGGTCACCACGTCGCAAGAACTCTCTTGTTCACCCCTTTAGCGAAGTGCATAAAAGTGATTCTTCTTTGGAGCATCCACATTAGAACCACTAGCTTGGGATTGTCCACTACATTTGTCTTGACCCTTCAAATTTGGGCAATCCTTGAACTTCTGGCCACTCTTTCCAAACCCAAAGCAATTGTTTGTCCCAACTAAGCAATCACCATAATGTTTGTTACCACACTTTCCACAAGTTGGTTTCTTGATCGGTGAGCTAGTACCTCTTCCCTTCTGAGACTTAGGTTAGACACCACTTCATCACGAGCCTTCAAAAAAAATTTAGGAACTTGACTAGAAAACCTCTTCTTTAATATAGGCTGTCTTAAAATGTCAAACCTACACTTAGAGGAACCACCTTCATAAGACTTTGCCTTCTTTTCCTCCCTCCTCTTTCTCCTTAACGTAGTTCACCAAGTCATCGGACACCCCTTTAAGAAAAAAACTTATCTCATCCCTTGGGTTTGAAACCAAGGATGGAGCATACTTGAACAACTTAGTAAACTTCAAATAGTAGTAAACTACACTCATACCTCATTGATGAAGGTTGATAAATTCTTACACCTTAGCTCCCCTCATCTATCTAAGAAAGAACCTATCAAGGAAACCCTTCTTGAAGATCTCCCAAGTCACGGGCCACCCCTTAGTTACCTATTATCTGTCCATTGCACATACAAAGTTTAGGCCACATCCTATAGTTGATAAGCCGCCAACTAGGCCTTAACAATTGAGGTCCCACCCATAGCATATAGAATCTAATAGACATCATTGAGGAAATCTTAAGAGTCCTTATCCTACTTTGACCCAAAGAACATAGGTGGTTTCATTCTAATAAGTCTCTCAAACGCAAGCCTATAGTGTTATCATGTTGAGGCACTCAAGGTCCAACCTCCCTATTTATTTGGGTCATCATGGCTTGAACTTGAGAAGTGACGACATTACTTTGAGAGGTCATGGATTGAGTTAAAGTGAGAAAGGTTGTCCCTATAATTCGATCGGTCATCGGTGGAGGAGCATCTGGAACTTGATCACCAATCGCAACTTCTTCAAGTAGAGGCACTTGGTTGTATTGATCTCACACATTAGCTATTTCTTTCTTGGCCCTTCTAGCAGCTTCTCTTTGAGTATGCATACCTATAACCACGATACAAGGTTTACGTGAAAGCACATAACAAAACTCTAGAGGCATGATGTAGGAATACAAGAAGATGACAGTTCTTAAGCACCACATAACAAAACTCTAGAGGCATGACGTAGAAATACATAGACGTGGTTTAATGAGACATATTTTCTAGAAATATTCAACCTCATGCTTTGATACCAAGTTTGTTACATCCATAAAGTACCCCTAGATGCAAACCGGCATCGTAGTCCTCAAAAAGGACTAAGACTAACCTCATAACATTCGTTATTGCGAGGTTAAAAACATAGAAAATTTAAAACTTTTCTTCTATCTATCATAAGGTTTACTTAGAAATCCTGCATGCACATAATATATATTCTTATATCGAGTATACATAGACCCTTCGTATAAGAAGAATACATAGTCTTATACTTTTGTGGCACATATGTATAAAAGATACATAACATAGTCTGAAAATGGATGTCTGATATTAAAGCATCTAAACAAGAGTATAACAATTTGGCATAGCCCATACATCAATACTAATAAAGCCACATATAGGCTATACAATCTTTAATACTCAAATGAAAGAGAATGAACAAAAAATTTTTAAGACTAATCAACATTCAATGGTAGAAAGTGTCATTATCCTCGAAGTGGTGAGAACCTGCCCAACTTGGAGAATGAGGATCAAAGTCTTATTCAAATGTCATCACGAACCCTTCAACGAGCGGAACCTAAAATGTTGGGGGAAAAGGAGAAACGAGGTTAGCACGTCACTTGTACAAAGTATAGGATTAAAGCGTGTCAATTTACCTTGAAAAAGACTTATGCACAATCAAGAACCAATACAAATCAATAGCACATCCTTATTAAATCAAGACCATGTACATCACAAAACCAATAACACTAAGTCTAATAAAGCCATGTATATCAACATAATTGAGCACATAAGCAAGACAACTCTATCATCTAGTTATAATATCAACAAGAATGTATAAGAGTTCATAACATCATAACCAAACAAGACAATCACTCATAAACCCGTATTAACTCAACTAGTGTAATGGCCAAGTAAGGCCCCATAATCTTATTCCACCAAGTAAACTCAAAAAGAGCCATAAGCATAGCCCAACTTCACATATTATGTCATTAAGTGTAATTATCATCATACTTTTGCAATAGAGACCAACCAGATGTTAATAAGTGAAACCAATATCAGATAATGTCATTAAGATGAAAGATCAACCAATATATATCATTTACATTTTTAAGAGTATACTAATATATAACGTCCTTCTAAGACTCCATTCAACGCTAACTAGTGCAATGTATAGATAGAGTCTCATACCCCTACATAGACTAAGTCAAACCCATCAAGTCATCCTAGTTCGAGTCCACTTTATTACTTCATTTTATTTTTAAGAAAATCTTGCCTTAAACGACATAGACCACATCATCCAATGTGGAATATGGTATCCTGGAACCGTACACCAAAGGAAGGTGGACTATTTGATAAGGTAGTACAAAAACATGAACATAGCATCTACGTGGATCCACTAGCTAGTATTACTATGGGATCAACATAGTTCAAGAACTAGGAGATATAGTTTGGGAACCTCTTAATGTTGAATGCATTATAGTCTCCAATCTCATGAGTACATTAGTGATCCTACCTTCCCTATGTGGGAAGGGGCACTTCTCACTCTAGTTCACTCGCTGCTAAGTTAGACTCCCTTTTTAAATGTCTTTAATTAATGATAATAACTTGGTTTAGGTCTTAGAGTCTACACCTTATATATTCATAGTCGTAGATCAATGGAAATTGCATCAGAACACTAAACACAAGTAATCATAATTGAAGTAAAGGTTTGAGATCACAAGACTTACCCCAATTTCCTTTACAGGCCATCATCAAGGTCTTAACATCAACCGTTCCATTCAATCCAAAAATGGGTGTAATGTCCTCACAATAATAACTAACACAATAATGAAGTCGATTGAATCACTACACAACAACTCATCACTAGTTCATAGATAAGGGTTAGAGACTTAAGTCAAATTTATGATCTACTTCACAAACTGGGTTAATGAATCAAGAACTAGAATAATTGGATTACAATGAATCATAATTTGCTGATAATTATCTAAATAAATCATAAACAAAGCCATTTGAAAGATCAATTGCGTAATAGGATAAAAAAAACTTTTCTTTTTGAAATCAATTTGGAAGATCCCTTTGGGGAAGAGATCCAAAAGCTGAAAGGACTCTCATACCTTACTAATTGATGAAGTTTGATGGAGAAAAATTGATCCTTTGCTTCCATACAACCATCCTTTTCTTGGTATTCTATGGAGTTTCTTTGGCATTGAGAAACAAGAGAGTAGAAAGAGCAATTGGTTTTTGGGATATATGGGTGCTAGGTCAAGTTTAATTAGGCTAAGTGTTTATATAGGGGTACTTAATTAACTTTATTGAACCTCCCTTAACCCTTAATTAACTAACTAACCTTTATACTAATTAAATGAATTGATTAGGACAACACAACCAAACACGCACCTGACCTACTAGACCCTGACTGACGGGCCGTAGGTCAGTCGATGGGCAGTGTGTCCTCCGTGCTACACATCCGTGGTTTTGGTAATATACTTTTCCAAATGAATCCTTCATGAATTAGGCTAATTATTCATTGATGGAGTCATCGACTAACCATCAATGAACCAATGCCTCGTCGCCTGCAGTCCGTTGATGGACACTGCCTCATGGCAGATTTTTTCCAAATGGCGAGGGTCCTCCTCAAGGGACCTTGGTTGGTTCTTTGGGAGTCGTTCCCGTACTTTTTGACAATGTACTACCTCTAATATGTGTTAGACGCCTCACCACCAAATTACATCATTTTCCAACTCTTAAAACCTTGTCAAAAAGACTAATGCACACTAGCACCTCTTGAACTAGTTTCCGGACGTCATTGACATTTCTTGATACTTTCACTCTAGAACTAACTAAATTACTTAGATACTATATATTTGACTTTAAAACATTGTTAAAACTCTCATAATCTCATGTTAATCTCTAGATTAGGCTTTAGACTTTCAGAGTATTACATACGTAGTGAGGTTTACATAGGCCTCTCACATAGGAAGCTTACTTAGGCTTCTCACTTAGACAACATAATAGTACATAAGAATTTAGTATAAATATTTGTATTACATTAAAACCATCTAAACAAAGTAAAACATCCGGGCATAGGCCTTATACAAATTCATAGTTTCCACATAGGGCTTACATCAACAACTTCAACAATAGGAGAGAAAAGAATGTCTTTAAACAATACAAGTACGAGTAAGGTAGAGTATGTGGTACCATTCTATAACTAGAGGACCTACAAAAACTTGGAGATTCTAGTCCAAGCCTTCTTGCTTTAGCCTCAACATACCTCAATTGCCCGAACCTACAATGTTTGGGAAAAAGGGAAGAAATATGGGTTAGTACAAACCGCATGTACTAAGTATGGTCCCTATTCATAAAAATCATTAATGCATCAGAAAAGGAACAATTTAGTCAAAAACCACGCATAACCTACAATAACTCAATATACACATATGTGGAATACCATAAATCAACCCAACATAGAAGCAACTTATGCAACACTTGTGTAATGCCAAGAATAAAGCCTTATAACCCTATCCAAGTCTAAGTATCAAACTAAGCAACCCACTTCATACTTAAAACATTTTCTATATTTTTCATAACATGCTTCATACCTCAATACTACTCATAGCTTATCAACATAATCATAATCATAAAAGAACACTACTAAAACCATCGATTAGGATCCCACATGTGCAATGTGCATGAGAAGTCCCATACACTCCCTTACACTATGTAGTAGCCTTTAAAACAACCCTAATAAGAGTTCATACGCATACTTTTTTAGTAATTTTACATTAGGGAAATAAGTACAATAACCGACATGACACCATGTGAGCTACATGGAATTTGTTGTTCTACTCCCACACCGAAAAGAGAGGGTCAACACTTGCCTAAGGTGTAACCATTCGTACATAGTTATCTAGGCGGATCCACTAAGCTAAAGTCATATGTGGACACATAGTTAAGGGTCAAGGAGATTGTCACTAGAAACCTTGACTTGCTAGACGTGGAGGTTTCCATCTACTAAGACATTATTGTAATCCGTACTTTCTAAATGTGACGAAACCCATGTGGGAGGCCAGACTTGCTAAACGTGAGACCTCCATCTCATTTACATGCCCTTTCGGTGATAAGTATTTATTCCCTTTAGTAATCATCATACTCATTATGCAAGATCACATTAGTTTCCTCTAGACCACCTAAGTGAACATCTTATCATTAATAGCTCATAAGTATTCATAAGTAAGAACTACCCTTTCACTTTAGAAACCACATACAAATGAGTAAACCTTTCACTTATCACTTTATTATAATCATGAGAAACTACTTTCATTCATATAATATTAAAATCATATTATACATACATAATTCATGCTTAATTAAATCTCTTAGGGTTAAGTATGAGGAATTTATAGCATCAACATAATAACCACACATTAGACATAGGAGTATTACTATCTAAGTAACTCATAATTCACAATTGAATCCAAGAAGAACCAATCAACATACCTCTTTATCCATTCCAAGAACCTTCATAATTCCATTACCAAGAATACATAACAAATTACATAAACAAGGTAAATTCAAGAGGCAATTACATAATTAACAATAATGTAGTCAATATACATGTTTATGATCTTCACAATTCACCATATCAGTTCAAGGTTTTCATGAAATTTTGAAAAAGACATGGGTCTAGGGAAATATTATACGAAATCTTCAATTGACAATCAATATATACCTAAACAACATTAATTCATCATAATTTAACACAATTTATTCAATATTTTGTTTTTCAAGGAAGGCCCATATGTAGAAGAAAAACCAATATTTGGGGGATTTAGAAATCATCTTTTGGAGGGACCTCTTTAGGAAAAAGTATCCCAAGATTGAAATAAATAATACCTTAGAGACGATAAAGACACTAAATAGGGTTGGAAACTTGACGTCTTGATTTTTTTGTTGGAGCTCTATTGGTCTTCAATGGAGTTTTAGAGAAAGAGAAAATTAGAGAGAGAGATGAGAGTGATTTTTTATTTAAACTTTTGAGACTACGTTTGGGTGTTACAATTGACCTAAAACTTACCCTAATACCTTATATATTCACCCCATAAATTACCCAAAAGACCCCTCACTTAAATGCGTCTTTTTGTAAAGTCAAAATGCTTAAAATACGACTTAAAGAATCAGGGAAATGGTTGCGCGTCGCGGGGTTAATTTCACAACTTATTTTTAAAATACGGGTTGAGTTTGTGAGTATAATGTAGGCCCTGCCACGCTTGTCCCAGTTCAAATCACCCCGTATTGGCTGCGTGTCGTGCCGCTCTCACCAAAATCCTGCTGCACCCAGGCTGCTTTTGGCAGCCTGCTCGCCTAAGTTCGGGTCCTCCTCAAGGACCCTTCCGGTGGTTCTTGGGGTGTCGTGACTGTACGTTTTGACCCTATATACTAAATTCCACCTATTTAATGTCTTTTAAAAGTTTTGGAGTTTATATTACCCTCCGAAACCTTCACCAAACATAGGGACGTTAACTAGTTCAATTTAGCTAGTTTTCGGACGTTAAGGCCTTTCTTTCATGCTATGGCCCTAATACTTATAAAACAAGTTATTCACACTTATTTAGGTCTAAAATCATTATTATTTAGCATGTTAGGCTTTAGTTAAAGACTATAAGTCTCTTTACCATCTTAGACTCAACATTAGTAGAGTATATTAGGGACAGACCGTTATAACATAAATCATAACTATACTATTACAAGAAATTACAATAAGACATGACTTAGGAAATCCTTGTAGTCAAGGAATCCTTTCCTTGAGTTTGGGAATAAGATATCAAGCTCTTCACCTGTCATGGTCAGATTATGGTATCCAAATGAGACCGGCGTCATTAACCTCTAAGAGGTCGCAGACAAGCCTCTTCTTAGCTTTCATCACAATCATACATTTACATTTACGGAAATATTTAAAACTTTAAATATACTAATGAATTATACTTAGAATTCATACTTAAGATTTATAAAAACATATGATATTCGAAAACTATTGACTCACATTTATAGAAACCATCTAAAGAGTGCAAATCTGAACTTAGGCATTAATAGTTAATATGCCATATGGGTCTTATAAAAAAAGAATCCAAAGAACATAATGGAAATAGTGTATTCTTAAAACTACTTAAAATCTATGTAAGCTTTATTATGAAATATAGCATCCTCGAACATAAGGACCTACCAAGACTTGGAGAAGAGTTCCAAGCTTCTTCAAATCGACCTCCATAAGCTTCAATAGTCGGAACCTACAGTTTTAGTAATGTAAAGTAATGGGGTTAGTACGCCACATGTACTAAGTATGAGTATATGCAAATAACACATAGGGACATGCATGAAAAAAATTATTTATCATATCTTTAGAAAAAATTCCAAGCCATATAAAAATCTTCAACACACATACCATAAAACATATACAAGATAAGAATTTCATTGACATCAAACATGATCATAATTAAAGGCATGTTATCATAGTCATGTTAACTTTTCATATTCAATCAATCACATAACTCAACAAACAAAACACTTACCAATGATCCCATCCCCAATCTACAAGTGCAGTGTCCATGTGAAGCCCCATAACCCCCACACAACCAAGTAGATAAGATAGGAGACCATAAGTAAAACTTTGTTTCATATAACTTGTAACATAATTAGTCATCACTTCATATAGTAATAAAACAAAATAACATATTCATCATAATAGGCAACATTCATGTAAGAGTAATATCATATATCATAAATATATATCTTTCAGATCATCATATTGCTTAAGAACTATCTCCTAGGATTTCCCTTAAAGTCAACTTGCGCAATGTCTAGGTAACGTCTCATACCACCTCCTATACTACGCCAACTCCTGAAGTCACCCTAGTCAATTGTTAGTTTACTTGTCTTTTGTTTTACATGAGGGAACATATGCATTAACCGGTATAGACCATGTGATCTAAACATAGAATCCAGTGTCATGAAACCCTACAACGAAAAATGGTGGTCTACCAGCCAAAGTAGAACCTAAATGACATAGCTATCTAGGTGGATCAACTAGCTAGTATCCTATGGTTGCAACATAGCTAAAGAACTAGGAGATGTATTAGAGAACCATAGTTCCACATTACATGGAAGCCTCAATATCATGAGAATTATTGTGAACCTACCTTCTCCTAGGGATGGGACACTTCACATATCTAGTTCATCGGTGCTTAGCTTAAGTCTCTTTTCTTGCAATAACCTTTAATCTTTTCTTAATAATAAACTTATAATAGCTCATAGGAGATTATATCTCCTTTTATAACATGATCATGAGATCTTTTAGATTAGATGAGAATGGTCCTTTCGTCTTAACCCTTCATACGTTAGATTTACATGGTATAATCATCTTATGTAAAGCATACAAGAGAGTATCATAACTTGCATATTCATATTCATATCATAATTTAATGATTTACATGTTTATAGACAACATATTCACATAGAAACATCATGCATACTTTAATAACATAACATCAAGACTTATAGGCTAAAATAAACATCTTACAGTAATCACAATTTTAGAAGACTTACCTCTTGCTTTCAAGAATCTTATTCGACATGCGATATTCATAATAATACTTAGTAAAATACTCAATTAAATAATCAAGAACAACTCATAAAATCATGTACAATATCAATACATAGCATAGGAGAAGGTAAACGGGACATTAAAGGGTTCATTCAAACCTTAAATTCTAACCCTAACGTTTACATGTTATCACATCATATAAACAATCATACCAAACAATCATATAGGTAAGAACGTGATTCACACTAAATTCAAATGCAATTATCAGCATATACTCAAAAATTCATGCGAATTCAGATATAGAAAACATTTACTTTTTATTGAAAACATTAATCTAGGGTTAGGAATAAAATCCATTTGGTAGAGTAAAAACCCTAGAATTGCAGTTGTTGAATACTTATCTTGAAAGGACCTCTTGGAGAAAGGAATCCCAAGAGTGAAAACCCATACCATATAGATGAATAATCCATGAAATCTTGATTGGAAAATTCGAAACCTTTGTCTTCTTCCTTAAGCTTTTCTTGTTCTTTAATGGAGTTTGGAAAAAAAGAGCGTTCTTGAGAGATTAATAGAATTTTGTTTGATTCTGTTATGGGACGTGTAATTATGGTCTAAACCTGACCTAAAATCATTATATAGACGTCCCAAGACTTACCCTAAATACCCTCCACTTAAATTACCTAAAACACCCCTCCTAGATTGACTATAATTAGAAGAACACTTTTATTCAACCAAAATCTGGAAATTGCTTTGTGGTTTCGGTTTTGACCAATTAAATTAATCATTTAAGTTTATAATTTTATAAATTAGGTAACCTAGGGTAATTACTAAAGTACCCTTAAGTTGTTAGGACCATAACCCACCTTTGGACCATCATAGGTTAGGTACTAGGATGCTTCTTAGTTAGTTACTTGCCTAGTGTAAGGATTTCGGTTTGACCATTTAAATTAATTAAATAAGTTGGTAATTTAATTAATTAGGTAACCTAGGGTAATTAATAAAGTACCCCTAAGTTTATAGGACCATAAACAACCCTTTGAACCATCCTAGGTTAGGTACTAGGATGTTTCTTAGTTAGTTTCTTGTCTTAATGTCACCCCGATTAGGTCTTAGGTTGTTGGGACCCTTATTTAGTTATTTTTTGTTGGTCCTAGGTTATTTAGTTAGTTAGATACGTTACTTAGGACCTAGAATCAGTTAGTGAGCTTGGCCCCACGGGATAGTACAGGCCTGCCCCCTAACCACCCTAACCAATTCAGTTGGGGCTTGTCTTTTGGCCGTTGGTAGCATATGTGCTTGCACTTGCGTTGCCGTGTACTTTCCCCTATGTTTCACTCTGGAAATTTCACTACTTATCAATGGATTCTCACTTTGTCCTTGGGAACTACTTAATCTACACGGTCATTTTAAATGGTCATGTGCTATGGTGCCTAGGCTTGACACTTGGATGTCTTGTACCTAATATGTGTATGTGAAGAATATTGTATTTTAGCTTAGGGTTTTCATTGCAGGTACTATCCCTAAATAATCTTGGTTTAAGTTTCTTGTTAATACATGAAATTGGCTAACACCCTTAAGTCAATATTCTCCAAAATGCCCAATATTACTTAATATTGGGCATTGGATGTCTATGTACCCCCAATATCTATTCTTAAAACCTAATAGGCTCTTCACTTCACAAATACATTTTATGGGAACATCATTTTAAGCATTATTAAATAGATTAAGCTCTAGTCTAAGTCATGAAATTTCCAAAGTGTTACATTATTCCCCCTTAGGATCATTCGTCCCCAAATGACACTAAAATCTTTTGGAGGGTAGGAAAAAGACTCAATACTATAAGCATAACAACCACATAACATATAATTACACTTAGCACTCAATTCATGATGCACAAACATATAAGCATATTCATAACACATAGTGAGGAACTTCCTTCTCAACCT
Source organism: Solanum habrochaites (assembly GCA_027704765.1). Taxonomy (NCBI): domain Eukaryota; kingdom Viridiplantae; phylum Streptophyta; class Magnoliopsida; order Solanales; family Solanaceae; genus Solanum; species Solanum habrochaites. The sequence continues at coordinate 27,339,102 of JAKWJA010002497.1, forward strand.
TATCACAAGCTCAAAATGCATCAAAGAGTTACCATGATATCGATTTTCTCTAGATAACAATAAAACAACAAAATATCAAGAAAATATATGCATACAAGTTTCACATAATTGCAAGAATAGAGTATGAATACATCTCCTTAAAACTCTAGTTGGTACTATCTTTTACTAAAACATGTATCTATTTAATAAACAAGTTAAATTTTCCATTCTTGTTAAATTGGGTATGAAGTCTTTATAAGCCAACCTTTATTGGCTATGCCCATTCTTTGATTTCATTCACTAGCCTAAGTCAATTTAATTCTTGTATATCCTATATTAATCACATCATTTTAAGAAAGACAATTTGTTTAACCTTTGATTAGCCTATAAGAACAATTCATTGCTTAGTTTGGCCAAGCTATCACGTTGATTTGGCATAGAAGATTTATTAATTAGCTTTGATTCTCATTCATATTTCTTCTTGGAAACATTACATTCCCAACACTCACAACATACCTGTCACAATGTCGGGAGAGCTTTCTTGTTCGCCCCTAGCCTTGAGTTCATAGAAACGGTTCCTTTTGGAGCTTCAGAATTAGGACCGCTTGGTTGAGCATGGCTATTACCCTTACCTTGACTTCTCACATTAGGACAATTATTCACTTTATGGCTACTTTTTCCACAACCATAGCAACTATTAGTCCCTACAAGACATTTACCCACATGTTTCTTACAACACATACCACAAGTTGGTCTCTCTTTTGGTGGATCAACATTTCTCCCCTCTTGAGGTTTAGGATTAGAACCTCTATCAATTCGATTCTTGGATAAACTAGAAAAAATGTGATTTGAAAACCTTTTATTAAAATTAGGCTTGTCTTCAACTTCAAGCCTACTCTTAGAAGAACCACTTTCAAACGACTTTGCTCTCTTAGCTTCCCTATTTCTCTTCCTTAGACGACTTTCCTCAACTTGTTGAGCATGAAACATTAACCTATAAAGATCAATATTGTCCTGAAACATGGTTGCATGACATTCTTTTTCAACCTCTTCGCACACGCCTAGTACAAGAAAGGGATTAGATTCTAAAAGACACATAGTGTCAAACCTCTAAAGGCACGACATAAGAGTATCAAGAAAAGAGAAGTTTTCTAATCAGCACCTAGCCTATCATCCATAATTGTGGTGCGCTTCATAACCATGAATAATACACTAGGTAACGTGGTTTAGTAAGACATTGACCCTAAGGATATTTAACCTCATGCTCTGATACCAAGTTTGTCACGACCCGATTTTTGAATCCAAACGAGACCAGCGTCATTAACCTCTCAGAGGTTGTAGACAAGCCTCTTCTTAGCTTTCATCACAACAATACATTCAAATTTGCCGAAATATTTAAAACTTTTAATATACTAATGAAGTATACTTAGACTTAATATTTAAGATTTATAAAAACATATGATATTCTAAAACTATTGTCTCACATATATATAAACCATCTAAAGAGTGCAAATCTTAACATAGCCAACAATAGTTATCATGCCATATAGGTCTTATTGCAAAAGAATCCAAAGAATATAATGAAAATAGTGTATTCTTAAAACTACTAAAAATCTACGTAAGCTAGAATATGAAAGATAGCATCCCCGAACATGAGGACCTACTAAGACTTAGAGAAAGAGTACCAAGCTTCTTCAAATCGACCTCCTTAAGATTCAATGGCCGGAACCTACAGTTGTAGTAATGTAAAGTAATGGGGTTAGTATGCCAAATGTACTAAGTATAGGTATATGTACATAAAACATAAGGATATGTATGAAAAAAATCATATATGATATCTTCAGAAAACATGCCAAGCTATATAAAAAGACTCAATGCACATACCATAAAACATATACAAGATAAGGATTTCATTGACTTCAAACATGATCATAATTGAAGGCATATTATCGTAGTCATGTTAACTTTTCATATTCAATCAATCACATAACTCAACATAAAAAATCACTTGCCAATGATACCATCCCCAACCTACAAGTGCAGTGGTCATGTGAATCCTCATAACCCCCACACAACCAAGCAGATAAGATAGTAGACCATAAGTAAAACTTTGATTGACATAACTTGTAACATAATTAGCCATCTCTTCACATAGTAATATAACTAAATAACATATTCATCATAATAGCCAACATTCATGTAAGGGTAATATCATATATCATAAATATATATCTTTCACATCATCATATTGCTTAAGAACAATATCCTAGGATTTCCCTTAAAGTCAACTTGTGCAATGTCTAGGTAACGTCTCATACCACTACCTATACTACGCTAACTCCTCAAGTCACCCTAGTCAATTGTTAGTTTACTTGTCTTTTGTTTTACATGAGGGAACATATGCACTAAGCGGTATAGACCATGTGATATAAACAAAGAATCCAGTGTCATGAAACCCCACAATGAAAAAAGGTAGTCTACCAGCAAAAGTAGAACCTACATGACATAGATTTCTAGGTGGATCCACTAGCTAGTATCATATGGTTGCAACATAGTTAAAGAACTAGGAGATGTATTAGAGAACCATAGTTCCACATTACATGGAAGCCTCAATCTCATGAGAATTATTGTGAACCTACCTTTTCCTAGGGAAGGGACACTTCCCATATCTAGTTCATCGGTGCTTAGATTAAGTCTCTTTTCTTGAAATAACCTTTAATGTTTTCTTAATAATAAACTTATAATAGCTCATAGGAGATTATATCCTTTTATAACATGATCATGAGCTCTTTTAGATTAGATGAGAATTTTCATTTCATCATAACCTATCATACGTGATATTTACATGGTATAATCATCTTGTGTAAAGCTTACAAGAGAGTATCATAACTTGCATATTCATATTCTTATTATAATCTCATGATTTATATGTTCATATCCACCATATTCACATAGAAAAATCATACATATTATAATAACATAGCATCAAGACTTATAGGTTAACATAAACATCTTAGAATAATCACAATTTTAGAAGACTAACGTCTTCTTCCAAGAATCTTATTCATCATGCGATATTCATAATAATACTCAGTGAAAAACTCAATGTAATAATCAAGAAAAACTCATAAAATCATGTACAAAAAGGTAAACGTTACATTAAAGGGTTCATTCAAACTTTAAATTCTAACCCTACCGTTTACATGTTATCACGTCATAGAAACAATCATACAAAATCGTCATATAGGTAAGAACGTGCTTCACACTAAATTAAAATATAATTATCAGCATATACTAAATAGTTCATGCGAATTTAGATATACAAAGGATTTACTTTTTATTGAAAAAACATAAATTTAGGGTTATGAAGAAAATTCATTTTGTAGAGTAAAAACAATAGAATCGAAGTTCTTGAAAAGTTATCTTGAAAGGACATCTTGGGGAAAGGGATCCCAAGATATAAAACCCATACCTTATATGAAGAATCTATGAAATCTTTATTGGAGACTTTGAAACCTTAGTGTTCTTCCTTAAGCTTTTCTTGTTCTTCAGTGGAGTTTGGAAAAAGAGAGCGTTCTTGAGAGATTAAGAGAATTTAATTTCATTCTGATTTTGGGAAGTGTAATTGTGGTCTAAAACTAATCTAAAATAATTATATAGACGTCCCAAGACTTACCCTAAATACCCTCCACTTAAATTACTTAAAATGCCCCTCCTAGATTGACTAAAATTAAAAGAACATTTTTATTTAACCGAAATCTTGAAATTACTTAGTGGTTTCGGTTTTGACCAATTAAATTAATTAATTAAGTTTCTAACTTAATTAAGTTTCTAACTTAATTAATTAGGTAACCTAGAGTAATTACTAAATTACCCCTAAGTTGTTAGGACTATAACCAACACTTTGGACCATCCTGGGTTAGGTGCTAGGATGTTTCTTAGTTAGTTACTTGTCTAGTGTAAGGATTTCGGTTTGAACATTTAAATTGATTACTTAAGTTGCTAATTTAATTAATTAGGTGACCTAGGTTAATTAGTAAAGTACCCCTAAGTTTATAGGACCATAACCAACCATTTGGACAATCCTAGGATAGGTACCAGGATGTTTCTTAGTTAGTTTCTTGTCTTAATATCACCCGGTTTGGTCTTAGGTTGTCGGGTCCCTTAATTAGTTATTGGTTGGTACTATGTTATTTAGTTATTTAGGGACGTTACTTCGGACCTAGAACCAGTTTGGGAGCTTAGCCCCACGTGATCCAACACGCCTGCCCTAACAACCCTAACTGATTCGGTTGGGCTTGTCTCTTGGCCGTTGGTAGCACATCTGTTGCCGTGTACTTTCCCCAATCTTGCACTCTGGAAATTTCACTACTTGTCCAAGGATTCTACTAAGTCCTTGGTCACTGCTTAATCTAAATGGTTATTTTAAATGGTCATGTGCTACGTTGCCTAGGCTTTAAACTTTGATGCCTTGTACATACTATGTTTATGTGAAGAATAATATATATTTGTTTAGGGTCTTCATTGCACGTACAATCCCTAAATAAGCTTGGTTTATGTTTCTTGTTAACACATGAAATTGGATAACACCCTTAAACCAATATTCTCCAATATTCCCAATATTACTTAATATTGGTTATTGGGATGCCTATGCACCCCCAATACCTATTCTTAAAACCTAATAGGCTCTTCACTGGACAAATATATTTTCTGGGAACATCATTTTAAGCATTATTAAATAGATTAAGATCTAGTCTAATTCATGGAATTTTCGGAGTGTTACATCACCATAAAGACATCCTTTAAGCATCCATAACCTACACTTTGTGTAAAAAGGTAAAGAAGAATGGTGTTAGTACAAGAATGCCCTAAGTATGGCAACCATGCAAAAACATGCATTTAAAAGGGACATTTTGCTTTGAAGCCGTGCATTATGCCTTTTTATGAAAGCATTATAAAACTTGATACAATAAGCATTACACGATTTACATACTTAATTTAGGCATATTAAATGGTCACAACATCATATAAAATCACACATAACATTTAAGTCACATTTTGCATCAGTTTACAGTAAGCACCATTCCTTTTACAGTAAGTTTATTACCCTTTACAGTAACTTCTTTTCCTTCTAAATTCCTTAACTAACCAAGTAACTCTCTAGTGATACTTGGTGCAATACATCACTTAAGGCCACAATGTCACATCCGGAAATACCCCCTATACGTAATTGGCGTCGGCGTCCTCTATGACGACTAAGACTAGCCTCTTAGCTTACATCATTACATTCATAGGTCAAATTTAGCGGAAAATTTAAAACTTTTTACTACTTCTACGATGAGGTTTACATAGACCTTTACATATACATAATAGTTATATATCGAGTTACATAGACCTTTCATATAGGAAGATTACCTAGTCTTCTAATTTTATTTCACTTAGATATATATGTAAAACATAACATAGTCATAATAGTCATCTCATTACCATCTCATAAGAGTATATTAAATTGGGCCTATCCCATACATTAATACAATAAGACCACATATAGGTCATACAATGTCTAATATCCAAATGAAAAGGAAAGAAACATAGGAGTCTTGAACACTAAAGCAATATCATAGGCTTGATAGTGGCATCGCCCTCGAAAAGTGAGGACCTACCCTACTTGCATGATCAAGAGATCCAAGTCTCTTCAAGTCGTTTATAAAATGCCTTCAACTACCGAACCTAAGATGTTAGGGAAAAGGAAGAAACGGGGTTAGTACACAACTTGTACTAACTATTAGAGAGTATGCACACATATCATGAAAACATGCTAAAAAGTCATTACATTAAGTATGCAATTTACTTTGAAAACCTTTATGCACATTCAAAAAAACCATACCAAATCAATAAGACATAGTCATTAAGTAATAGGCATGTATATAACAAGATCAACAACATCATAACTAGTCAAGTCAACATGCATATCATGTTATTAGACATATAGTCAAAGCAACTCTACCATTAAGTCATAACCTCAACAAGCATGAACAAGAGTTCATTATAACATAACCATAGCAAGAAAATTACCCTCAACCCCTATCAAGTCAACAAGTGCAATGACCAAGCAAAGCCCCATAACCTTACTCAATCAAGTAACCAACAAGAATCATGACCAACTTCCTACTTCACATAGCATAACATAGAGCATATATCATCATACTTTAACAATGTAGACCTACACATATTCATAAGCGACTCCAATCAACATATAGTATCGACAATGTGAAAGTTCATCATATGGATATCATGTTCCATTATAAGCATATTTATACATAGTAACAACCTCCTAAATCTCCCTTCAAGGCAAACTAGTTCAAGGCATAGGTAGAGTTCCATACCCCTACCTAAGCTAAGTCACCTCTCAAGTCACCTTAGTTAGTTTTTACTTCATTACTTCATTTTAGTTTAGAGAACACTTGCCTTAACCGACATAGACCACAAGGGCTAAGTGTGGAATCCACTGTTGTAAAACATTACACCGAAGAAAAGTGTCTACCGGCAAAAGTAAAACCAAACATAAATGTAGCTTTCTAGGTCAATCCACAAGCTAGTCTTCCTATGGGGACAACAAAGTTCAAGAACTAAGAGATAGGTATAATCCCTCTACATAACACTTAGAAATTAGGGCCTCCTCTCATGGGAATCCAATGTATGATATCCCTCATAAGGGAGTCAACATCTCTTACGGAATAATAGGGTGAATCTTCCTTTTTGGAATGTCAACACCTCCCAATGTCAAATTAACTCGGTGCTAAGCTAAGTCCCTTTTGAAATTTCTTTAATATCTTTATAAATCATCACAGATTATTGTAGGTCATAGGGTCTAACCCTTGTATAATCATCATCATCATCATAGCTCAATAATAATTGCATGAGTATAATCCTTTCTGTACAATTCACTTAGGTGAGGTTAGCACATTTACACATCACTTCATTTTAAGGAACATTGGTAAATCATTCACCATCTTTACAACATATACATCTTAGACAGCACCTCGCAACCATATTTGACATTTCAAATCAACATCATACCAACCCTATAAATTGTAATACAAGGCATACTCCAATACAACATCATGACTTAACCATAATTAAAGTAACGAATAAGGATTACAAGACTTACCAAATCTTCTTTATAATTCATCATCAAGGTCTTACCATCAACCCTTAATTCAAACCAATTAGTGTATAACATTATCATAATTCAGTGACAAACATGATAACAAGGCTAAAATAATTACTACATCATAACTCAATACTAGTTCATGACTTAAGATAGGAGACATAGATCAAAGTCAAAATATAACTTAATTACTCAATAACTAGCATGATAGGACTATAATTTACCCTAATTAATCCATGATTGATACAATAAATCATCTAGTAGTGATTTAACCAATCACCAAGTCAATTAAATCAACATTGCATAATTCATATTAAGATTATAACCTAGGTTTAAGGGGTAAAGGTCATCTTCTACAAACTAAACCAATTCATCAAGTAATATAATAATTAAATTAGAATACATGTTTATCCATCCATAATATAAAAACAAATCATTAAAAAATCAATTCATAACATAAATTTTAAGATTGGAAAAGACCCACTTGAAAACCCAACTATGGAAATCAATTTGATGGAACCTTTTAAGGAAAGGGGTCTAAAAGGTGAAAGAGATCTCATACCTTACTAATTGATGAAGATTGATACTGAAACTTGACTTTTTTCAGACCTTAAACCCTCCCCTAGCTTGGTCTTCAATGGAGTTACTAGGGAGAGAAAGAAGAGGGAAGGAAGAGAGTTTGGGTTTGTATGTTATAAAAGCTTAGATTAGTTTAATTAGGTTAGGACTTTATATAGGGGGTTGATTCATTTAATTAGACCTTACCTAAACCCTAATTAAATTTCTAACTAAGTCAACTAATTAAAATAAATAAGTCAAAAGGTGAAGTAAAACACATGCCCCATCGACGAGACCACGATCGACGGATCGTTGGTCAATCAATGGCCACTGCTCCCTCCGTGCTGTACATCCTTCGCTAAGTTCAAAGACTATGAAAAATGAACCTTCTAATATTTTGTCTAAGTTTCCATCAACGAGTGGCATCGATGCCCCATCGATTCACCAATAGCCCGTTTATGGCATCCGTTGGTGACACTGTCTCTTGACAGATTTTGCCAACTTTTGCAAGGGACCTTAGTTGGTCCTTGGGGAGTCATACTCGTACGTTTTGACCATAAATCAACTTAAACACATGTTAGACACTCTTCCACCAATTTTCATAATTTTCTTACTTCTAAAAAGTTAGTCAAATAGGCTAAGGCATGCTAGCACCTCCTTGAACTAGTTTCCGGACGTCATGGACGTTCTTGGATGTTTTGATTTCTAGACTTCGTAAATGACTTTTATTCATTAATATGGACCTTAAAACAGTGTCTAAACCTTATGACACTTATGTTAGACTCCTATTCACTTCTTAGATTTTTTGAAGTTTTACATTATCCCCCCTTAGGAACATTCGTACCCAAATGACACCAAAAATCTTTTAAATGAAGCAATAGACTCAAGACTAGCATCCCAACCAACAACAGTACATAACAACATAAATCATGATATTTATACAAAGCAATTCAAAAAACATCAATTACCACACATAAGACTCAACATCACATTATGAGGCATATCCATCTCACAACAACACGATTCAACATATCATATAAGAGTCAATTATGTCATATCTTAACTTATCAACATGCTACATATCATTTCATAAATACCCACTATATCAAAATGCAAAACATGACTTAAAACAAGCAAAATTGCAAAATTTCAAGTCCAAATTCACAATTTCACTGTAATTCACTGTAACAACATCCAAAAATGCACATTTTGCAAAACTTCACCAAAAATCAAGAAACTTAAAGTTTTAGTCATTATTTTCATTATTAGTAAGAACAACTAACCTTAGATATCAAATAGATTAGAGTAACGGGACTTCATGTCGTCCTCGTCCTCCCATGTTGCACCCTATACTAGGTGATTCTTCCATAACACCTTTACGGAAGCCACCTCTTTATTCCTTAACTTCTTTACTTGCCTATCAAGGACTTGAACCGGTACCTCCTCATAATAGAGGTTATCTTTCACACCAATACCCTCAATAGGAAGAATAGACTTGGGAGCACCGATACACTTCTTAAGCATATAAACATGGAAAACTTGATGGACCAAAGTCGATTAACTAGGCAACCTTAACTCATAAGAAACCTTACAAAACCTTTGCAATATTTCATAGGGATCCACATAACAAGGACTCAGCTTACCTTTCTTTCCAAATCTAACCACCCCATTCATAGGAGAAATTTTCAAATACACTTTATCACCTTCTTCAAACTCTAGTTCTCTTCTCCTATGGTTAGCATAAGACTTTTGCAAACTATAGGTTGTTTGCAACCAGTTCCTTATTATATCAACCTACTGTAAAGTCTTATAAATCAAATAGGGACCAAGAATTTAAATCTCACCCACTTCAAACCATCCAATAGGAGACCTACACCTCCTACCATACAAGTTTTCATAAAGAGCCATGTATATGGATGAAAGAAAACTATTATTACAAGCAAACTCCATCAAAGGAAAATGCTTATTCCAATTTCCATTGAAGTCAATAATACAAGATCTAAGAATATCTTCAAGGGTTTGAATAGTACGCTCCACTTGACCATCCATTTGGGGATGAAAAGTGGTACTTAACTTCACCTTAGTAATCAACGCTTCTTGGAATGATCTCTAAAATCTAGATGTGAATTGTACATCCATATCCGATATGATGGATAACGAAATACCATGGCAACACACAATCCATCTATGAATATCCTTGCATAATCTTTCGACGGATAGGTAGACTTGATGGGAATGAAATGAGCAGATTTTGTCAACCTATCCACAACCACCCATGTAGAGTCATATTGCTTTTGTGTCCGAGGCAACCCTACCACAAAATCCATATTAATGTCTTCCAGCTTCCAAGTAGGAACTTGGATTTCTTGTAGTAAACCACCCAGCTTTTGATGTTCGGCTTTCACTTGTTGGCAATTTGGACACTTTGCAACGGATCATGCTATGTCTTTTTCAAACCTTCCTACCAAAACAGTTCTCTAAGGTCATGATAGATCTTAGTTTATCCCGAAAAAATGGAGTAATGGGACCAATGAGCTTCCTCAATAATCCGGTTCCTCAAACCATCTACATTGGGAACACAGAACCTTCCTTGATACTTCAAGACACCATCCCCTCCCCCCCAAGGATAATGGATCATTAAGCTTGCCTAGAACTGATTCCTTCAACTCCATCAATGATTGATCAAGGTGTTGTTTGGACTTCACCTCAACCACCAATGATGACTCGGATTTATGATGGACCATAAAACTACCATTCGGAGAATTTTCCAACCTCAGACACAATCTACCCAACCTATGAACATCTTTCACTAGGTATTTCTTGGGATTCTTTGTGTGACACACGCTACCCGTGGATACATGAATTATAGCATCCGCGAACACATAGGCTTTGTCGGGGTGATAGAGAATACTCATGTCCTAATCTTTCAACAATTCCAAACACCTTTTTTGTCAGAGATTCAAGTCCTTTTGAGTAAACATATATTGGATACTCTTGTGGTCGGTATATACATCAACATGAACACCATACAAGTAATGACTCCATAGTTTCAAGGAAAATACTACGGCCAATAATTCAAGATCATGAGTTGGATATTTTCTCTCACGCACATTAAGTTGCCTAGAAGCATAGGCCTCCACTATTTCAATTTTTCATAAGCACACAGCCTAAACCCACTCGGGATGCATCACAATATACCACAAAGCCCTTTGTACCCTTCGGTAAAGTCAACGCCGGAGCGGAAGTAAGCCTTTCTTCCAAGATTTGGAAGCTTCTCTCACTTGCCTCCGACTACTCAAATTTTTTAATCGTTTGGATCAAAGTAGTGAAGAGAGATGCAATGGACGCAAAACCATCCACAAACCCAACATTGGAAATCAATTTGATCGAACCCTTTGAGGAAAGAGGTCTTAAAGGTGAAAGAGATTGCATACCTTACTAATTGATGAATATTTATTGTGATTTCAACCCTTAAACCCTCCCCTAGATTGGTCTTCAATGGAGTTCTTCAATCAGAGAGGGAAAGAAGAGAGAAGGAAGAGAGTTTGAGTTTGTGAGTTGAGAGAGCTTAGATTAGTTTAATTAGGCGAGTACTTTAGGGGGTTAATTAACTTAATTATTCCTTCACTAAAACCTAATTAACTTCATAACTAATTCAAGTGATTAAAATAAATAAGTCAAAACGTGTAGCAAAACACAGGACCTATCGACGAAACCATGATCGACGGTTCATTGGTCAATTGACGACCACTGCTCCCTCTGTGTTGCACATCCGTCACTAAGTTCAGAGACTATGCAAAGTTAACCTTCTAAGATTTTTCTAAGTGTCCATCGACAAGTGGCATCAACGCCCCTTCGATTCACTACTGACTCGTCTATGGCATCCTTTGGTGACACCGTCTCTTGACAGCATTTTTCAACTTTTTCAAGGGTCCTCCTCAAGGGCACTTGGTCGGTCCTTGGGGAGTCGTACCCAGACGTTTCAACCATGAATAAACTTAAACACATGTTATACACCCTTCCACCATTTTTCATCATTTTCCGACTTCTAAAGCTTAGTCAAATAGGCTAAGGCAACCTAGCACCTCCTTGAACTAGTTTCGGACGTCATGGACGTTCTTGGACGTTTTGGTTTCTAGACTTCCTAAATGACTTATATTCATTAATATGGACCTTAAAATAGTGTCTAAACGTTATGGCACCTATGTAATGTTGTAGAACACGTCTTGGATTTTTCGAAGTGTTACACACAAGGTATTCATACATATACCTTTCTAACTCAATACATGCATTCATAGAAGTATATCATACAACAAGAAACTTTCAAGTCAATACTTACAACATCATTACAGTAAACCATAGTCTATTCTCACTTATTCCAACTTCACTTCATAAACCATTATAATACCTTACTTAAAATCCTAATCTTATTTTACTGGTGCAATGTAAATATGAAGCCCCATAACCTCAGACATACTTAGTAAGCCTATCATTAGACCACAAGCCTTAACATGTACTTCATACACCTACCATGATATTATAGTCAACTACATGCATACCAAGTGGGACCTTCATGATATAGTCAATAAGACCAACATTATCCATATAAGGTAAGAGCACATCATATAGACTCATTAGGACTCATACCATGCCTATCATCACAACAAGTAGACAACACTACAAAGTCACGCATAAGGAACATAAACATACTCATCTACATTAGAACACCTTCCTAGAACTCCTTTCAAGAGCCACTTGTGCAATGCATATGTAAAGTCCCATACCCTCACCTACACTAAGCAACTTCCCTTTGGTTATCCTAGTTAGGGTCCTTACTTTATTCCATTGTCCATTTTTACTTTAGAGAAACTATATCCTTAACTGACACTAAGACCATGGGTACTGCATGGAATTTTGTGTTGTAGAGTGTTACACCAAGGGAAGTTACTCTACCTTGCCAAAGTAGAACATTACAGATGCAAGCATATTAGGTATGATACCGTGAAAGATCCTATGGGGAAATCATAGTTTATTGAACTTGGAGACGTATATGGAAACCCTATTTATGCCTATTGAGTCATTGTAGTTATCCACGTCGTGAGGAAAATGCTGAACAAGCCTTCCCCCATTGGGAAAGGGCTCCCCTCATCTAAGTTCACTCACTGTTAAGCTAAGTTCCCTTTATTAAAAATCCATTATTAGCATTACATTATAAAATCTAGGTTATGAGATCTAACCCCTCATATGGTTAGCTCATATGTCATAGATGAGAGTTCATCAACCTAAATCATGTGAGATGTCCTTTCACATGACCATAGCATATTCAAGCACCATCTAGTTTAGGATACCCTTGAGAACACCTTTCAAAAGCCCTTCTATTTACTAGATCATCATACATGCATAATGGTCATGTTTCATGAGAGTGCATACATATATGTGAACAAACCTTACACATAAACACCTTTAAACACTATGCATATTCCTACTTCATCATACCATAAACTTGACATCATAGCATACAAGTCATATTCATAACATACTCAGGCATTCGGATTCAGGTACATAGATCACAAACCCTAGGAACAATCCTATCAAGGCACACATGTGCAATGCATAGACAAGGTCCCATACCCTTGTCCATTCTAGTACACCTATCAAGTAATCCTTGTTTAGGGACACAAAACATACTTCATGGACATATATTTTACATGCATAGCAGTAGATATTAGTGCATATTAGAATACCCTTACATTGTACACCATGAACCTATACTACCTGTAAGCTTGAATGAAGTGTAAGTGTGTGTACATTAGTCAAAATGATCGTATAATGGCTGTCATCAACACATTGAGGCATCTACCCTCTTAAGATCACAATGAACCTTCAAGCATAGACCACACAACACATAATAGCATAGAAGATAAGAAAACTTCAACTTTCACATTTAAAGACTCCTAACATTAACTAATCACACATTCATGTAGGGGTACATAGTAAGGGGTCATTAACCATTATAACTCATCAATGGCATCAGCTAACCTATAATTAACCATTATAACTCATCAATGGCATCAGCTAACCCTAACATAGTCATTCACATGCTTACAACATATAGCCACACAACCTATATCATAGACTAGAATAGAAACTAGCCATAAGCTTCACATAGTGTGATCATAGGCGATCTTACCAATTCATCAACCTTTGATCACCATTGATCAATACTTATATTTCATAAAAAATTCAAGTATATGGAACTAGCTAAATGTATTTAACATAAACAAATTCATTATTCATCTATACAAAAATCAAGATCACATTAAGTAAATTGCATTATCAACCTATAGTGGATAGGAGAACATAGATCAATCTTATCAAAACTCCCTTGATTTGATCATGAATGATAAATACTCATAATTTATCAATAACACAATATAGTACAGTAGCTAAAGAGATCATAATCTAAAGAAATCATACTTCAATTGTCATAGCATCGATATCGTACTAAGTACTCTACATTAACAATCAATAGAAGAGACAAGAACATAGGTCAATCTCATTCACATACTCAAAACTTTATCCACATGGATAACTCATCAACAATTCACCATCAAAATACATAATTGGCAGTAGATATAATCAATTAGACATTCTAGAATCACAATTTAATTAACACATAATCAAGATCATAATGCCCATAACATAGGGTAATATGAGATTCGGAGGGAACATGAGTTCATCATGAAATTGGATTGAATTTGAATTGAAAATAATTAAATTATCATCAATTCATCATAAACATGCTTTTGAACACGTTTTGAGAAAGAACCCATGGCTAAATTGAAAACTAGGAAGTTTGATCATGAACTTTCATTGAAAACATTGGAAAGAGTTGTTTAGATGGAAGATTACATAAAGATAAAGGATAACCATAGTTATTAGATGAAGAAACCACGAAAATTTGACAAATAAACCTTGATAATCCATCACCATGGTTGTTCTTAAGCTTCATCTCCAATGGAGGTTCCTAGAGAGGATATTTTGGAGAGGGAAGTCTAATTTTGAAATATCAATTGGGTTTGGGGTTTTGATCTTTTTAAATAACTTAGTATACCCCAAAATTGGTCAATCTAGGGTCAGGTTAGGACGTGGGGAGAATTTTTCATTCACCCCTTAATGAGACAGCTTGCGTGGCAGTAAATTGCAGGTTGCATCGACAGTCCCATCGACGCCCATTAGTCCCAACAATGGTTAGTAGGTGGCCACCGTCATTTGGGTCTGAGGGATGAGTTTGGGTCTTATACTCCTAACATTCTAAGTGTGGGATGATTCCCATGCATCAAAAGGGTGTCACCATACCTACTGGTTGTCGATTGAGAGTCGTAAGTAGACATGTCTAGGCAAACTTTCAGTCCTCCTTGAGGTCCTTTTCCGAGGCCCTTGGGAATTCATACATGTACATTTACAAAATAAATACATTGATTAACATTTTAGGAACCTCCACATAACTTTCAACCAAAACGAACATGTAAAACATGTCAAGACACACATGCACTTTTCAAGATCTAACTTTCAAACATTTTGGATGTTTTACTTCCAAATGACTTCAAATCAATCATGCATACTGTAAAAAATTTATTAAAAATATTTTAACTCTTTTTAGACATATGTGAGGCTTTATACATCTTAACTCATTTTGGGGGTCTTACAACCCCATGGAGATATGTTTGGTTGAATAAAATCCTTATCTAGCAAATCCTTGAGTTGATCATTTAGTTCTTTCAACTCGAAAGGGACCATCCGATAAGGAGGTATCGAAACAGGTTGTGTATCCATCAATAACTCTATGCCAAAGTCAATTTCCCGTTCGGGAAGAATTTTGGGTAGGTCATCGGGAAAGACCTCTGAAATTCCTTCATTACGGGTACTGATTTTAAGGAACGGACCTTGGATTCAAGATCCCTAACTCTAACTATGTGATAGAGACAACCCTTTTCAATCAACTTTCTAGATTTTAGACATGAAATGATCTTATTCCTAGGATTTGAGTTTCCTCCTCTCCACTCAAAAATGGGTTAATTTGGAAATTGATATTTCACTACCCTTTCCTACGACCAATAGAGGCAAAGCAAGAATTCAACTAATCCATTCCCAATATGACATCAAAATCTAGAATATCAAGTTATATTAAGTCATCTAATGTAACTTTATTGGGAAATGACATAGGAAAACCCTTATAGACTCTTTTAGCCTCCACGGAATCACCCACCGGGGTAGAAATCGAAAAAGGTTCATGTAATATGTTGGGTAGTATACCAAATTTCGTGGCTAAAAATGGAGTCATAAATGACAATGTAGCTCTCAGATCCAACAAAGCATATACATCAAAGGAAAATAATTGTCACATACTGGTCACCACGTACAATGTGCTCTCTTGATCATCTCAGGATTGGAGAGCATTAAAGTAATTCTTCTTAGGAGAATTTGGCTTTGAGGTACTTGATTAAGCTTGAGAATTTCGTAAGACCACATGTCACGACCCAAAATTACCCCCTAGAAGTTAGGGAGAACCCTCATTTCGTGACCGGAAGTACATGACCCTTTGGGGTCTTATACAAGCCCTTTAACTACTATTCATTACATAAGACATAAAAAGTAGTGCGGAATTTAAAATTTTCAAGAATATTTAATAAAAACTAGTCTTTCATAAATATTTAAAGAATCTCATTGTCACAAGACAAACTAAAGACACGACATAATATATTAGGGACACGGCCCTTTACATTAAAGTAAAATACATAATAAGTCTTTAACTAAGAAGTTAGAAAAATGACTATGCCCTCGAATATATGAGGCAAACTTTGCCTTGAGAGGAACTTTCCCATGCTCTTCCTTGTAGCCTTCTACCTTCAAAATAATGTCAACCTATACTTATAGTATAGAAATGTATGGGCTTAGTACAAATAATGTACTAAGTATGGCATAAGCAAAATCATGTAAAAAGGGACATTTTAGTAAAATAAGTTTCCATGGCAAGTAATTATAACATTCATGAATTTAGAAAAAAATTATCATAATAAACATCATTTTACACTTAGAGAAAGACTCACATAATTTTTAAACCAAAAGACACTTTACAGTGAACTTATCACAACTTAACAGTGAACTCAAATGAACATTACAGTGAACGGTTTGAACAATTATAGTAAAGGCCTTCCAGTGAATGGCACAGTATAAGTCATATTAACCCGTTTTCCATTGAAGCTTCGCTAACCCAAGGTTATCCTAAGATTGCCTAAGGTGAGACAAGAAGGGATCATCCACACACACCCTTCAAGGCACATCAAAGCGACCCGTAAGTCCAGCAAATCTTAGGCTTACCTCATCAGGAATTCAAATTTACGCCCTTGGCTAACATGTGCAACACACTCATGGAAATATAGGTCACACTAAGTTCAATGTGAGAGTAGAATTCCATACTACCACTCCCACTTAGTGATCCTAATGGATTCCATTAACTCAAGCACTTCACAATAATCATCCATAACATCACACAATAACACTCATTCACACAGATTTCATGAAAATGTTTTTCTCCCATAGAAGGTATAGGTCGCACTAAGTGCAATATGAGAATAGCATCCCATACTACTACTCCCTCTTAGTGCTCCTAATGGTTTCTATTAGATTGAGAATCTCACGATAGTCATTCACAACATCACTAAATAAACATGATAACTTAGTTCAATCAATTCTTTTGTGGGAGATATCTTAACAAACAAAGACTATGAGATATAGACATGGAATCCCGATATTATCCCCTATAGGATGTGGGATCCTAACTTGTCTAAAGTAAGGTCATGCTTCTTAGCTTTTACATGGCTTTGCCAATAGCTACACCTATGCGGTAACATAGTTAAGGGATAAGGAGATTGCTACTAAGTAACTCATTCTCTACTAATGAGGAGTACTCATCTCAAGAGGTACATTGGAAATACAACATCTGAACTCACAAAGTGTAATCCACCTCCCTTTCATATCCTCTTGGTGCTAGGCATAACTTCACACAGATTCTCAACATTATAAACTATAGGTCAAGGATAACTAGTGAATACCACATCTCAACTCACCAAGGGCATTCATCCTCCAACCTATCTTACATATCTTATTAGGAATAATGGATTTGCTACTAAACAGTTCATCTCAACTCACGGAGACTGTCCACCCAGAGACTCCCATCGTTACTCAACTTAACTACATACATTTAATCAAGTGTGTGTATGTACATTTGAGCACACATTACATGTATGCATCATTTCATTTATATCAATTTCTATACATGATTTAGACCTTCATTCATTAAAAAACACACTTTACAAGCTTCACATAATCATGTACTTCATTTAGACATAATGTAGGTCACACATACAATTCAAGCTTCACAAAACATAATGCAAGACTCATTTTCAATATCACTTCATTTAACCCGTAAGGCCTTCAAAACCATATTATCAATACATACTAATTATTATCAAGTTCATCAAATAAACACCGCCACCAAGAAGGTGGACCATACCACTCAAGAGCAATTTGTAATAAGAACTATATAATATAAGCACCTCACCATCCTATCAAGACATCATCACATATAATCAATTTATCAATATTTAATCATAATAAGTCACTTAGGTCAGTATCTAAACCCAAAATAATAACAAAATAAAACCAAAGTTCATACATTTCCCAAACATGCTCATTTAACCCATTTCTTAAACTAAAAGTTTAAAATATGCATATATATTAGTTCATGAGGTTTTTAACATGAAAATCATAAATTCATACAAGAATAAACATAGTTTAATCATTATAAAACTCTTACAATAAGACCCATGCTAAAAATCAAAGATAGGAGGAATTTGAGTTGGAAAACCCTTTTAAAATTCTTTTGGAAATGACTCCTTGAATGGAAGAGGGTTCAAGGATGGATACCATACCTCAAATATAAGTAAAACCAATTAATTTTTATTAAGAAACACGTCCAAACCAGCCCTTTTTTCCCTCCTTGATTCTTAGATCCAATGGTGACTTTGAGAGAGTTTTCTTTAGAGAGGGGGTTTGAATATTTGAAGTGAGGGGTCTTGTCTAGGTCTAGGACTTAAAACTAAACTCATATAACTTAAAAAACCAAAACATATCACCCTAGGGTCATAAAATACTTGGGGTGAATTTACAAAACACCCCAAGACTTAACAGGCAGCATGCAGTTTTTGGGACAGCCACCATCGACGGACCAACCAACAGTCCATTTTTTAAGGGACGGGCCGTTGGTGAGGTCTCGTTGGTTGAGTTTGAAACTCCCTTACTTTTAGAGGTTCTTTTCCAAACAACATACCAGGTCGAAGATCCATTTATAGGTCAAAGAGTCGTTGCTTGATCGAATGGCTGTCGATTGGCTCGTCAATTGCACATTGTTTTGGCAGTGTTGGTCCAAGTCTTGGGTCCTTCATCTAGGTCCCCTTGTGGGTCCTAAGTAGGGTCGTGCCCTAAATTTAAAATCCTAAACTAAGTCTTCTAGGTTTTATAAATGCCTAAATACAATTTCGACCAAAACGAACACGTAAAATTCACTCAAACACAACAAGACACAAGAACACTTCCTAAGGCATATCTTTCGGACATCATGGACGTTCATGGATGTTTTACCTCCAAACTTAACCAAACTTCACATACTGCTTAAGAACACTAAATTGAATCATTTTATAACAAATTTAACTCAAGAAACACTCATGAGGCTCTAGTTCACCTTAGTTCATTTTGGGGCGTTACACCTTAAAATGAATTAGGGTGTCTAAATCCTAGCATGTTTTTCTTAAGGTTATAAGATACTAAAATGAATTATAATATGGTTTATAGGAAGTTTGTAATGTTTAGGTGATTTGGAAGTCGAACGTCAAGGGACGACCAAAATTTTCGACGACTAGTCACCTATGTGCCTCATGTGTCTATACGTTTTTATATATTGTATGTCATGATCTTATGAAGTCTTAAAATTATTTATAATGATTTTTAAATATGAGATATTTATTTTTGTGTAGTTTCAACGTCAAACATCCAAGAACGTCTAAGGCGTTCGAAAGATAGCTCTTAAGATGCTCAATGTGTCTCTTGATGGGGCCTAGCCTATTTGGACGTGTTATGTGTATTTGTTTTGGTTGAAACTCATGCAGGATTTTAAAAACATTTTAAGTATTTTATTTATGTTGGAAACATCTTGTTGTAAATTCTATAGGGCCCCGCAAAAGGGCCCACAAGAAGGACTCAAGGCTGGTCTAGACACTGCCTTGACAGTGTAAATCGATGGACCATGCAATGGCACATTTTTTTACCAAAGGCCCGTTTGTGGGGTCTCATTTATGTACATTTATCCTAGTCAAGTTTCAACCAAATACCAGGCCAAGGACCAATCTACGGAAGCCACAAACTGCCCGTTGATTAACCTATGGTCTGTCGATGGTGGCCTCCAACTGGTGCCTTGCGCACTGTTTCATTAAGGGGTGAATGGGAAATTCACCCCACGTACTAAACTGATTCTAATTTATTAATTTACCTATTGTATTATATAAGGGATCAAACACGTGAACACCCCATTCCCAATCCCTTCTCACGAAATTGAACCTTCCCTCCAAAAATATTCTCTCTAGAAACCTCCATTGTTGTTGAAGCTCAAGAACAGCTTGGAGCTTGGATTGTCATGATTTCTTAACAAATTTTCAGATGTTTTCATGTATATAAAGGTATAGTTATCCTTCATTTGTAGTTATCCTTTCATCTAGAGAGTTAATCTCAAAGTTTTCGAAGAGAAAAATATGATGAAATCTCTTCTTCTTCAATCTATCCATGGGTTCCTTCTCAAAACATTTTAAATGGTTTAATCATGATGAATTGATTTTAATTTATTGGTTTTACATTATTTTAATCCAATTTCATGATGAACACGTGTTCCTTCCCTAAATCGATTTAGTCCTTACATGGGCTTTGTGATCTTGACTTGTTATCGATTGAATTATGATTCTATTACGTTGAAGTGGTTATATCTACTGTTGTTTACGTGAATTGGTATTTAATTAATGATGAAGAATCCATGTGGATCAATGTATAAAGATTTGAACATGTTTAGCTTAGTTTTTCCATAATTCACTAAAATATTGTCTTCTTATGATTTAATGTTGAATTCGAATAGGTGATTGTGATTATAGCTATTGTTTTAAGTTGATATTATGATTGTATTTTAATTTTGAATCTTTTATGATCAAATCAAATAAGGCTTATATGAATTGAAATAGGTTCTTCTAGTCTATAAAATGGTAACTAGTGATCTTGACGTTAGGATGGTTGTCTTGTATCTCGATTTCATGGTAATTTGTTTATGATGTTGTATATGGTCAATTGTATATTAGATATTTCTTATAATAGGTTATAATTATGAATTATGTGTTGGTATCCACTGAGAATTGATGCTTGAAGACTTGATCCCTAATTTCTCTCTATTGTAATCCCATGATTGTTCATTGTAATCTTGACCTCTTGGAAAATTGTAGTAGGATTTTGTTTAAGCCATGGTATATTTAAATACTTCTTTTTAGGTGTATTAGTGAATAATTTTTAGCATGACTAATGTACAATCAAAGTGAGAAAGAATTTATAAAAGATCAACTTCCCTTCACATTCTATAAATTGATAATGCCATAAACATAATTTGATCTAAATGTTAGGGTAGATAAAGCATTATTTAGTTTAATTAATGATATATTTATCTACTGACCTATATAGGAATTTTTGATAAACAAAGTGTATTGATCAATGATGATTAAAGGGTGAGAAATTGGCAAGAATGCTTATCTCCTCTACTTTTCTATATTAATGTAGTTGATGAAGCCTTGTATGGCATTGTGTGGTATGGTCCACTTATGGTAGAGGTGTTTACTTTATTGTCATTATATATGTGTTGACCATGTCCTTGAAGGAAAATTGAGGAACATATGAACATGTGCTTCTGATGATACTATGAAAAGTTTATGCCTAATTTCTTATTTTAGTAGTGATCTAGGTTGTATGGTTATTGTCTAAGCATGTGCATATCTATGTTAGGGTAAAGTATAGGTGCTTCTATTGATTATTTAAAAATGGTTAATAACTCCTTACCTATGTACCCCTATGTGAATGCATGAATAGCATATGTTAGGAGTCTTAAGTGTTATATGAATTTGGCTTGTCTCCTATGCTATTGTGTGTTGTGTGGTCTATGCTTGATGGAGTATTATGGACTAAGAGGGTGGCTGTCTCAATGTGTTGTTGATATCTATTATGTAATCATGTTGACCAATGTACTCACACACTTACTTTACATGCATATAACAAGTAATATAGGTCATGGTGTCTAAATGAGAGGTAGTTCTCATATTCACTAGTGTCTACTACTATGCATGTTAAGATGATGTTTATAAAAGTATGATATGTGCTTCCTTATCTAGGATGACTTGATAGGTGTACTAGTATGGGCAAGGGTATGGGACTTTGCATGTGTGTTGCACGTGTTACCTTGATAGGACAGTTCTAGTTTTGGTTTCTATTTGTATGAATATGAATGTATGAACATGTGTGACTTAATGTGTTATGTGAAAGGTTTGCTCACATATATGTATACACACACATGAAAGATAATCTAGTCAATATAGGAGCCTTGAAAGGTTTGCTCAAGTGTATCCTAAACTAGATAGTGCTAACACATATGCTATGTCCATGTGAAAGGATCTCACTTGATTTAGGTTGATGAACATTCATCTATGACCTGTGAGCTAAGCGTATGAGGTGATGAATATCCTAAGCCTATGTTTTATAAATAAATTATAATGAAGGCTATTTTAATAAAGGGAACTTAGCTTAGCACTGAGTGATGTTGTATGTGAGGCAATGCAACTTTCCAACATAGGGAAGTTAGGGTTCACTACGGTCCTCACGAGGTGGATAGCCTCATAACCCAAAAAGGGTGTAGAGTGATATTTCCATGAATTACCCCAAGTTCCATAAACTATGTTGCCACCATAGGATACTAGCTAGTGGATCCACCTAAAAAAAGCAATCTCATATTTGGTTCTACTTTTGCCGGTAGACCACCTTCTTTCAGTGTGGGATTTTATGACATCGGATTCCATGTTTAGCATCACATGGTCTATGTCGTTAAGGCTATATTTTCCCTAAAGTAAAATTGACAATGGAAGTAAATGACTAGGACCCTAACTAGAATGACTTAAGGGAGGTTGCTTAGGATAGGTGGAAGTAATGAACCCATCTAGACATTGCACAAGTGGCTCTTTAGGAAATTCTAGGAAGGTGTTCTAATTCATATCACTATGTATATGTTTTTTATGCATGACATTGTAGTATTTGTCTACTTTTTATGAAGATGTGCATGGTATGAGTCTATATGATGTGATCTTATCCTTATATTCTCTATATTGACATGAATGAAGTTGTATTCACTTAATTGTTGGTGTATGAATTGGATGGTAAGTCTTGTAGTCTAATGATAGGTTTACTAAGTATGTGTGAGGTTATGTGGCTTCACATATACATTGCACTACTAGACTTAGAGTACGATTTTAAGTCAGGTCATCCAATGCATTAATGTGAAGTGAAGTTGGTGTATGTGGAAGTTAAAGGTAGTTTACTGTAATTGTCCTATGGTATTGGCTTAAATATGTCTAAGAGGTACTATATTTCTATGATGGTATTTATTGCCTTGTGTAAAGGATATATATGTGTTACAACCCGAAAACACCCCCTAGAAGTTAGGGAGAACCCTCGTTTCGTGACCGGGCGAACTGGACCCTTTGGGGTCTTGTACAAACTCTTCAATTAGCATTCATTACATGAAATGAAAAGTAGTGCGGAATCAAAAACTTTTCATGAATAATTTAATAAAAAGGAAATTTTTCATTAAAACTTAATAATTCTTATTGTCACAAGCCAAACTCAAAGACACGACATAAATAACTTAGGGACACGGCCCTTTACATTGAAATCAAATACATAATAAGTCTTAACATAAAGAAACTAAGAAGATAGGAATTATGCCTTCGAATAAATGAGGACACACTTTATCTTGAGAGGAGATTTCCCAAGCTTCACCTTCTAGACTTCAACCTTCAAAATGCTCCCAACATATACTTATAGTATAGAAAAGTATGGGGTTAGTACAAATAATGTACTATGTATGGCATATGCAAAAACATGCGAAAAGGGACATTCTAGTAAAATAACATTTCATGCAATTTAAGAAAAACATTCAAGAATATAAATGCAAAACATCATAAGAATCATCATTTAACACTTAGAGAAGAACTTTCATAATTTTAACCAAAAAAAGGCATTTATAGTAAACTCCCAAAAACTTACAGTGGACTCAAATCTAACATTACAGTGAACTAATTAAGCCTTTACAGTGAAACCATTTTAGCATTTACAATAGATCATTTAAAGCATTCACAATAAATTCAACTTGAGAAATTACAATGAACTACCCTACTCTAAATGAATGAACTTCCAAGGCCAAGCGAAAGAGAAAGTGAACTCATTTTCCATAAGAGTTTCCCTACCTCGGGATTATCCTACGACTCACTAAGGTAAGACATGAAGGAAGTATGCATATTCCTCCTTCAATACACACCAAAGAAATCCTCAAGACCACCCCTTTCGGCTTTCTCAACTTGGGAAAAAAAAGTCCCTCAATCAATGGAAAGACATTAAAAGACACCCAACAAACCACCAAAGTCTTCCCTTTATGAATGACTACTTAGTGCAATGAGTAGATAGCGTCACATACCACCATCTACCCTAAGTAGTAAATTCTTTTATAAGGTTTGGCACCAAGTCTTCCCTTTCGTAAGGTCCTACCTAGTGCAATGAGTAGATAGCATCCCATAGCACCACCTACCTTAAATAGTACGTTCTTTTAGAAGACTTAGTTCAATCAATTATTTTGTGGAAGTTACTTAACCAACATAGACCATGAGAGTTAGAAATGGAATCCCGATATTAACCCCTATCGGATGAGGGATCCTCACTTGCCTATAATGAGGTCATTCGCTTAGCATTAACATGGTTTTCTCAATCGCTACACATATGCGGGCGCATAGTTAAGAGATAAGGAGATTGCTACTAAGTAACTCATTCTCTACTAATGAGGAGTACTCATCTCAAGAGGTACATTGGAATACAACATCTCAACTCACGAAGTGTAATCCACCTTTCTTTCATATTCTCTCAATGCTAGGCATAACTTCCCACGGATTCTCAACATTATGGACTATAGGTTAAGGATAACTAGTGAACACCACATCTCAACTCACGAAGGGAATTCATCCTGCAACATATCTTAGAAAGCTCAAGGGATGTAGTGGGGTTGCTACTAAACACTTCATCTCAACTCACGAAGAGTGTTCACCCAAAACTCCCCTTTAGGACTTAGCTTCATTCATTCATTCAAGTGTGAGTGTGTGTGTACATGTGAACACACCTTGCACATAAGCTTCATTTAATTTACATTTAACTCCTATACATGCTTAGACATTCATTCATCACATCACACATCTTACATGCTTCACATAATCATATAAGTCCTTCATACATAATCCTGAACATACTCTCATAACAAGTTTAATAAAATAGTTAACAAGAATAACTTCATTTAAGCATACTCTACAGCCTATTTCACATAATAGCTTCATAATTCACATTTAACAAGAATAGCATCATTTTAATATTACTTCACATAACAATCATTCATGGACTCATTCAAAATAAACAAGTAACTTCACATTCAGACAATTCAAATAAACACCGCCACCAAGAAGGTGAACCATACTACTCAAGAGCATTTCAAAAATTGAAACTAAACAACATAATCAACTTACCCTTTAATCCATTATTTCATCACCTATAACATTTTATTCAATAATTCATCATAAATTATCCCTTTGGGAAGTAGCTAAACAACAATAACAACCATAAGAAATCAATGCTCAAAGACTACCAATTCATGCTCATATAACCCATTTCTTAAGTCAAAGTTTGATGAAAAGATTTAACATGAATTCATTGAAGTTTTAACCTTAAAATCATCAACTAACATTATAAATACCACTATTATTTCATTAGAAATGTTTTCATGCAAGACCTATATTTAAATTTGAAGATAGTAGAAACAAGGGTTGAAAACCCCTTTTGAAAATTAGTTTGAAGGAACTCCTTTAATGAAAGAGAGTTCAAGGATGGATACCATACCTCACATTGAATAAATACCCACGATTTTTTATGAATAAAAAATATCAACATCCCTCCTAGCATTTATTGACTTCTAGCTTCCATGGAGACTTGAGATAGAATTCTAAGAGAGAGGGGTTTTGATTTTTAGGAAGAGGGGTCTAAAATGAGATATTAGGGTTTAGAACACATTAATGTACCAAATAAACACTAAAACTAACGTCCTAGGGTCATCAAAGACTTGGGGTGAATTTACCAAACACCCCAACCCAAGGCAGCAACTTACAGCTTTTTGGCAGACCTTATAGACAAGACCTAACCAACGGACTATCTGTGCATCAAATGGAGCCTGTACATCATGACTTGCAGGGAAAATAGACGCCCTAGGTCGACGGACCATTGGTGGACTAACGGACCGTCCTTAGGGTCATCGTTTGGTCACTGCTTTGGCACTTTGGTCCAAGTCTTGGGACCTTCATCTAGGGACCCTTGTGAGTCCTAGGTGGGGTCATAATATGACTTTAATCCCCTAAAAAAGTCGTATAGGTCTTAGAAACATTTCAAGAGAGTTTCAAGGAAAACAAACACATAAAACTCACTCAAACACATCAAGACACACAAGTGTTACCTAAGACGAACCTTCCGAACATCATGGACGTTCTTGGACGTTTGACCTCCAAACATAACAAAACTTCACACACTTCCTAAGTATATTAAGTAACTCGTCTTAAATTCAAATTAACTCAAGAAACACTTCATTTTGGGGCATTACAGTATGTTTCCTTGTGTCCTTAAGGTGATGCA
The DNA here is from genome assembly GCA_027704765.1 of Solanum habrochaites. NCBI lineage: Eukaryota > Viridiplantae > Streptophyta > Magnoliopsida > Solanales > Solanaceae > Solanum > Solanum habrochaites. The sequence continues at coordinate 27,365,935 of JAKWJA010002497.1, forward strand.
TTGCACCAAGTATCACTAGAGGGTTACTTGGGAACTTAATGAATAAAAGGAAATAAAGCTTACTGTTAAGGGAAAAACAGTTCACTGTAATCTAACTCAAAAATGTTATAAATTCTATATGTGATCTTATGAAATATTTTGCCTTTGAATATGTTTATATGATGTATGTGAATGATATAAATGCTATTGGATAAAGGTTCTATGAAGATTTACTCAAAATGGCATGAAGTATGATTTCAAAAAAATGTTCTTTTTAAATGCATGTTTTCGCATGGTTGACATACTTAGTGCATTCTTGTACTAATCTCATTCTTCTCTACTTTTTACATAAAGTGTAGGTTATTGATGCTTAAAGGAGGTATTGAATGGTGAAGAGCTTCAAAGATCTCCTACTTATGTTTGTACTGTAAAGTGTATAAGGTTGTACTAATGTTTATGTTTTAAGATTCGTGTCCCTAATGTACTTTAATGTTGTTGAGTCTAAGATACCTAAAAGACTTAAGGTCTAAATATGTATTTTGACTAATATTTTTTATATATATGAAGTAAAGTTTCTAGCATATGATGTGTTATGAAAATTTTTAAATTTTCCTCTAAATTTACTATGTCAATGTGATGAATGATAATTATGGGCTTGTATAAGACGTTCGAGAGGTTAAGTACGCCATGTTACTTCTAGAGGGGTGCTCCCTGGATATGAATTTTTTTCTCTTACTTGAGATTTCATCATAGGGCATTCTCTTTTAATGTGACCACTCTTGCCAACACCATAACAATTTCCCGTGCCAACTAGGCACTTACCCATCGTGTCTCTTATCACATTTTGCACAAAGAGGCTTCTTAACATAAGATCCTCCACCTTTCCCCTCTTGGGGATTGGGAGTAGGCACCTTACTTCTCAACATAAGATCCTCCACCTTTCCCCTCTTGGGGATTGAGAGTAGGCACCTTACTTTTGTTTACCGTTGGAGTATTAAAGAAGCCTTGATTGGAAAACCTCTTCTTTAACCTTGGTTTTTATTGAACCTCAAATCTAGTCTTAGAAAAATTTCCATCTGCAACCATAGTAGAAGCATACTTAGAGAGTTGAGTGACCTTGAGGCTATACTCTTTCACACTCATACCCTTTTGACGAAGATTGATAAATTCCTGCATTTTCCTCTTCGTCAGTTCCAAGGGAAAGAACCTATCAATGAAATCCATCTTGAAAGAATCCCAAACAACCTGACCTTCTCTAACCGGCCTCTCATCCTTCCATTTCTCAAACCACACTTGAGTCACATCTTTGAGTTGGTAGGCAGCAAGTTTCACCTTTTCTTTAGAAGAAACCCCCATAGCATCAAGAACTTCGAACACTTCATCAATGAATCCTTTTGGGTCCTCCTCCACTTTGGTACCAAAGAAAGTAGGGGGATTCATCCTTGTGAAATCCCTAATCCTTGAAGAGGTGGTATTAGCATTGGGGTTTCTTTGCACCCTTGCATCCCTAGCAACTTCAGTACCCAACACTTGAGTCAAGCTATGAATGTCCGACCTTATCTCCACGTTAGACATAGGCCCTTCTTAAATAATAACTTGAGGGCTTTGAGTAGCTTGAGGCGGAACCGCGTCATTCAAATTATTCTCTCTGACCATTGGAGCACAGTTCCTCCTTGCATTCATTGCCTATAAGCACAATAAAAGGATTATAAGAAAGGACTAAATAGATCTAGGACTCTTAGGCATGACTAAGGGATAACAAGAGAGTGAAAGTTCCTAAGCATCACGTATTCTCTCACTCATAAGTGTGGTGTGCTTCACAATTATGAATAAGACCCTACATAGATGTGGTTTAGTGAGACATCGACCCTAACACCACTTCAACCTAATGTTCTGATACAAAGTTGGTGACAACCAAAAGTACCCTCTAGGTGTTACTCGTGTCTTCATCCCCTAAGAGGACTTAGACAAGCCCCTAGCATTATTCATCACATATCATAGGTAAAAAAATGTGGAAAAATTAAAACTTTGTATATATACGTAGTGAGGTTTACATAGACCTCTCACATAGAAACTTTACTTAGGCTTCTTACTTAGACAACATAATAGTACATAAGAATTTAGTCTAAATGTTTGTCTCACATTAAAACCATCTAAACGAAGTAAAACATACGAGCATAGCCCTTATACAAATTCATTGTTTCCACGTAGGGCTTACATCAACAACTTCAACAATAGGAGAGAAAAAATGTCTTTAAATAATACAAGTACGACTAATGTAACACTTCGAAAATCCAATATGAGTCTTAAGGCCTAAAATAGGTTACATGGGGGCCTAAACACTGTTATAAGACCCATAATTATTAATATAAGTCATCTAGGAGGTCTAAGAACCAAAACGTCCATGACGTTTGGTAATTGGGTTCAAGGACGTACTAGTGTGCGTTGGCCTATTTGACAAGATTTTAGGAGTCGGAAATTCATGAAATTAGGTGAACGGTATAGAACATGTGTTTAAGGTGATTCGTTGTTGAAAAGTAAGGGTACAAAACCGCAAGGACCAACCAAGGTCCCTTGAGGAGGACTCTAGAACATTGGAGGCAACGCTGCCTGGGCAGTGTGCATCAACGAGACTCAAACGACGGCTCGTGTGTGGATATAGATGGGGCGTCGATTGCAACCATCTTCCCACATTTAGACGAAATGGGGAATCCCTTTCCTACACAAGTCTCTGACCAAGACGATGGTTGTGCAGGACGGAGGGGAGACCAATCGTCGATTCACAGACAACCCATTGACGGGGTTTCGTCTGTGAGGATCCAAGTTCCTGCACATTTTAATTTAATTTCATTTAAAATAAATAAGGGGTTTAGGGGTTATTTAGGTATTAAAGTAAGATTAATTAACTATTTTAACCCCCCATATAAATACCCCAACCCTCATTAGATTAAACACAACTCTAAAAATAAATTTTCTTCATTCTCTCTTCTTTCTCTCTCGATTTAAAGACACCATTAAAGACAAGCTGGGGGAGGTTTTGGGGGCTGGAAATGGACAATTTCACCATCAAATATTCATAAAACTTTAAGGTATGGGATCTAATTCACCTTTGAGACTTCTTTCCTCAAAGGGCTCCTTCAAAGTATTTCTAAAAGTTGAGTTTTCAAGTGGGTTTCATTCAATTATGAATTTGTTGTTATAAACTGATTTGTTTATGGTTTATTTAGGATATAATGGATATATTAACATGTATTTTAAATTGATTGTGGTAAATTGTGATGATTTGGTCTAAATTGAAGAACACGATCCATAACCCTTAACCATAGGTTTGATCTTGAGGTGAATTATGTTGGGATTGATTATTGACTTGATTGTTGCTTAAATCACTATTAGATTATGTTGTTACATTAATCATTAACAAACTAGAGTGAATTGTAGTCTTTCATGCTACTCTTGAGAAGATGATCTAGGTAAGAAGGTGAATTGACCTAGGCATCTTATTTTAAGCTATGATATAGTATTGAATCGTGCTATAGTATTTATTCTAGTATTCCTATCATTTTGAATATTGAATTATGATGTGGAACATCTAAATTGGATTGAATTGAGGGCTTATGGTAAGTCCTAAATGATGAACTATGAAGGAGACTTGGTAAGTCTTGGAATCTCTATCTTTACTTACATTTGTGATTATTTGTGGTTAAGTCAGGATTTTATATTGGAGTATGCCTTGTGTAAGGATTTATAGGGTGGTATTATGTTGAATTGAAATGTCTTCATTATGTTGTGAGGTTGATTAAGGTGTATTTGATACAAGGATGGTGATGACTATCAATGTGCCTTGTTATGCTATGAAATGCTAAAATGTTAACCTCACTTATATGAATTCTGATGAAAGGACTATACTAATGCAATTCTTATTGAGCTATTGATGATGATGATTATACAAGGGGTATACCCTATGACCTAAACTAAGCTATGATTTATAATTAAAGGCTTAAAGACATTTCAATAAAGGGACTTAGCTTAGCACCGAGTGAACTTGACAATGGGAGGTGTTAGCTTCCCATAGAGGAAGATTCACCCTATAGTTCTACATGAAATGTTGACTTCCAAAGAGGAATACTCATCCAATATATTCCCATGAGAGGAGGCCCCAACTACCAAGTGGTATGAATAGGGATTATACTATCTCTTAGTTCTTGAACTATGTTGCCCCCATAGGAAGACTAGCTAGTGGATCCACCTAGAAAGCTTTGTTTATGTTTGGTTTTACTTTGGCCGGTAGGCCACCATCCATCGATGTAAGGTTTTACAACACCGGATTCCACACTTATCTCTTCTGGTCTATGTTGGTTAAAGCAAGTATTCCCTATACTAAAATGAAGAAATGAAGTATAAACTAACTAGGGTAACTTGAGAGGTTAAACTTAGCCTAGGTAGGGGTATGGGACTCTACTTATGCCTTGCACTAGTTGACCTTGATGGAAGCTTTAGGAAGTTGATATCATGTATGTATATGGTAATGATGTATATGATGATAACATGTTGAATGCAATATTACAAATGATATTATATGATAATTATCCTCTTGAACATGTAATTGGGGTGTATTATTAAAGTATGATGTTATGTATCCTTAAAGGTTATAATATGTGAAGTTGGACATTTGTCATGGTTTCTTGTTGAGGCTACTTGATTTAGTCGGTTATGGGACTTTTCTTGGTCATTGCACTTGTTTTCTTGATGAGGATTCATGAGTGGTTGTCTTGCTTATTATGATATGGTTAACTCTTATTCATGCTTGTAATATTATTCCTTGATAATAGAGTTATAGTAGATTATGGGTTCAAGGTATACATATCAGTTGTTTGGGTTAGTAAGCATGTTTGGTTGATTGATATGACTTGCTTGATTATGCATGAGACTTTTAAAAGGGTAAAATATCATGTTTCGACTGAATGTCCCTTTTAAGTATGTTTTGCCCTTATATGTGCATATGGTCTCATCTTAGAATAAGTGGTGAACTAACCCCCATTTTCTTCATTTTTCCCAAACATTTTAGGTTTCGGTCATTGAAGGTTAATTTTAGACGACTTGAAGAAGGCTTGGATATTCTCTATCATCTAAGTGGGTAGGTCCTCACTTTCCGAGGGTGATGCCAATATCTTGCCTGTGGAGTTTCTTTGTTTTTCTAAGACTTATGTTTATTCTATTTTTATTTGAGTATGACTTGTATAAGCCTATATGTGGCTTATTTACATTTGATGTAGGGTTATGCCAAAATTTCTATGATCGTTTAGATGTTGTGAGATGAGACAATCTTTATGACTATTTTATATCTTATATATATATCTGTGCAATAAAGCAGAAGGCTATGTAACCTTCTTATACGAAGGGTCTATGTATACTCAATACGACTATATTATCTATATGTAGAGGTCTATGTAAACCTCCAAGTAGATGTAACGAAAAAGTTTAAATGTTTCCATATTTTCGATTTATGAATGCGCTGATGTAAGACTAAGAGGCTAGTCTTAGTACTCAAAGAGGACGACAATGACGGTTACGTCTAAGGGGGTAAACCCTGACATGAAAAAATTGGTATTAGAGTATCAGGTTGAATTATCTTTGATTCAATGTCTCTCTCTACCATGTCTATGTAAGTTCGTGTTTATAATTGTAAAGTGCGCCACACTTATGAATGGGAACCTACATGATGCCTAGGAAACTCTGTTTTCTTGGAAATATTACATCGTGCCATTGAAGTATACTTATGGTGTGCCTTTGCATCTAATACTATTATTGTGCTTATAGGAAGAATGAACACTCGATGGAATGCGGCACGAAGACTTGAAGAGGAAATTTCCAATGCGGGAGCTCCTCTCCGTGGTGAGCAAATTTCTCCAATTGAAAGAGATGATAAAGTTGACCAAGCTCCGATTTATCCTCCACCCTTGACGGATGGTGATATAAGGTCTGCCCTCATTTAATTGTCTTAAGCAGCCACTGTCCAAGCCCAAGCTATGACGGCTGAAGCCAACAAGGAGCTTGTACCCCATCCTCATCAACAAGTTACTACTATGGCTTCCCGTCTAAGAGATTTCACTCGAATGAATCCTACGGTTCTAAGGTTGATGAAGACCCCCAAGAATTCATCGATGAAGTCTCTAAAATACTTGTAGCTATAGTTGGACCACAAGTGAGAAAGCCGAGTTGGCCATCTATTAACTCAAGGAAGTGGCACAAGCATGGTATGTGCAATGGAGAGATAATAGTCAATTAAGGAGCGGTCCATTGACTTGGGAGATCTTTAAGAAGGCTTTTCTAGATCGGTTCTTTCCTAGAGAGATTGAGGGAGGAAAAAGTGGTGTAGTTCATCAACCTTCGCCAAGAAAGAAGGAGTGTTCACGAATACTCCTTGGAATTCATTAAATTGTCCAAATATGCTCCTTATTTGGTTTCCAATCCTAGAGGCCAAATGAACTGTTTTGTGACGGGGGGTGTCGAAGGACTTACAAGAGGAGTGTCATTCGGCCATGCTACATGACAACATGAACATTTCCCATATTATGGTGCATGCTAGAAGGGTTGAGGAGGAAAGGTCTAAGAGAAAAAGTACAGATGCTAAGAGTTCAAGATCATTTGATGGAGGTTCTTCATAGAATAGGCTTGAGATACAAGAAAAGCCTAATTTTAAGAAGCGGGTTTCTAATTAATTTTCATCCAAGTTTTGTGAGGCTCGTGATGACAAGGGAAATAAATCGAGAGCTCAAAAGGGAATGAGTGGAAACTCACCAAATGAGAAGCCTACATGTGCCAAGTGTTGAAAGGGTCATCTTGGTGAGTGATTGGTAGGAATGGGAAATTGCTTTAGCTATGGAAAGAGTGGTTACAAGATGAGAGAATCTCCAAACATGAAGGGTCAAGAGAGGGGTGTTCAAGCTCAAGCAAGTGGTTCTAGTGATGTTCCTAAGAAGAACCGCTTCTATGCTGTCTTCTCTAGGGGCGAACAAGAGATTTCTCCCAACTTGGTGACCAGTATGTTGAAAGTCTTTACCATAGATATATAAGCTTACTTGATTTGGGTGCTACCTTGTCATTTGTTGCCCCTCTTGTAGATAAAAAGTTTATATTTCATGCGATATTTTGCATGAACCTTTTATAGTGTCTACTCCGGTGGGTGAGTCGGTTGTTGCAAAATGGGTGTATAGAAATTGTCCAATAATGTTGCCTAATAGAGTTTCTTATGTTGATCTAGTAGAATCATACATGCTAGATTTAGATATTATATTGGGTATGGATTGGTTGCATGCTTGCTTTACTTCGATTGGTTGTAGGACAAGGATGGTGAAGTTTAACTTTCCAAATGAACCCGTTATAGAGTGGAAGGGGAGAAACTCTATTCCTAGAGGTCGTATCATCTCTTGTCTTAATGCATGCAAAACGATTTCAAAGGGTTGTCTACACCATATTGTAAGAGTCCAAGATCCAGAATCAAAAATTCCTCCCATTGAGTCGGTCCCCGTAGTGAGTGAATTTCCAGAGGTTTTTCCTAATGACCTTCCCCGCATACCTCCCGAACGGAAAAATTGATTTTCGTATCGATTTGCTACCGGATACAAATCCTGTTTCAATTCTTCCTTATCGGATGGATCTGGACGAATTGAAAGAGTTGAAGGTTAAACTCAAAGATTTACTAGACAAAGGCTTCATTAGACCTAGTATTTCTCCATGGGGTGCTTTGGTTTTGTTTGTGAAGAAGAAGGATGGATCCTTAAGAATGTTTATTGATTTCCACCAACTCTATAAGGTCACAATCAAGAACAAGTATCCTCGCCCTCGGATTGACGACTTCTCTAATCAACTCCAAAAGGCAAGCTACTTTTCTAAGATTGACTTGAGGTCCGGGTATCACCTACTTATGGTAAGAGGTGAGGATATGTCAAAGATGGCATTCCAGACTAGATATCGTCATTGTGAGTCTTGGTAATGTCTTTCGGTCTCACCAATGCTCCAGCGCCATTTATGGACCTAATGAATAGGGTGTTTCGATATTACCTAGATTCATTTGTCATTGTCTTCATTGACTACATCTTGGTATATTCTAAGAATGAGAGTGATCATATAGGTCATTTGATGGTGGTATTGTGAACCCTTAAAGAACATCAATTGTTTGCCAAATATAGCAAGTGTGTGTGTTGGTTGACATTTCTTAGTCATATCATCTCTAGTGAAGGAGTTGAGGTTGATCCAAGGAAAACAGAGGCGGTGAAATATTGTCCTAAACCATTGAGTCCAATCGATATTAGTAGTTTCTTGGGCTTAGTTGGTTATTATCGAAGGTTCGTTGATGGTTTTGCATCCATTGCATCTCCTTTGACTACTTTGACCAAAAAGTGTAAGAAATTTGAGTGGTCAGAGGCATGTGAGAGAAGTTTTCAAATGTTAAAAGATAGGCTTACTTTCGCTCCGGTGATGACCTTACCGGAGGGTACAAAGGGTTTTGTTGTGTATTCTGACGCATCCCATGTGGGTATAGGGTGTGTGATTATGCAACATGGGAAAGTGATAGCCTACGCTTCTAGGAAACTTAAGGTACATGAGCGAAACTATCTGACTCATGACCTTGAGATAGCGGTCGTGGTGTTTGCTTTTAAAATATGGAAGCATTACTTGTATGGCATTCCTGTTGATGTTTTCATCGACCATAAGAGTATCCAATATGTGCTTACCTAAAAGGAGTTGAATCTCTGACAAAGAAGGTGGTTGGAATTGTATAAACACTATTACATGAGTGTCCTCTATCACCCTGGCAAGGCTAATGTGGTTGCGGATGCCCTAAGTCGTATGAGTATGGGTAGTGTATCTCAAAATTGATGAAGCCAATAAAGACCTAGAGAGGGATTCTCATAGGTTGGCTAGGTTGGGGTGAGATTAGAAGATTCTTCAAATGGTGGAGTCATTGTCCATCATAACTCCTAGTCATCTTTAGTAGTGGAGGTAAAGTCCAAACAACACCTTGATGAACCATTAATGGAGTTGAAAGAATCGGTTCATGGCAAGTTCATTGATTCATTCTCCTTGGGGGGGTGTTAAGGTACCAAGGGAGATTGTGTGTTCCCGATGTAGATGGGTTTAGGGACCGCATCTTAGAAGAAGTGCATGGGTCCCGCTACTCGATTCATCCGGGTTCGACAAAAATGTACCATGATCTTACAGAATTATATTGGTGGGAAAGAATGGAGAAGGACATTGTCATGACCCGAAAGTACTCCCTAGAAGTTACGGATAACCCTCGGTTCATGGCAAGGAGTACTTGACCCTTTGGGGTCTTGTACAAGCCCTTTAACTATCATTCATTGCATAAGACATGAAAAGTAGTGCGGAAATAAAACTTTACACAAAAAAAATTAATAAAAAAGAAATCTTTCATAAATACTTAAGAATCTCATCGTCACAAGCCAACATAAGACACGACATAATATCTTAGGGACATAGCCCTTTACATTGAAATGAAATACTTAATAAGTCTTTAAATAAGAAAACTAAGAAAAGGACTATGCCCTCGAATATATAAGGACATACTTTGTCTTAAGTGGAACTTTCTCAAGCTTCGCCTTCACACCTTCAAAAGCTTCCAACCTATACTTATAGTATAGGCTAATATGGGGTTAGTACAATTAAGTACTAAGTATGGCACATGCAAAAACATGCAAAAAGGGACATTTTAGTAAAATAACATTTCATGCAAAATAAGTAAAACATTCAAGAATATAAAAGTAAAACACCATAAGAATCATCATTTAACACTTAGAGAAGAATTTCCATAATTTTAAACCCAAAGGAACACTTTAAAGTAAACTTTCCAAATTTTATAGGAAACTCAACTTGAACATTACAGTGAATTACAAGACTCCAAAGTAGTGAACTTCCAAAGTATTGCCAATGAGTAATAAACATCATTTCCGTCGGAATTTCCCTTTCTAAGGTCATCTTAAGACTTACTAAGGTAAGACATGAAGAAAATACATATATACATCCTTCAATCACACCAAATCGACCCTCAAGACTACCTCCCTTTTGTAATACTCACCTCGGGAGAACAAGCACCCACTCAATGGCAATACAATAGAAGAACACCCAAAAAAACACCAAGAATTCCCTTTCAAAATGCCTACTTAGTGAAATGACTAGATGGCACCTCATACCACCACCTACCCTTAGTAGTACACTCTTTTAGAAGTCTTGGCACCAAGACTCTCCTTTCAGAAGGTCCTATATAGCGCCCCATACCACCACCTACCCTAAGTAGTACGTTCTTTTAGGAGACTTAGTTCATTCAATTCAAATAAGACTCACCAAGACCTCCTTTTCGGATTGCCTACCTATGTAGAACACTATTTTAGAAGACTTAGCACATTCATTTCTTTTGTTGGAGTTATCTTAAACAATATAGACCATGAGATCTAGACATGGAATCCTGATATTAACCCCCATCAGATGAGGGATCCTCACTTGCCTAGAATGAGGTGATTCTTTTTAGCTTATACATGGCTTTCGCTATAGCTACACCTATGCGGGCGCATAGTTAAGGGATAAGAAGATTGCTAATAAGTAACTCATTCTTTACTAACGAGGAGTACTCATCTCAAGAGGTACATTGCAATACAACATCTCAACTCACGAAATGTAACCACCTCTTCTTCATATCCTCTCGGTGCTAGACATAACCCCCACGGATTCTAAACATTTTAAACTATAGGTTAAGGTTAACTAGATAACACCAAATATCAACTCATGTAGGGCATTCATTCTCCAACCTATATTAGAAAGCTCTTAGGATGTAGTGAGGTTTCTACTTAACACTTCATCTCAACTGACGAAGAGTGTTCACCCCAAAACTCCTCTACTTATCAACTTAGCTTCATACATCTATTTAAGTGTGTGCCTATGTGTACTTTTAAGCACATATTGCATATCAGCATCATTTCATTCACATTAGCTTCTACACATGCTTTATACCTACATTCATCAATTCACATACTTTACATGCTTCACAAAATCATATACCACACTTAGGCATAATATAAGCCAAACATGCAATTGAACTTCACAAAACACAAGACAAGACTTATCTTCATTATCACTTCACTTCACATATCAGTCCCTCAAAGATACACTCATGAAACATAGTTAGTAATATCAAGTTCACTATATAAACAGTACCACCAAGAAGGTGGACCATACCACTAAAAAGCAATTTGTCATAAGAATTACACAATATAAACAACTCACCATATAACCAAGCCATCACCACCTATAACCAATTTCTCAATATTTGATCATACTAAGACCCTAAGGACAGTATCTAAACCAAAATAACAACATAAGAAAACCAAAGTTCACACCCTACACAAACATGCTCATTTAGCCCATTTCCTATCAAAAGTTTGAAATATGCATATACATGAGTTAATTAGGTTTTTTAAATTAAAATCATCAATTTATACTAGAATAAACCTATTTAAATCATTAGAACATTTTTACAAGAAGACCCATGCTTAAAATCAAAGATAGAAGGAAATAGAGTTTGAAAACCCTTTTTTAAATCTTTTAGAAATGAATCCTTGAATGCAAGAGGGTTCAAGGATGGATACCATACCTTAGAAAATATAAACCTCAAAAATTTTGGTGAAGAAATCGACCACCAACATCCCTCCTATCACTTCTTGACTTCTAGCTTCCAAAGAGAATTAAGAGAGAATTCTAAGGGAGAGGGGTTTTGGGTTTTTGGAAATGAAGTCTAAAATTATGTCTTAGTTTTGAAATACTTTAATACACCAAAATAAATGTCCAATGTACTTAAAAGACTTGGGGTAAATTTACCAAACACCCTAAGCCAAGGAAGCCCCTTAACAGCTATTGCAGGCAGCTTCCACGACCCACAAACGACGAGCCGTTTGTCAACCAACGCACAATTGATGGGGTGTCTTTGGTTGTGACTGCAACTCTCAAACCTTCAGGCTTTCATGACCAAATTACGTACCAGGTCGACAGGCCATCCATGGTCGACTGGCCGTCGATTGGCTCGTCGATTAGTCACTACAGCTTTTGGCAGTTATGGATAAAAAGTCTCTGGCCCTTCTCTAGGGTCTCTTGTGGGGTCCTAAGTGGGGTCGTTCACGGAATTTAAACCCCTAAAATATTTTTTCTAGTTCTTAGGAACATCCCACATCAATTTCTATTAAAACGAACACGTAAAACTCACCCAAACATATCAAGACACACAAGCACTATCTAAGGCACACCTTTCAAACGTCATGGACATTCTTGGACGTTTGACCTCCAAACTTAACCAAACTTCACACACTGCCTAACTACACTAAATTAACTTATTTTTAAAAAATATTCACTCAAGAAACACTCACGAGGCTCTAATTCACCTTAGTTCATTTTGGAGCGTTACAGACATAGCGGAGTTTGTCGCTAAGTGTCCCAATTGCCAACAAGTTAAGGCAGAACATCAAAAGTTGGGTGGCATACTACAAGAGATCCAAGTTCCTAGTTGGAAGTGGGAAGACATAAATATGGATTTTGTAGTGGGTTTACTTCGGACTCAAAAATCATATGACTCAATATGGGTGGTTGTGGATAGGTTGACCAAGTCCGCTCGCTTTATTCCTGTCAAGTCTACTTATTCGGAAGAAGATTATGCTAGGATCTTCTATATGATATTGTGTATCTCCATAGTATTCTGTTATCCATCATATCGGATCAGGATGCACAATTCACATCTAGGTTTTGGAGGTCATTCCAAAAAGGGTTGGGTACTAAGGTAAAATTGAGTACCATTTTCATCCCCAAACGGATGGTCAAGAAGAACATACTATTCAAACCCTTGAGGATATTCTTCTAGCTTGAATTATTGATTTTCAAAGAAATTGGCATAAGCATTTGCCTTTGGTGGAGTTTGCTTATAACAATAGTTTCCGTTCATCCATTTACATGGCTCCATATGAAGCCTTGTATGGTAGGATTTGTAGGTATCCTATAGGGTGGTTTGAAGTGGGAGATCCTTTGCTTCTTGGTACCTATTTTGTTTACAAGACTTTGTAGAAAGTTCATATCATAAGAAATCGGTTCCAAACGGCCTATAGTCGGCAAAAGTCTTATGCCGATCATAGGAGAAGGGATTTGGAGTTTGAAGAAGGTAATAAGGTGTATTTGACAATTTCACCAATCAAGGGGGTGGTTAGATTTGGAAAGAAAGGGAAGTTGAGTCCTCCTTATGTGGATCCCTATGAAATCTTTCAAAGGGTTGGTGAGGTTGCCTATGAATTGAAACTTCCTAGTGAATTGGCTTCGGTACATCCGATTTCCCATGTTTCCATGCTTAAAAAGTCTATTAGTGATCCCGAGTATATTCTTCCTATTGAGGGTCTTGGTGTCAAGGATAACCTCTCATATGAGGAAGTTCCGGTTCAAATTCTTGATAGGCAAGTAAAGAAGTTAAGGAATAAAGAGGTGGTTTCCTTAAAAGTGTTATGGAAGAATCACCTTGTTGAGGGTGCAACATAGGAGGCTTAGGCCGACATAAAGACCCATTACCCTAATCTATTTGATAATTAAGGTTAGTAGTTCTTATTAATAATGAAAATAATACTTAAAATTGAAGTTGTTTTTATTTGTAATGAAGTATTGTAAAAAGTGCTTTTTTGACTCTTGCTTTACAGTGAAATTAGCATTTCAACTTGAAATTTTGCTCTTTGGCTTGTCTTGTGTTATGTCGTGCATTTTGATATGATGAGTCTTTATGAAATGATATGTATCATTTTGTTAATTTGAACTTTGTGCTAATTGACTCATGTAATGTATGTTGAGCTCATGTGAGTTCTGAGAAGAAAACGCCTCATAATGAAGTGTTGAGCCTTTTAACGCCCCAAAATAAACTAAGGTGAAATAGAGCATCGTGAGTATTTCTTGAGTTAATTTGAATTTAAAATGAGTAACTTTAGTGTTCTCAGGCAGTGTGTGAAGTTTGGCTAAGTTTGGAGGTCAAACGTCCATGACGTTTGGAAGGTTTGCCTTAGATAGCGCTTGTGTGTCTTGAGGTGTTTGAGTGAGTTTTATGTGTTCGTTTACCTTGAAACTGATTTGATTTGTTACTAAGACCTATACGACTTAGTTTAGGGGTTGACGTCTGGGCACGTCCCCACAAGGGGTCCTAGAAGAAGGGCACAAGACTTGGACCAAACTGCCAAAGCAATGACGAAATGACCCTAAGGACGGTCCGTTGGTCCACCAACGGTCCATCGACCTAGGAAGTCGCTGCAATTAAAGATGGAAAGGCTCCATTTGGATCTAAGTGTCAACCCATGAGACCCCACCAATGGTCCATTGATGCATAGACAGTTCGTTGGTTAGGTCTTATCTATGAGGGGTTCAAAAGCTTTACGTTTGCTGCCTAGGCTTGGGGTTTTTGGTAAAATTACCCCAAGTCTTTATGAACCTAGGAAAATAGTTTTAGTGTTTATTAGGTATATTAAAGTGTTCTAAACCCTAAGACCTCATTTTAGACGCCTTTTCCTAAAACCCAAAACCTCTTTGTCTTAGAATTCTCTCTCAAGTCTCCATGGCAGCTAGAAGTCAAGAAATGCTAGGAGGGTTGTTGGTGGTCTTTACTCCATCAAAAATCATTGGTATATATTCAATATGAGGTATGGTATCTATCCTCGAACTCTCTTCCATTCGAGGAATCCCTTCAAATGAATTTTCAAATGGGATTTACAACCCTAGTCTCTTCTATCTTCAAATCGAAATATGGATCTTGCATGAAAACATTTCTAATGACTTAATAATGGTAAACCTAATGTTAGTTGATGATTTTAAGGTTAAAAATTCAATAAAATCTTGTTAAATCTTTTCATCTAATGTTGGCTTCAGAAATGGGTTAAATGAGAATGAATTGGTAGTCTTTGAGCTTTGGTTTCTTATTGTTGTTTAGCTACTGCCCAAAGGTCTTTATTATGGTGAAATATTGGGGAAAAGTTTAAAGGTGATGAAAGCTTGGATTAAAGGGTAAGTTGGTTACGTTGTTTAGTTTCAATTTTGAAATGCTCTTGAGTGGTATGGTTCACCTTCTTGGTGGCGGTGTTTATTTGAATTGTATGAATGTAAAGTTACTAGTTTATTGTGAATGAGACTATTAAGGCTTATTCTGTGAAATAAGACGATAAGTATGTAATTCTTGTTAAATGTGCCTTAAGAATTTATTAAGTGAAGTAGACGAGGGTGTATGCTTGAATAAAGTTATTCTTGTTAATTGTATTATGAAACTTGTTATGACAAGTATGTTAAGGATTATGTATAAAGGACTTATATGATTATGTGAATCATTTAAGATGTATGATGTGATGAATGAAATGTCTAAGCATGTATAGGAGTTAAATATGAATGAATTAAAGCTTATGTGCAAGGTGTGCCCACATGTACACACACTCACACTTGAATGAATGAATGAAGTTAAGTTAAGTCCTAACGGGGAGTTTTGGGGTAACCCCACTACATCCCAGGAGCTTTTTAAGATAGGTTAGAGGATGAATGCTCTTCGTGACTTGAGATGTGGTGTTCACTGGTTATCCTTAACCTATAGTTTTAAAGTGTATAGAATTTGTGGGGGTTATGTCTAGCACCGAGAAGTTATGAAGAAGAGGTGGTTACACTTCGTGAGTTGAGATGTTGTATTCCAATGTACCTCTTGAGATGAGTACTCCTCGTTAGTAAAGAATGAGTTACTTATTAGCAATCTTCTTATCCCTTAACTATGCGCCCGCATAGGTGTAGCTATAGCGAAAGCCATGTATAAGCTAAAAAGAATCACCTCATTCTAGGCAAGTGAGGATCCCTCATCTGATGGGGGTTAATATCAGGATTCCATGTCTAGCTCTCATGGTCCATGTCAGTTAAGCTAACCCTCCACAAAAGAATTGATTGAACTAAGTCTTCTAAAAGAACGTACTACTTAGGGTAGGTGGTGGTATGGGATGCTATATACTCATTGCACTAGGTAGGACCTTCCGAAAGGGAAGACTTGGTGCCAAACCTTCTAAAAGAATGTACTACTTAGGGTAGGTGGTGGTATGGGAAGCTATCTACTCATTGCATTAAATTCACTCATTTAGAATAGGAAAGTTCATTGTAATTGCTAAAGTTGAATTCATTGCAAATACTTTAAATGATTCATTGTGATGGTTCATAATAGTTCACTGTAATGGCATTTTTAATTCACTGTAAGTTTTTGGAATTTCTGGAAATGCCTTTTTTTGGTTCAAATTGTGTGAGTTATTCTCTTAGTGTTAAATGATGGTTCTCAAGACAAAGTATGTCCTCAAATATTCGAGGGCATAATCCATTTCTTAATTTCTTAGTTAAAGAATTATTATGTATTCCTTTCAATGTAAAGGGTCATGTCCCTAAGTTAATTATGTTCTGTCTTAAGTTTAGCTTGTGACGATGAGATTTCTTAAGTATTTTATGAAAGATTTTCCTTTTTAATAATTTATTCATGAAAACTTTTAATTCCGCACTACTTTTTATGTCTTACATAATGAATGCTAGTTAATGGGATTGTACAAAACCCCAAAGGGTCAAGTACGCCTGGTCATGAAACGAGCGTTCTCCCTAACTTATAGAAAGTGCTTTCGGGTCGTGACACTTATGTGGGGTAATTGAAGTTTTGAAAGTTTCCTTGTTGAAATCATATGATTTATGTTATTTTGATATTATTGATTGGTTGGGATTCTAGTCTTGAGTCTATTCCTTCCTTCAAAAGAATTTTAGTGTCATTTGGGGACGTATGTTCCTAGGGGATAATGTAACACTTCGAAAATCCAATATGAATCTTAAGGCATAATATAGGTTCCATATGTATAAACACTTTTATAAGACCTATAATGATGGATATAAGTCATTTAGGAGGTCTAGGAACCAAAACGTCCATGACGTTTGGAAATTTGGTTCAAGGACGTACTAGCGTGCCTCAGCCTATTTGACAAACTTTTAAGAGTCAGAAATTCATGAAATTAGGTGGAGGGTGTATAAAATGTGGTTAAGGTGATTTGTGGTCGAAACATCTGGGTACAACTCCCCAAGGACCAACCAAGGGCCCTTGAGGAGGACCCTAGCACATTGGAGGCAATGCTGTCGGGGCAGAGTGAATCAAGGAGACTCAAACAACGGCTTATGTGAGGATAGACGGGGCGTCGATGACAACCGTCATCCCACACTTAGACAAAATGGGGAAGCCTTCACCTGCACAATTCTCTGACCAAGATTCCGGCTGTGCAGGACGGAGAGGGGACCAACCGTCGACTCATAGATGGCCCGTCGACGGGGTTCCGTCTGTGAGGGTCCAAGTTCCTGCACATTTTAATTTCATTTCATTTAAAATAATTAAGGGTTTTAGGGGTTATTTGGGGATTAAATGAATATGAATTAACTAATTTAACCCCCCATATAAACACCCTAACCCTCATTAGCTTAAACACAACTCTAAAAATAATTCCTCTTCCTTCTCTCTTCTTTCTCTCTCTATTTGAAGACACCATTAAAGACAAGCTAGGGGGAGGTTTTGGGGTCTGGAAATGGAAGATTTCACCATAAAATATTTATCAAACATTGAGGTTATGGGATCTAATTCACCTATGAAACTTCTTTCCTCAAAGGGCTCCTTCGAAGCAATTCTAAAAGTTGAGTTTTCAAGTGGGTTTCACTCAATTACGAATTTGATGTTATGAGATGAGTTGTTTATGGTTTCTTTAGGATATATGGATATATTAACATGTATTTTAACTTGATTATGGTAAATTGTGATGATTTGGTCTAAATTGAATAACACAATCCTTAACCCTTAACCCTAGGTTTAATCTTGAGGTGAATTATTTTGGGATTGATTATTGACTTGATTGTTGGTTAAATCACTATTAGATTATGTTGTTACATGAATCATTAACAAATTGGAGTGAATTGTAGTCTTTCATGCTAGTCTTGAGAAGATGATCTAGATAAGAAGGTGAATTGACCTACGCATCTTATTTTAAGCTATAATATAGTATTGAATTGTGCTATAGTATTTATTCTAGTCTTGTTATCATGTTTATTATTGAATTATGATATGGAACATTTAAATTGAATTTAATTGAGGGGTTATGGTAAGGCCTAATGATGAACTATGAAGGAGACTTTGTAAGTCTCGGAATATCTTACTTTATGACCTAAACAAAGCTATGATTGATAATTAAAGGCTTAAAGACATTTCATTAAAGGAACTTAGCTTAGCATCGAGTGAACTTGACAATGGGAGGTGATGACTTCCTATAGAGGAAGATTCTCCCTATAGTTCTACATGAGTTGTTGACTTCCCGAAGAGGAATACTCATCAAATAGATTCCCATGAGAGGAGGCCCCAACTACCTAGTGGTATGAAGAGGGAATATACTATCTCTTAGTTCTTGAACTATGTTTGCCCCCGTAGGAAGACTAGCTAGTGGATCC
Source organism: Solanum habrochaites (assembly GCA_027704765.1). NCBI lineage: Eukaryota > Viridiplantae > Streptophyta > Magnoliopsida > Solanales > Solanaceae > Solanum > Solanum habrochaites. The sequence continues at coordinate 27,384,469 of JAKWJA010002497.1, forward strand.
ACCTAGAAAGCTACGTTTATGTTTGGTTTTACTTTGGCCAGTCGACCACCTTCCATCGGTGCAATGTTTTACAACAGCGGATTCTTCACTTAGCTCTTGTGGTCTATGTCGGTTAAACCAAGTGTTCCCTAAACTAAAATTAATACATGAAGTATAAACTAAATAGGGTGACTTGAGAGGTTTAACTTAGCCTAGGTAGGGGTATGAGACTACTTATGCCTTGCACTAGATGGCCTTGATGGAAGCTTTTGGAAGTTGATATTATATATGTATATGGTAATGATGTATATGATGATAAAATGTTGATGCTACATTATAAATTATATTATATGATGATTATCCTCTTGAACATGTAATTGGGGTGTATTACTAAAGTATGATGTTATGTATCCTTAAAGGTTAAAATATGTGAAGTTGGAAATTGGTCATGATTTCTTGTTGAGGCTACTTGATTGAGTAAGGTTATGGGGCTTTGATTGGTCATTGCACTTGGTGACTTGGTGAGGATTCATGAGTGGTTGTCCTGCTTATTATGATATGGTTAACTCTTGTTCATGCTTATAATGTTATTCCATGATGATAGGGTTGTAGTAGATTATGGTTTCAAGTAGGCTGGTATACATATCACTTGTTTGGGTTAGTAAGCGTGCTTGGTTGATTGATATGACTTGCTTGATTATTATGCATGAGACTTTTAAAAGGGCAAAATGGCATGTTTCGACTGAATGTCCCTTTTTAGCATGTTTTTCTCTTATATGTGCATATGGTCTCATACTTAGTATAAGTGGTGTACTAACCCTATTTTCTTCTTTTTCCCCAAATTCCTTAGGTTTCGGTCGTTGAAGGCTCATTTGAGACGACTTGTATAAGCCTATATGTGGCTTCTTTACATTTGATGTAGGGCTATGCCCAAATTGCTATGATCGTTTAGATGCTATGACATAAGACAATCTTTGATACTATTTTCTATCTTATATATGTATGTACAATAAAAGTAGAAGGTTATGTAACCTTCTTATATGAAGGATCTATGTATACTCGATACGACTATATTATCTGTATGTAGATATGTATGTAAACCTCCAAGTAGATGTAATGAAAAGTTTTAATATTTTCGTATTTTCGACTTATGAATGCGATAATGTAAGAGTAAGAGGCTAGTCTTAATCCTCAAAGAGGATGACGACGACGGTTACGTTTAGGGGGTAAACCCGGATGCGACAACTAAGGTAGAGTATGTGGTACCATCGTCGAACTAGAGAACCTACCTTAACTTGGAGAGTCTAGTCCAAGCCTTCTTGCTTTAGCCTCAAGATACCTCTTGGTCCGAACTCACAATGTTTGGGAAAAGGGGAAGAAATATGGGTTTGTACAAACTACATATATTAAGTACGCTCCCTATGCATAAAAATCATTAATGTATGATAAAAGCACAATTTATTCATAACTATGCATAACATCCAATAACTCAATTTACACATATATGGAACACCATAAGTCAACCCAACATATAAGCAACTCATGCAAGACTTATGCAATGCCAAGAATAAAGCCTTATAACCCTATCAGTGACACCTCCAAATTGACTTAGGTGAAGCTAGATCCTAAAATGTTTGTCATGAGTTTCTACGGTCCTAAATGTATTATAATTTGGTATTGAGGCATTTTCTAAAGTATTAGGTGAATTGGAAGTGAAACGTCAAGGGACAACCAAGACGTTCGATGACTAGTCACCTATGTTCCTTGTATGTTGTTATGTGCCTATATGAGTGTGTTATGATCTTATGAGGTCCTTATATGAGGTTTATAGTTTTTATAGGCAGTATGCTAAGTTTCATGAAATTTGAAGGTCAAACGTTCATGACGTTCAAAAGGTTTTCCTTGAAATGACCTTATGTGCCTTAGAATGTTTCGTTGAGTTTTGTGTGTTAGTTTTCCATAAAATTGATGTAGGAGGTCCTAAGATCGTATACAATAATATTTGGGTTGGAAACGTCTGGGCAAAATTCCCCAATGATCATTCAAGGATCCTTGAGGAAGGACCCATGCTAGTGACCAAAACTGCCCAAGGCAGTCCCACCTATGGAGGCAATTGACACCCAGTAGAATAATCGACGACCCGTAGGTGGAGGGAATTGATGGGTAATTAGCCTAAGAATTTTAATCTCCCATTTTCAATGCTCAGTCCCAAACGACGACCAGACAGGACGGTCTGTTTGTGGACAAACGGCCTGCTTGTGGCCAAGTCGTTGATGGGTCTCCAATTTTCATGCTTCATTGTTAAGTGAAGGGGTGAATTGGTAAATTCACCCCACGTCCAAATAAGAGTTTGGGAGGTTACTTAGGGGTATTTTGACTTGATATATAAGTCCTAAATACCTTGATGAATTCATTCATCCAAATTAAAACCCCAAAATCTCTAAAAAATTAACTAGAACTCATTTAAAGCCAAAACTCAAGGAAGAGCTTGGATTGGAGAGTGAGTGGTTATTCTTCATCAATTTCGTGGATTAACATCATTAAGGTATGGTTTTTGATACTTGAAACCCTATTCATCAAGGAGCCCAAAATTCAAAGAGATTTCTAAAGTATTCTAAAGATGAACTTTTCCAATTTTATGATGTATCCATTGGTTCTTGCATTAAAGGTTTTAAATCATTATATATTAATTCAATTTAATATATAATCATTATATATTAATTCAATTCAATTTAATTATATTATTTTAACATAATTAACCTATGAACCCATGTAATCCATGAACCCTAGTTTTTTATTATTTTATGGGTTAATTTATATTATCTGAATGCTTATGAATTCTAGTGTAGTTTTCATTGGTCTATTGAATGATGTAAGAATTGTATTGAATTGATGTATAGGTTGTCTTATTTTGATAAATTTGTTTGAATTGACTTAGAGTCATTGAGTATTATAGTTTTTGTATTGAATTGATGTTCATGGCCATGGGTAAGGGTTTTTGGTATTAAATTGGATGATTTAGCTATGGAATGAAGTGGTGAGAATGGATTGGTGGTACGCTGCCCTAATTATCTTTATTTTATGTAATGTAGCTCTTGAATTATGTTGTGATTGGTATGGTCCACTTATGGTGGTGGTGCTATGTGATTTACTTGTGAATGGTGTGGCCTCATCGACGTTTCTTTATGTATTATGATGATCATGACCTTTTCCGCAAACTACTTGATATATAATGATGATTTTTGTAGGGATTTATGTGAATTATGATCATATCTATCTACATGTGAGTAATGTGAAAGTATGTGTTCTTCTGTTAATATTAGGTGATCATTTTAGACTATGACTATGTCCTTATGTGTGTAGTCTTAGAGTTGTTTCATGATTATTCCTACTTGACTATATGAGTCTATGAGGTTATATTGATGATGATATATTAGTGTATATGGTTACTTAAAGATGATAATGGTTATTTCTATGAGCTTCTAGAAAGATATGTTATATGTTATAAAGTGAAGTCATTGGTGTGTCTTGTGTGCTACACTTGTGTCCTTTACTTGATACATATATAAATGTGAATATGAGATGCCTTAAATTAGGATGCTAAACCCTCTTAGTATTTTATGTATGAATGATATGAGACCTTGAATGATTCTAAGAAGGACCTTTATATGAAACCTTAAAACTAGTGGTAAGGTTATGACCTTGAAGTTGAAAGTCGTAATGGTATCCTTCTTGTATGAATGATGGACTTAAGGTTGGTTGGCTGGAACGACATCAAATCATCCTTAGGAAACTCATTAAGTTATCCTCTTCTCCATTGTAAGGCAGCCCTAGGAGACCTCTTTGGTAGGGTGAATGTGATTGGGTTATGAACTAGATATGGAACCTCTTCATGTAATCCTTAATGTAAATTTACTGTATGAGAACAAAGGCTAGCTCCGAGTGAGTATGGTAAGAAAAGTATCTCTAGTTAAGAGTGAGGCTAGAGTGCAAAGAAACCCTTCATATTTCTTAACCTGTGCCTACATGAGATGTGTCCAAGTTCTACCATTGGCAAGTAGAACACCCTCCATCGAAGTAGGTTACAACTCCGGATTCCATGCTTCGCTACCATGGTCTATGTCGGTTATTGCCTATTCTCATCAGATGGGATACCTACTAGCATTAGAGAAGTTCTATGAAGTTTAGGTGGTGGTATGGGACGCTATTTACACATTGCACAATAGGCTTTGAAGATATTAGTGAGAGTCCCTAGGTCTTCTCAAGACCATTACTTGAATGTCCTTATGTGATGAATGTCTCTTAAATGAACTAATGAATGTAATGACTTAAGTTAAAAAAGCATGTTAAATGAATAAGTATTTATCTAGAGAAGTTAAGGGTTGTCTAGTTAAGGTGTGAAGGGACATAGGAATGGTCACTTCGTATCTTACCTAGATAAGTCTAAAGAATGACTCTAGTTAGGAAAGATGGTTGATTATGTAGACATGATCCAAACTTAGGTAGTCTTAAGGATTACTTAGGTAATCTGGAAAAGGTCAAACATGGACATTCTCTTCTTTATTTACTTGAGTAGGTCTTTTGATAACCTATGGGAGGTGAATGTCATATTCTATTAATGTTGTTGTACTAAGTAAGAATGATCTTATCCTAGGTAATCTAAAGGATCTCTTAAGTTTGTGTGAAGGGATTGTATGGGCAGTTGCTTTACATCTCACTTAAGTGAACCTTAGAATCACCTTTGGTAGGAGAATCTCATGTTTATGTGGTGGGTGCATTATAAGTGTGTATTTCATTATGGATGGTCTTAAGTATCATTTAGGTGTGCCTAAAGAGGGTGTACGAGCGGTCTCTCTTTGTTTTACTTAAGTGAGTCTTAAGATAGCTTTTAGTGAGGAAATTACATGCTAGAAAGTGTCCAATATGAAGTTGAGGAACTTCAATGTTCCAGTGAAGGAGTTCACTGTAACAGTGAACTTGGTTATTGTAAAGTGTTCCTTAAAAATATGATAAATTGCTTAAGTGATTTCTTATGTGTTTCTAAGTTGTTAAATGTTTCTCTATGCTAATATTATGACACTTAAATCAAAAGATGCATATTTCGAATAAATGTCCGTTTTTATGATTTTTATGCACTATGTCATACTTAGTTAGTTCATGTGTTTGTACTAATTCCATGCTTTTGTTTATCTCTAAAGTGATTCATAGGTGAAGGTGCTTTTGGGAGCTAAGCTTGGATTATAGGATCTTTCAAGCAAGTTGAAGTATGCCCTCATTTGACTCGAGGGCTAGATGTCTCTTATTTCTTTTATTAAAGTATTGTAATAGACTAAGTATTTCTAAATTCGTATTGCATGGGCCGTGTCCCACATACTTTTGTGTCTAAGATTTGATGAAATTAAACTTAGTATTTCCTATGAGTTTATATGAAGATGTTTTAAGATATTTGTGTGAAAAGTTTTAATTTTGTACTACTTTTCATATGTTTATATGCGATGAATAATACGAAAGAGCTTGTACGATACCTCTGAGAGTTCAAGTATGCCCTGTTGTACTCCGAGAGTCACTACAACAAAAGAGTCCTTTAGCGACATTTAATTATCCTTTTAGCGGCAATATTTATTGCCACAAAAACTTTTAGCGGCATTTAATCTATTGTCATTGGATCTAGTGTCGCTAAAGCCTTTAGCGGCATTTATTCAAAGTGTCGGTAAAGACCTATAATATTCACCTCTATTTAATACATCCACTTTTTTGTCTTCTAGTGGTAAAACAAATTGAATTTCCTATAAGCTTGTGTTCAAGTTATAAAAACAAATAACGATCATATATAATATCCAAACAAAACAAATAAGAAAATTGAGCTAATGAATGTTTTGGATCACGATCGTATATAATATCAGGAGGCTCTACTATAGAGCCAACTTATTTTGATATTCTTAGAGAACTTGTTGTGCTGCAAGAAATAACAGAGAAAAATAAGACTATCAAGCAATCGAATTAGAAATATACTAAAGTAAAGAGTATGAACAAAATACAGAGAGCATGAATGGAGAAGTTCTTAAGAGCAATGAGAAAAGTCTAAGAAGAAGCTAAATTCTTCCTCACATTTTAAAGTAGTTGTTCGTTTAAATTCCCAGTCATAGAATAGTCTGGTTTAAAGATATAATTGCAAGAAAACAATCAAAGAAAGAACTAGGAAAGAGGATTTACCAAAAATTAAGTAATTGATATGCACTCATGTATGGTAAAAAATTGCTTGCGACAAGAAAGAATTTGTTGCCACAATATATAAGTCAATGTGGCCTTTCCTTTTCTTTTAGTCGTTCAACATGTTCCTTTTAAACTTGAACCTAAAAAGAGCAAGATAAGATAAATGTCAAGTTTTGAGACTTCGTAAGAAGAACAGATGATTTCTGAGAGTTTAATCAAGAACCTTTTCATGCCTATATGCACTCTATTCCCATTGTTGCATAGTTGTATTGTTGTGTAAGCTATATTAAGTCTTTATTAACTCTTTTGCAAGAAACTACTAGTTGCTTTCTAATTCATCCTATACAGAGAAACAATCTACCTGCATAATAAGAATATCATTCTTGAGGTTGATTCAGAATTATTAAACAAGTGGCTATTACATAGGGATAAGCCTCCTTGGAAAATACAAAGGTTTGTACAAGAACTACAAAAGCTTACTAACCAGTGTATTTTCTTTTCATGTGTGCATATTTACAGGGAGTCCAAAAGTACAACAAACATATTAGCCAAACATAGTCATAGCCAAGATACCATACAACATTATTATACCTATAATCAATTACCACAGGGTGCAAAAGGTAGTTATATTCTTGAGAAAATGGGAGTAAAAAACTTCAGACGCAGGAAGTTGAGAAGGATTAAACAACCTCCTTGACTGATTCACAGTATATTATTTACCTTATAACATAGATTATGTTATATAGATATAGGTATCTGTAATACCTTGTTATAGGATTACTTTTCAAATCTATATCTTGTATGGTATAATTGTTGTTGCAGGTAAAAGACAACAGGAAGTAATTAGGAAGCAATCAACACCAAGCAATACTTATACAGGTCTACAATTACAGAGGTAGCAAATGAGGGTGAAAAGATAGCAAGGTTGAGGAAAATCTATTCAGTTCAGCCATATACCCAAGAGGACAAATGGAATAAAAGTTTGTTCATGGACTATGTTTAGAATAGTTGTTTGAATAGGTTTCTTCTTTTTCATATTCCTTGTAAATGGAGAGTCTCCTAATTTATGTTTTCTTAGAAAATTTGTATTAGGAGAGGAGTCCTCTCTAGATGCTTAGTTTCTCTATAGATCACATCTAAATGTATGAGGTTGAGTTGACTAACCTTAGTAGGTAAGTCAACTCTATACCCACCATAGGATAGAAGGTAAGGTTTATGCCCTCCTTCATGTAATTCTTTGTTTTTATAAATGATAAGGCATGGGGGTGTTTCTCAGCCCCTGACCCACCACAAGGGTCGTTTACCTTAAATATAAACAATCTACCTGGACATGTTGCTTCTTGTCTTTAGATGTTTCTGTTCCCTCAACTTCTTCAACTGTAAAATGAAACATGGCAACATAAAAACAGAGATATAAAAATCATAATTGTGCCTCACCATCTTAAAGAAAGTGGAACAATATGTCCAAGTAGTTAAACAAACATCACAAAACAACTAAGAGTCTCACACGTGTAAGAAAAGTAACTACTCGCAGGTTGAATGTTTTAGGATTAACTAAAACTATTATATATCATAATGGATATTAAGTGTAAGAAAACTGCAAAAGGTTAATACTCACGGAAGGTCATGCTAGCCATATTTGCTTCTTCAGTACTACAATTTGTTAAAATAAAAAGAACTACTAAGTACTACCTTTTTTTTCAAAACTGAGTCCACCTATAATTTATGTTCAAAATAATAATGTATTAGTTAACTCGTGTATAAAACTGAAGTTGAGGAGACTAGTTTTTAACCTTGCTTCTCACAACAATCTTGATTGAATCAGAAGGATGGAGATCAAAGATAATACTCTCAACATCGTTTTGAGAGTGTAATGCACAATGTGTGTTCTATCACTTGTACAATCAAATTTCCTATACATCTCTAAATGAGATTTCTCCACTGACATTGAGCATTGGCAACACTATGAAGAGAATTGTTGTCATAGTTTCCTCCATCATCATTTCCAGGATCCAATTCAACCTGTCCAATTGGTGCTACCATTGCATTTTTGGGGACTTTACTTTACTCACAAGTAATTCAAAATTCCTTTTTATTAAGTACATGTAGATGTCTTTTCATGTTACTCTTAGGGCTAACAAAGATCCAAATGAATCTAGAACGTGTACAATTAGTTGTTTGTTAAATGTTATATATGTACCATTAAATCACTCCATACTTGAAAAACAATAAACTTGCGATCAATAAATACAAACGCCACATGAGGAATGTGTTAAAGACATAATTAAATATATAAAAGTGTGTTTTCTCTAACAACTTAAGTTTTAAGATGAGATTATTGCTTGTTTAAATAGAAGAGAAACACATCCTTTAAAATTAATCAATTTGAGTTAATAAGAATCCAAAAAGAGTTTCACTTTGCCGATTAATCTTATTATGGTGTCATATTAGAAAAGGCGGGAGTTTACCTGTGGTTCGCAGATTCATACTCCCAAATAAAGATCTCATAACACTTTCAAGTCCATGATATAAAATTGCCTAAGCAGCTGGCAAACTCTGCATCTCCTAGTAGAGCTATATTTCTAGTTTGAGGTTCATTGTTTTTACTAAACGAACCTCCAAAGAATTAGATGCACCACATTTTCCAATAGAGAAATGACAATAATGTTATGACTGTAACCAGAACACAACATAAGATCTTACATTTTGGAAGCTGTCGAGTTACTTTTGGGACACGGATTAAAAGAGCATGTGTACTATGTATGAAAGGATACAACAATAAGATATAACATATGGTTATTACCTTAGGCACGCGACATAAACACCACTACCATTCAGATGACTAATTATGACTTCAGGTCTAGGATTCAACTCGCTCTTGCCAGTGTCATTGTGCATGAATACTACTATGTTCTCATATTTCATCCCTTCTCATTTGAAGATCTCGTTAGCATGACATACATATGCCTGCATCCATCCCATATGATTTCAAAACCAATTAACAAAGTAAAATCAAAATATAGCTAAATGTCAAAACTTGATTAGTAATGGTAGTTGCATCTCTTTCCAAGTATTTCTGTTAAACATTTACTCATGCTACTACTCAAAAAGCTCCTAATGTTTTACTTTGACTTATCAAAAGAGGGGCCAAAAGGCTATTAATTAGATTAACATCCAAGCTACACCGAATTAGACGAATTCATCTTTTAAGAATAGTTATATTAATTCTTTTCGAGTCCCAATAGTGAAAAAGCACTTATATAATTTGAATAAGAGAAAACCAAAATGTCTGACATGGAAGAACTCAATATAAATTCAAGGACAAATTTTAAGTGGAACAGTTTATCAAACACAAATCAAATGCATATTCACAAATGTACAAACACAGGATATATGTAAAAACTGAAAAACTATAAAAATTTGAAGCTACCAGAAGTGTAAAAAGAGGAGAAAAATGAAACACCTCTTGCCGGTATTTGTTCTGCCGAGTGACGAGTGAACTCTTTGCTACCTCCAGCGATTTGTAAAAAGCGTTGCGCTAAGCCTATCCTTTATCGACCTCATTTTTACTGTATCCTCCAGCTGATTAGCATAGATGTTTGCTTTCAGAGCCCCTGCACTTGATTCTTACCATTGAACCCTAATTATACTTCATTTACAAGTATGAATTGAAGGGAATTGATGATTGAAATAGCTAGGGCAGGGATTTGGGGAACTAATTTCTTGAGGGAGAACGCCTTGTAAAGGAGAAGTAGAGTGCATAGAATGAGACTAGGGCTTTCTAGTAAGGTGATTTTAGCGAGGGGGAAAGTAGAGCGCCTAATGGTGATTTTCGTATTTTCTTTTAAGATTTGTACTAATAAGGTGTATCTATTACCTGCAAAAGCATAAATGCCGCTAATAAGTGACTTTAGGGTATGAATTAGCGGCAATTAACTAATTTCCACTAAAGCCTTATTTTGGTGTAGTGAGTGCCATATTTTCTAGGGTGTGCTCTCGGGATGTGACACTATCCAAGGCTAAGTATCACATTAAGCAACCCATTTCATACTTAAAAACATATTCTCATATTTTTCATAACATGCTTCATACCTCAATACTAGTCATACCTTCTCAACATATTCATCATAAAAATCATAATCATTTAAGAACACTGCTAAAACCATCCCTTAGGATCCCACATGTGCAATGTGCATGACAAGTCTCATACCTTCCCTCACACTATGTAGTAGCCTTTAATACAACCCTAAAAGAGTTCACGTACTTAACTTATTCATTTACTTTTATATTAGGGAATTAAGTGCAATAACCGACATGAGACTATGTGAGCTACATGAAATTCGGTGTTCTACTCCCACACAAAAAAGAGAGGGTTACACTAGCCTAAGGTGTAACCATTTGTATATAATATCTAGGTGGATCCACTAAGCTAGAGTCCTACGCTGGCACATAGTTAATGGTCAAGGAGATTGTTACTAAAAACCTTGACTTGCTAGACGTGGAGGTTTCCATCTCATGAGATAAAACATATTTTTGGAATCCGGACTTACTAACGTGAGGAAACACATGTGAGAGGTTGTACTTACTAACGTGAGACCTTTATCTCATTTACATGCCCTTTCGGTGATAAGCAATCATTCCCTTTAGTAATCATCTTATTTCATCATAGAAATTCACATTAGTCTCTTCTCGACCTCTATCTAAACATTTTATCATATTAGCTTATAGGTCATCATAAGTGAGATAATCCTTTTACTTTAGACACCACTTTACAAATGAGCAAACCTTTCACTTAGCACTTTATTATAATCATGAAAAACTACTTTCAATCATATAATATTGATATCATAACATACATACATAATTCATGTCTAATTCAATGTCCTAGGGTTAAGGATGAGGAATACCTAGCATCAACATCACAATCACACATTAGATATGGAAGCATTACTATCTAAGTAACTCATAATTCACAATTGAATCCAAGAAGAACCAATCAACATACCTTCTTGCCTCTTCAAGAATCTTCATACTCCCATTACCAAGATTACATAAACAAGGAAAATTCAAGAAGCAATTACACAATTAATAACAGTGTAGTCAACCTACTTGTTCATCATCTTCACAACTCACCCTAATAATTCAAGGTTTTCATGAAATTGGGGGAAAGACATGGGTCTAGGGGAAATTCATAGGAAATAATCAATTAACCATCAATATATACTTAAACCATATTAATTCATCATAATTCATAACAATTGATTCATGATTTCATTTTCCGAAGAAGACCCATGTGAGAAGAAAAACCCTAGTTTTTGGGGATTTAGAAATCATATTTTGTAGGGACCTCTTGGGGAAAATAATCCCAAGAGTGAAAGAAAACATACCATAAAGATGAATAGCCACGAAATTTGAGTAGAACCTTGGAGGATTTGGTCTTTTTCTTCAACCTTCAAAGCTTCTTCAATAGAGGTAAATAGAGAGAGAAAGTAGAGAACTTTTGGTTTTGATTTGGTGATTTATTTTTTGTGGGAAATTGTTGTGGAAAAATGATTTAAAATCAATATATAACCCTTCCCTAAAATGCCCAAAAGATCCTTCACTTAAGTTTATCTTTTAATGAAATCAAACTCGAATTCAAATTTTAGATTTTTCATCGAGAAGCAAGTCCGCGTCGCGGAGCTGTTCCCCGCATGATTTTTTAAAATAATTTTGAAATAGTAAAGTCTGCTATGTTCCCGTGTCGCAGACCAAAATTTTGGCCTTGGATGTGCCAAGTCCGCGACGCAGACTGGCTCCGTCCAAGAGCAAAGTAGGGTCCACAGAGCGATTCTTGGGGGGTTGAACCTGGACTTTTTGACCCTATATAGTACATTTTACGTATTTAAAGTCTTTTTACATGTTTTGGGATTCATATGACAATCCTAAGCCTTCACAAGATCTATAGACATTTACTAGTTCAACTTGCAGTAGTTTTCGGACGTCAAGGTCGTTTTCTTAGTATTTGGTTCTAATACAACCTAATAAGGTTTACTACTGTCATTTTAGGTCTAACACATCATTATTCAACATATGAGGTTCCATTATAGGTCATGGAAATTATGGGGTGTTACACGAATATTGCTTACAACATGAGTTATTACCATTGATTGTAAAAACAAATTCATTAATTGTTGAAAAGATTCTAAATGGATTATGGGAAGTTCCATGTTTAATAGCACCGGATGTCAGATTTGTAATAGAGATTATGCATAATTGGCAAGTGGGGTGGTACACACATTGAAAGAAGGGAATCAACTGACAGATTTTTTACTAACTATGTTGTTAATTTTGCAAGAACAAAGGCGCAACAATTTAAAACATATCAGGATTTTCCATAACAAGCTAAATCAATCATTCAGCTAGAGAAAACACACACTCCTAATAAACAAATAAAGAAGATTCAGAACAAGGACTACAATAGAAAAATCAACAGTGCAAAATCGTTAAATCAATAACATACTAACTTAAAGTGTTGTTTATTAAAAACAAGAAGAAATTAATAATTTCTACTGAGGGTTACATACTCAACATTATATTTGATGAAAAACCAATGATTACGAGTCTTGAGCAGTGATATTAATTCCTATGGAGTTTAATCTGTTGAGAAATACATTAAATCAAAAATAAACAGAGGAGGAGTTTAAAACCTAGCCATACAAAATTATTAGCTGAAGTAAAAACTACAATTAGGAATATTGAATGCATTCATTGGAATTTTTACCTCTAGATCCAACTACACGTTGCAGCTTCCAAGTAGATTAAGTCTTCATTGGTGTTGAATCATGATGTTTGTGGGAGTTAGAGATATCCAAGTGATTACAACCCATTCTTGGTAGCTTTACAATATTAGCGGGATGAAAAAGAGGTTTAGAAGCAGTGTGGAGGTTTATGAAATCAAAGATGACCACTGAAGAAGCTCTATGTTTTCCGAGATGCTGATGCTCGCTGAGATTCCCAATTCTATTATCTTTTTGCTTTTGAACTTTTTTTTAGTTTCCTTTTTTGCTATTATATTTTGTTTGATCGCCTTAACTTCTAGTTTCATTTATATTTAATAATAAAAGGATCCATGAATCAACCTTTAATTTTTATTTTTAAAAAAATGGGATCAACCTAAAAATCCATACTAACACCGACTAATTTTCCATCTAAAAATATTATTATTTTTATTAGTATAATCTTTTTAAACAAATTATCCAAATGTCTTGGTCATTCCCTATTTTATTCTTCTTTTTTTTTAAAAAATCTTATTCTTAATTAAGATATCCGAGTCTCAAACTTAAAATGAACTCACATGTTTATACTCTATAATTTATATTGTTGTTATGGTGGGTTGAGGGCAGGGATAAGAGAAACAATTATTTTAATTCTTTTATTTTGAATTTTGGATACACACAAAAAGAATTGCAATTTCTTATATAGTTGCTTAATTAAGTAATCTTTTATTGCACTAATTATTTCTATATGAATGCATCATCGTTTTCATTATTTTCTCTCTCTTATTATAAATTATTTTTTTATAAAAATCGGCAGACAAGATTCAAAGAGAAAAATAGAAGAGATAGGAAGTGATGGGGAGGAAGGAGTATAGACAATATATACTTAACCTTTTTTTTTTAATTTACTATGAAATTCAAAATTAAGTCAATCATGTGAAGTTAGGTAATTTAAAATTATTTTAACGAAAAAGAGCCTTCAATGTTCTTAAACTATGAGTGGTTATTTGGTTTGAAACTAGTTATCTCACGATAAACTATGATGGGTTAGTTATCGTATAATAACTTATTCCTTCATATATATGTGATAACTTATCCCATCACTATGCTATAAATTATGAATAAGCTATCCCAAACATGTTAACCAAATATGACATTTAAATTTTGTAGTAGGACTATTTTTTTTCATCCTAGGACTATTTATAGTTATTTTGTACAATATTGCACCTTATGAGTATGGAGCCCAAAAATAAATGAAAGGTAGTTTTGTTTTGTTAAGTTTGAAGTAGTTGACGAAGGAAAAAAAATAATATAAAAACGAGGACGGATTAGGTCTTCTGGTGTGTAGCCGACACTGAAATTCGTTGATAAAAAAAGGGAAAACATCCATCAGAATTGAGGATTGAATTTGTGGAATGGCGTCAAAGTTGGGTTTAGCGGGTGGAATACCGGAGCGTAGAGTTCGACCTATCTGGGATGCAATTGATTCTCGGCAGTTCAAGAATGCTCTGAAGCACTGCACCGCTCTTCTTTCCAAATACCCGAATTCTCCATATGCTCTGGCACTTAAAGCTTTGGTTTTGGAAAGGATGGGTAAATCTGAAGAAGCATTTTCGGTTTCCTTAAATGCCAAAGATGTTTTGTACACTAATGACTCTCTCTTGATTGATGATCTTACTCTCAGTACTCTACAGATTGTCTTCCAACGACTTGATCACTGTCAGTACTCTCTTCTCCTTTTCCACTCAAATCCATCCATTCCTCTCTCATTAATATTTTTAAATCTGTCTTCACAGTGGATATGGCCACAAGTTGCTACGAGTATGCTTACGCCAAATTTCCAAACAACTTGGATCTAATGATGGGTCTCTTCAATTGCTATGTCCGTGAATATTCCTTTGTCAAGCAACAACAGGTTGGCACCATCTGTTATCAACTACAGTTCACATTTTGTAACTCAAAAGTCAAACCTCACATTTAATTTCTTAACCCTTTGTAGATAGCTATTAAAATGTACAAGATTGCTGGTGAAGAAAGGTTCCTGCTTTGGGCAGTATGCAGCATTCAATTGCAGGTTCTCTCTTCACTTCTTTTTCATTACTTTTGCTCCACCACTACAAACATAATTCAGGTCTTGCTTCTATTTGTTTTCTAGTCTTCCTTTTTAAGTTTCCTTTAGGTCGAAAACTAATTCTAATCGTATGCTGAAGCAAGTCTATCAAGAAATCAACTAATACCTAATTGGGTATGGTCTTCATAGACATTCTGCTCTATGCAGATATTGATGTTAAGAGGTTACATTGTATTTTTTCTTTTATGTTGGTGGTCAGTCTACCACATAATTCTTCCTTTTACTGAGTATTGTGATCAGTTATGCTTTACAAAGCTCACAAACGCAAAGTTGAATGATTTGTGAAAATGTGGGAAAATAAACATTTTCACTCATTCAAGTTGGATTGTCTCGCAATGTTACATAGTGGGATCAAGCTTTCTAGCGGATGAATTTCACTGCTGTTTTAAGAAGAATGATAAGAAGTATTTAAGATGCTTCACAAGTTTGACTTTATCAATTTTTTAGAATATTGATTCTTCTATCCCAATAATGTTATTCCAAAATTGATGCTTGTTGTCAACACTCCTCATCCTTAAATCTTTCTCCGAAAGGTAGAACCAAATGTTTGGTCAAAAGCTCAACATCCATCATCCTCGTGCTAGACAACATATATTTTGTATTTCTCACTTTAGCACCAAATCAAGATACTAAACAGCACTTTTACCTATTGTTATTGGAACGTGGAGAAGCATAACAAGAAAATATGACATACGATACTTGATGCAACCACCTAATTTTGTTGCTCAGGGGAGTTTAGTAGCCTTTTGTGAGGATTGCATAAGGTCACACTATGGTTTGAAACAATCTTCTCAAGTTTGGCTTGGAAGCTCAACACTATAATTTAGGAATTTATCACTCTGTGTTTTATCGTCATTATGCATCAAATACAGTATTTTATGAGAAGAGTAAGCACATTGAGATTGATTGTCAATTTTGTAAAGTTAAGTGATCAACTTGCAAATATCTCATCAAACATCACTTTGTGTTTTATCAACATTGTGCATCAAATTCATATTTTATGACACTATAATTTAGGAATTTATCACTCTGTGTTTTATCGTCATTATGCATCAAATTCAGTATTTTATGAGAAGACTAAACACATTGAGATTGATTGTCAATTTTGTAAAGTTAAGTGATCAACTTGCAAATATCTCATCAAACATCACTTTGTGTTTTATCAACATTGTGCATCAAATTCATATTTTATGAGAAGACTAAGCACATTGAGATTGATTGTCAATTTTGTAATGTTAAGTGATCAACTTGCAAATATCTCATCAAACCCCTCATCAGTCCTTGCAGTAATTACATTTGTAACAAGCCAGGTACATATGAATTCTATGCACCAGCTTGAGAAGGAGTGTTACGAGTAGAAATAGGAACAAGAATAATATATATAATCCTACTTAGAATATGAATAGAAATTGAAATAGCATATAGGATCTAACTTAGAAAAAGATTGTATTATAGTGTCCTAGTTGGAAAAAGAGTCTAATTTAGTTTCTATTAATAGGGTCTCAATGTAATATTATAGATACCTAAGTCAATAATATTTTTCTCCTATATTTTTCACCATGTCTATAAAAGGAAGCCATGTTGCAGGAGAAATAACATGTACAACAAATGTCCTTAGATCTCATATCTGAGGGCGAGAACATCATGAGTATTCATGGCAAACATTCTATGATAACAATCAGTTTTATATCCCCTTTTGAATCTTGGTCGTATAAATATCTCGCAAATAAAGTCTAGAAATGGCTATGGAGGGATGGCAAAAGAGGTGTAGATCGGAAGGGGGTAAGAAAGTTTTGATCAAAAGCACTCTTTCTAACATTCATACCATATTTTATGTCACTTTTGCAGGCCCCCAACAAAGTGACTAAAAGATTGTAAAGACTAAAACATAACTTCCTATGAGACTCAACGAGAGGCATTAGGAAGTTCCATTTTGTGAATTGGAGAGTTGTCACATCTCTAAATGAATGGGGGTACTCATTAAGATCTCTAGGTATTCAATAAAGCCTTGTTGGGGAAGTGTATCTATAGATTTGGGATGAAGGATATTGCTCTTTGGATTGGGCTAGTAGAGGAAAAAATATGGAACAATAGATGCTGGACGGAGGACTAGAAACATTTTAACTCCTTTTGGGCGTGGTTTATGGAGGAGTATCATGAATGGATTGGAAATTTTTGTATACTTATCTTTAAGGTTGGGGACATAAGCATGATTAGCTGTTGGCACATAAGTAATGCAGGGGAGATGGAGTTGAAGGAAACCTTCCGTAACTTATATCGTTGTTCATTCTAGAGGGATGAAAGTCCAACAAATTTGTAGGTCTCATGGGGTGTTATTCAATAGGACTTGTGATTAGTAGGAACTTTCAAGATTGGAAGATTTGAGAATTTCATAACTTTATAGAGCTTTTGACGGATTAGAGACAAAAAAAACTTATAGATATATAGAGGTGCTGGGAGAGTAGTGATTATTTGCTATTAATATTTTTTTAAGTGTTTGCTAGGAAGAGTAGAAGGTACTTCCCCTACGACCCCATTTGGATCCATAGTGAATCGAGGAAGGTTTGTTTCTTTACATGGTTAGTGATAAGGGGTGTGATCTAAACAATAGAGAATCTGCGAAAGAGAAGAATCACCTATGTCAATTGGCATTTCATAAGTAAAAGTGTAGGCAACATGTAGATCATCTTCTTTTGCATTGTAAGGTGGCTAGTCGATTATAAAGGATGACCCTCAATTTGTTTAGGAGGCATTGGGTCATGCCAAGTACAATGAAGAGGCTTTGCAAGGTTGGATTCATTAAAGAAGGAAGAGATACCCGAGGGCTTGGTGAATTGCACCCTTCATAATCACGTGGGCCATTTGGAAAGAGAGAAACAGGAGGGCCTTTGAAGGAATGGAATGTAAAATTGCAGTGTAGTATTTTGTCCTTAGCTTCTTTTTGATGTACTTACAAGGTCCCAAAATTTGTGTAGAGGATTGAATTTCTTTTGTTGATAACTATATTTTGGTGTAGGGTCTTTTCTTTTTTGTATTCGACTTGTATACGGTGTTTCCCCAAATGTTAATAGAATTATTTACTACATAAAAAAACAGATCATCAGAACTATATGGACATGCTTGGAGTACTCACATAAATCATGTAAATACTATAGATCATCTATGTATGCCTAATAAAGTACATAAAGAATAAGGCATATATATAATGTATATAAAAGGTAAATTAAGAGAACATAGATGGTAAAAGTTTACCTAACATATGCTTGTGTCTGGATTACAAGCAAAAAATATTGGCTCATTGAGAAAACAACGATCAATTGGCAAGATTCATAGGTGAAGAAAAGAAAATTTGATTGATTGACAAACAATTCATAAATAGGTCAAGATATACAATTTCATTTCCCATAGAATGGCATTTAGAAAAATATGGCACTATTCAATTTCGTCAATTTAAAAAGGCATCTGTTAGAGTGGATAAAAGTCCCACATTGGTTGGGGAATGGATGGGTGGTCTCCTTATATGAACTTGGGCAATCCTCCCCTCATGAGCTAGCTTTTGGGTTGAGTTAGGCCCAGGTGTCGAATCTTTACATGGTGTCAATGCCAGATTCAATGATTGAGTCAGGTTTAGCAGTTAGATAGCCTAATGATTGAACCAGATTAAAGATGTAGGTGTTCATCTTGGCAAGTGTAATTCTAGCTGCAACCTTTTTGACAGTAATGAAGATTTTGTTGGAGAAACTGTTTCAGAGAGAGGTTCTCTGTGTAGAGATGTAGATGTGATGGAGGGGATTATGGAGAAGAAATGGAAGATCCTAAAGGTTATGTGAAGAAGGTGGACAAATTTATTTTGTTAGCAATTCAGGCAAAGGGGCGAGATTTGTTGGTTTTATTTGCCCTAATTTCTTACCATAAATAGATTTTCCTTTTAGAAAAATGTTTAAATATATTGAGTAGTCCTTTTCTTGTAGGAAAGCTTTTAGGACTGTATAAATATAGGCTTGTTCCTTCTAACTTAATCAGCATTCACAATGTAGTCCTAGGGTTTTGAGAGTTGCGGTTAGGGGGATTTTTTTGTGTACCTCCCTGTATTTCGAATGAATTGGTTGAGGTTGTTTCACTCTATATTTTGTACTCTCATATTTATAGTGGGTTACTCATGTCCTTTGTGGACGTAGATTGACCAAATCACGTTAAATTTGTCTATTTTGGTGTGTTTCTCGTTTTTCTTCTTGTAGTCTTTCAAGGTTTGCTTTGCTAGCTTCCTCATTACAACTGCTTATTTTCGGTCCTAACAAGTGGTATGAGAGCGAGGTCCATCCCCGTTTGGGCTCCCGGTCCACACTCCAGTCGGGTCTGGGCGTGAAGGGGGTTGTTAGAGTGGGTAAAAGTCCCACCTTGGTTGGGAATGGACTGGTGGTCTCCTTATATCGACTTGGGTAATCCTTCCCTTATGAGCTAACTTTTGGGATTGAGTTAGGACCAGGTGTCGTATCTTCACAACATCTAAGGCTGACACACAAGTGGATCATGAGGCCAAAGAACTTTCACTGAAAGTGTAAATCATCTTGGCAATATGATTTTTTAACTCAGAAAAATTGCTTTTAAGGGACACCTTCCATGAAAAACCCAAATAATGTCCTAGAAAAAATAGTTCTTCAAATTCAAATTTACTTTTAGGTAGTTTAAGTAAGGAAATCAAAGGACTGTAAATTTTTTGTTGATCTCAATGTCCTAATATATATTAGTAAAATAATGAAATGAATATTTTTCTTTTGGTAAAGTAATTAAATGATATGAGAAAGTGTTGAGAATATAAATTAATGATAAAAGTGTGCTCTCTCAAACAGGTTAAGCTTTTTGATGAGATGTTCACACTTTAACATGATACAGAGCATGCAAAGGTCTTGAGATCGAATCTCACTACCACCCAAAATTTATAAAATTTTCCACGTGTTTGGCCCATGAAAAAAAATTAGGTCCGCACGCGAGGGGGCGTGTTGAGGATATAAATAAATAATAAAAGTATGCTTTCTCTAACAGATTAAACTTTTAGATGAAATGGTCTCATATTTCAACAGAAAGCATCAAGAAGATGCAAAGTTTTTTTTTTTTTTTGACGACGGAGAAATTTGTCTGTGATCCGCCATTTGGATCAATTACAGCTTTTAAGCTCGCTGGATAATGGGCCCGCCCCTCTACCCTTCTTTACTTAAATACTGGGCTTCGGTTTTGTGTGGTGTGGGGCTTGAACCTGCGACCTAAGTCACAAATCCTCTACCTTTGCCACTCGAGCTAGGCCTTGGGGGCAAGAAGAAGCAAAGTTACAAAAGCAGTGTGCAAGAAATCTTCCCCAAAACAGAAATATATGGAGTTTGCTTGGCAAATACCTGCGAAATGGTCAAAAGGGAACCCTACTACTCTACTGTACTAGAGATAGGGAACTAACCAAATCCAAAAAAGTCATCCACACTGTTTACACTGTGACAAAAAAAGGGCCAGCCAAATAAACTAACTTGACAGGGGGCTGTAAGAGGTTGATATTCCATTAAACATCTGTTGTTTCTCTCCTTTCATAGGCTATAAAATATGGCTGCTGGGATCATTCTCCAGATCTTTCTGATGGATTTGTCAACTCTCCACCATATCCAGCTGGCATAGGCCTATATTTCCAAGTAAAATACTATGTTTTAAATGGGTAAAAAAAGTGAACACATTTTGCTAAAGGGCTTTGTGCTTTAAATACAATATAGATATTGATTAACTTGGCTTAATTCCTTGAACAAACTACCCGATGGTGCTCATAAGTAATATTATTCGAGGGGGAGCAGAGACGGTGCTTTTATTAAGAAAGAAACAACTTTGATTGGGAAGATATCTGTCTTGTATGCATGCATGGGCACTTCATCATATGTGCTGCATTCCTGTTTAATCAAAATATCATAGATGCTGTATTCCATGTCAGAGCTATTGTTGTCCGAGTTTGAGGCCCCTTCTGAAGTTATGCAGGAGAAAAAAATAAGCAACTTTTTGTTAATTCTAGCAGTGTTTGTGAAATATTTTTCATGATTGGAGGATGACTATGTCAAAGTCAGGTCACACATCTTTGGAGTAAAAATCACTCATTCCAATCACGTGCTATCACAGCTCTTTCTCCCTTTTCGATCCCTACACCTTTGCTCCTATCTTGCTCTCATCCTTCCTCTATTGCTTTTTGGCTGTGGACTTATCATGTTGATTGCCACACATGGCTCTCTGTCATGGTACTCTTGGTAGTGCCTTTTTCTGATTTTGCTGGTTTGATCTTCAGTAGAAAGTAGTAGAACTGTAGTCCGTCCATGCTCACCATAAATACTTTTGAAGTATATGTGCCAGTTCCTGATCCCCTAAATCTTCCTAATTCCAGTATATAAATCCTGAAACTTGTAATGATTTATCTTATTGCAACTTTCTGATGTTCAACTAAACATTATGAATGATAATTTCTCATATTCCTTCCATCTTGTTATAGGTTCTCTGTAGCAATGGAGGAGAAAAGCTATTACTCTTAGCAGAAGGCCTGCTGAAGAAGCACATTGCTTCTCATAGTTTACATGAACCGGAAGGTGCTTTTTGTTTGTTCTCCCATAACTCATGAGTAATCAGGCTTGGTGCTCTCTTATGCTTGAACCTTGTTCTATCTACTGAAACATTTCATGATTTTATACAGCTCTTGTTGTATATGTTTCCTTATTAGAGCAACAGTCTAAATACGGAGATGCCTTGGAACTTCTTACTGGAAAATTTGGGTCTCTTATAATGACCGAAGTTGATAGACTACGTTTACAGGTACAGCCTGCCTTTTTCTACTCTTTCGTTTGTTTGTCATTGATTAAGTTAACTAGTCGTAACAATGACTAGTAAATTTGAAAGAGGAAGGACGATTTCCTTTACATTTGAGGATATTCCTTTGCTCCTGGGGCTTAGATAGAGTTGTAAGAGCAAAACAACTGCTGTGTAGGTTAGGGTTAGGGCATGTCATGGTTTCGAATTCTGCCACAGACAAAAGCCTGGTGCGGCCAATTGTCTACCGCGTTTCGAACCATGCGCCACTGGCTCTTGAGGATTTCTTGGGTTATAAAAAAGTTGGAACTAGGTTCTCGTGTCGAATGGGTGCAACCTTGGGTTCAGGAGTGTGCAGTTCTCTCGCTAATTGTGCTTCTCTACAACTGTCAAAGCGTCTGTTATCAGGGCTTATTTCAGATAACAATCTCATCATTTTATAATAAAGTCAACATATTAAAGAAGTATGAAAAAAGTCCAAAATAAACCTAGAGTCGCAATTTTTTTTTAACATGGTAACTTTGAACCTAGATTGTAAATATCAAACATACTTTGGAAGAAGTTTGGGGAAGTTGTAGTCATATAACATGGTTGACCCTCTATTGTATAAAATGAGATAAGAGAGTTCTGGTTGAAACAGAAGACCCAACTGCATATTTAGGACTCATGATTGCTACATGGATCACTGATGGTTGAATGCTGAACAACGAGGAAGAATTTGTGTAAGGTTTCGGTAAATATCATCTTCACTTATGGAAATAAAATAAAGTATGAATAGATATGTTAATCCTCAATGTAGATAACTTTTGCTTTTGGTGTCAGACTCTAGGTGAGAGGTGTCTTGAAAGCATAGCAATTTGTTATTCTGTAGATGGATATTCATTTCATTTCAGTGGCATATTAGTCCTAGGGTACTCTCCTTTATTTTCTGGGGAACATTGTTTTCGTTCCTTAAATGTGCATTCTATGACTTCAAGTTGACAGGGGAGGCTTCTTGCTAGAGGAGGTGATTATGCTGCTGCAGCCAGCATATTCCAGAATGTTTTAGAACTAAGGTATGTGATTTGAAAATGCTGATTGCTTCATATTCATTGTTTTTCGTGTGTTAACTTGTAGTCATTTGAATTTTGTATATGCTACTCTCTTAGGTGTTGCACATTGAAGTTTCTTGAATGATTTGTGGCATTGATTTCTGAAATTTTGAGAGATATTAAAAACATAATTTGACTTTGTAAATTTTCTTAGAGACATTATTTGAACATAGATGCCTTTTGCCGAAACGAAGGATGAACCTAGTTGCTGTGGCTTGGCAGGAATTACATGCCTTAATGTCAGTGTGGAGCCAAGTTTCTCCAGTCTGGCAATGATTACCCTACATCTGTGTTTTGTCAACCATAGCAAACTGTTTGGTGGATTCAACAAGGGTTAGCTGGCCCAGAGTTTAATGTCATAAAAAGAAAAAAGAAGTGTGTCATCAAAAAATAAAAAAGAAGTGTGTATAACACTGTTTGCACTGCCATGTTCGAATCAGCAGCCAAACTACAAAGCTTAAGACGATTTTAACGCACACACATATGTAAATCTGACAATTAGATTTAATTAATTGGACTGCTTGATCTTCTAATCCTCTTTTCCTCATATTAAGTCCTTTTCTTCCAATGACCAAGTATAACCAAGAAACTTCAAAGTCACCAAATTTCAATCTTGAAAAAGCATACACTAAGTGTAAAAATATAAATTCCACTCTAATAATAGGGAATTAGAGTGGTTTCGAAGAATAGGCAATGAGGGAGATTTTTTCTTTCACAGAATAAGAAAAAGGGAATGATTGAAGAGAGCAAGGGAAGAATAATTTTTCACAAGGGAATGACATTGTTCACCGGGACCTGAACCATCATTCCTCCACTAGATTCCATCTTGTTCAGCCGTCAAAATCATGCGAAACCACCATACCATTCCAAATCGAAAAAACAGAGCTCTAGATCTTCTCTGTTTTCTCCCTTTAAAACCACCATACTTTACTGTTAAATCGTTATGCCATAGTTGGAAAACACCTCCTCCACGTCTTTCGCACAAATACCACCGATGAACCAATACCAATCCAACCAAACAATAAACAAATCAATGCATTTCAGTGGTTACACCATCAGCCTCGAACTATTGAATCGAGAAGAGTTGCTCGAGGTTTTTGATTGCCATCTCCGGTCTAGGCTCCTGCTCTTTTGAAGCCCTAATCTCGCTTGGCGGAGGAAATTTGCCGTTGAAATGAATAAAAGATTTAGAAATTAGGGAATAGAAAAAAGATTCAAAAATTAAGAAAGAGAAATGTGCTTTAATGAAAAAACAAGAAGAAAAAAAATTAATGCTAAAATGTATATGAAGTGCATGCAATAAACAAGTGGGATACTCATTTGGTTGTCTATGCCACATCAACACCGCGGGGGGGGGGGGTATTATTCCATTTTAAAATAGTTCAGGAGGTAATAGGACCCGCAAAGAAAAAGTGTATCTGTGGATTTCCGATCATGGTTTGGGGGGCAGTGGCATTTATGCCTTTTCCTAATTATAAAACAAGCCCTATTATGAAAGATATAGTTGTTATCCCCTTAACATTTATTTTGTATCGAGGAACTTATAAAACTACTTAATATATAAGGGTACTTTAAAAACCTTGAGAGGCAGCACATCTCAGCCTTATACACAAGATTGCTTTGCCATTTGCAAGAACTGGAGTAACTCAAGTACAGAAAGGCCAATAGTTCCTCCACCACCAAATTTCTGCTTTATTGATATGATTTTAATTCATTTAAGCTGGTGGAGGATGTATTGTCTTTTTTTAACTTTTTTTGGGTAAAAGATGGTATTCTGTAGTTGCGATTCCAGTCTATCAGCACCACAACCCCAAAAGTATTGTTAACATTTTGAACCTCACAGAAAAAATGAGGACTTGTATGTGCAGTATGAACTCATCTATGTTGTATTGGTAGTAACTTGGGCTAGCATTTCTTTCTTTGAATACCCATTAGAAGTATCTTTTTTTATACCTGAGCATATTGGTCTGGTACCAAATGATGCTTTGATATTGTTTTCCCCTTTGCCAGACACCAAAACCTTGTTTAGTGCAGGTTATTTCCCTTAGATATAAACCAGACTGTCTTCTTCAGTGTTGGTGCAACGTATTAGATTCTCACTAGCATTCATTGGTATGTTCTTCTGTAACACCTGGTACATGCTTAGTTTCTTAAGAACCGAGGTCAGTTTGAAAGCTTTACATCATCTCCAAACCACCTCTATTTTACTCTCCATTCTCTATATTTGGAGAGTAAAATAGAGGATGGACACTCCAACCCACCTCCAAATTACCCTATATTCTCCATTTATAGAGAGTTGGAGAACTACTATTCACTCTCTATTTCCCTTTTTCATTATTTTGTTATTATTTCTATTACTTTCTAATTAACATATTATTTTACGTACGATTCCATTAATAAATATCTAATATTCATAATTCTTTTTTAAATATAATATAATATTTAATTTTTTTTAATATATACTACTAAAATTTCAAATTAATAGTATTTTTAAATCTTTTTCTAATTTTCATCAATAGTAAAATTTTATTATTTTTAATTTTCATTATGAAGAATACACAAAATTAAAATGGTAAGATGAAAAAATTAATTTAAAAGTACAATACATGATATGATAATTTAGATACAAGATAACTATAAAATACATTACATAATAATTTAAATTAAAGATAACAATACAATATAATTCATGATATATGACATGCTTATTTTGGATTGCCTGACACCAATGACGATATTAATGTTTAAGAGTGATCACATTTATTTTCCTATCTCGCTAGCGATATTGCGTCTCCCGCCCATTATGTTATTTAATGAAAAGAATACAATATGGGTTATTACTTAGCTGATCGTATATGTCCTAAATGGTCTATAATTGTTCAAACTATTCGTGATTTCATTCCCAAAAGAAGAAATATTTCATGATGAAACAAGAATCGTGCCGAAAAGATGTTGAATGTGCATTCGGAGTTTTGCAATCATGTTTTGCAATTACTGCAGGATCATAACGTTTTTGGAGAAAGGAAGTGCTACATAATATAATGACTTCATGTATAATAGTGCACAACATGATGATTGAGGATGAATGTGATTTCAATGCACCAATTCAATATGCCGTAGAGGCTCCAACTCCAACTATAGAAGTGGTAGTAGATGAAAATCTACGGTTTGAACAATTTTTAGCTAGACATAATATAATCAAGGACTAAAATGCTCATTTTGAGATCCGTACTGCATTAATAGATCATTTATGGGAGCAGTGTAATGATTTTGAAAATTGAGTGTTTATGTGATTGTATGTCACTTTTATTTGAATGTCTCCAATTTATGTATTATATTATATTTTCTTGCAATCTATGTTATTTAAAAATTTAGAATAAAGTATAATTTTATATCACATTAAAAATTATATAAAGTAATTATTTGGGAAAAAAGAAATAAAAGATTTATATTATGAAATAAGAAAATAAGAATGAAATAGAAATAATAATATAATATTAAGGAGAGAGATTTTTTTTTGTAGAGAGTAAAATAGAGAATTGGGATAGAGTTGTCTGAAAAAATAGAGAACTCTATATTTGGAGCGTAAAATAGAGGATTGGGTTGGAGATGCCCTTAGCATTGCATTGGAACTTACTCTCAAAATGAATAGAGGAGCTAAAATGATGTTACTTCTTTTCTGTTCAAGTATAAAGTAATTTTGTCCTTGTTTACCACTGTTTTATCACAAAAGTATGTGTAACACTAAACTCTTTGGCAGCCCCGATGATTGGGAGTGTTTCCTCCACTATCTTGGCTGTTTACTGGAGGATGACAGTAGCTTGTGTAAGGGTGAAAACAATGAGTCTACTTATCCTCTAAAGATGATGGACTTCCAAGTTTCTCACTTGACAGATGAAGCAGTAATTACTAATATCTCTTAGTAATTTATTTATCTTCAAGTTTTATGATAGTTTCTGACTCATGTAAGTTGTTGAATGCAGTTCGATTCTCGCCTATCAAATGCATCATATCTTGTACAGAAATTGTTAAAAGAAGCTAGTAATGTTACTGTAAGATGTCCTTACTTGGCGAATATTGAAATCGAAAGAAGAAAGCTTCTACATGGAAAAGGTGATGCAGATAAGTTGGTCGAGGCTTTGGTACAATATTTTTTGAGGTAGCTTCTATCGTTCTTCTAGTATTCCTTCTTTCCCTTTCCTAATTTGAACTTTAAACTCAAGATAATGTAATATAATTTTTTTTAATACTGTTACGCACAACTGCTTCATTACCTTATGATATTTTCGCGAGTAGTATTAGAATTCATTATACCATGGATGTCGCCTTAGACTAATCTGAGTTGTGAATTATGGAGTTGAAGTTGGATTGCTGCTTTGTCATTTAAGTTTTTCTTGAAATCATTTAACTATTGCGATAAACGATAACTTTGTGCAGGGTCTCTTTTGGTCATACTTATTCCATATTGCTGATTTGTTTGAAATCAAGGATGTCTTCTGCTTTATTGTAGGATGTCGCGTAGTTATGCTTGTCTATTAACTTAATATTATCCTTGAGTTTTTCCTTCTTGATCCACAGGTATGGGCATTTGGCTTGTTTTGCTTCTGATGTTGAAATATTTGTACACACTCTGGATCTTGATAAGAGGACACAACTTCTGGATAAGCTGAAGGAATGCTGTGAGTCTATTCCAACTAATCCCAGAAAGACTCTTGGACAACATATTACTGTCTTCAAAATTCAAAATATTGTTGGCAGCATGCTCACTCTTTCCATTAATGGTATATCTTCTTCTTAATGATGCATTACATTCATATTGGTGTAAGAAATGTAGACAAGTTTACATATAAGGATGGTCAAATACACATAATTGGAAACATAAATTGATATCCGTGCATATAGAGTAACAGTTTGACCCTGACACCCTAGTGCATTTCTCTGTTGAATCAATTGAAGGAACACACTTTTTTTTTTTTTTTTTTATAGTTTTGTTTGTAGATATGTTTTGAAGTAGATTCATTTTGAAATAATTGTTTCATGCAAGACTGAATTTAAGCTTTAGGGGCCATAGTGAATAAGCATTGAAAAATGAAATACAGTCTGTTGATGTCGATATGGATTAAATTGCATGCAGACTGTCTGTATCTGTTTTTTCTGGGCAGTGTGCAACAAGTAAAAATGGGGAAGTAGATATGACGGAGGAATTTGATAGTCGAGGGATCAATTATAGGGTCGTTTCTTCTTGAAGTCGCAAGGGCTATGCTTTTGGTGATTATAGGAGTCTAAGGTGAAATGGATATGAAGTAGAGGGGAATAGAGTATAGTGAAGGTTATTGGTGGAGGTTGAACTAGATTGCATGCTTGCTCTAGCTTTTTCCACCTCATTATTAATGGTCTCACAGGCAGGATTGTGTGTGGAGTGGTGGTTGGGGTTCGTAGGTACTAGCTTGTATGAAAAGGTAGAGAATTTTTGGACCTCATCTTTTGAATATGTTTATTAGAAGAGGTTGTAGGTTCACAGTTCACTTCAGAGTGATCTTTTCTTACACTGGCACATTAGGCATGTGTTCTCTCCACTTGATGTTACTTACACAGTCCCTCAACGACTTACGATGATGTTTAAAAGGACATTTGATTTTTTTTGTGTGTCAAGTGATAAAAACATGGATGTGAGTGCTTTTAGATCTTTACCAAATCAATATAATAGAAATTGTCTATAGAGAGAAGAATTACAATGTTAGATAAATGCTATTATAGAAATTCTCTATACAGAGAAGAAATACGATGTTTGATAAATTAAGTTTTGAGAAAAGTGGGCTCAGTTTTTGGTGTTTCCATAATGGTGAACAGAATAGTTCTATCGTATAATATAGATTGTGTACACGAGCGAACATGCAAATGTGGTCTCACAGAAGAAGAAACTGTCAGAAAAATGGCAGAACTTGATGCAATTCTCTAAGATGGAATTTTAGTAGAAGAGGAGACAGTTAGGAGGGCAGCATTTATCATGGAATATGAGGAATTGATTAAAAAAATGAAGAAATATATATCTTTTTTAAACAGGTAACTTTGTATATCTATATCTATACTACCTTAAAAGCATTAACTTCCTAACTTGAATGTAAAATTACTACAATACCCACCTTAAAACACTCAATTTAGTATATATTCTATATTTAATATTATATTTATTTACGCTATATTACATTAAAAGCAGGTACCTTTTCACATTGATGTGTACTGACTTTTTCTAAGGGTTGTGACTTTTTTTTTAATAGAGTTTTGACTTTTTCGATGAGTTGTGAAATTTTTGAAAAGTTGGTAATTTTTCTGAAGGGCTGTTACTTATCTGAAAAAGACACGATAAGCACCTTTTCATACTATCTTTTTTTTAACTACAAAATTTTTCAAGTTTTCTATTCTTGTTCTACAAAATTTTTCAAGTTCCTATTCTTATTCTTAAATAAAGAAGTTGTGAGAGTTTTTCAGTTATGTAATTAATTTTTTTTTTTGGTAAATTAGATAGATCAACAAAAACTGATGCAATAATGAGAATGAAATAACTCAACTTTAAACAAGAAGAGTATGTTGATAATTAATATGTACTTATTTTCATAGCCATAAAATATACTTTTGCGACCCTTCAGGGTGGCCCAGTGGTTTGAGCTTGGGACTTCCATGTTGGAGGTCTCAAGTTCGAAACCCCTTGCCAGCGAAAGCAAGGGGTTTGCCTTCTGGGTCGAGCTTGTTGCACCAGGCTCGCCTAGTACGGGTTACCGCTCCTATGTGGTTTGCGAGCTATTGCATAGGAGCGGAATTTTACCCTGCGCGCACCCAAAAGGGTAGCGAGTGTGGGTATCCCTTGTCGTCAAAAAAAAAAAGCTTTTGCAGTACAGAAAGTATATAGAATCCTACTTGGATAAGGATTGTAATGTAGTGTCTATAAATAAGTCTTAGTGTAATAATGTAGATACACATCACTAATATTTTTCTCTCATATTTATCACATTGAATCAGAGCATTGGTGAGAAACATTTAATAAAAGAAAATTAGGTCGAAACGCTTATTGTGCATCAAATCTCGGCGACTTTCTAGGGATGTTATGCGTCAACCCCGTATTCATTAGTGTTGTGTGAAAAGCAACACCACCATAGGGTCCCTGACATCCCACGACCATAACCCACAAAATTCCCACCGCAGAAAACCTTCCACGTGCCCCTCCCACCGTTGGAAGTTGTCTTCACCGGTGAGATCTACACCACGTGCCGAGTGTGTTAGCCTTTTTCTATATATGGCTTGCCATACGCCATTGGCCTCCTCATCAGTATACATTAAGAATGCTTCTCCATGGTAATCTTAAAGAAGTGTATGTGAAACAACCACCTAGTTTTGTTGCTCACGGGAGTCTAGTAGCCTTGTATATCTATTGCACAGGTCATTCTATAGTTTGAAACGGTCTTCTCGAGCTTGGTTTGAAAAGTTCAACATAGTAACTTAGGAGTCGTATTAGAGTTGATCACTTTGAGTTTTGTCGACATTCTACAACAATTATGTGTATTTATTTGGTGGTTTATGTTGACTATATTGTTATCATCGACAATGATCAGGATAATATTGCTAATCTGAAGCAACGTCTCGTTTAGCTTTTTCAGATTAAAGAAATTTGGCAAATTGAAGTATTTTCTAGTATTGAGGTTGTTCAGTCTAGATCAAGTAAGTTATTTCGCAATGCAAGTATGCCTTCGACATTCTTGAGGAGACAAAAATGGTGGGATGTAGGCCCACTGACACTTTTATGGATTTGAATGCTAAACTCTTTTCAAGATAGGGGGAACCATTCATTGATCCTAGAAGGTATAGACGACTAGTTGAAAATTTCAATTATCTTACAGTGACTAGTCCTGCCATTTCTTTTCTTATGAGTGTTTTAAGTCATTTTATGACTACCTCCAGTGATAGTCATTGGGATGTAGGTAATGGACTACAATTTGAGGATCGAGGCCACAAACTTATCATTGGATATGCAGACGTTGAGTAGTGTCTATGAATAGGGCTATTGTGTCTTAGTATGAGGCAATTTTGTGTCCTAGAAGAGAGAGAAACAGAGTGGAGTTGCTCAATCTAGTGTAGAAGCTGAAAAATCGAGCAATGACTGTAGCAACTTGTGAGCAATTTGGATTAAATTGCTGTTGAGAGAATCAGAGAACTAAAATTTGGAGAAATCAATTAGATGGAACTTGTGCGTGATAACCAAGCAACACTTCATATCACATCAAATTCAACATTTCATGAGAGGATTAAGTACATTGTAATTGATTGTCACTTTGTCAGAGAAAAGATGTCCGAAAAGATGCCTCAGGAGATATTGTTTCAAAATTTCTGAAGTCGAGTGATCAACTTGCAATGTCTTCACCAAGTTCCTCATTGGTCCTCGTATTAGTTACATCGATAACAAACTTGTATGACTTATATGCACTAGCTTAAGCGGGAGTGTTAGAATTAGAACAAGAACATGAATAGTATATATTATAATATACTCCCTCTATCCCAATTTATGCTACACTTTTCGTTTTTCGAGAGAATCAATTTAAGATTGACCGGGAATTTGTACATAGAATCTTTAATTTTTTTATAGGATATTTATATATTTATAAACTACATAAAAAGTACTATAAATGATAATAATTGATAATTCAAAATGTTTAATAGATCTATGAACAATTTATGGTCAAACTTCAAAGATAGACTTGTTTGAATCTCGAAATCCGAAAAGTGCCACATAAAATGGACGGAGGGAGTAGTGTCTATAAATAGGGCTCACTGTAATGAAGTAGATACACGTTCCAATAATATTTTTCTCTTATATTTATCACAACTAGGAACTTTTTGTGGCAACTTTCAAGGGGATAGAGAATGGAAAGGATACCATCTGGTAAATTGGAAGGCACTGACAGTTGGAAAGAGATATGGGGGATTAGGAGTTAAAAACTTGAAGTTGAGTAGGGCACACCGAATGAAATGGTTATGGAAGCTCACTACTGACAACCTGTTATTGTGGGGGAAAATCAGTAAACAAAATATGAGGAGGAAGACATTTTTAAAGAGGTTACTACAGCTATGGGGTGAGCTTGTGGATATCCATCAGAAACTTGTGGAGTGAATTCAAAACCAATACCAAGATCAAAGGGAAAAACTCTTTTCTGGAAGGATGGTTGGCAAGTTTGCAAATAACTATTGTAGAATTGTGGACAACTCAAGTTTGGCAATTGAAAAGCAGTGGCTCAACTTTTTTTTATCACAATTGAACAATTCTGTGGGCTTTAGATAGGAGAAGATCCTTGATGGCGGCTGAGCAGTAACAACTGTTCCTTCAAGGTTAGTGGAACTTACATAATGATGAACCATTCCAATAAACAACTCTACTATTGGCCTTGGATGCTCATTTAGAAAAGTAGAATACTACACAAAGTAGCTTGTTTTGTGTGACTTTTTGCTGAGG
Source organism: Solanum habrochaites (assembly GCA_027704765.1). Lineage (NCBI taxonomy): Eukaryota > Viridiplantae > Streptophyta > Magnoliopsida > Solanales > Solanaceae > Solanum > Solanum habrochaites. Next base: position 27,416,962 of record JAKWJA010002497.1, read on the forward strand.
AAGCAGTCCTTACACAGGAATCACTTTATGCTCCAGTTGTTTCTTGTGGGGAAAAGATTGATACATTTAATCATCTATTTCTACATTGCTGCAAGGTTACACGACAATTTTGGAGCATATTTGTAAACCTTGAAGGCAAGATATGCCATTAAGGTTTCAGAGGCACTCAAAAGCTGGGAAGGAAGCAGGTCTGCAAGCAAAAGACAAAAAGACAGAAGCAGACGAGAGTTGTTCTTGCTCCATCTGGTGGACAATCTATAGAGAGAAACTCTAAATGTTTTGAAAAAATGGAAAATAGTATGGAGAAGATCAAGCTGAACTGTCTCTTGATCCTGAGCTTTTTGTGTAATCAGACGTACTCAAATGAAACTGTTTCTATTATTGATATTTTAGATTCAATGTATTGTTCTGATCATATTATATATATATATATGTATATATATATATATATATTCCAAACTGGTGCTAGCCTATAGTGCAGATTGTTTGTATACATGTACTTCACGAAGTTCTTTAATGATTTTTCGTACTTTTTTCCTTTAATAAAATCAATGACCACGATATAGAAAACTCTATAGAGTTGCAAACATTATTTTTTGTAACTTGTTGAGTGAGGCCTATTTATCTCGAATGTCTATTGTTTTGTGGCCGATCATTATGTGTCGCTAATAATGCAAGAAACTTTAACATCTCAGGTCATTATATCATTTCATGAACTTTAGTCCTTTTTAAGGAAGATGACGTCTATTGCGCAACCTATGTTTGGTGCATAAGTTACATATTGCTTTTGTTCAAGCATGATTGTTCTCCTAATGTATTGCCATTTTCTTTTTTAGAGCTGGAGACAACAGCTGTTAAAATGACACAAATGTTCTGTGAAAATCTCCCTCTATCAAAAGAATTGGATGCTCAAGAGAGTATGTATGGTGAAGATCTTTTGTCCATGGCATGTAACTTGTTGGTACAGGTTTGTATTTTTCCATATGGTATTATAGTGCTCTTTGATTATGTATTATTACAATCACAATTATGTGCGACTCGAAAGCCATCAGGGACCGCTTTTGACTTTTGCAAGTGTTTGACAAATAGAAAAATTAACATAAAATAATTCAAAAATAACTTAAAATAAGTTAGGAAGTGTTTGACAAGGTTAAAAAAACTAAAAATAAGTTTAAAATGACTTCAAAGAAGTTAAAAATCAAAAGTAGGCCTCCCATACTTCTTATTTTTTGACATAAAAGTCATTTAAGTTTGACTTACAAGCTACTTTTCTTAAGCCAATCCAAACAAACTCAAGTGTCTTAATTTGTTGAATAGCTGGAGTTATTTGTCCTTTATAAACTCCTTTGACAACTTTTTGGATTTTGTTAGCTCCTTATCTTTAGTATAGGACTCACTGTAATGGAGCCAATACACCCACTTTTGATTGCACTCTTTTGTGTACTATTTGCATTTTCGTGATGCCTTTAATGAAATCTATTACTTCATCAAAATAAATTATGTAGAGCTGCAGCTTCAAAATGCACCATATTATGTCTAATAGTTTCTATTTTACAAGATGTTCCTTTGAATGGATTTCTAGTAATTAAAGACCAAATCTTGTGTGTGACTATTTTATCTAAAAGATTAATTTGTTAGCGAGAGAAAACTTTTTGTTTTACTCGATTATGTCTTCAAAATGTCTCTAGTGTGCAGGCTTTGATTCATTTTGATGAGCTAAGCTCATGGAAATTTTATTCAATAATGATCTCAATATCATATAAAAGTTTAAACAGTTAGAGAGGTCACACACATTTATCTTGTCTTCTAATTTCTTTCTTGTCATTACATCCATGCTCCTTACAAATGTAATTGACACACTTCTGTCATATATCTAAATCTATGCCACACAAGCATGACTAATGGTCGATTTACTATGTGTCTATGCATGCTTTTTTTGCCAAATAGAGGTGTTAAGTTGAGGAAAGTTCTTACAAGGGCTGGTTTTCAAAACCGCGCAAGTTACTTTGACTTAAGTATAGTTTATATTGTTTTTTTTTATGTATTTGCAATTTTGTTTGTACATTTTAATTAAGTAAAATCAAAAGCTTACTTAAGTTTTTATAATAATCATTTAAGATAAGTTATCTATTTAAATTATATGAAATGTAAAGTGAATACGTAGATGTTTTTTTTTCTTAATTTGACACTCAATCACTTTTGAAAAGATGGGATAAACAAAACTGTATCTCTAGTACTGACCAGAGCACTTTTCAATTGGATTATCCCAAAACAATCTACAGTTCTCCGCATGAGCTTCTTTGTTAGTCCTTCTTGGCAGAAGTGCTTTCAAAATAAGCATATTTGGGAGATTGCCTTTACTGTCTTTGAGTCTTTTTAATGGTTGCTTTTAGCTTTGTTTATCTTTTTACTGTAAGGTGATTTGTGTTTTCATAATTTCCAATTGTTTGAGTCAATATCTTACTTTCCATTGACATAACAAGGAGAAGTCTTATTATATTTTCTTTGTGTAACTGTCTAGCTGATTAAACTTCTTACCCTGGCTGTAGCTCTTTTGGCGTACTAGGCACATCGGGTATCTGGTGGAATCAATTATGATCTTGGAATTTGGTTTGACAGTAAGAAGGTTAGACAGTTTAAATTCTTATATGGCTTCTAATTTTGCACATTCCTTATTCAATAACCCATTGATCAGATTTATGCCTTTCTTGAATGTGCAAAAGAGCAAAACCATGTTAACTGATGGATGACTTACATAAAATGTCCTTAATATGGTAGACTTGACTGATGGATCCAGTTCTTGATTTTCATTCTAATTTTGAGGGTCATGTCTTGCACAACATGCACTTGTTGCCTCTCCAAGACACTGAGAAATATTGGGAAGAATATTATTGAATTGTCTATCTACATTATTACATAGAGACCCTATTTATGTACACTAAAATACAATTTTTGACCAAGTAGGAAGCAATATATTATTCTTATTCCGACTACAATTACTATTCCTTTCTACCCGTCAAGCTGGTGCATACAAGCCATATGTACATAGCTTGTTTCAAATGTAATTAATGTGAGGAAAGACGAGGTGCTTGGTGAGATATGTGCAAGTTGATCACTTGACTTCATGAAAGTGATAGTCAATGTCAATGTGCTTAGTCTTCTCATACAATATTGGACTTGATGCAAAATGTCAATAAAGTACAAAGTGATTAATTCCTAAATCACGGTGTGAACTTTCCAAACCAAGCTTCAAAAGACTGTTTCAGACCATAGAGACTTACACAATCAACATATAAGGCTACTAAACTTCCATTGAGCAACAAAATTTTGTGGTTGCTCCATATAAACTTATTTACCATGCACAATCGCCAAAAAGTGCTCAAAATATGGTATGGATATATGGATCATCTTGGAAATCAATAGATAAATGATATTAAACAAGAAAGTCACTTCAGTTAGTTGTTCCTAAAAAAACAAGAAAGTCACTAAAAATGGACTGAAACATGTTCATACATCGGAGTATTAGTTTTGATGATCGAAAGTGGTCATAATATGAGAAATAAAAGTATATGGGTTGGGTCAGAAAATTGAAATGATGGCATGACCCTACTGAAAAAGAAAAAAATATATGGGTAGGGTCAAAATGATGGCACGACCATACTGAATAATAAAAATTATTTGGGTAGAGCCGGATTGATGACACAACCCTATTGAAAAAAGGAAATTATATGGGCAGAGTCAAATTGATGACAAGCCCCTACCGAAGATGAGAAATTATATGGGTAGGTTCAGAATGATGACATGACCCCTACACAAATAAGAAAGTAGTCATCGGAAAAAATGATGTTACACAAATCATATATAAGAAGTAGTCACTAAAAAGATGCAATGTGCTATACAAATCGGATATGAGACTGTAGTCACCAGAATGAGGGCACGGTGCTACACAAATTGTATATGAGAAAGTAGTCAGTGGAATGACGAAACGGTGCTACAAAAATTAAATATGAAAAAAGTCACCAGAAAGATGACACGATTCTACACAAACTAAATATGAAAAATAATCGCCGAAATGATGACACTGTGCTACAATATTAGACATGAGTTAACATAATTGTTGGCCAGACGGGCGGTATATATGGGTAGTAGCCACCCGCTGACAACGAAAGCTCTTTGATTTTCTACCAAGATCGTAGAGGCTCTGATGCCATATGAGAAATATTGGAGAAAAATATTATTGAATTTTGTATCTACATTATTTCATAGAGACCCTATTTATAGATACTAAAATAATATCTTTGACCAAGTAGGAAAGTATATATTATTCCTATTACTATTGCTATTCCTATTTCTAATTTACGTAGAATTCTATATACCTATTCATATTTTAACAATAGTGTCTATTAGATTTGAGAGATTTAGTAATGGTCTTAAATGCACAGAGATACAAAAGTCACAGATATGGTAGCCAGAGGATAATTTGTTGCATTAAACTAAATTTAACGTGCAGTAATCAGCAAGCAGACGTATGGACCATAATATTTGTTGAAGCTGTATCAAATCTACAATATATACACACGTGCATGTACATGTGAGTAATTGATACTATAAGCAGGTCATGAGGTCTAATGAGTAACTTTAGCTTTATGCACATTTTCGCTGGTCTATGTTTTCCATTGGTTAGCAGAATATTACTCTTGAATATCTTTTTACATATACAATAGAATGGTCAAACTTTATGAGATGCATGTGAATGGGCTGGGTTGTTTTGTATCTTTTTGTGATGTGAGCGGTGTCAAAAGAGTGGTTTTCCCTGGGACCATCTATGCTACTTATGTTGGATAACTGTGTTGTTGAAAAGAATCGGGTCCCTAGAATTAACAAAATAATAATGCGGAATCAAAATTATAAAGATTAAAGACAAAATTTGAAAGATACGTGAGATTCGAGAATAAAATTCCCAAATTTCAATAAAAGTACTAAGAAATCAATTGTATTATTTAAATTACTGGATTAAAACTAATATTAAAACTATGACTTCAATTATAGTAGAAAATAATATAAAAGCAATGGTTGAGAAGCTAGTGTTATGGAGAAAACCTAAGTGCTGGAACTCTTCGCTTTTGGTGCCACATCCATGTCGACACAACATGGGTGCGAGTGTGTGATCTGTGTTCGATTTGGTCAATCAATTTTGGGTACTTTGACCAAAATCAATGGAGAGAGTCTAGACATCTATAATGATTTGTATAACCCATACAAAAGCTAAGGTGAAATTAAAGAAAGTGGAATACCTTTAATATAAAAATTTCTATACCACTCATTTTCCTTTAATGTCCTTCCAAGATTCTCAAGTTCTCCACATAATATCTCATAATTTAGGTTTTATATCTGTATCTTTAGATAGATAAATTATATATAGGCGAATCTCCACACGTATATCCAGATAATGAGCTTATTGAGGAATATAGTAAATCCTCCCTGGCACTACTCCCAATACTCCTTTTCCCCTACTTCATAGGAGAGAGAAAACTCTCTTTCCAGCAACTCCTTGTCGGAAATGTCCTTTCTTCGTACTCTCAACTCCCGCATTCTGTGGTAGCCTTTTCACCAAACTCGTTTTTTTTTTCATTATTTTCTTCTTTCACTAGCAGAGCTCTTCCTCTCTTGATCCGTGAAGGAGTAAAACATGATATATTTCAACGTAGGCTTCAAGTCTTTCGATATAATAAGATGGACAGTGGGGAGAGACATTTGGTTTGAATGGGTCGAGAGAAGCCGCAAACTAATGAGAAGGTCTTCCATGAGTGCGAAAATCATGAAATGGCTCTGCACAGTCTTCAAGGAAGCATCCAAGGATAGAGAAAGAGGAATCAGAAGATGGAAATACAAAGAAAAATTAACTGGGACTTTCTGCACTAGGAAAGTGAATGAGTACGGTAGATTCTTGAACATTTTATCTCTTGCTGGTTGGGGAAGAGTAGTTATAATAGTTCTAGTGTTAGCTATAGATGCTGGGTGGGATGAGATAGCCCATTGTTGTGAAAAGCGCGCTTCAAATCGAGGCAACACCACTGCGCTTCTTTCTCGTGAAGCGATGCGATCTGAAAAAGGCGCTCACTTCAGATAAAGAAGCAAGAAGAGACACTAAGGCAAAGACACAATAAAGTGCGCTTTTTATAAAAAAGCGACAATTAGGTTTTTTTAATAAAAAAATTAGGTTTTTTTTTTTAAAAAAAATATGAAATATACAATATAACTTAATTTTTCTTTCACGACTCTTCTTTCGCTTCTTCTCTCTTCACGACCACGACTGAGACTTTGTCTCTCTTCATACCTCGACCGGATTGCAGGTAAGTTTTAATTGATGTTTATTAGTTCATCTCTGTGAGTTCCTTTTCTCTTGAAATATATAATCTTCGCCTTTGCTTCATCTCTGTGAGTTTCTTTTCTCTTCATGATGCGACTGCTGTAGTTTTTTCTTCTTCTTCTCTTCTTCTCTTCATCTCTGCTGCGATCTGCTCTGTTTCTGTTCACAATTACTGACTGCCTCCTCTGTTTTTTTTTTCAATTCTTTTGCTTTTTTTTTTTCGTTTTTATTTTGTGATAAGTGTGTATGCTACCCGTTTTTTTGTTTTTGACATTTCTGATGATGAGAAGATGATTACCAATTATAACCCTTGGTTATGACACTTTAAGAGTTTGAGGATCTTGTTGAAGAATAGGAGTTTGAGTCTTTGTGATTTAATTATATTTTTGATTTTTTGCTTTATATGTTATGACTTATTAGTATTATTTACTATCTATTTTCTTTTAATCTAAGACTATATTACCTCTATTTAGTTATTTAATATTTTTTTATTTTTATACTAAATGTCACTTTTTTTAAAAAAAGCGCGCGCTTCGCTTCACGCTTCTTGCTTCTGTGAAACAAGCCCTCGTCGCTTTTTTCCGCTTCTCCCCTCCCAAAACACTGAGATAACCTCTAAGGTAAAGAGGTTCATTCAATGCTCTCACCAACTGAAGAATGCAGTACAACCCAAACTTTTTAAGAAGGACCTCTCTTATGCCACATCAGCTGGGGAAAGTAAATGGAGATCAAACACTTCGGGTGAGACTAAGATCTCGTACAGGGAAGGAAACTTTCAAGATACATAGACATAGGGGCAAGAGACACTGGACTTTTCAAGAGGTGCATTGTGGTCTCTTTTGATGAGGGAGAAACACAACTTCCCTCTTTATCAGACCTCAGGATATGGATTGCAGTCTCTTGGAAAGGAGTGTTTGGGATCAACATTTACGAGATGGCCAACAACATGTTCCTCTTCGAACTCCCAAACACAAACATGGCAGAACAAATCATAAGAGGGAGTGGAGGTGGGAGAAGATCAAATTTAATCTTCAGTGGTAGAACCCAGTAGTAGGGTGTGAAGATTCCAATTAAAAAGCCAAATCACCTGGATTAGAGCTTAGGAGTACCTTTACAACTCTGGTCACAAAGAATCTTCACAAAAATTGCAAATCTTAGTGGAGGATCGGTTGAAATTGAGGAGGAAATGGTTTTGAAGAACCCTTTGAAGTGGGCAAGAATTAAAATCCGTGGAGATAGAAAAAACGGCCCGAGCAAGATTTCAATTGAGAGAGACGGGATAAAATTTTTTATCCCAATTTGGGTAGAGAAGGAAGTTCGATTCCATATCTTGACGCCGGCGGTAGAAGAAAATCACCAGCTAGTCATGCCGGAGCTAGGAGAGTGTAGCAAAGAAACTGGAGGCCTACCACTGTCTTTGGACCAACAGGTAATAAAGCTATCTCCTACAGAGAAAGGACAACTTTTTGAAAAAGTAAAAAGGTGTGCAAATGGGGCACATGGGACTCCTAGAGATAGCTGAAGTCTTTTTAAATGAGACCCACACTCATGTGTTAAGGAAGTGGAGACGAAAGTCTATTTGAGAAACTTTTTGGACTGGGGCAATACTAAAAAAAATAAAATTGGGCTTGATAGAGCAAATATCATTTTAAAGGTCTTATCAGGCCCAAGTGAGGTAGCCTTTATTGATTCTTTATGCTTTGAAATAGAGGACCATGCTCCAGTTTTTAAGAGCACTCTTCTACAACATGAAACTACAATAAAAAAAGGGCACGTAGAACATGGGAACTCAATTATAAACTCAGGAGATGCTTTGAATCCCCCCAAAACGATGGCGATGGAGGTTACAGGTGATAAACCAGATTTATTTCTGGAAATTTAGAAGGATCAAAATGTCAAATCAAGCATGCAGACTGACAAACAAATTAAGGAGTGGGTGGTAGAGGAAGCATATCCCATACAAAATGACATGAACTCCGCAGTACAAAAAGAGAAGGAGACATCTATGTGGGTAAGACAAAATCTTATCAAGCTGGGAAAAATGTTTGGTGTGGATTTTAAAGGACATGAGGAGGAATATCTGGAGCTACTTATGCAAATAGACAGTTGCAGACAAGCTAGGGAGATGGAAAGTGATTTTATTAGCAAGAGGCCTAGGTACAAGGGGGTTTAGGAATTGAAAAGGCTAACTTCTTTTGATATTAATTTCAAATGTGAGGGAAGAGAGAGAGGGGGAAAGAGGACAATTTTACAATCAATGTAAAACTTGTGTTCTTGAATGTTAGGGGATTAAATTGTGGGGATCAAAGGAGATTTGTGAAGAGTTCAATTTCCAACTGGAAGGCTAACATTGTATGTCTACAATAGTCAAAGTTAGAGGGGGAGATCCATGATATAATAAAAGAGATTTGGGGTGGTAGATGGGTTAAGTATGCTTGTTTACAAGCAAGTGGCACTAGGGGGGGGGGGGGCATTTTGATGTTATGGGACAGTAGATCATGGAAAGGGGAAGTGCTGGAAACAGGTTCCTACACCCTCACCTGCAAGTTTGAGGCAGTGTTTCAGGATTTCAATTGCCACATAACAGGAGTCTATGCTCCTAATGGCAGAGTTGAGAGAGAGCATGTGTGGGAGGAAATAGGTGCTGTTAGAAGTCTTTTTGAGGGACCTTGGGCAGTGTGTGGAGATTTCAACATCATAAGATATCCATCAGAAAAGAGAAATTGCAAAAGGAGAACTCTAGGTATGATAGAGTTCTCTGATTTTATTGAAGATATGGACTTGGTGGACTTACAATTGGTAGGGGGTAACTACACTTGGTTTAAAGGGGACAATAACAATGTTGCTTCTAGAATTGATAGGATTTTAATTTCCAAGGAGTGGGATGCCAACTTTAGCAGAATTCAACAAGTGGTGTTACAGAGATTGTGCTCAGATCACAGTCCCATTGCTCTACAATGTGGAGCTTGGGAGCAAAACAAATCCTATTTCAAGTTTGATAATTGGTGGCTCAACACGGAGGGTTTTGTGGAAAAAATTAGAGAATGGTGGGAGTCTTTTGTATTCACTGGTAAGCCTGATTATATCCTTGGGTGTAAGCTTAAGCCCCTAAAAGGCAAACTGAAGGAGTGGAGTAGAACCAGCTTGGGCAACCTTGGATTACAAAAGGTCCAAATCCTAAGGCTGGATGCGGTAATTGAAAATAGAGTCCTAACAGAAGAAGAATCAACAGTGAAGGCATCTATGATTATGAACTATGAAGCACATCTTAAAAATGGAGAGTAGCATGGAGACAAAGATCAAGAGCTTTGTGGCTGAAAGAGGGGGACAAAAATACCAAGTATTTCCACAAAGTGGCCAATGCACACAAAAGATGCAACAACATTGATCAACTGATAATTCAAGATGAAATAGTGAAGGATCCAAAGAGAATTAAAGGGGAGATTTGGTTTTTATCATATGTTTTTTTCAGAAACCTCATATAGAAGACCTTCCAGCAACCTAATCAACTGTCCAATGGTCACTGAAGCTGAAAACGAACTGTTACAAAGGGAGTTTGAGGAGCAAGAAGTACTAGCATGTCTGAAGATGTGTGCCATGAACAAAGCTCCTGGTCCAGATGGTTGCACAATGGGTTTATTTTTATCAAGTGTTGGGATGTAGTGAAGAAGGATATCATGGATACCTTTAAGAATTTCCATTCTCACAATATCTTTGAGAAGGGCTTTAATGCCACCTACATTGCTTTGATCCCAAAGAAGAATGGTGCCAAGAAACTGAGAGATTTTAGGCCCATTAACCTCATCGTAAGTGTATATAAGTTGTTATCCAAAGTGCTAACTGAAAGGCTGAAGAAAGTGGTTGACAAGCAAGTGGATGCTCAATAGATGACATTCATTAAAAATCGACAAATAATGGATGCCATTCTAATTGCTAACGAAGTAGTAGATTCAAGAATTACCCAAGGAAAGGCAGAAATTTTGTGTAAACTGGACATAGAAAAGGCATATAACCATGTGAACTGGAAGTTTTTATTGAAGATGTTTGCATGTTTGGGTTTTGGAAGGAGGTGGATTCAGTGGATCAAGTATTGCATCTCTAGTGTCAGATTCTCAGTCCTTGTATATAGTGCACCGCTCAAAGGGGATTGAGGCAGGGAGATCCCCTATCTCTTTTCCTTTTTATCATTGTTATGGAGGGCTAAAGGTGGCTAGAGAGAACGAATTCCTCAGGGGTTTTGAGGTAGCCACAACTCAAACCTCAATATCAAATGGCAACATGGAAATCACTCATTTGCAGTATGCAGATGACACCTTAATATTTTGTGATGCTAATGTGGGACAACTACTGGTTTTAAGATAAATCTTGGTGTTGTTTGAAGGAGTTTTAGATTTGCATATCAACTGGAGAAACAGTCAGTTGTATCCTATTAATAATGTTTCTAATATGGAGGAACTGCCTTGGATTTTGGGAGGGGAAGTAGGTTCTTTGCCTACCATTTATCTAGGCATGCCCTTAGGAGCCAAATCAAAGTCTTTGAACATTTGGAACCCAGGGATTGAAAAGTGGGAGAAAAAGCTTACTAGATGGAATCTCAATATATCTCTTTGGGAGGTAGAGTCGCTCTCATTAATTTAGTTTTGGATGCCTTACCTACTTACATGATGTCCATCTTCCCTATTCCTAACAGGGTGATACAAATACTTGATAAAATTAGGAGGGATTTCTTACGGAAAGGGACAGAGGTTCTCTGGTTGAAGAAACATGGGGGTCTAAGGAATTTGAAAAAGCACAGCAAAGCCCTTAGACTGAAGTGGTTATGGAGGTATTCTCAAGAGCCTCAACCATACTGGGGAAAAGTGATTCAAGCAAAATATGGAGAAGAGTACAAGTGGATGACAAAGGAGGTACTTAACACCATATGGGGTAAGCCTATGAAAGTCCATCAAAATTTTGTGGCCTCTCTTGAAGATCAATACGACCATCTGGGTAGGAAATGACATTTAGACTTCATTTTGGGAGGATAAATGGTTGGGCAACTTTAGCTTGAAGAGTATCTTTCAAGAAATGCATGACTTGGCAGTGAATAAACAAGTGAGTGTAGCTGAGGTTATGACACAGCATGGATGGAATTTCCAATTTAGAAAGAATTTCAATGATTGGGAAATTGGGACCGTGATTGATTTTTTTGGTAGGTTGGATACTTTTACAGGAACAAGGGATGAGCATGATAGATTATGGTGGAGCAGAATTAATGAAGGCACATTCAAGGTAAACTCTGCATATAAGTTGCTGAATCAAGATGGACAACAACCTTCTCTTTGGCCTTCGAAGCACATTTGGAAACCTAAAATCCCTTCCAAGGTGTCATGTTTCACTTGGCTTCTGTCAAGAGTAGCAATTTTAACACATGAAAATCTCAAGAAAATGAAGTTCTCCATGTGTTCTAAATGTTATTTATGTGGGGAAGAGATTGAGACAGTCAATCATCTATTTCTCCAATGCAGAATAACATCCCAACTATGTAGGATTTTCATTAGTCTCCGGGGTTTTGCTTGGGCTATGCCTAACAGAATCACACATCTTTTATACAATTGGGGAGAAGTAGGGGTGGGAGCTGCAGATAGAGATAGATGGAGGATTGTCCCAGCCTGTATTTGGTGGACTGTTTGGAAAGAAAGAAATGCTAGATGTTTTGAGAGCAAGAATTGTGATCTCCAAAAGATTAAACCAAATTGTATTAGGATTTTTTGTTTCTGGTGTAAGCATATGTATTTAGAGGACACTAAATCCATTATAGATATCCTAGGTTACTGTAGGATTCAAATTCAGTTTTTTTACTTTTTGACCAGCTGTAAATATGGTTTAGTGCAACCCAAGCACTGGTTTCAATGAATATACACAATGTTACCTTCTCAAAAAAAGAAAATTGGTGGGTTGGATTATGACCCCCTTTTAAATCTCATTTCAGTCCAAACGGCTTCATCCCAAATAATAATTAAGCGGGTTAGTGATCTGCCCATTTATTAACTCAATCCATTTTGACATTTCCAAATTCAGCCTAAGCCGCCCAATAGACACCCCTTGAGAAAACATTATACCCAAAGTTAACACTTGGATAGTTTAATGAATCACATTGTTGAAAGTACTCGATGTTTTATGGAAATGGAATGGCATTGATCATTAAAGGATTCTCTAAAACGGAAAGTGTGTCATGTAATTGGAATGGAGAGTTGCAAAAGCGTGTAATAGACTTACATGAAACTTTAGGAGGACCTATTACCCCCTGCACGATTTAATAATGTATTTTAAAGATATATATGTGCCACGTGGTGACGTTACTATTTATAATGATGCAATATTTATGATGTCCTCATAGACACTTATATATCTTTAAAATACACTATAAAATAGTAAAGGGTGGTAATAGGTCCTGCCCAAAATTTGGGATTGTTACAACAATTTCGGTCAAAGTTTAGATATATTTCAAATCTTTTTCCCAAAAATGATCTTAGGTTCTTTTTCTTGGATAGGTAACCATTTGTATTGATATAAACAAAATTTAGCTTCCAAAAAGATATTGAGTTGTCAAACTTACAAATATTCAATAGTATAAGGGATCTCTTATCCAAAAAAATTTCAAGCTTATGCATTGCCAATTCTACCAATTCTCCTATTTTCCTCCATAAATTCTGCTTTCACCAAAAGAAGAATAAACAAGACAATTTATTATAAACTTTGGGATGACATTGCTTGTATTTTCAAAGCGTTTTGTTTTCCTCTCTTTCCAAACTATCAATTAAATACAAGTAGGAATTATCTCCCCACCAGTCCTCTTCAGTGTTTCTCCTCCCCACATTGTTCCAAATGCTCAAAAGCTCTAGTGTGAATCAAGGCTCGACCCATTTGAACTCCAATATACTAAAGAAAATGTACCACAAATTTGTAGTTGAAATGTAGTGTAGAAAAATTGCTAATTATTTTTACCTTCTTGTCTGCATAATAGACATCTTGAACAAATTTGAAGTCCTCTCCTTTGTAACTTATCTTGAGTTACACATGCTTTCCTTACTATTAGAGTGGGTAAAAGTCCCACGTTGGTTGGAAAATGGACGGATGGTCTACTTATATGGATTTTGACAATCCTCCTTGTATGAGCTAGCTTTATGGTGTTGAGTTCGGCCATGTGCCATACCTTTTCATGGTTTTAGAGCGAGGTTCATCCCCGTTTGGGATCCTAGTTCACGTCCCAATTAGGTATGGGCGTGAAGGGGCGTGTTAGAGTGGGTAACAGTCCTGCATTAGTTGGGGAATGGACTAGTGACAATTCTCTCCTCATGCGCTAGATTTTGGGGTTGAGTTAGACCCATGTGTCATGCCTTTACACTTACCACCAACCAACAAAACATAATATCTTTACTGAAACTTTAGCTTTGCAAATGATCTTCCAAGGCCAATACAAGTATCTTTCAGGATTCAAATTGAACCATATAGTAACTTGGATAAATGTATCATGGTCCGCCCGAGATAACTCGTTGAGCTTATCAGTTTCCGAATATCTGTATCAACGTGCTGCCTGGGATGATACTATGAGCTTATAGAAAATGTGAATATAAGTAGTATACTATAGCTCGCGCCTAAGCCAATGGGCTGCTCGGATGAGCTTATCAGTTTCCGAATATCTGTATCAACGTGCTGCCTGGGATGATACTATGAGCTTATAGAAAATGTGAATATAAGTAGTATACTATAGCTCGCGCCTAAGCCAATGGGCTGCTCGGAATGATACATCGACCTCATCAGTGTAAAAAGCAGTCGAAAGGTGCAGAAAATCAAGTAAAAGGGGCCTTTTTACCTCTTTTTATTCAAAACAAGTCTCAAGGACTTCCAACTCATTATAGTTTACTTCTTTTTTACAAACCAAGTCATTTTTGCCAACAGTCAATCATGTAGAAACTCCTTAGAAGCATTATCACAACCAAATCATGTCATACACATAGAATTGGAAGAATAACCGTCACATCACAATAGTACTAACCTTGAACTCTTGCCAATCTGAGCTTAGGGCCTCAGGTCCAACAATTTAATAAACAACCAAAGTCACAACTCAAGCATCCATACCATCAATCAAACCAACCAAACCAATCAAACACCACACAATCCTAAGTTTCACGCCACCTAAAAGCAAAGTCTAAGGATACTACTCATACAAGGACATAGTTGCGTGGACTCTTCACTTTTGATACCGGACCCGTGTCGGATTCTCCAAAGATACACAACTTTTTGGGAGTTCGATACTCACTCATTGACATTTTTGAAGAGTCAAAGCAGCATAGTACAAGGATCACCTAAACTATGGCCTCTCCGACTAAAGCTTAAGTTGACCAATCCAACCTACGACCATAATTGTTGAAGGATCAATAGAACTCAACACAACCTAAGGGTTCAACCTAAATCATGCAAATACTACCCAAATATAATCAATCTAACTAAGCCATGTTTAAGAAAAGGAAGCCATAACCTACCTCGAGGTTGAAAATCACATAAGAAAAACTTTGGTGCTTTTCCCTGACGGAGAGCCTTGGATTGCTTCCAAGCTATCAAGAACACAAAGAGCAAGTTATTACGGGCCCAATGGTACGTATATCTCTGACCTGAAATTTGTATTGGAATTGGGTAAAAATTTGATCCTCGAATTGAAGAAATAAAATTACTAAAAGGAAATCGTCCTACTATCCTTCTTGAAATGAAGATTACATGCCATAAGATGGGTGAAAACGGGACTCAGTCTAGACCTCAAATGACCAAATAACCTTACTTGAAATTTAAATTTTAGATAGAAGGGAATTTGAGGTCGGAAACAAGTTCAAATTACAAAACTAAAGATTTAAAAGCATAGAGGAGAGGAAGATGAATAAAACTACTTTTGAATGGTTAAAAATGGACGAGAAGTACTCCAAAACCTCCAAGGCTGAGCTCCAACCCAAGAGGGTTCTTTTTGGGAATAAGGGGGAAGAATGGGATTTTAGTCCCAGCGATATTCGCAAAAGCGACCAAATGCTTGTAAAGCAGACATCGCTTAAGCGGCCAAATGTTTGCAAAAGTGGAGCCCGCCTAAGAGGCGCTCTTTGCTTAAGTGGCCATTTGTTCTCTTAAGTAGCGTTCGCAAAATCCAAGGGCTAGTCGTTTAAGCGACCTGCACCCCTCAAGTGCCCATGGCTTAAGCGTCCTCTAAGTCGCTTAAGCGATCAAGATTTTGCTCAAGTTGTCGCACCAGACACCAAGTCTTTCAGAAAAATAGGCTAATGTCCAAAACATTGAATAAGCTCTCGGAATTCATTCGGAGTCCAAACGACGCAAACCACTTGGACACAACATTCTGGACTCAACGGAATCGACGAAATAGCCATCCAAGGTGTTTCATCAAAACGTTGATCAAACTCAACACTTATACAAAGAAACACAACAAAATGCCAAAAAGCTAAAACTCACTCCAACACCCTCGGGATACAAACCACAGATGATTCTAGACCAAATTCGGCATTTCAGAGCTAACCGTTTTGATGAAATTTGATTTCGAGCACGTTTACCAAGAAAGCTGTCCCAAGATCAACTTTTGGCTAAACTCAGAAGCTAAAAGGCCTAATTGCACCAACTCTAAACGGAAGCCCAAACCAATCATCTCTATCGACCAAAATGACCCTTCCGGAGCTGATGGAACTGTCTTAATTTTGATCCAACGTTATAATCTCCGGATTTTGACTGAAGTCAATTCTTTCAAACATTAAGCTTCCAAAACTCAAAACTCGCATCAAACTCAACAGGGAGCGTGCCACCCAACCCTGCATCACACAAAAGCTATAAGAAAGCTATGAAAAGGGGCAAAACAGGAAAAACACATATAAAACATAGAAATGACCCTGAGGGTCCCACTGATTTACCTATCCATACTTCTGAATGATGAAATCTGCACAGTGGCACATCTTTCTTGTTGCACCTCCATAACCATTTTTGTAAAGGACGTCTGTGTGTAGCCTCAGATTCTTAATGCCGAATACCACCTTGCCTCATATTAAGCGTGATACATCCCATCTCACCAGGTTGCTGCCTCTGTTCTCTTTGTTGTTTTGCCAAGAAACTCCTTCCTCAACTTTTCGAGCTTATTTTTTCTACCCCTCTAGTGATTGGGAAAGCAGACATCATATAAGTGGGGGGAGCATCCAACACTGATATAATAGGTAGGTATCAATCTTTCACCTATGGATGAATATTAGATTTTCCACCTTGCCAACTTATCATCTCTCAATAACCTCATTTCATATCTCTACTGACTTATTTTTTCCCCAAAACCATCCCCAGATATTTTGTTGGAAATATCCCCACCTGGCATCCTAGGTTGCTTGCAAGAAGTTGCAACCAGTTCACATGTAAGCCATAAATAGCTTAAAAAATAACCAGGATTGCCCTAAGATGGCTTATCTGATCCACTTCAGCCTCACTAAAAACAAGGGAGTCATCTGCATATAATTAATGATTTCAGAACCATCACCAGTATTTAACTGAGTTCCAAAGCCTTGGACCCATCCATTAAAAGCTGTCCAAATCATCTGATTGAGACCCTGCATTGCTAACAAAAACAGGAAGGGAATCTATGAGAGAAGGCTCTCGAACCGGGTTATGACCAACGCGAAACCAACGAGTTCAGTCGAACAAGGTAACGAAGGGAAGGGGCATTTGAAGATAACCAATTGAAAAAATGGAAGTTTGTGCAGATTAAGAGAGGATGGCAGCCGAGAATGAGGCCATACTATTCTTTGTTGTTGTTGCACATGTGGCACAAGTTTAAACTACTGCAGGAAGCCTGAAGCTTTAATTTACCCATCTTTTACTGTAAAATTTGTAATGAGTTTTTACTATTACTTCTCTACATATATAGAGTTACAGTTATTGAATTCATATGCTATTAAATCTATAGTTCCTTATCATATAATTATAGAACTATGGTGATTTGTATTTTGATAATCCTTCATGATACTTGAATCTTTTAAGTGCTTGTCTTTTCTTTAATTTTTTTTTCATGATGTGTGATATCTATGGTGCATGGTTGACAGACATGTTTCACAGTACAAGATTTTGCTGCTGCATTTGTACTCTTATTGGAATTCTCTTCCTTTGGCATATGAATGGTAAGAATTAGTTTCCTTTTTGTCCCCAGAAATCAGCTCATTACATGTTTGTATTTCATTTTGTTTCTGTCTTTTTGGAAATCAGTTCTCTGGGATTTCATTGTTTACACTTCTGTCTTATATGGTAATAGTTCTCCTCTTCCTATGTAGGTATAAAACACTGGACGTGAAGAACATATTGTTGGAAACTGTGTCACACCACATTTTGCCACAGATGTTAGCCTCACCATTGTGGTCTGATTCAACAGATATTTTGAGGGATTATTTAAGATTCATGGATGATCACTTTAGGGAATCTGCTGATCTTACATTTCTTGCCTATCGTCATCGAAGTTATTCTAAAGTAAGTGACCTACGAATATCATACTACCTTTGGCTATTTAGCATCCCAGTTCAAGCTGTGTTAGGGTGGGTTCTTTTTGTTCAAGTAGAATAGATCTCAGCTTTAAGAGTATGCATTTTTTTCTAATGTTGAAACTAAATACTTAAAAGTTGTAAAAAATAAATTATCAAACATTCTGAAGGCAAATTGACGTTGTAATCCAAGTTCCAAAAATGCTGAAGTTTCTAGCGTGCTATCTAAGCCATACCTGTTGTTAAACTTTTCATCTTGGCAGATTCTTGTTTGTACACTGTGCTGTTAAATGATAACTTTATATTAATTGTGTCTTAATAGGTAGAGGAGCAGATGCTAGGCTTCTGCTGCATGATGCAGGAATACCCGTCATGATAAAATCTGATTATTTCCTAGAGACTTAGAAATTTGTCCCTTTTTTCTTGTCACCTTTTGTCTTAGATTGCTCTCTTTTTTCCATCCTAAATCTTCCCTCCGTGTCTCTCTCTTTATACTAAGCTCTGATGAGAATGATGAGAGCACAACTTGGCTAGTTGTATGCTATTGGTGAGAGTACGACTTGGCCTGTTATGAATGCATGTCAAAATATCAGATATAAAGATATTTTGACGTGCTGTTGCTGAAAGGCAATATGCGACTATACTGTTGGCGAGAGTGCAACATGGACAGGTTAATTTATACCACACGATAGATATCAGATATTTTACGTCTTACATTCTACTAATTGCTGACCTGTTCTTAGTTTAGTTCTTAATATTTATGGAACTGTTTTTCATGAGGTTTAGATGAATAGATTTATACTTGTGATCTATTTGCTATCATTTTGGAGGGTATAACATGTGTGCGTGTTCCATCACTTTTTTAAAGCCTGTTTGCCATTGCTGCTAAAAACTGCTTATTTTTGGAAGCACTTCTTTAAAAATAGCTTTTCAGAGAAGTGTTTTTGAAAAAAGCAATTCTTGTTTAGCTAATTCATTTGAAAAGTGCTTTTGATAAGCAAATTGTTTGACTAAGATTTTAAAAAAATGTTTTTAGAGTCTAATTATGAAAAAGGGCAAGATAATTGTACTTTTAGTATTAATTTGATTTTATAGAGAGAAATATTTTAAATATCTATTACAAAAAATTTGATTTCATTTTTTATTTGAATTAAATTAAAATGTAGATATTCAAATTTCTAATTATTATTATACATATATAGCTATATAAATAAATTAAATATTAATATAATATTCACATGGTGATTTAAATTTAAATATAATTAAAAATATCAAGCAAAATAAATTTAAAAACCATTCAACAAATTAAATCACTTCATATGGAAAATGATATCACAAATTAAATCACTACATGCTAAAAATGATATCATAAATTAAATCACTAGATACCAAAAATGATACTGTTTTTTAAAAAAACATTCAACATATTTCTAATCCTGCAAAAATATTGTTTTTACCTTTATTTCTAATTCTGTAAAATAATACATAAAATAATATATCAAGTAAAATAAAAACAATTATTATATAAAAATAAATAATAAAATTCATGTATGAAACTTAACCTAACTTATGAGATATGCTAATTAAGTAATAAGAGATGTATTGGTAAATATGTTTATATGAAAGATATATTTTAGTGTTAAAAAACTCTTCTGGTTTTTTTAAGCAGCAAAATTTTTTAACTTCTTCCTCAGTTTTTGCTTCCATTTAAAAGAAGTTTTAAGGATTTGCCAAAAGCTTTATTTTTTAAAAAATGTGCTTTTTTTTCTTAAAAACAAAGAACTTTTGGCCTCCCAACAATAATGCCAAACACTCTCTTAGTCACTGAGATTCCTCTTGTTCTTTGCTTTCTGTTGCTCTCTACATTAGAAGGAGGAAAGCAGCATCTTATATTAGTGTAGGAATCCTGCGTCAATATAGGAAGTAGTCTTTTAGCCAAAGGTAAGCCTGCTGGAGGTAGATAGCTAGTCAGTGAACTTGTGAAGTACCTATTTCCTAAAATGGTACATGAATTCTCTTACCTTTATTTGTATAGTTTATAACCTTCTTCCAAAGTAAGTAAAGTAAAATAAGGTTAAGGTCTTTTTAAGAGATTCGAGCGAATTTTGCGCAGACGTGGTTTGGTAATTGCTTTTTTCCCACTGTTGTAAACCTCTCTTGTTATAGCAGGTGAGGAAAGAGGCTAACAGGAAGAACTTTTAACTGTTTCTGGACAACTTAGTTCTTGCGAAGTGAGTCTTGAGTGGGTATTTGTTGGAGCAATTATTTATTTTCTGGTGTAGAAACTTACATTGCTTATCATGACGATTCTCTCTTAGAATCATTTCAAATACTTATGGTTCCCTTTGTGAACGAAAAGATAAATTAGTAATCATACAATGAGCTAGCCCAATGGTAACAAAATCTTCATCTGTGAACTTTTTTAGGTTATTGAGTTTGTTCAATTCAAGGAGCGATTGCAACAATCTAGCCAGTATTTGATGGCAAAGATTGAAATATCCATTCTGCAGTTAAAGCAGAAAGCAAATAATATTGAAGAAGGGGAGGTAACCGTTTTCCTTGTCAGTTCACGTTTTTCTTCTAAATTATTGATAGATCTGTCAAACTTGAAACATTTGGTTAAAAGGAGGAATGTGCATACTCTTCTCTTTCCACTTGACTTTTTCTTTGTTATCTTTTAAATTTAGCTTCAGTTAATTATAGATCACATAATTTAGTCATTAGCACTTATGGTTCTTTACTTTTAATTTTCTGCAAAAATAGATAATTGTCAAGTTGGTCAATGCTATTGTTTTTAAGATACTTGCTATCAGATGTGGTATTATGAAATATTCAAATAATTGAAAGGTAGGAAGGTATACACAACTGTGCTTCCGTAACTGAAAACTTCCGAGGGTTGGGGTATTTATATTGTATTCTACTGTAATTTGTCAGTGACAAATTTTCATTTTGGGATTGCTTAGGGCATTCTTGAAAGCTTGAAACAAGGTGTTCAGTTTCTTGAACTCACAGATGAAATTGGAACCAAATCATTGACCTTCAATGAAGAATTGCAGCTGCGGCCCTGGTGGACACCAACTTATGACAAAAATTATCTCTTAGGTTAGTATATGATGCACCTGTTCATATAATTTGGGACAATTTGATGTTTCTAGTGTGACTAAATTTTTATCAGCCTTGCTGTAGTACATTTTCTTCCAATGTTTTACTGCATATGTTTTAAATAACTGCTTGTCTTTCTGTGCAGAGCCATTTGAAGGAGTAGCTTATTGCACCGGACAAACCTTGGTATGATTTTGTCTTTGATATTGTATACACTAGTTTGTTGTTTATTCAAGGGGATGTACAAGAGTTCATTTCAAGATTAAATTTTTTAAAGGTGGGTCAAGATTTTTTCTTTGTTAACTGTGGTGTCAGGGCCAACTTGCACACACCTCACTAATTAGTGGAGAAACTTGCCACCCCAACTAGCAACAGGTACCAGGTAACTCCAACTACCAGGGTTAGGAAAGATGGGAAGAAGCCATCATTAGAATTTTTGTCTCAGCTGCTACAATTTGAACCTGAAACCTTAATAGTTCTCAACCCACTAGATTAACCACTAGCCCACACCTTTGGTTACAACTGTGTCAAGATTAGTTATAGTGACTTTTAGAGACCTCTCTCGAGTTTCAACTTTCTAACACTAATTTCTATTGCGATTTACGATATTATGCTTGCGTTCCCTACTTTTATGTATACAATTTTGTTAACTTATTTATCATGAATATATAAAAAGTATGAGTTATTGCCTTTCTAGTATATTCTTTTGTTAAACTGATTTGTAAATGTGCTCGATTGCACGCAGGCAAGGGGAACCACTTACTAGAATCAAAGTGCATTCTACCGTTAGAAAAAAGCCAAAGTTGATTTGTTAATACACAAAGTAACTAATCCATATTTTTTCTTTATATAAAAAAGAACTGACATAGTTTTCTGGAAGTTCTCGAATGTTGAGTATATTCATTTATTTTAAATGTTTTGTCCACCCTCTTCCATATATCCCCCTTTGCAAAAGTTTCATTTGCAATTTGAATGCATACTCAATATCACAATCCCTTGAAATGTGCAAAGACTGTGTGAAATGAATAGGCATTCTAATCATTGATCAGATCTACCCAAGGAATAGACGGACGGCGAAAAGCGGCAAGGGTCTGCCTCACCTCGCGGTGTAGTGCTGCCTTTTTGAATTGAGACACTAATTAATACTAAAAACATAAAGTATTTAATTGCAAATATATAAATATCCAAAGTCTCAACAGTAATAACATATTAGCACATATTTCAATTTAAAGTATAGAACTTGAATGACTCCATAATTCATAAGACAACTGACAAACAATATTAGAACCCTAAAAGTCCATTCTTCTTCAAGATTTTCAAAATCTTGAAGTTCAACATCCATTTCATGATGATTCTATTGCTTCCCATCTTCCTCCTCCTCAGATTCTTCATCAGTTAGAGTGTTTGAGTACTACTTGAGTAGATGTAGTTTATACTCCTTTGCCTTGTCAAGTGCCGTTGAACTTGAAGGAATTCCCCTTAGACCATAGATATTCTCGTTAGCTACAATTGTCGCAGCAACAATACCCCAAGTAAGATCACCTTCCTCATTTAATACTAGTTCATCTTCTTGATCTTTGAGGGATCCAACTAACCATTCATTTGACTCATCAATGGTATCACGAGCATCATAGCGATGTTTCAATATTCTGTTGTACTTATTGACTAACTTACACTAAATCGTTGAGACGCGATAGTGCCACCCTATTTCTCTTTTTGGAATTAATTTGTTGTTGTAGATATTAACTATTAGAAACTTATAATACTATAATATGGAAATTAGAATATAAAATATTTTTCTTACGTGTTCAAAAACTCTAATTTTGCTCACATCCGAATGAGCTACAAACTAGACTTAATACTTTTGTGGCAAACTTTTTCAAGGTTGGAGTTTGGCTACTAAATGGCGAAACCATTCAACTATAAAAAAAAATAAATTTAAAGGTTAATAAGTGTCAATACGTGAAATCATTTAAGTAATGCTATAGTATAATGAACTAAATTAACTCACTTACTCGAACCTTTACTCGGACCTCAAGTCTTTGGCTCTTTGAGCCTGATCACAACCAAACATTTCATCTGCATTTTTGTACCTAGAAAGCTCAACGATAGTAAATTGTGTTGTTTTCTTGGGGTTCATCTTCTAAACACATGCATGATAACCCGTCCACATATCAAAATGTTTGGTGCAATCGTGGAATCAAGTTATGGCTTGCAACATGCACATGCCGATGGAGTTGGCCCACCTTTCATCAATAATTTCAAACACTTGTGTTGTTTCTTAACTCCACCAAAAGCCCGCTCAATAGTTTCCTTGACTCTATCCATTGCTTCATAAATATAGGCCATTGGTGTTTTATTTCCCATCTACCAAACTAAAGAGTACCGTCAAAGGACCACAAGCTAAAGTAATATTCACCAAACTATTGATGATCAATTTACCTTTTTGTGCCATCCATTTGTCCATCATAATGGAACATCCAAACTTTCTCCATTGCATGCTATGCTCATCAATAGTTTTGTCCACTTACTTCACATCTTTTTTAGGTGAGTAACTCTAATTTCATGGAAGGTAGGAGGCTTCATTCCGGGGCCATGTTGTCCTACTTCCTGAATGAATTCATCAAATGATTTGTAAGTAACACAATTAAAAGGGAGATCCGCATCGTACATACGTTATGCAAAAGCACTTACCACGCGCTCCCTTAGAATTTTCTAGGTTTGATCAAATTCTACTCCCTTTTAAAAGCCTCCTTTTGTTGTGATTTTTCTGAAAAATAGAGATTGAGAGCACATTTCGTCACGTTCTGCTCCGTGGATGATGCACTTACACTAGAAGACATCTTTTGAGTTTTCGAGGGAGGCATCGTTTCACCATATTTATCCAAATCATCATCATCAATATTAACCACATTTTCTTCTTGATCTGATATTTTGGATAACTTGCGATTTTAGTTTCCACATATACCCTTATTTTTCTGTAACTTCTGTCCGACAACCATTGTTTTACATTTCTGTTTCCACCCATCAAATGTGCTTGTGTTGAGTAATACCACCATTATAAGTAACTTTACAGAACATACATATAACTGAATTTTTGTTGGTCATTGCATACCATAATTCCATCGAATGTCCTTTTTTTTGGCTTACATCATACGTCATTGAAATAACTTTTTATGGACAAAGAAATACTATATTGTTTAGTATAAAACTAAATTGAGTAGGGACGACATAAATACAGAAGGATTAGTCTTTTTTCTTTTTCATTTTAAAAAGTACAGGCAGATTGCAATAGTCAGTAGCTCCAGAAATTAAAAGCTAGAGCATAAAAGACATAGACTCTGCACACTGCACACAGCTGTGCTGACTGCATATTAAAGATGAAGAAGAGAAGAAGAAAAAGAAAAAAAAGGGTGCTGAAAACGTACCTGCTGAGGTCACAAAGCAGAGGAGAAAGAAGAACTGAAGAAGAGAGAAGAAGAAGTACCTGCTGGAGAAGAGAGTCGGGAAGCTGGAGAAGAGGCGAAGCTTGCAGACTGTGAACGAAAGAAAAAAGGGAGTTGATTTGTGCGTTTGTCAAAACTCCAAATAAACTCTAGTATTGCTTTTTAATTATTAAATCAGGCCTTTTTTTTAATTTATAGAAAAGGTGAGGCCTTTAGCGCTTCGCCTCGCCTCTCGCAAGTCGCCAATGCCTCGCTTTGCCAGTAATAGGCGCATGGGTTGCGCCTCGCCTCACCTCACTATTCGCCAAAGGCGATCTCCTTTGAGGACCCTGAGTGCTATATGGAGTAATCTGCAAGGGTAAATATTTCACAATGGTTAAGGCGAAAGTAGGGAAACTCTTCCATATACGAGTCTGACGAAGATGTCTATCATTCTTCGTGTTGTTGAAGTCGTAGAATTGTACGTGATTAGGGTTTCGGAAGTTGCATCTTTAGAACAGTGTTTACAAAATAAATAAAATAAAATAAATAATATATTGAAAGGGAAAATTAGGTAGATCATATTTTTTCATTAATGATAAGTTAAAATAATTGTTACAAAAAGGATCAGGAACCACATAGGACGTTGATGTTGGAAGTTAAATCGTAGGTGAGGTTTCTAAAAATTTCCCTTAATGATGTTGTAACTTAATAATGAACTTTTGTGCAAAGTCTTCCTTATGCATCACTTGTCCTATTCCCATTGATTCTATTGTCACTGTTCTTGCCACCAGGGTTCTTCCCCTCTTGGAAATCAACATTTCCTTGATCTACTTCTTTTTCTAATGGTTTAGTTCTCTTCCCCAACAAATATTGGAGAATATCATCTTGATACAAGGCTTTACAAACCCATCTTCCTCACCTTTCAATTACTAATGTAAAAATGCCTCTATATATTTTGTACTAGAAATATAACAGTACATTTATATCTTACTTCTCTTGGATCTTCGTACAGAGAAATGAGTATAAGTCAGTTATTGTCCCTCACAAACATCACGTTTGTCTTGGGTAAGAAAATGAACCTTGGGCCTAAAGCTACCCCATAAGCCAGTTCATGTGGTGAGGATTACCCAAAATCATATAAGGAGATAATTAACTATCCCCTTAACTAATATGGGATACTCTTAACACCATAGCTGGACACTTGGAGTGCAGACAACACAAATTAGAGGCCTAACATTTGGGAAACCAAGAATATGAATGAGCCTAGTTCTAACGCCATGTTAAGAGTAAGTCTTGGACCTTACTCAACCTCAATAGTTAGCCGAAGGTGTGGATGGCTCAAGAATATAAGGGAAGACTAACTCAATTCTTTCAACCAATGTAGGATACTGCAACGTTTGGTGGTATTGGTGTTAGTTTTAGAGGAACAATTTGAAGTTATTGGGTACCTGGTGCCTTCAATCAATACTTGTATCGAATCGCTCCACCTACCAAGCTTGAGAAGTTGAAGAAATTACTTAAATGCTTTTTTATCTTTTTGGAGATTTGTGCCCTTGTCTCCATGATTTTCATCTCATGTTTCCATTTGATTGCCATATGATTTTATGTTTTGAAAAGGTAAATGGAAATGAACGGGGAGATAATGTAGAACAGTAATAACTTCAGTTTCTTATATATAAGTTTCTCCAAGGTAATGCCCGTGTTTGTGTTATATTTTTAATGAGAACTCTTTTCCTAAAGTTAATAATGCACATTATTTTAATACTAGATATTGGAGCCCGTGCTAGCACAAGCCCAATATATATATATATATATATGTTGATTTATTGTTTACTTTGATAAAATATAGAGAGTTGATAGAATTTTAATATAATTTTTACATATGTAAATTATTCATTATTGTAATTTTCAGTGCTTTTTCATGATTTTTAAATAATCTATTTTACTTCTTTTCTTTCAATTTATGTGACAAAAATAGAATTTCGAGAGTCGAGTCAAATTTGTTTATGTGTCTTCAAATATTTGAAGTTGTTAATTATTGTGATTAATAGTACCTTTTCACGTCATTTTTTTAAAGAACAAATGTTAGTCTTTGGAAATAAATTCCAATTTTTTTAAAAAAGCAAAAGGAATATCAAGGAAGTCTTATTTGAAGATGAAATTAAATTTTGACGATTTTTACGATAAATATTTCGAATATAATTTATGTTAGAATACATTTTTATCATAACATGAAGTATAATATACATTTCACAATTTATGTATTTTTTTAAAAAATATTTTTTTGTTTTAATGTATGTGACATAAATAAAATTCGAAGAGTTTATTAATTTTTATTTTG
This sequence comes from Solanum habrochaites, assembly GCA_027704765.1. Classification (NCBI taxonomy): domain Eukaryota; kingdom Viridiplantae; phylum Streptophyta; class Magnoliopsida; order Solanales; family Solanaceae; genus Solanum; species Solanum habrochaites. The sequence goes on from JAKWJA010002497.1 coordinate 27,443,743, forward strand.
AGATACATAAAGTTATTAATTATTATAATTTTTATAATATTTTTTACGTTATTTTCTTATATGTCTTCTAAACTTGTAAGTTGTTGATTATTATGATTTCTAGCGCTTCTTATGTCATTTTCAAGAATATATATTACCTGTTTTGTTTAATTTATGTAGCGTTGATGATATTTTGAGGGTCAATCAAATTTTTTGTATAATTTTAAATATTTGAGTTGTTAATTGTTTTGATATTTGTTACTCCTATTTCATGTTATATTGTTAATTATTGTGATTTATATTGTTTTATGACATTTCAAATAATATATATATTTTTTTATTCTAATTTATGCAGTACTAATAAAAGTTTTACCATGCATTATACTTTTAGACCTTTTAAATATATTTTAAGTTTTTAATTATTATTATAATTAATAATTTTTCATGTAATAGTGCACAGTGCATTAAAAATCTAATTTGTCTTTTCAAATAACCTTTCTTAGAATATACGTGATTGTCAATTAAAGAAAAATATTAAAGACAGAAGGCAAGCAAAAGCTACATGAGTGTGATGGGCAATTTTGCCATTACATCTCAAAAGTATGCCATAAATAGACAATATTAGTATTTGCTAGACCAATGATATGCTTCCATGTTTTTTGAAATTACCAAATTATCCTCTAAAGTTGCTAGGCAGGCATGTTGACCTCCTGCTTGGTTAAGCTGCTTAACTCCCTTTTATTATATTAGAGAATATTATAAGCAGGGATTGTACTAGAGTTAACATATCCAACATTACATGTCAGTAGGAGTTGGTTTCTATAATGAGGAAAAATGCTTAAAGGAAGAGCTTTGAGATAGCAAAATGAAATTCTTGATTCTGATGCTTCACATTTTCCTTCCAACAATGTTTGTTGTCTCTACAAAAAAGTAGTCGGTTCAGACATGTGATGAGTAGGTGTGTGGTGCGCAGATGCCCTAGTAAGGATGTGTGAGAAATTGTCTATAGCAGGTTTTAGTAGGGGTAGAGGTAGGCCGGATATAAATTGGGGAGATGTGATTAGACGTGACAGCTTCAGCTTACTGTGGACATGACAATAGATAGGAATGTATGGAGGTCAAGGATTAAGGATAGTTGCAGGTAGTAGAGCGTGGTCATATTTTTATGTGGAGGGGGTCAGTCTCCTCTTATCCTTATTATTATATTTGTTAGTAGTCAGATCGTATCATATTCTTCATTTTCACTACGTACTGCTTCATTTGCTTTGTATATTGCTATTTTATTGTCGATATTTTTCTTTCAATCTTGTTTTGATCAAACTTCTTTTAAGCCAAGGGTCTATAGGAAACACCCTCTCTTTGCCTACAAAGGTTGGGGTAAGGTCTGCATATATTACACCCCACCCAGACCCCACTTGTGGGATTATATTGCATACATATTTGTATGCATAAAAGTAGTTCATGAAGTTTCAAATCCTAAGAAAGAAAAGCACTCGGTAATTTTGTGCCATTTACGTAAGTTTTGGTGGACAATTACTTGGTACCCTTACTAGTAGGAGGTAGCAGGTACCCAATGCAATAATTGAAATGCCTGGAAGTTGGCATGGCCACCACCATTTCTACAAAAAGGACAAGAGAGTTTCATGAACTTCCTTTACTTTTCCATGTGAACATAAGCTACCTAAGATGATCTTTTGGATTTGTAGAACATAAAAGTCAATGGACAAATTAGATAGCTAAATAGTATGGAACTGAAACAACATTGGACTGATACAACTTGAAATTCTAGATATTTTTACCGCTTAAATCAAGATTTTATGACGCTAGTGAATTAAACCAACACAGTCAGCTTTCTTAGTTCCCATGGTGTCTGAAGTTGAGTTGGCTAGTTGAAGGTTATACATTACATCACACATGTTATTTTATATGTATAAGTGAACTTTTCTTTGTCAGCTACGGTTTGGAATTGCATAACAATAGTTCAATCACTGAAGTAGTCTTGTTATTTGAGCCCCCTGTTCAATTTTCTTATTTTTATAGTTTTGATTATTCTTCTTTATGTATGAAATTCATGCAAAACGTCTTCCTAATGTTAAGCTTGTGGGAAAAAAATTCATCACTTCGTAATTGCAGGATGATCAAATCAAACAGTCTCAAGCTAAATTGGTTAATACAATTGAGAAGAGGTCCCTTTTACCAAGACTTGTCTTTCTCTCGATTCAATGTGCATCATCATCCGTCAAGGGAAATGTTGAAGCAAATGGTTCTGTGTTTGATCCTAAGCTATCATCGGAGCTGAGATTGTTACTCGAGCGGTATGCCAATATCTTGGGATTATCCTTCCAGGATGCTGTAGGGATGGCTTTTGATATTTCGAGTGGTCTTAAGGATGCAGAGGTAAATTCTTTTGTGTTCATACTCTGTGAGAAACTGAGGATGTTTCCAAAGCTATTATTTTTTTGTTTGTTAAAGTACTTTTTGTTCTTTGTTTCTTGCTTCAATTATGATAATAGAAGCATACTTGTGGAGTCATTATCATGAATTTTGTTGTTATTTGTTATCTCTTCACATCATTGTAATGGTTGGGATGTCTTCAAGGTGAATTAGAATTCCTAACTGTACAAGTTCAACATAGAAATGGGTCATTCACCGAAGAAATAGACGAGGTGCATTACTGCATTCCTCAAATTGAAATTTCAGAACTTACATCTACTGACATTTCAAAGAGGCTTGGTCTCGAATAAACTTTTTATTCGTTTGGTGTTCAACATTAACTTTTAGTAATAATACGGTCGTTTCCGAATGCATAAAAGCTAGAGGTTTATTTCCATACAACGTTTTGAACATTTCTGTTTTTTTTTTCAGTTTTTCCCTACATTCTGAGGTAGATACTAGAATGATTATTTGCATTATGCTTGATTGGGGATGGAGTAACCCAGAAATTTCCAGATGTTTTGAAGTATCTCTAGGGTGCATGTTCTTGGGAGCATGAGAGTAAAAACTGAAGAGACTGTACTACTTCTTAAAGCTGGTACATACATCAGTCATCACTATAAATTGACAATGAAAAGGTTAAAGGCTATGATAATCAAGTATGAAAACACAGCCTAGATATATAGCATATTGAAACTGATTTCAATGTAGGCAAAAATATACAATGGGGTCTGACCATATCACAGTAGCACTTCTTGTGGATAATTATGTTACTCAGATGGTCACTCTTATGAGAGGGGAGAAACTTTCTGTTGATGTAAAGTCGGTTGATTTTTGTTAGTATGCTGTTTATAATTTAAAGCTGCAAAAAATGCATGGAAAGTTGCATATTGTTCCAGTTGGACAGTTGGAATACAACAGAAGAGAAAAGAATAATCACGTTGCGTTGAAGGATTAGCATTGATTCTTTGATGCAGCTCGCAACTATCTTAGGCATAAAGAATGATATTTCTAGGTCATTTCGTCCCAGACTTTCCTTATGTACTATCTGGTATCAACTGTTAAACTGTAAGTTTTTGTGATAGACTAAATTTTTGTATGTTTGGTCACCTTCATTACAGGCATGGAGCTGCAATCTGATTGATTGGATGAACTTTGTTGTATTTTTAAATGCTTGGAATCTTTATTCTCATGAAGTAGATAGAGATTCAGATAAGCATGGTACTACATGGCTTGTGAATTTGATTCTGAAGAAGTGTATCCTGGATAAAGTGAGATCAATGGGAGCACCAGAGTCATCACCCGGATGTGATCTTCCTCATTTGGTGCTATTGGTAACTGAGCCTTTAGCTTGGCATATTATGGTGATTCAGTGTTGTGCCAGGTCATTATTGCCTTCAGGAAAGAGAAAAAAGAAAGGTGGACCTTCGGAGCAGTGTAACATTGAGTTGTGTCAAGAAGTACAGGATTCAATCCGTTGTGTATGTGAGACTATAGAGCTGGTTAGAGATTGGCTAAATCAACAAATGAGCAAGTCAGACAATGACAAATTGGAAAGTATACTTTCATCACTCAAAAGAGATGGAGAGTTAGGACCCTGGAAGGTCTACCGCGTTATTGAAACTTTAACCTCGTCTTCAACAATTGATAAAGGTCTTGGTGATGTGATCACTGGAGCATTGCAGTCTTGGAGTCCTGTTGATATTACTAGAAAAATCATTACTAGTCAGCGAACTTCTTTATCTAATTTCCTTAGAATTTGTGATTCAAAAATCAAATCAGTGAAGGAACTGAAAGCTCAATTATAGCTGGCTGGGGAAATATTTGATTTTTTTGTGGAGGGGAGTTCCAAGTGATTTTCTTGTTTTTAATTTCTAGCTATTGTCTTTCTATAGTAGACTCATCTAACGTTGCTCCAAATTTTCATTTCGTCTTTCAATTTTATGTACAATAAACATGAAATTCATTTCCCGAGTATCTTATTTGTTTAGCCGAAATGTAATGTTTGCTTTTTGTACAAAGGATTTGACTGGCTGCTGGTTGATTTGGTGCAAAAATATAAAAGAGGATGGAAGGATAGATGATTGATTCATGTCACTCTACAAAGAGAGAGCACTCATATAATTTTCTATCATTGTTGTTAGTCGTTAAACCACCCAATGACCTCGGTGGAAGTTATCAAACATTTCAAATCTTTTTCTCAGATTTAAATATTTTTCAGATTAACTTTTAAAACATTTCAAATCTTTTTCTCAGATTTAAATATTTTTCAGATTAACTTTTAGTTTTTTAAATGTAAGGAAAAACACTTGCCTAAAAAGAGAAAGTGGAAAAGATTTTTCAAAATTCTTCTTCAACATCACACCTCAAGGGTCCACTCTAACTCAAGAAAATCACCCCTACTCTGACTTGCTTGATCATAAAGGTACTAAATTAGGAAATTGTTCATTAACAGGGATTTTGGTGCTACCAACAATCATGTAATAAGTTGAGATTTAAAGGATGTAGTTTACTTCAAACTTTGATAGATAAACAAATTAATCTTGCTTTCAAATGCTTCAAAAGAACTTAGGGTGATATTCTCTTAGTTGGGCTGAATGTGTTTAGGAGACTAATAGATTCAATTATTTTGTGCATTAAACACACTTGAATGAATGGTTAGTATAAGATTTATTGGTGTTTGGCCTCTCTATTGTTATAAACAATGTAGTTAGTTAATCTTAGTTACAAACTCCCAATTCTCTTATAGTAGTTACTTTCTTGAATCTCAAAAGAAAATTATAAGAAGATTCTAGTACGCTCGCTATGAGATTAAGCCTCAACCTAGTTGGGTTACTGTATTTTGCATTGACTTCTTTAACCTCGTGAAATGGAGTAGTTTGGACGATGATATACTGCAGTTTATAGTACTTTTGATGCTTTAAACTTGAAGTTTTGTGTGCGTCTTAATTATTAGTTAGTATAATGGTCTTTTGCTTGGATTTTGTTGGAAGACATAGTTTGGACAATTTGGGACTGAAAAAGTTGCAGCAACAATTATTTTTAGTGTTTTGAGGACTCGATCCATGATGTCGCGATCGGGAGCACCCCTTAAAAGTAACATGACGTACTTGACCTCTCGGAGGTCTTATACAAGCCATATTTATCATTCATCGCATTGTCATAGGTAAATTTAACGAAAAACTTACAAATTTTCATTGCACATCATATGCTAGAAACATCACTTCATATATATATATATATATATATATATATATATATATATATATATATATATATATATGCATATGTATATATATTAAAAGTCATTATACAAAATTAGACTCTAAGTTTCTTTTGCCATCTTAGACTCAACATCAATATAGTGAAATAGGGATACGACCCTTTAACAACATAACCTAATATTTTAATCTATTACAATACATTGAATATAAACTTGACATAGGAAATTCTTGTAACATAATGACCCCTTTCTTGAGCTTGGGAAACACATTTCAAAGCCCTTCACTTTAGAGACATTATTTAAGCATCCATAACCTACACTTTGTGTAAAAAGGTAAAGAAGAATGATATTAGTACAAGAATGCACTAAGTATGACAACCATGCAAAATCATGCATCTAAAAGGGGTGTTTGCTTTGAAACCATGCATTTATGTCTTTTTATGAAAACTTCATAAAACTTGATACCATAAGCATTATACAATTCACATACTTCATTTAGGCATATACAATAGTCATAATATCACTTAAAATCATACATTTCAATTAAAACACATTTAGGAGCATTTTACAGTAACATTACAATAACTTCTTTTTCTCTTTACAGTGAACTCATTTTACTTTAACTCCTATACCTCCCCAAGTAACCCTCTAGTGATGCTTGGTGCAATTTATAAAAAATGCCCCATTACACTATCCACACTCAAGCATCACCTTAAGACCACAAGGTAATCATGCATACAACCTTTATTAATTCAATATATGCCTTCATAGAGTCATTTCATACAACAACGCATATAATCTACAGAGATTTTGAGTCTCGTGTGTCTACCATTTCACCCCAACGGGCCCCCAAACCTTTCTTATTTCGTGCCGAACTGGGTTTCCATCTTTGAACTTCCCATTCGATGAGACCCCACCCCAGGTCTCGCTATTTCCGTTTTCTTTGACTCAACATACATTATGAACCACATAGAAGAACCTATTACAAGGTCATGTACAAGTCAAGACTTACCAATAGCATCATAAGAGGCATTAGTAAACCATTAGCATATTTAGACTTAACTTCGCTTAAACCTCAACAGACCTTCTTATAACCCCAATCCAAGCCTACTAGTGTAATGTACATGTGAAGTCCCATAACTTCACACATACTTAGTAAACTCATAAACAGACTACAAGCCTTAACGTGTACTTCATACATCATACATGACAATTATATATAACCACATGCATATCCAACAAGACATCATCATATAGTCAACAAGACCAACATTATGCATATAAAGTGAGACCACATCTTATAGACTCATTAGGAATCATACCATGCATTTCATCACAACAAGTAGACAACACTACAATTTCATTCATAAGGAACATAAACATAATCATATACATTAGAACACCTTCCTAGAACTCCCTTTAAGATCTACTTGTGTAATGTATAGGTAAAGTCCCATACCGTCACCTACACTAAGCAACTTCCCTTAGGTTATCCTATTTAGGGTCCATTCTTCATTTACATTGTCCATTTTACTTTAGGAAAACTATATCCTTAACCGACACTAAGACCATGGGTTCTAAACATGGAATTTGGTGTTGTAAAACCTTACACCAAAGGAAGGTGCTCTACTGTAACACCCCATAATTTCCATGACCCTTAATAGTAACTCATATGGTGAATAATGATGAATTTAGACCTAAAATAGTGTAAATAACTTGTTTGAGATGTATTGGAGCCATTACATAAAATAAAGGCCTTGACATCCGAAAACTAGCTAATTTGAACGAGTAGACGTCCCTATGTTTGGTGAATGTTTCGGAGGGTCATATTGAGTCTAAAACATGTAAAAAGACTTTAAATAGGTGAAACTGTAGTATGGGGGTCAAATAACACAGTCACGACACCCCAAGGACTACCAGAAGGGTCCTTGGGGAGGACCCGAACATGGGCGAGTAAGCTGCCAAAGGAGCCTGCGCTTAGCCAGGATTTTGGTGGCTGCTGCGCGACGCGCAGACATCACGCAGGGATCCGAACTTGGCCTTGATACGTTGGGACTACACGAGGCTCATTAACTCAATACGAATTTCAAAAAACAAATTGTGAAATTAACCCCGCGACGTGCAACCACTTACTAGATTCGTAAAAGTCGTACTATAAGCATTTTGACTTCACAAAAAGGCCCATTTAAGAGAGGGATATTTTGGATAATGTAATGGGTGAATCTATAACGTCTTAGGTTTAGTTTTAGGTCAATTTTAACACCCAAATCAAGTCCTAAAAGATGAAAAAAATAATCACTCTCATCTCTCCCAAATTCTCTCTTCCTCCAAAACTCCATTGAAGACCAATAGAGATCCAAGAAGAAGATCAAGCCTTTAAGTTTACAACGTGGCTTTATCATCTCTAAGGTATGGTTTATTTAATTCTTGGGATCCTTTTCCCCAACAGGTCTCTCCAAAACATAATTTCTAAATCCCTAAAATTTAGGTTTTTCTTCTACACATGGGTCTTCTTTGAAAAACAAAATTAGGAATCAATTATGGTAAATTATGAGAAATAAACGTTATTTAAGTGTATATTGATGGTTAAATTATGATTTACTATGAGATTTCCCTAGACCGATTGTCTTTCCCAGTTTCATAAAAACCTTTAATTGATATGGTTAATTGTAAAGGTTATGAATATGTAGATTGACTACATTGTTGTAAAATTATGTAATTGCTTCTTGAATTTACCTTGTTTAAGTAATTGGTTATGTATTCTTGGTAATGAAAGTAGGAAGGTTCTCGAAGAGGCCAATAAGGTATGTTGATTGGTTTCCCTTGGATTCAATTGTGAATTATAAGTTACTTGGATAGTAATGCTCGTATGTCTAATGTGTGGTTGTGATGTTGATGCTAGGTATTCCTTATCCTTAACCCTAAGACTTTGAATTAGATATGAATTACATGTACATGTTATGATACAATTATTATATGATTGAAAGTAGTTTCTCATGGTTATAATAGAGTGCTAAGTGAAAGGTTTACTCACTTGTGAAGAGGTGTCTAAACTGAAAGGATTGTTATCATTTATGGTGACCTATGAGCTAATATGATAGGATGTTTACATAGGGTCCAGAAGAGACTAATGTGAACTGGTAAGATGAAGTAAGATGATTACTAAAGGGAATAATTTATTAGCAATGAAAGAGCATGTAAATGAGATGGAGGTTTCACATATAGTAAGTCCGCCCTCCCACATGGGTTTCCTCACATTAGTAAGTCCGAATTCCCTAATTATGTGTAGTCTTATGAGATAGAAACCTCCACGTTAGTAAGTCAAGATTTCTAAAAACAATCTTCTTGACCCTTAACTATGTGCCCACATAGGACTCTAGCTTAGTGGATCCACCTATATAGCTATGTATGAATGGTTACACCTTAGGCAAGTGTTAACCCTTTCTTTTCGGTGTGTGAGTAGAACACCGGATTTCATGTATCTCACATGGTCTCATGTTGGTTAGTGCACTTTTTCCTTAATGTAAATGTAATGAACAAGTGTTCATGTGAAGTCATATTAGGGTCGTCTTAAAGGCTACTACATAGTGTGAGGGAGGGTATGAGACTTCTCTTACACATTGCACATGTGGGATCCTAAGGAATGGTTCTAGTAGTGTTTTTTTATGATTATGATTATGATTATGGTTATGTTGATAAGATATGAGTAAGTATTGATGTATAAGCATGTTATAAAAATTTGTTGTAAGTATCAAGTGGGTTGCTTAATGGGATACTTAGCTTCGGATAGGGTTATGGGGATTTATTCTTGGCATTGCACAACTATTTCTTCAGTTTCTTATATGTTGGGTTGACTTATAATGTTCCATATACGTGTATATTGAGTTATTGGATATTTTGCATGGTTTTGATTAAATTGTGTCTTTTCTCATGCATTAATGATTTTTATTAATAGGGACCATACTTAGTACATGTGTTTTGTACTAACCCATATTTCTTCCTTTTTTCCCAAACGTTGTAGGTTGGGATCATTGAGGTATCTTGAGGCTAAAGCAAGAAGGCTTGGACTAGACTCTCTAGTTTTGCTAGGTCCTCTAGTTTGAGTATGATACTACATACTCTACGTTAGTCGTACTTGTATTGTCTATAGACATTCATTTCTCTCCTATTGTTTAAGTTGTTGATGTAAGCCCTTAGTGGAAACTATGAATTTGTATAAGGACTATGCCCAAATATTTTACTTCATTTTGATGGTTTAATGTGAAACAAAGTTGTAGACTAAATTCTTATGTATTATTATGTTTTCTAAGCGAGAAACCTAAGTAAGCTTCCTATGCAAGAGGTCTATCTAAACCTCACTAAGTATATATAAAAGTTTTAATTTTCCGCACATTTTGACCTATGATATGTGATGACGAATGCTAAGAGGCTTGTCTTAGTCCTTTTCTAGGACGACGACACCTGTAACGACCACGGTTACTTTGGGTCGTTACAAACTTGTATCAGAGCATTAGGTTAAAGTATATATTAGGATTTATGTCTTACAAAAAGAAGTCTATGTAGGGTCTTATTCATAATTTTGAAGTGCGCCACACTTGTAATGAGAGACTATGTGATGCTTAGGAACTTTCACTCTCTTGTTATTCCTTAGTCGTGCCTAAGAGTCCTAACTGTATTTAGCCCTTTCTTATATTCCATTTATTGTGCTTATTAGGCAACGGATACCAGGAGAAACAATGATCGAAGTGATGGAAATGAGAATTTGAATGAGACGGTTCGCCCTCAAGCTCCTCAAAATCCATAAGTTCCTATTGGAGAAGGGGCTATGTCTAACGTTGAGATAAGGTCGGCCATACATAGCTTGACTCAAGTGTTAGCTACCCAAGTTTCTAGGGATGTTAGGTTTCAAGTGAACCGCAATGCTACCACTACCGCTTCAAGGATTAGGGGATTTCATATGTATGAATCCCTCTACTTTCTATGGTTCTAAGGTGGAGGAGGACCCACAAGGGTTTGTTGATGAACTGTTCAAAGTTCTTGATGCTATGGGTGTTTCTTCTCAAGAAAAGGCGGAACTAGGTGCTTACCAACTCAAAGACGTAACTCAAGTTTGGTATGAGCAATGGAAGGATGAAAGGCCGTTTATAGAAGGCTGGATTACTTAAGGAGCTTTCAGGACGACTTTCCTTGATAGCTTCTTTCCCATAGACTTAAGAGAGAGGAAAATTAAAGAATTCATCAATCTTCGTCAAGGAGGTATGAGCGTGAAGGAGTATAGCCTCAAGTTCACTCAAGTATCCAAGTATGCTCCTACTATGGTTGCGGATTGTAGATCTAAATGAACAAATTTGTTATGGGGATATCTGACATAGTGGTTAATGAGTATAGATCGGCTATGTTGATTCCTAACATGGACATCTCTCATCTCATGGTTCATGCCGAACAAATTGAGGAGAAAAAGCTTATGCAAATTTGTATAAATGCTTGCAAATTGATTGCAAATGGTTGTCTGTACCACATAGTAAGAGTTAGTAATATTAAATATGAGGTCCCTTCCTTAGAGTCGGTACCCGTAGTGAGGGAATTTTTGGAGGTCTTTCCCGATGACCTTCTCGGAATTTCTGCCGAGCGGGAGATTGACTTCGGCATAGATTTATTACCGGATCCACAACCTATTTCAATCCCTCCTTATCGTATATGCCCGGTCAGTTGAAAAAACTAAAGGCTCTCAAGGATTTTCTAGAGAAGGGTTTTATTCAACCAATAATATCTCCATGGGGTTCCCCGCTATTGTTTGTGAAGAAGAAGGATGAGTCTTTGAGAATGTTTATCGACTATCGTCAATTGAACAAAGTCATCATAAAGAATAAGTACCCGGTCCTAGTATTGATGACTTATTTGATCAAATCCAAGGAGCGAGTTACTTTTCAACTATTGACTTGGGATCGTATTATCGTCAACTTAGAGTGAGGGAGATTATTATTCCAAAAAGGGTATCCGAACAAGATATGATCACTTTAATTTCATAGTGATATCGTTTGGTCTAACAAATGCACCGACAATATTCATGGACTTTATGAATTGAGTTCTTAGAAAGTATCTTGAATTGTTTGTGATTTTCTTCATTGATGACATATTTATGTACTCTAGGAGTGAGAATGATCATATGAGACACTTGAAATAGTTTTGCAAGTTCTCAAGGATAACCAATGTTACGCCCCAAAATGAACTAAGGTGAACTAGAGACTCATGAGTGTTTCTTTAGTTAATGTGAAGTTAAAATGAGTTGATTTAGTGATCTTAGGCAGTGAGTGAAGTTTGGTTAAGTTTGGAGGTCAAATGTCCAAGAACGTCCATGACGTTCAGTAGGTGTGTCTTAGATAGCGCTTGTGTGTATTGAGCTGTTTGAGTGAGTATTATGTGTTCGTTTTGCTTGAAACTTGCATGAGATTTTCCTAATATCTAGAAGATTCAGTTTAAGGGTTTAACATCTGGGAACGACCCCACATAGGACCAACAAGGGGCCCTAGATAAAGGGCCCAAGACTTGGGCAAAACTGCCAAAAAGCAGTGGCCATCGACGACCCTAAGGACGGTCCGTTGGACCATAAACGGTCCGTCGACCTAGGGAGTCGATTGGACCAGAAATTCATGGTGTCTGGGCTCTATTTGGAGCTAAGTTTCAACCCACGAGACCCCACCAAGAGTCCGTTGATGCACAGACGGTCCGTTGGTTAGGTCTAACCTGTGTGGGGGGGGGGTCCAAAACTGTTAAGTGGCTACCTTGGCTTGGGGTGTTTGGTAAATTCACCCCAAGTCTTTTATGACCCCAGTACGTTATTTTTAGTGTTTATTTTGTATATTTAAGTGTTCTAAACCCTAAGGCATCATTTTAGACCCCGCTTCCTAAAACCCAAAACCCCTCTTTCTTAGAATTCTCTCTCAAGACTCCATGGAAGCTAGAAGTTATGAAGTGCTAGGAGGGATGTTGGTGGTCGTTTATCCATTAAAAATATTTGGTATTTCTTCAATGTGAGGTATGGTATCCATCCTTGAAAACTCTTTTTGATTCAAGGATCCCCTTCAAACTAATTTTTGAAATGAGTTTTCAACCCTAGTTTCTACTATCTTTTAATCTAAATATGGGTCTTGCATGAAAACGTTTCTAATGAGTTTATATTGGTGTTTATAATTTTATTTGATGATTTTAGGGTTAAAACTTCAATAAAATCATGTTAAAGCTTTTGATCCAATGTTGGATTAAGAAATGGGTTATATGAGCATGAATTGATAGTCTTTGAGCTTTGATTTCTTATGGTTGTTATTGTTGTTTATATAGTGTCCAAAGGGATAATTTATTATGAATTATTGAATAAAATGTTATAGGTAATGAAAGCATGGATTAAAGAATAAGTTGGTAATGTTGTTTAGTTTCAATTTTGAATTAATCTTTAGCGGTATGGTGAACCTTCTTGGTGGCGGTGTTTATTTGAATTGTATGAATGTAAAGTAACTACTTTATTGTGAATGAGGCTATTACGTCTTATTATGTGAACTAAGATGATAAATATGCTATTCTTGTTAAATGTGTCTTATGAATTGATCATGTAAAATAGGCTACAGGTTATGCTTAAATGAAGATATTCTTGTTAAGTGTTTTATAAAGCTTGAGTATGAGAAAATATGTGAAGGATTATGTATAAATGACTTATATGATTATATGAAGTATGTAACGTGTTTGATGAGATGAAGGATGGTCTAATCTTGTATAAAAGTAAATGTAAATGAAATGAAGCTTCTGTGCAATGTTTTCTCACATGCACACACACACTCACACTTGAATGAATGAATGAAGCTAAGTTAAGTCCAAAAGGGGAGTTTTGAGGTGAACACTCTTCGTGAGTTGAGATGAAGTGTTTAGTAGCAACCCCATTACATCTCATGAGCTTTCTAAGATAGGTTGGATGATGAATGCGCTTCGTGAGTTGAGATGTGGTGTTCAGTAGTTATCCTTAACTTATAGTCTATAATGTTGAGAATCCGTGGGAAGTTATGCCTAGCACCAAGAGGAAATGAATGTGAGGTAAATTACACTTAGTGAGTTGAGATGTTGTATTCCAAAGTACCATTTGAGATGACTACTTCTCGTTAGTAGAGAATGAGTTAATTAGTAGAAATCTCCTTATCCCTTAATTATGCGCCTGCATAGGTGTAGCTATTGGGAAAGCCATGTAAAATGCTAAGAGAATGATATTACTCTAGTCAAGTGCGGATACCTCATCCTATAGGGGTTGATATTGGGATTCCATGTATAGATCTCATGGTCTATGTCGGTTAAGCTAACTCTCACAAAATAAGTGAACGTGCTAAGTCTTCTAAAGGAGTATTCTACTTAGGGTTAATAGTGGAATGAGACACTATTTATGCATTGTACTAGGTAGGCAATACGAAAGGGGAGTCTTAGTGAGACTTATTGGAATTAAATGAATTAAATCTTCTTACCGAATGTACTACTTAGGGTAGGCGGTGGTATGGGACTCTATCTATCCATTGCACTAAGTAGGACCTTCCGAAAGGGAAAACTTTGTGCCAAACCTTCTAAAAGAACCTACTACTTAGGGTAGGTGGTTGTATGGGACGCTATATACTCATTGCACTAAGTAGGCATTCCAAAAGGGTAGACTTTAGTGGCTTGTCGGGTGTCTTTTATTGTCTTGCCATTGATTGAGAGGCTTGGTTCTCCCGAGTTGAGTAAGACAAAAGGGGTAGTCTTGAGGATTGCTTTGGTGTGTATTCAAGGAGACATATGCATAATTCCTTCATGTCTTACCTTAGTGAGTCTTAGGATAGTCCTGAGGTAGGGAAACTGTTACGAAAAATGAGTTCACTTTCTCTTTCGCTTGGCCTTGGAAGTTCACTAGTTTAGAATAGGATAGTTCATTGTAATTGCTAATGTTGTATACATTGTGAATGCTTTAAATGATTTATTGTAAGTGCTTAAATGGTTTAACTTTAAATGCTTAAGTAGTTCACTGTTATGATAAGTCAAGTTCACTGTAATTTATGGAAGTTTAATGTAAATGATCTCTTTTTGTTTAAAATTATGGAAATTATTCTCTAAGTGTTAAATGATGATTCTTATTATGTTTTGTTTTTATGTTCTTGAATGTTTTGCTAAATTTGCATGAAACGTTATTTTGCTAAATTGTACCTTTTTTTCACATGTTTTGCATACGCCATACTTAGTACATTATTTGTACTAACCCCATACTTTTTCTATACTATCTAAGTATAGGTTGGAAGCAAGGTTGAAGTCTAGAAGGCAAAACTTGGGAAAGTTCCTCTCAAGACGAAGTGTCATCATATATTTGAGGGAATAATTCCTATGTTCTTAGTTTACTTATGTTAAGACTTATTATGTATTTTCATTTCAAGGTAAAGGGCCATGTCCCTAATTCATGCCATGTCTTTAAGTTTGGCTTGTGATGATGAGATTTTTTAAATATTTATAAAAGATTCTTTTTTATTAAATTATTTGTGAAAAGTTTAAATTTCGCACTACTTTTCATGTCTTATGTAATGAATGCTAGTTGAAGGTAGGGATGTGCATCGGTCGGTTTGGTTTGGTTTTATGTATTATCGGTTCAGTTTATCGATTTTCGGTTTTAAATAAGCTAACCCGATAACAAACCAATAAGATATTATTTATCAATTTTTGGTTTATCACTTTTTAAAAGTTATCGGTTCGGTTTGTCCAATAAGAAAATATCCATAAAATACTATATGACTTCTTACTTAGTTATATATAGTACGAAGGTTATAATTACATGTCACTACAAGAATATTGTGGACCTTTACAAATTTGCAAATGCTACAACCTACAATTACCAACTAAAACTAAATTCAAATAGTCCAACAAGACTAAATATAAAAGTAAAACTAAAATCAAAAGCTACAATTGGGAAACCTTACATTATTTTTTAGGTTTTTAGGAAACAATAAAAACTAGTAAATCGGCCTAATGTGAAGTAGATAAAGTATTAATAATTTGATATAGTTATAGTGTCTAGTTATATATTATATTATTAGGGAGGGTAAAATAGTAAATTATTACTATCTTATTTGGTTATTGGTTTACCCAATAGCCCAATAGTAAAACCCGATACCGAACCAATTACCCAATAACTTTTTTTATAAACCCATTAAAAACCCGATAACCCAATTACCCAATAACAACAACCTAATAACATTTTTTTCTGTTCGGTTTATTGGTCGGTTCAGTTTTTGCACACCGCTAGTTGAAGGGATGTTACAAGACACCAAAGGGTCAAGCACGCCCGACCATGAAATAAGGGTTCCTTCAAACTTCTAGGGGGTACTTTCGTGTCATGCAGACTTGGTATCAGAGCATATGATTTTGGGAAATAGTTGAAGGTCTAAATGTCTCATAAGCCACGTATAGTAGTATATTAGTTATTGGTGTGAGTCGGGACACATCCATGGACAAGAGGCTTTAAGACGATAGAGTTTCACTTTCTACATTACTCTTGAATCGTGCCATAGAAATTAACTACATAAGGTCTCTATCTTTTGTGTTCCCTTGTCCGGTGGTCTTCTAGGTGTGATTGCTTGAAAGGGTAGATGTTTCTAAGTTTGAGGGAGAGAAGAGGTGAATTTTGATGTTATGATGATCTTGTGGCTAGATTAGTAGAGGTGAAGGTAAGTTTTGAAAATTGTGATGTGATGCCATTTATGGCTAGGTGTGAATTATGAGATTGGAAGTGTTGTGATGAGAAACTTTGTGGTGATGTAGTTATAAGCATGGTAAGAGTTATAAGGATGAATAAAGTGGTTTCGAGAATAAATGTGTTATCTTGTGATTATGTTCAATGATGGTAGATATGCTCTAAGTTGTGAATTTGAGGAAATGTTGAGAGTATGTGGAGGATTTGTTGGAGTTGAGGTCAACTCCCTTGTGTGACTAATGTTTCATAGTTGTTCTTGTGATTGGTGGATGTTGTGGTGTAGGCTTACACTAAGATGGAAATGTGGTATGAATGTCTAGTGAGGAAGTTTTGTTCCATAAAATTAAGTTAAGTTATGCCTATGAGTTGAATGAAGAGATTTTTAAGAGAGTTTCTCTAGGCTTGAATCCAAAGAGGGAAGAGTTATGCTTAACTTGTAAGGTTGATGTTTAATCTTGAGGTGCATGAGTTGAGGGTAGTGTGAGTTCCTACCTTTTTAGAGGCATAATAGTGCTTTGAAGTATGAGGCCTTAAAGATGGCTTTATCTTAAGTGGGTGAGAGTGAGTTGAGTAGAATGTGATGTAATGTACTTAGTCCAAGAGAATCCTCAAAGGTCACTAAGTGGGAGTGGTAGTATGGGATGCTACTCTCACATTGCACTTAGTGAAACTTACCGAGTCTCTTTGGAGTAACTTATTGTGGTGTGGTCCCTCATATTATCATTTCATCTTGATAAAGTTGCTTGGAAGGTGCATTATGAAAATTTTTACATGTGCCATAGTGATGTTTCGAATTCAATGTAATGAAGTTTTGACTTTTTGAGAAAATTGCATTTTTCATGAAATATGGTTTCAATGTGTTATAAGATGAGTTTGTATGGTATTATACTTCATGTTATCATGTTATCATGTTATCTTGATAAATTACTCAAAGAATGGATTCTTGAAACTTTGAAGTATGTTGGCAGTGACACAGTGAATGCTCACTGTAAGATTTGTGATTTTTGAACAAAATTGTTTCGTCTTTGATTGAAGTTTCAATGTGTGCAAAAGTGTTGTATATGAGCATGTTTAAGGTTGGATAAGGCATTTCCTCCATAGGAGAATGTTAAGTGTGACTAAAAATTTTGAAGTTTACAAGAGTTGCCTATGTTGCTAAGTGTTTGAAAATGTGAAATCATGCTCCTTGCTAGTTGATTATTTTATTTTGAAAGTTTGACACTTGATTGTAATGTGTTATGTGATTCTAAGTGACTCCTTCTTGTTTTTAAAATTTTAGTGTCATTCAAGGACAAATGTTATTCCAAGTGGGGGAGAATGGAACGCCCCAAAATGAACTAAGGTGAACTAGAGCCTCATGAGTGTTTCTTGAGTTAGTGTTAAGTTAACATGAGATACTTTAGTGTTATTAGGCAGTGTGTGAAGTTTTGAGGTCAAATGTCCAAGAACGTCCATGACGTTCGGAAGGTGTGCCTCCGATAGCGCTTGTGTTTCTTGAGCCGTTTGAGTGAGTTTTATTTGTTAGTTTTTCTTGAAATTTGCATGAGATGTTCCTAAGACCTATTAAACTTATTTAAACGTCCAGAAATGACCAAACATAGGATCCACAATGGGCCCTAGATAAAGGGCCCAAGACTCGGTCAAAACTGCAAAAAAGCAGTGGCCATCGACAACCTTAAGGAAGGTCCGTTGGTCCATCAACGGTCCGTCGACCTAGGGAGTCGATTGTACCAGAAGGTCATGGTTTCAAGGCTCCATTAGGAGCTAAGTTTCAACCTAGAGACCCCACCAACGATATGTTGATGCACAGACGGTCCGTTGGTTAGGTCGCGTCTCTGTGTGTGTGCGCAAAACTGTAAAAGTGGCTGTCTTGGCTTAGGGTGTTTGGTAAATTCACCAAAAGTCTTTTATGACCCCAGTACGTTATTTTTAGTTTTTATTAGGTATATTAAAGTGTTCTAAACCCTAAGACCTCATTTTAGACCCCTCTTCCTAAAACCCAAAACACCTCTTTCTTAGAATTCTCTCTCAAGACTCCATGGAAGCTAGAAGTTATGAATTGCTAGGAGGGATGTTGGTGGTTGTTTATCCATAAAATATATTTGGTATTTCTTAAATATGAGGTATGGTATCCATCCTTGAACTCTCTTTCATTCAAGAAGCCCTTTTAGACTAAATTTCAAAGTGAGTTTTCAACCCTAGTTTCTACTATCTTTTAATCTAAATATGGGTCTTGCATAAAAGCTTTTATAATGAATTTATAATGGTATTTATAATGTTATTTGATGATTTTAGGGTTCAAAATTCAATGAAATCATGTTAAAGCTTTTCATCCAATGTTGGCTTAAGAAATGGGTTATATGAGCATGAATTGATAGTCTTTGAGCTTTGATTTCTTATGATTGTTATTGTTGTTTATCTAGTGTCCAAAGGACTAATTTGTGATGAATTATTGAATAAAATGTTATAGGTGATGAAATCATTGATTAAAGGGTAAGTTGGTAATGTTGTTTAGTTTCAATATCAAAATATTCATTAACGGTATGGTCCATCTTCTTGGTGGCGGTGTTTATTTGAATTGTATGAATGTAAAGTTAATAGTTTTTTGTGAATGAGGCTATTATGTATTATTATGTGAATTAAGATGATAAATATGCTATTCTTGTTAAATGTGTCTTATGAAGTGATCATGTAAAATAGGCTAGAGGTTATGCTTAAATGAAGATATTCTTGTTAAGTGTTTTATAAAGCTTGAGTATGAGAAAATATGTTAAGGATTATGTATAAATGACTTATATGATTATATGAAGTATGTAATGTGTTTTATGTGATGAAGGATGGTCTAATCTTGTATAAAAGTAAATGTAAATGAAATGAAGCTTATGTTCAATGTTTTCTCACATGCACACACACACTCACACTTGAATGAATGAATGAAGCTAAGTTAAGTCCAAAAGGGGAGTTTTGAGGTGAACACTCTTCGTGAGTTGAGATGACGTGTTTAGTAGCAACCCCATTACATCTCATGAGCTTTATAAGATAGGTTGGATGATGAATGCCCTTCGTGAGTTGAGATGTAGTGTTCAGTAGTTATCCTTAACTTATAGTCTATAATGTTGAGAATCTGTGGGAAGTTATGCCTAGCACCAAGAGGAAATTAATGGGAGGTAGATTACACTTAGTGAGTTGAGATGTTGTATTCCAATGTACCGTTTGAGATGACTACTTCTCGTTAGTAGAGAATGGGTTATTTAGTAGCAATCTCCGTATCCCTTAATTATGCGCCCGCATAGGTGTAGCTATTGCGAAAGCCATGTAAAATGCTAAGAGAATGATATTACTCTAGGCAAGTGAGGATACCTCATCCGATAGGGGTTGATATTGGGATTCCATGTCTAGATCTCATGGTCTATGTCGGTTAAGATAACTCTCACAAAATAAATGAACGTGCTAAGTCTTCTAAAGGAGTATTCTACTTAGGGTTAATAGTGGAATGAGACACTATTTATCCATTGTACTAGGTAGGCAATACGAAAGGGGATTCTTAGTGAGACTTATTGGAATTAAATGAATTAAGTTTTCTAAAAGAATGTACTACTTAGGGTAGGTGGTTGTATGGGACTCTATCTATCCATTTAACTAAGTAGGACCTTCCGAAAGGTTGAAGTCTAAAAGATAAAGCTTGGGAAAGTTCCTCTCAAGACGAAGTGTGCTTATATATTCGAGGGCATAATTCCTTTCTTCTTATTTTCCTTATGTTAAGACTTATTATGTATTTTCATTTCAATGTAAAGGGTCGTGTCCTATGTTATTTATGTCGTGTCTTTAAGTTTGGCTTGTGACGATGAGATTTTCTTAAATATTTATCAAATATTTCCTTTTTATTAAATTATCCGTAAAGTTTTAATTCCGCACTACTTTCATGTTTTATGTAATGAATGCTACTTGAAGGGCTGGTACAAGACCCCAAAGGGTCAAGTACGCCCGGCCACGAAACGAGGGTTCCTCCTAACTTCTAGGGGTTACTTTCGGGTCGTGACAACCAATGTTTTGCTAAGTTTAGAGTGTGAGTTTTGGTTGAGATCAGTTTCTTTTCTTGGTCACATTGTCTCTAGTGAAGGGGTAGAGGTTGATCCAAGGAAGATGGAAGTGGTCATATGTTGGCCTAGTCCTTTGAGTCCTACCGACATCCAAAGTTTTCTAGGGTTGACCGATTATTATAGGAGGTTTATTGAGGGATTCTCGTCTATCACATACCCACTAACAGCCTTAACCCAAAAGAAGTCCAAGTTTGAATGGTCGGAATCATGTGAAAAGAGTTTCCAATAATTGACGAATAGACTCACCTCCGCTCCGGTTTTTACCTTATCGAAGGGTACCAAAGGGTTTGTGATTTATTTTGATGCCTCCCGAGTGGGTCTAGGGTGTTTGCTTATGCAACATGACAAAGTAATATCTTATACCTCTACGTAACTCAAGCCACATGATAAAAATTATCCAACTCATGACCTTGAGCTTGCGGCCGTGGTGTTTGCCTTAAAAATTTGAAGGCATTATCCATATGGGATACATGTTGATGTGTTCACCAATCAAAAGGGTCTACAATATGTATTCACTAAAAAGAACTTGAATCTACGACAAATAAGATGGTTAGAACTTCTAAAGGATTATGACATGACAGTCCTTTATCATCCTGGGAAATCCAATGTGGTTGCTTATGCATTAAGCGAAGTGTCCATGGTGAGTGTGGATCATGTGTTTGATGACAAGAAAGAATTGGTGAAGGAGGTTCATAGGTTGGCCCGGTTAGGTGTCTGATTAGAAGAATCTTCAAAGGGTGGTTTCATGGTCCGTCATAACTCCGAGTCATCTCTAGTGGTTGATATGAAATCCAAACAACATCTTGATCCTCTATTGATAGAGTTTAAAGAATCGGACCTTAACAAGAATAAATAATCTCTTCCAAGGGGAGGATGGGGTACTTAGGTGCCAAGGAGATTATGTGTTCCGGATGTGGATGGTTTAAGGGAGAAAATCATGGATCCATCTTGGGGCAACCAAGATGTATCGTTAATTACGTGGTATTTATTGGTGGAATTTAAAAAAAGGGATGTATCTAAGTTTGTGACGAAGTGACCAAATTTCCAAGCCCGGGTGGTCTAACCCAAGATATTGAAATCCCCACTTGGAAGTGGAACCATCGACTTTGTGGTAGGATTTCCTTGAACGCGTAGACAACATGACTCCTTTTGGAATAGTGGATAAGTTGACTATGTCAGCCCACTTTCTCCCCGTAAAAGTTTCTTACTCGGCAGAGAAGTATGATAAATTGTATTTTAAGGAAATTATGAAGTTACATGGGCCCCCCTGTTCATAATTTCGGATAGAGGAGCCCAATTGACTTCACATTTTTGGAGATCTTTCCAAAGTAGGCTTGGTACTCAAGTCAATCTTAGCAACGTTGTAAGAACCCAAAATTATTTAGGGTTTATAGAGAATAACATGTTTTTATTAAGGTTATAATGTCCCATAATGGCTTATAATATGGTTTGGAGGCAGTGTGTAAAGTTTGAAGTGATTTGGAAGTCAAACGTCAAGGGATGACCAAAACGTTCGACGACTAGTTGCCTATGTCCTCATGTGTCCATGCGTGTTAATAGACTGTATTTGATGAGATTATTAAGTATTAAAATGAGTTATAATTATTTTTAATATGGTATATTGATATTTGAGAAGTTTGGAGGTCAAACGACCAAGAACGTCCAAGGCGTTTGAAAGATAGCCCTTAAGACACTCAACGTGTTTCTAGATGGGGCCTAGACTGTTTGGACGAGTTACAGATGTTTGTTTTGGGTTAAACTTATTTGGAAGGTCTAAAACATCTTAAGGGTTGTATTTATGTTTGAAACGTCTGGGTAAGACTTCTAAAGGTCCCCACAAAAGGACCCACAAGAAGGACCCAAAGCTGGTCGAGACACTACCTTGGCAGTTTCAATTGACGGACAAAACGACGGCCTGTTGGTCAACCAAAGGCCCATAGGTGAGGTATATTTGATTGGTACTTATATTGGGAATGTATCAAGCCAAAAATTGTCCAAGTACCAATTGACGGAAGCCAATGCACGGCCTGTCGACTGACCAACGGCCAGTAGATGGTTCCGTCGATGGTGGCCTACAACCTGTAGATTGTGGACTGTTTCATTAAAAGGGTGAATGGTAAATTCACCAAACGTGATAACCTGACACCACATGATTAATTTGGTTATTTTTGAGTGTATTTAAGTAGTAAAAAACGTGATCAACTAATTCCCAAAACCAACTCACACAAATTGAACTTTTCCCTCCAAAAATATTCTCTCTAGAACCTCCATTGTCCATTGTTGGTGGAGCTCAAGAAAAGATTGGATCTTTGATTTCCATGGATGAATCATAAAGTTTTAGAGATTTTAATGTAGATAAAGGTATGGTGATCCTTCGTCTCTAGTTATCCTTCCATCTAGAGAGTTCATCTCAAAATTTTAAAGGAGAAAAATATGATCAAGTTCTTCTTCTTCATTCTAGACATGGGTGATTTGTTAAATTGATTTCAAAATCATAATATGAATGTTCTGATTATTATACACTGATTTGCACTTGATTTTCAATCGTATTGCATGATGAACCATGCATCATTCACAAACTCAATTTTAGCCTATGTATAGCTTTATGATCTTGATCTTATGCATATCGATTTGTGATTCAATTATGTTAATATGATTATGCCTACTGTATAGTATGTATATTGATGGTGAATCATTGATGAATTACCCATATGAATCAATGCATGAAGGTTTGAACATGCCTAACGTAGTCTTCATTATGATAATTGTAATGTGGGTCCTCAATTGATTCAAAAGTGAATTTCGATTATGTTGTTGTTCTTGTAGATTCTGTTTTAGGCTAATACCATGGTTTAATTTTGGATAAAAATCTTGTATTATCAAAGTAAAGAAGACTTGGTTTGAATTGATCTAGGTTCTTCTAGTCTATCAAGTAGTAACTTGTGATCTTGACGTTAGGTTAGTTGTTATATGAATTGATCGTGGTTAATATCTATAGCTGCTTCCTATAACGTAATATGAGTATGAATTATATGTATTGAATTTATTAGGGGCCAATAAATGATAGTTTGAATAGGATTAACCTATGTAAACTTACCTTTCATGTATCTTTAATATCAAACATGCTTATATTGATTTCGGCCTTAATGGCAATTGTAGTAGTGTTCATATATACTTAGATTTCATTAGATACTACCTAGCATGTAATTTATTGGTAAAATATGATTGATGATTAATACTTTGGGAAAATTAATAAGATGGTCTATTCTCTCTACTCTACATTGAACTGATAGTTTAATGCCTACGGTAGTAGCTTGATCTTGAAGGGTTTTAAGCATGATATCGTTATGACTATGATATCGTTATGACTAAGTGTATTATTATATACTTCCTTGGATTTATAATATTGATGAAACATGATCTATAATCCATGCAAGTGAAGTTGGTTGATGGTCTATGTCCTTCTACATTCTACCATGTTAATGATATGTTGTATCCTTTGTAGCATGGCCTTGTAGTAGATTATGCTTAATTTCATGAATGATTATGGTACCTTAATATACTTCCCTATACTTGATTTATTGATAAAATAGTAGTAATGTTCAATGATGACTAAAGGCTAAAGGATTGGTAAGAATTCCTCTACTCTTCTACTTCTCTATTTCTTTGTAGTAATGTTGATGAAGCCTTGTATGACATCGTGTGGTATCGTCCACTTATGGTGGAGGTGTTTACTTTATTGTAAATCTATATATGTGTTGACCATGGCCATGAAGGAAAATTGATGAATATATGAACATGTGATTTTGATGATACTATGTGAAGCTTATGCCTACTTTCCTATTCTAGTTGTGATTTAGGTTTTATGGCTATTGTGTAAGCATGTGTATATCCATGTTAGGGTAAAGTATAGGTTCTGCCACTGATGAGTAAAATGGTTAATAATCCCTTACATATGTACCACTATGTGAATGCATGAATAGCACAAGTTAAGAGTCTTAAGTGTAATATGAAGTTGGCTTGTGTCCTATGCTATTGTATGTTGTGTGGTTTGTTCTTGAAAGAGTATTATGGTCTGAGATGGTTTCTGCCTCAATATGTTGTTGATAGACATTATGTGATCATGTGACCAATGTACACACACACTCACTTTACATGCATGTTACAAGTAGTATAGTTCATGGTGTCTAAATGAAAAGTAGTTTTCATATTCACTAGTGTCTACTACTATGCATGTTAAGATGATGATTATGAAAGCATGATATGTGTTTCCTTAGTTAGGATTACTTGATAGGTGTACTAGTATCGGCAAGGGTATGGGACTTTGCCTGTACATTGCACATGTGTACTTTGATAGGATAGTTTTAGTTTTGGTTTCTATATGTATGAATGTGTATGTATGAAAATGTGTGTCTTAATGTGTCATGTGAAAGGTTTGCTCACATATATGTATACACTCACACACATGTATGATGGTCTAGTAAGTTGAGGGGCCTTGAGAGGGGTGCCCAAGAATAATCTAAACTAGATAGGTGCTTGAGTATGCTATAAGCATATGAGAATCAAATATTCTAAGCATATGTTTAATAATAAATTTAGTAAACGCTTTTCAATAAAGGGAACCTAGCTTAGCACCAAGTGAACTTGACATTGAGAGGTGTTGACTTCGCTTGGAGGAAGATTCACCATATTTCCCTTATAGAGTGTTGACTTACCTTAGAGAAATACTCACCTATGGACACACATGAGATTTTAACTTCCCTTCTGAGGAAGATTTGCCCATGTTTTCTCAAGAGATGAAGCCCTCATTGCCCAATGGAATGTAAAGGGAATACACTTATCTCTTAGTTCCATAAACTATGCTTGCAACAGAGGATCTAGCATTGTTATATCACTTAGGATTCTAGGATATATGTTAATGTTCTACCTTGGCTAGGTAGGAACACCTTCCATTGGTGTAAGTCTTTACAACACCAAATTCCCTATTTAGCACCCACAATCTTAGTGTTGGTTAAGGCTATAGTTTCCATAAAGTAAAATGGACAATGAAAGTAAATGACCTTGACCCTAAATAGAATGACAAAAGAAAGGTTACTGAGGATAAGTGGAAGTAATCAACCCATCTAGACATTGCACAAGTAGCTCATTAGGAAGTTCTTGGAAGGTGTTCTAATGCATGTCACTATGTTTGTGTTCCTTATGCTTGATATTGTAGTATTTGTCTACTTTTTAAAAAGTGCATGATCTGAGTCTTTTTTCATGATGTTGATCTGATGAAGGTGTTGACTTAACTATGTCTATATTGTACTATACTTCTATGATGATATGTGTTGGCTTGTGTAAGAAGTATGTATGGTTTTCCTTGTGGTACTAAGGTGATGCATTGAACCAAGTATCACTAAAGGGTTACTTGTGATGTTAATGAATAAAAACTAAATTAGCTTTCTTATAAGGGAACAAGAGCTCACTGTAATGTGACTCAAAAATATAATAAATCCTATATGTGATTTTATGAAATATTTGGCATTTAAATGTGTTTTTATAAAGTGAATGAATGATATAAATGCTATTGTTTCAAGGTTTTATAAATATTTACTCAAAAAGGCATGAAGTGTGATGTCAAGAAAATGCCTTTTTTAAATTTATATTTTTGCATGGTTGCCATACTTAGTGCATTCTTGTACTAATACCATTCTTCTATACTTTTTCCACAAAGTGTAAGTTATGGATTCTTTAAGGATATCTATGATTGACGAGCTTGATATGTGATTCCCAAGATTAAGGAAAGGGGTTCTTAAGTTCCAAGGATTCCCTACTCATGTCTTAAAGTAATGTTTACTAAAAGTTACATAGTCATGTCTTATGTTTTAAGGGCCGTGTCCCTAATATATTCTAAGGTTGCTGACTCTAGGATGGAAAAGAGACTTAGGGTCTCAATATGTATTATTACTTATATTATATATATATATATATATATATATATATATATATATATATATATATATATATATATATATATATATATATATATATATATATATATGAAGTGATGCTTCTAGCATAAGATGTGTTATGAAATGTTTTAAATTTCCCTCTAAATTTACTATGTCGATGCGATGAATGATAAATATGGGTTCGTATAAGACCTATGAGAGCTCAAGTACGCCATGTTACTTCTAGGGGGTGCTCCCCGAATGTGACAAACGTGGTATCAGATCACGAGGCTTTTAAAAGTAGTTTAGGGTCCAAGAAGTCTCATATTGCAATGTTTCATAGAGTCTTGTATCATTGGTGGTGAGTGGCGACACATCAAATGGAAATTGAGGCTATAGGACGATAGATTTTCCCTTTTTCATCATTCTCTTATCGTGCCATAAAACTTAACTCTATAAGATCTCTCTCTTATATTTTCTTTTCTGGTGGTCTTTTAGATATGATTGCTTAAATGAGATTGTTTTTTATGATTGAGGGAGAAAAGGTGAGTTTTAATGATTATCTTGATTTTATTGTTTGAATGAGTATGTGAAATAACATGTTATGTTGAAGAATGTGAGTCATAATATGGTTAAAGCATGCTAGAGTTATTATGGTTTACATGAGTTTCTTTTGGAATGAAGTGTTACTATATGGTTTTTTTATGATGGTAGTCTTATGTTATGATTTGAACATGAAATGCTTAGTGACTACCTATGAAATCATGCTACCCTAAGAATATGTGCTTAAGGGTGTTCAATGTTTCCTTTTGTATACATGTAGTTCATGATAAGTTGCCTAGTATGGATTGGAGTCCTTTGTGTAGACTTTAAACTAGGCATGATGATAGTATACTTATGCTGGTAATGTTTTTTACATCATATTGTCATGCTTTTCCCATCTATTGCCTAAATGTTGCACTTTTTGAATGTTGAAGCCTGCTCACTGTAAATCTAGACAGCTTACTAAATTTATTGGAAAATCAACTAAATTGTTCTTTGATTAGATGTTGTTGAAATGTGTATAGAATTGGTACATATGTACATGATAATGAATGTAAAAAAAGGAGAATTGCTATTTGGAATAATGAATGAGAATCTTATGGCATGATGAGTCGTAAGATTGTTTCTAACTTCTTATTGTATTGTGAGTCCCTTTATGTTGTGGAAATGATGTTTCCCTAGAATTGAGGGTAGTACTATTATCTATGTAGGGTGATGATGTGGGTTTGATTGACCTAGAAGTTACCTTACATTAATGTAGAAAGAAAAGAAAGAGTCCTTAAGACTAAGTCTCCTATATTGTTTCCCCTAATGATGTATGACCATGGTATCTATTGTATTGTATGAAAACCTTATGTGGTTGAATTACATGACCTAACTTGATGATTGGGGATAAATTGCCTAGATGATAAGGTTTAGAATACCTTGGTGTTTCTATGTTAACTTACTGTAAATCCCTTCAAAAGATGTAATCACTTTTAAGTAATGAAAATGAAGGTTGTTTAGTTAAGATACTCTTATGGTTGGGTGAAGTTGCTATTAAATTGGGTCTATCCTAAGTGTGGGATGGTGATGGAGTAGTAAGGTTGTAGATATTTTGTATCTTGTCCTTCTATTCTTACTTGAACTTGAATCTAATGAATTCTTATTAAGCTTGTTCATGAATATTCTTGCATAAATTATGAATTGCATGAACCTCATATGTTTAGTATGTAATGATTGACATTATATTGAAGATATTGAGGAGATTCCAAAGTACATGAAAGAAATTTTTTGATAAAATCTATGTCTCATGTTAAATTACATCTTGATATGCTAGTTGTGCAATTGACTTCATGAGAAAAGATAATAAGCATGGTAATAGTCACTTGTGAGGTGAAATGTTTAGCCGCATAATGAAAAGTTGAATCTCTTTAAAATGAATTATGTTGAGTCTCTTAAAAGCTGTGACTTTTATGATTTGGAATGCATAATTGTAGGTTCATTCTTTAAAAGTGAAAGCATGCTTAGCTAAGTGCTCATGTTTGTGCCTTTGAATTATATTATTCTTCTCAAATGATGCTTACTGTGAAGGTGAGTACTATGTTAGAAATTGGAATTTTGAGAAATGACTTCCTAATGGTTTTCATGTTCTTTGTGTGACATACCACTTAGACTTCACTAGTAAGGAACATGAGAATGCCTTGGTTTAGAAGTTGAGAATTTATCCTTTTGAAGAGGAAATTGACCTTGTACAGTGCTTAAGTTTGAACTCATGATACATGTATGTGTGTTGAAGAGAAGGACATTTCTCCATGGACACCACTAAACATGGTATGGATGAGCATGACCTTCATGGCACTAGGTCTAACTAAGAAGATCTTTGTTGATTAAATTAACTCAAGTCTATGTGCATTTAAGTATGAGTTCCTACTTGTATTGTTTAAATCTACCTATTTGTGGCCTTGAAATATGATTTCTTAATGAATTAAGGTGTAATGACCATGTTATGATTAGGAGAAGAATGTTCCTCCAATGAACATGATAAGAGTCTTTGTGTTTGATGCATTAAAGAGTGAGTGAGTAATGGTTTTGCTTGATTGTGTGCATTGAATGATAAAATGATTTGATGTTGTCATGAATTTATTAACTGCTCTATGATGAATTGAAATGCTTGTTGTGATTAAAGAGACCTAAGTGTCATTTGAGGACGAATGTTCCCAAGTGGGGGATATTGTATGACCCCAAA
The DNA here is from genome assembly GCA_027704765.1 of Solanum habrochaites. NCBI lineage: Eukaryota > Viridiplantae > Streptophyta > Magnoliopsida > Solanales > Solanaceae > Solanum > Solanum habrochaites. The sequence continues at coordinate 27,472,925 of JAKWJA010002497.1, forward strand.
ATGAGTTAGGGTGTCTAGATACTAAAAAAATTTATTAAGGCTATAAGGTCCTAAAATGACTTATAATATGATTTAGAGTCAGTTTGTAAAGTTTGAAGTGATTTGAAAGTCGAACATCAAGGGACGACCTAAACGTTTGACGACTAGTCGCTTATGTGCCTCATGTGTCCATACGTGTTTTTAGACTAAAGGTCATGATGTTCTTAGGAATATAAATGATTTATAATTATGTTTAAATATTTTATATGGAGTTTTGAGAAGTTTTGAGGTCAAACGATCAAAAACGTCCAAGGTGTTCCAAAGATAGCCCTTAAGATGCTCAAGATGTGTCTTGATGTGGCCTAGACTGTTTGGACGAGTTGCTCGTGTTTGTATTAGGTTAAAGTTATGTGGAAGGTATAAAACTTTTTAAGGGTTTTATTTACATTGGAAACGTCCAAGTACGACTTCAAAGTTCCCCGCATAAGGACCCACAAGGAAGACCCAAGGTTGGTCGAGGCACTTCCTTGTCTGTGTCAATCGACGGAACAAACGACGGCCTACTGGTCAACCAACGGCCCGTAGGTGAGGTATCATCGATTGTTACTGATCTTGTGTAGGTATCAATCCAAAAATTGGCCAAGGACCAATAGATGGAAGCCAATGCACGGCCCATCGACTGACCAATGGCCAGTAGGTGGTATTGTCGATGGTGGCCTCCAACCTTGTGCCTGTGGACTGTTTCATTAAAGGGGTGAATGGGAAATTCACCCCACGTGCTAAACCTGACCCCACATTATTTATTTGGTTATTTTTTTGTGTATTTAAGTTACCAAAAACATGATCAACCCATTCCCAAAAACAACTCACACAAATTGAACTTTTCCCTCCAAAAATATTCTCTCTAGAACCTCCATTGTTGGTGGAACTCAAGAAAAGATTGGATCTTTGATTTCCATGGATGAATCATCAAGTTTTACAGATTTTAATGTAGATAAAGGTATGGTGATCCTTCGTCTCTAGTTATCCTTCCATCTAGAGAGTTAATCTCAAAATTTTCAAGGAGAAAAATATGATCAAGTTCTTCTTCTTCATTCTAGACATGGGTGCTTTGTTAAATTTATTTCAAAATCATAATATGAATGTTTTGATTATTATACTCTGATTTGCACTTGATTTTCAATCGTATTGCATGATGAACCATGCATCTTTCACAAACTCAATTTTAGCCTATGTATGGCTTTATGATCATGATCTTATGCATATCGATTTGTGATTCAATTATGTTAATATGATTCTTCCTACTGTATAGTATGTATATTGATGGTGAATCATTGATGAATTACCCATATGAATTAATGCATTAAAGTTTGAACATGCCTAACCTAGTCTTCATTGTGATAATTGTAATGTGGGTCCTCAATTGATTCAAAAGTGAATTTCGATTATGTTGTTGTTCTTGTAGCTGCTTTTTTAGGCTAATACCATGGTTTAATTTTGGATACAAATCTTGTATGATCAAATCAAAGAAGACTTGGTTTGAATTGATCTAGGTTCTTCTAGTCTATCAAGTAGTAACTTGTGATCTTGACGTTAGGTTAGTTGTTATATGAATTGATCATGGTTAATGTCTATAGCTGCTGCCTATAACGTAATATGAGTACGAATTATATGTATTGGATTTATTAGGGGCCAACTAATGATAGTTTGAATAGGATTAACCTATGTAAACTTACCTTTCATGTATCTCTAATATCAAACATGCTTATATTGATTTCAGCCTTAATGGCAATTGTAGTAGTGTTCATATATACTTAGATTTCATTATATACTACCTAGCATGTAATTTATTGGTAAAATATGATTGATGATTAATACTTTGGGAAAATTAATAAGATGGCCTATTCTCTCTACTCTACATTGAACTGATAGTTTAATGCCTACGGTAGTAGCTTGATCTTGAAGGGTTTTAAGCATGATATCGTTATGACTAAGTGTATGATTAGATACTTCCTTGGATTTATATTATTGATGAAACATGATCTATAGTCCATGCAAGTGAAGTTTGTTGATGGTCTATGTCCTTCTACATTCTACCATGTTAATGATATGTTGTATCATTTGTAGCATGGCCTTGTAGTAGCTTATGCTTAATTTGATGAATGATTATGGTACCTTAATATACTTCCCTATACTTGATTTATTGATAAAAGAGTAGTAATGTTCAATGATGACTAAAGGCTAAAGGATTGGTAAGAATTCCTCTACTCTTCTACTTCTCTATTTCTTTATAGTAATGTTGATGAATCCTTGTATGGTATTGTGTGGTATGGTACACTTATGGTGGCGGTGTTTACGTTATTGTCAATCTACATATGTGTTGACCATTTCCATGAAGGCAAATTGATGAATATATGAACATGTTCTTATGATGATTCATGTGAAGCTTATGCCTACTTTCATATACTTGTTGTGACTTAGGTTGTATGGCTACTGTGTAAGCATGTGTATATCCATCTTACGGTAATGTATAGGTTCTTCCATTTATGAGTAAAATGGTTAATAATCCCTTACCTATGTACCCCTATGTGAATGCATGAATAGGACAAGTTAGGAGTCTTAAGTGTAATATGAAGTTGGCTTGTCTCCTATTCTATTGTGTGTTGTGTAGTTTGTACTTGAAAGAGTATTATGGTCTAAGAGGGTGGCTACCTCAATATGTTGTTGATAGCCATTATGTGATCATGTTGACGAATGTACACACACACTCACTCACATTACATGCATTTTAAAAGTATTATAGGTGATGGTTTCTAAAAGAAAGGTAGTTCTCATATTCTCTAGTGTCTACTACTATGCATGTTAAGAAGATGTTTATGAAAGCATGATATGTGTTTCCTTAGCTAGGTTGACTTGTTAGGTGTACTACTATGGGCAAGGGTATTGGACTTTGTCTATGCATTGCACGTGTGCCTTCATAGGATAATTCTAGGTTTGGTTTCTATATGTATGAATATGTATGTATGAACATGTGTGTCTTAATGTGTCATGTGAAAGGTTTGATCACATATATGTATACACTCACACACATGTATGAATTTCTAGTACGTAGAGGGGCCTTGAGAGGGGTGCCCAAGAATACTCTAAACTAGATAGGTGCTTAAGTATGTTATAAGCATATGAGAATAAAATATTGTAAGCCTATGTTTTATAAATAAATGTAATAAAGGTTTTTCAATAAACGAAACCTAGCTTAGCATAGAGTGAACTTGACATTGAGAGGTGTTGAATTTCTTTGGAGGAAGATTCACCATTTGTCCCTTATAGAGTGTTGGCTTCCCTTAGAGGAATACTCACCTATGGACCCACATGAGATGTTCAATTCACTTTTGAGGAAGATTCACTCATGTTTTCTCATGAGATGAGGCCCCAATTTCCCAATGACATGTAGAGGGAATACACCTATCTCTTAGTTCCATAAACTATGTTTGCCACATACGATGTAGCAATGTGATATAACTTAGGATGCTAGGATGTATTTTAATGTTCTACCTTGTCAAGGTAGGAATACCTTCCAATGGTGTAAGGCTCTACAACACCAAATTCCATGTTTGGTACCAATGATCTTAGTGTTGGTTAAGGCTATAGTTTCCCCAAAGTAAAATTGACAATGGAAGTAAATGACTAGGTCCCTAAATAGAATGACAAAAGGGAGGTTACCTAGAATAGGTGGAAGTAATGAACCCACCTAGACATTGCACAAGTAGATTATTAGGAAGTTCTAGGAAGGTGTTCTAATGCATGCCACTATGTATATGTTCCTTATGCATGACATTATAGTATTTTTATACTTGTTATGAAGATTTGCATGGTATGAGTCTTCATGCATGATGTTGATCTTGTTGACTACATGATGAAGGTCTTGACTTAACTATGTCTATGATGTACTATACTTCTATGATGATATGTTTTGGCTTGTGTAAGTAGCGTGTATGGTTTTCCTTGTGGTCCTAAGGTGATGCATTGAACCAAGTATTACCAAAGGGTTACTTGGGAAGTTAATGAATAAAAAGGAAATTAGATCACTGTTAAGGGAACAAGAGCTCACTGTAATGTGAGTAAGAAATGTAATAAATCCTATATGTAATTCTATGAAATGTTTGGCCTTTGAATATATTTATATGAAATGTATGAATTATATAAATGTTATTTTTCAAGGTTTTATAAATATTAACTCAAAAAGGCATGAAGTATGATTACAAGAAAATGTCCCTTTTAAATTTATGTTTTTGCATGGTTTCCATACTTAGTGCATTCTTGTACTAATCCCATTATTCTCTACTTTTTACACAAAGTGTAGGTTATGGATGCTTTAAGGATGTCTATTATTAAGGATCTTGATATGTGATTCCTAAGCTCAAGAAAAGGGGTCCTTAAGTTCTAAGGACACCCTACTCATGTCTTAATGTAATGTTTACTAAATAATACGTAGTTTTATCGTACGTTTTAAGGGTCGTTTCCCTAATGTATTCTAAGGTTGTTGAGTGTAAGATTACAAAGAGAATTAGGTTTTAAATATGTATTATGACTTATATTTTATATATATAAGAAGTGATGTTTCTAGCATAAGATGTTCTATGAAAAGTTTTAAATTTTCCGCTAAATTTACTATGTCGATGCGATGAATGATAAGTATATATTTGTATAAGACCTCCGAGAGGTCAAGGACGCAATGTTGGTTCTAGGGGGTGCTCGCCGGATGTGACAAACGTGGTATCAGAGCACGAGGTTTTAAAAAATTTTAGGGTACAAGAAGTCTCATATTGCCACGTATAGTAGAGTCTTGTATCATTGGTGGTGAGTTGCGACACATCCAATGGTAGAGTCTTGTATCTCTATAAGATCTGTCTCTTATGTTTTGTTGTCCGGTGGTCTTTTAGATATGGTTGCTTGGATTATATTGTTCTGTATGCTTGAGGGTGAAAAGGTGAGTTTAATTTCTTACCTTGGTTTTATGGTTGGAATGAGTATGTCTGAAGGTGAATTTTGGTATGTTTTGATGATGTGATGTCAATTATGGCTATATATGAAGTTTATGTGAAATAGCACGTTATTTTGAAAAATGTGAGTTATAATATGGTTAAAGCATGCTAGAGTTATTATGGTTGACATAAGTTTCTTTTGGAATGAAGTGTTATATGGCTTTGTATGATGGTAGCCTTATGTTATGATTTGAACTTGAAATTCTTAGTGACTACCTATGAAATGATGCTACCCTAAGAATATGTGGTTAAAGGTGTTCAATGTTTCCTTTTGTATACATGTAGTACTTTATAAGTTGCCTAGTATGGATTGGAGTCCTTTGTGTAGACTTGATCCTAGGTGTGATGATAGAATGGTTATCTTGTTAAAGTTTTGTACATCATATTGTCATGTTTTTCCTAACAATTGTCTAAATAATGCATTTTTGGAATGTTGAAGCTTTCTCACTGTAAATCTAGGCATCTTACTGTAAATTTTTTAGGAAATCAACTAAATTTTTCTTTGATTAGATGTTGTCGAAATGTGTATGGAATTTGTACATATGGACATGATAATGAATGTAAAAAATGGATAATTGCCATTTGGAATGAAGAATGAGAGTCTTATGGCATGATGAGTAATAGGATTGTTTATAACTTCTTATTGTGTTGTGAAACCCTTTATGTTGTATAATTGATGTTTCCATTGAATTGAGGGTAGTACTATTATCTATGTAGGGTGATGATGTGGGTTTGATTGACCTAGAAGTGACCTTACATTAATGTAGAAAGAAAAGAAAGAGTCCATAAGACTAAGTTTCCTATATTGTTTCCCCTAATGATGTAGACCTTGGTGTCTATTGTATTGTATGAAAATCTTATTTGGTTGAATGAGATGACCTAACTTGATAATTGGGGATAAATTTCCTAGATGATAAGGTTTATAATACCTTGGTGTTCCTATGTTAACTTACTGCCAATCCCTTCCAAAGTTGTAATCACTTTTAAGTGATGAAAACGAAGGTTTTTAAGTTAAGATCGTCTTAAGGTTGGGTTAAGTTTCTCTTAAATTAGGTCAATACTATGTGGTGGATGGTGATGGAGTAGTAAGGTTGTAGTTATTTTCTATCTTGTCCTTCTATTATTATTTGAACTTGAATCTAATGAATTCTTAGTAAGCTTGTTCATGATTAGAGTCTTGCGTAAAGCATGAATTGCATCAACCTTATATGTTTAGTATGTATTGATTGGCATTATCTTGAAGATGTTGTGGAGATTTGAAAGTGCATGAAAGAATTTCTTTGATAAAATCCATGTTTTCTCATGATAAATTACATCTTGATATGCTAGTTGTGCATTTGAATTCATGAGATAAGATAAGAAGCACGACAATAGTCAGTTGTGAGGTGAAATGTTTAACCTTATAATGAAAAGTTGAGTCTATTTAAAATGAAATATGTTGAGTCTCTTAAAAATAATGTGACTTTTATGATTTGGAATGCATAATTGTAGGCTCATTCTTGAAAAGTGAAAGCATGTTTAGCTAAGTGCTTATGTCTGTGCCTATGAATTGTGTTATTCTTCTGAAATGATGCTTACTGTGAAGGTTAGTACTATGTTAGAAATTGGAATTTTGAGAAATTACTTCCTAATTGTTGTGATGTTCTTGGTGTGACTTCAAACTTAGACTTCACTAGGTAGGAAACATGAGAATGCCTTGGTTTAGAAGTGGAGAATTTCTCTATTTAAGAGGAAATTTACCTTGTACCTTGATTAGGTGTGAACTCATGATACATGTAAGTGTGTTGAGGAAAAGGACATTCCTCCATTGACATCACTAAAAATGGTATGGTTGAGCATGACCTTCATGTCACTGGTCTAACTAAGAAGATCTTTGTTGATTAAATTATCTCAAGTCTATGTGCATTGAAGTATGAGTTCCTACTTGTTTGAAAGATGATTTCTTAATGAATTAAGGTGTAATGACCATGTTATGATTAGGAGAAAGATGTTCCTCAATGACCATGATAAGAGTCTTTTTGTTTGATGCATTAAAGAGTGAGTGAGTAATGGTTTTGCTTGCTTGTGTGCATTGAATGCTTTAATGATTTGATGTTGTTATGAATTTATTAACTTCTCTATGATGAATTGTTATCCTTGTTGTGGTTAAAGAGACCTAATTGTCATTTGAGGACGACTGTTCCCTAGTGGGTGATATTGTAAGATCCAAAAATGAGTTAGGGTGTCTTAGATCCTAAAAAAATGTCTTAAGTCTATAAGGTCCTAAAATGACTTATAATATTTTTTAGAGTCAGTGTGTAAAGTGTGAAGTGATTTGAAAGTCGAACGTCAAGGGACGATCAAAACGTTCGACGACTAGTCGCTCATGTGTCCATGCGTTTTTATAGACTGTATGTCATGGGATTATTAAGAATTAAAATGAGTTATGAATATGTTCAAATATTGTATATGGAGTTTTGAGAAGTTTGGATTCGAAACGACCAAGAACGTCCAAGGCGTTTGAAAGATAGCCCTTAAGACGCTTAACGTGTGTCTTGATAGGGCCTAGCAGTTTGGACGAATTGCAGGTGTTTGTTTTGGGTGAAACTAATGTGGAATATATAAAAATTGTGAAGGGTTTTATTTACATTTTAAAAATCCGGGTACGACTTTTAAAGGACCTGCAAAAGGACCCACAAGAAGGACCCAAGGCTGGTTGAGACACTGCCTTGGCAGTGTCAATCGACGGACCAAACGACGGCGTGTTGTTCAACCAACGGACCATAGGTTATCTCTCATCGATTGGTACTTATATTGGGAAGTTATCAAGCTAAAAATTGGCCAAGGAACAATTGATCGAAGCCAATGCACGGCCCATCGACTGACAAATGACCAATAGATGGTTCCGTCGATGGTGGCCTGCAACCTGTTGCATGTGGACTGTTTCATTAAGAGGTGAATGAGAGATTCACCCCACGTTCTGAACTGACTCCACATGATTTATTTTTTTATTTTTGGGTGTATTTAATTGTTCAAAAACGTGCAACCCATTCCCAAAACAAACTCACACAAATTAAAGTTTTCCTCCAAAAATATTCTCTCTAGAGCCTCCATTGTTAGTGAAGCTCAAGAACAGATTGGATCTTGGATTTCCATGGATTAATTCATTATGTTTTAGAGATTTTAATGTAGATAAAGGTATGGTGATCTTTCATATCTAGTTATCCTTCCATCTGAGAGTTAATCTCAAAGTTTTCAAAGAGAAAAATATGATCAAAAGTTCTTCTTCTTCATTGTAGCCATGGATTCTTTCTTAAATTGATTTCAAAAGCATAATATGAAAGTTTTATGATTATCCACTTATTTTTACATTATTTTAAATCCTATTGCATGATGAACCCATGCATCTTTCAGAAACTCAATTTAGCCTATGTATGACTTAATCATCTTGATCTTATGCATATCGATTTGTGATTCAATTAAGTTAATATGCTTATGCCTATTTTCTATCATGAATATTTATGGTGAATCATTGATGAATTACCTTTGTGAATCAATGCATGAAGGTTTGAACACTAGCCTAGTCTTCATTATGATCATTGTAATGTGGGTCCTCAATTGATTAACAAGTGAATTTTGATTATGTTGTGGTTCTTGTAGATGCTGTTTTAGGATAATAAAATGGTTTAATTGTGGATAAAAATATTGTATGATCAAAGTAAAGAAGTCTTGGTTTGAATTGATCTAGGTTCTTCTAGTCTATCAAATAGTAACTTGTGATCTTGACGCTAGGTTAGTTGTTATATGAATTGATCATGGTTAATGTCTATAGCTGCTGCCTATAACGTAATATGAGTATGAATTATTTGTGATGGATTTAATATGGGTCAATTCGTGATAGTTTGAATAGGATTAACCTATGTAAACATACCTTTCATGAATCTCAAATATGAAGCATGCTTATATTGAATTCGGCCTTATTAGGAATTGTAGTAGTGTATCATCTAGACTATGATTTAATTAGATACTTTCTAGCATGTAATTTATTGGTAAAATATGATTGATGATTAATACTTTGGGAAAATTAATAAGATGCCCCTATTCTCTCTACTCTATATTGAATTGATAGTTTACGATAGTAGCTTGATCTTGAAGTGTTTTAAGCATGATTTTGTTATGAATAAGTGTATGATTATATACTTCCTTGGATTGATATTATTTACGAAATATGATCTATAATCCATGCAAGTGAAGTTTGTTGATGGTCTATGCCGTCTACATTCCAGCATGTTGTGGTAGTTGTAGCATGGCCTTGTAGTACATTATGCATTAGTTCATGAATGATTATGGTACCTTAAGATACCTCCCTATACTTTATTTATTGATAAAAGAGTAGTAATGTTCAATGATGACCAAAGGCTAAAGGATTGGTAAGAATTCCTCTACTCTTCTACTTCTCTATTTCATTATAGTAATGTTGATGAAGCCTTGTATAGCATTGTGTGGTTTGGTCAACTTATGGTGGCGGTGTTTAATTTATTTTCAATCTATATATGTGTTGACCATGTCCATGAAGGCAAATGGATTAATATATGAACATGTGCTTATGACGATCTTATGTGAAGCTTATGCCTACATTCCTATTCTAGTTGTGATTTAGGTTATATGGATATTGTGTAAGCATGTGTATATACATTTTATGGTTACCCCTATGTGAAAGCATGAATAGAACAAGTTAGGAGTCTTAAGTGTAATATGAAGTTGGATTTTCTCTTATGCTATTGTGTGTTGTGTGGTTTATGCTTGAAAGAGTATTATGGTATAAGAGGGTAGCTGCCTTAATATGTTGTTTATAGCCATTATGTGATCATGTAGACCAATGTACACACCCACACACACTTTACATGCATGTTACAAGTATTATAGGTCATGGTGTCTAAATGAAAGGTAGTTCTCATATTCACTAGTGTCTACTACTATGCATGTTAAAATGATGTTTATGAAATTGTGATATGTTTTTCCTTAGCTATGATGACTTGATAGGTGTACTAATATTGGCAAGAGTATAGGACTTTTCCTATGCATTGCACATGTGTACCTTGATAGGATAATTCTAGTTTTGGTTTCTATATGTATGAATATGTATGTATGAACATGTGTGTCTTAATGTGTCATGTGAAAGGTTTGCTCACATATATGTATACAGTCACACACATGTATGATTGTCTAATAAGTATGCTATAAACATATGAGAATCAAATATTCTAAGCCTATGTTTTATAAATAAATGTAATAAAGGCTTTTCAATAAAGGGAACCTAACTTAGCACTGAGTGAACTTGACATTGAGAGGTGTTGACTTCCCTTGGAGGAAGATTCACCATTTGTCCCTTATAGTGTGTTGACTTCCCTTAAAGGAATACTCATATTTCGACCCACATGAGATGTTTACTTACCTTTTGAGGAAGATTCACTCATGTTTTCTCATGAGATGAGTCCCCAATTGCCCAATTGCATGTAAAGGGAATACACCTATCTCTTAGTTCCATAAACTATGCTTTCCACATACGATGTAACAACGTTATATAACTTAGGATGCTAGAATGTATTTTAATGTTCTACCTTGGCTAGGTAGGAATACCTTCCATTAGTGTAAGGCTCTACAACACCAAATTCCATGTTTTGCATCCATGGTCTTAGTGTCGGTTAAGGCTGTAGTTTACCTAAAGTAAAATAATAAATGGAAGTAAATGAATAGGATCCTAAACAGAATGACTTAAGGGAGTTTACTTGGGATACGTGGAAGTAATGAACCCATCTAGACATTGCACAAGTAGCTCCTTAAGAAGTTCTAGGAAGGTGTTCTAATGCATGTCACTTTGTATGTGTTCCTTATGCATTACATTGTATTATTTGTATATTTTTATGAATATGTGCATGATATGAGTCTTTATGTATGATGTTTATCTTGTTGACTATATGATGAAGGTCTTGAGTTAACCATGTCTATGTTGTACTATACTTCTATGATGATATGTGTTGACTTGTGTAACTAGTATGTATGGTTTTCCTTGTGGTCCTAAGGTTATGCAATGCATCATCACTAAAGGGTTACTTAGGATGTTAATGAATAAAAAGGAAATTAGCTCACTGTTAAGGGAACAAGAGCTCACTGTAATGTGACTCAAAAATGTAATAAATCCTATATGTGATTCTATGAAATATTTGGCCTTCGAATATGTTTATATGAAATGTATGAATGATATAAATGCTATTGTTTCAAGGTCTTATAAAGATTTACTCAAAAAGGCATGACGTATGATTTCAAGAAAATGTCCTTTTTAAATTCATGTTTTATCATGGTTTCCATAGTTAGTGCATTCTTGTACTAATCCAATTCTTCTCAATTTTTTTAATAAAAAAGTGTAGGTTATGGATGCTTAAAGGATGTCTATGATTGAGGAGCTTGATGTGTGATTCCCAAGATCAAGGAAAGGGGTCCTTAAGTTCCAAGGATTCCCTACTCATGTCTTAATATAAAGTTTAGTAAAAGTTATATAGTTATGTATTTATTTTTAAGGGTCGTGTCCCTAGTGTATTCTAAGGTTGTTGAGTCTAAGATGGCAAAGAGACTTACGGTCTAAATATGTATTATGACTTAAATATATTATATATATATATTATATATATATATATGAAGTGATGTTTCTAGCATAAGATGTGTTATGAAAAGTTTTAAATTTTCTGCTAAATTTACTATGTCGATGAGATGAATGATAACTATGGGTTTTTATAAGACCTATGAGAGGTAAAGTATGCCATGTTACTTCTAGGGGGTGCTCCCCGGATGTGACAACTGCTTTCCACCCCCAAACGGGTAGACAACTAGAGCGAAAGAAATGTTGAGGGCTTGTGTAATTGATTTAAAAGGGAATTGGGATGAACACCTACCTTTGATAGATTCCTCCAAAAATAATAGCTACCATGCGAGTATTGGTATGGCACCTTTTGAAGCACTTTATGGTAGGAGATGTCGGTCCCCGTTTGGATGGTTTAAAGTGGGTGAGTTTGATCTTCTTGATCTCTAATTAGTGTGTGATGCCACAAAGAAGGTTCGACTCATAAGAGAGAGGTTGAAAACGACTTATAGTAGGCAAAAATCTTATGCCGATACTAGAAACAGGGACCTTGAATTCAAAGTACGAGATTTGTTTGATTTGAAAATTTCACCCATGAAAGGGGTGATGTGGTTTGAAAAGAAGGGGAAACTTATTCCCCGTTATGTAGGCCCTTATTAGATTTTGAAAAGGGTAAGAATATGAGTTAGAGTTTCCAATCGAATTGACCTCAATTCATTCGATGTTTCATTTGTCTATGCTAAAGAAATGTATATGTGATCCAGTGTCAATTCTTACTCTAGAAGGTTTAGGGGTAAAAGAGGACCTTTCTTATGAAGAGGTCCCGATTGAGATCCTTGATTGTAAAGTTAAGAAATTGAAGAATAAGGAGGTTGCCTACGTAAAAGTTCGATGGAGGAAACACCTTGTTGAGGGTGCAACATGGGAGGCCGAGAGCGTCATGAAGATCCGCTATCCTCATCTCTTTCCCCTACTCCTATCCAAAGTTAAGGTTTGTAGCTTTCTCTTAAATGATTTAAAACAATAATATTGAACTTTCATGTTTATCTAGTATGTGCATATTCTTGTTGAAGTTCATGCCTTAATGTAGTTTTTGTGAAATATGACTCTCATGATTGACTTGCACTTAAATAAGTAGTGTGCTATATTGCATTCATGAGAAGTGTTTTGGTCATGTTTTGGTGTTGTATTGATAAGAAATTAGCATGTCAGATCTTTGAAGTTTTTCATGTTGAGATCATATTGAAATGGAGAAGGTAGTTCCTCCTTTTGTGATGTAAATGGTGAGCTCTTATGTTTCATGAGTTGTGGATTAAGTTCCTTTGTGTTAATTCTATGATTATATGTTGAAAGGAGTTTAAATTCCTCATATAAGTTTTGACTCATTATGATATTGAAGTTTAGTTGGATGCTACTCTTGAGTCTATTCCTTATTTCCAATAGAAGGTTTAAGATGTCATTCTTTGACGAATTTTCTTAAGGGGGGATATTACAACACTCCGTAATTTCCATGACCCATACTAGAGCCTCATATGTTGTTAAACAATTATTTTAGACCTATAATAGTGTAAATAACTTGTTTGAGAGGCATTGTATCCATAGCATAAAAGAAGGCCTTAACGTCCGAAAACTAGCTAAATTGAACTAGTAGACATCCCTATGTTTAGTGAATGTTTTGGAGGGTCATATTGAGTCTAAAACTTATAAAAAGACTTTAAATAGGTAAATTTTTAGTATTGGGTGTCAAAACGTACAGTCACGACACACCAAGGACAACTGGAAGGATCCTTGGGGAGGACCCGAACATGGGCGAGCAAGTTGTAAAAGCAGCCTGCGCGCAGACAAGATTTTCGTGGCTGCTGCGCGACGCGCAGCCATCACCCAGGGATTCCAACTTGGCCTCGAAATGTGGGGACTACGCGAGTCTCACTGCCTCAACCCGGATTTTAAAAATAACTTGTGAAAATAATCCCGCGACGTGCATCCACTTCCCATATTTGTAAAAGTCGATTTTAAGCATTTTGACTTCACAAAAAGACCCATTTAAGTGAGGGGTCTTTTGGGTAATTTAATGGGAGACTATATAAGGTCTTAGGGTCAGTTTTAGGTAAATTTTAACACCCGAATGAAGTCTCAGAAGTTGAAATAAAAAATAATTCTCATCTCTCCAAAATTCTCTCCTCCTCCTAAATTCCCTTGAAGACCAATAAAGCTCAAAGAAGAAGATCAATACTTCAATTTTGTGGCTTTATCATCTCTAAGGTATGATTTCTTTCACTTTTTGGATCCTTTTCCCCAAGAGGTCCCTCCAAAGAATGATTTTTAATCCCCAAAATCTAGGTTTTTCTTTTACACGTGGGTCTTCTTTGAAAAATGAAATTATGAATCAATTGTGATAAATTATGATGAATAAACATTGTGTAAGTATATATTGATGGTTAATTGATGATTTCCTATGAGATTTCCCTAGACCCATATATTTGCCCCAATTTAATAAAAACCTTGAATTGATATGGTAAATTGTGAAGATTATATATATGTTGATCGATTACATTGTTGTTAGTTATGTAATTGCTTCGTGAATTTACCTTGTTTATATAATTTGTTATGTATACTTAGTAAAGTAAGTGTGACGGTTCATAAAAACGACAAGAAGGTATGTTGATTGGTTTCTCTTGGATTCAATTGTGAATTATGAGTTACATATATAGTAATGCTCATATGTCTAATGTTGTAACACTTCGAAAGACTAAGATGTATTCTAGAACCTAACATAACTGTTAAAAGGTTTAGAAACTGTTTTAAGGTCTATTTTAATGAATATAAGTCATTTAGGAAGTCTACAAAGTCCATGACGTTCGGAAACTAGTTCAATGAGGTAATAGAGTGCTTTAACCTTTTGGCTAGATTTTAGGAGTTAGAAAATGATGAAAATTGGCGGAAGGGTGTATAACACGTATTAGAATTATTTAATAGTCAAAACGTTTGGGAACAAATTCCCAAGGACCAACCAAGGTCCCTTGAGAAGGACCTTGCAAAAGGTGGCAAAAGCTGTCAAGAGACAGTGTACACAGACCGAGGCCACTGACGAGGCATGTTCCAATCGATGGGGACTTAGTCAATTTGGCCAAAGGGTCATTTTTCATAGTTTCTGAACTCATCTAGCATAGTGACTTTCGATGGACACACGATTTGTTGATCGGGGTGTGGTCTGTAAGGACTGGTTTTGCTACACATTTTCATTTAAGTCATTTTATTAGTTTGATTATTTGGAGTTTAATTAGTGGGTAAGGAAGGTCTAATTAAGTTAGTTAACAACCTATATAAAGCATCTTGACACCTAATTTTGAACCTCCCCGATACGAATTAATTAACGAGTTTCTTAATTCTAAACCATTTGAAATAATTATATTTTTAAAAGTCTAATATATTATAAAATTATTTCAAAATAATATCGTCACTCTTTGTATTCTTTGGATAGTATATATGATTTACATAATTACGTATATGATTAGTATATTTTTCAATCACCTAAAAACGATTTTAATTTTCGGTAAGTGTTTATAAAATTAGTTTGATTTAAAATTGTGGTAAGACTTTTGAGTTAATTGGTTTATTAAAATATTTATTTTATTTCTTTAAGATTAAAAAGCTCATTAATTAATTCTATTGATTTGTTTTACCTAAATTTGTCCAAATTCATCGATTAAACTCATATCGGCTATCTTTTGAAATTTATTTGGGCTATTATTTGAATACATTCTTGGGGCCAAAAGTCCTCAGCTTTGTTCAAATCTTTGCAAGAAGCTAAATATGGGCTTTGTTATTCCCAACCCCAGCCCAATACAATCAAAAGCACCCAACCAACATTTGCAATTTTCAATTAACCCCAGGCCCAAATTCCAGCATCCCAACCCTATTTATAGTCTATCCGACCCTTTCCCTTTCCTTTTTCATCCTAAAAAGAACCCTTATTTCCTGAAACTTCCCCAAAATGCAGATAGCAACGACGAAGAATGACATGCGTGAGAAGCAACACGAAGGTTCTATCGACAATACTCGTTGATTTCAAGCAATAAATACATGGCGTTACTTGGAAGGAATTCACAGGGCCAATGGCGCGTGACCCACATGTCCCCAAAGTCTTCTTTCTCTATCCCATTCTATTTTTGTATAGTACTTTTGGCTGCAGCTTTTCCGCGTATCCAACTGCGGTTTCATCATCTTTAGCGCGAGATTGAGACAAGTAGGAGCAAGGACGTTTAGGATCGATCCCAAGCGTCCATGTCTCTTTCCTCTTCTAGCTTGAAGTTGGATTTTCCGAAAAAGGTTGCTGATCCAAAAAAGGGAAAAAGCTTTGTTTTGAATTCAAAATGGGCCATTGAATCTCGATTTTACCCTCACTTCTCTCCTTCTCAAACCCTAATTTCATTTTTATATACTTCTTTTCAACTTATGTAAAAGAGGGGAGATTTTCGGAGTTGAAATTTTTTGGTTTGTGATTTTCTTTACAGAAAAACAGAAAGATTTTTGGGGAACTTTGTAGTGAAAGAAATATTGGAGAAAAATTGTGTAAGAAAAAGAAAATCATGGAGATATTTTAGTGGGAATCTTTCAAAAGTAAAAATACAAAAGAGAGTTGGAGAAAACCCTTCGACATAGGTACTGACATATTTCAAAAATAAAACGGGGGAAAGATAGCATCGACGTTGGATTCGAGTTTCCATCCAAGTTTCTGTGTGGCTAGTCATGTCCGAGTTTCTTGTGGCAAAGATCATCTCCCATTCTCGCTGCCTCCGTTGCTGCACCCGTAAAAGGTAACTCTTTTTCCTCCCTCATTTATGTTCTGTTATGATCATGAGTATTTTTATTAATAAACCTGGCTTTGGGTAATGTTTCTGGTATCTTTTTGTTATCGTTTCGATTAGCGGATCCATGTACAAAAACCCACTTTCATTTGAGTATATGTATTTAAATTGTTCATGATTATTCCAGCTCCTGTTTGGAAGGGATTTGTATTTATTTGGTATGAAGTCTCCCTTTTTTAGTCGCTTACTTAGATTAGTCACAACACGTTTAAGATCTCTACTAAAATTTATCGAGTATCTTGATGTGGTCACCTTCTTGTTGTTTAGTTTCATCTATTTTGATCTTCTTAGGTTTCCTACAGAACGTGATTTATACAAATCAACTTATATCCTCTTATTTATTTAATGTTTAATAGGAGATGTCTGTTATTTATGGTTTCAAATATAATGCCTCTTTAGCATACTCCCTCTATCTTTGTTTCATTATTGCAATCACGAGGTCTGTGTCGGTAGTCCTTAACTTATTATTTTTTGACTTAGCATTGAATACTAATGCCTTGTCGCTAGGCTTGTATTTATCTTATGCTGGTTAATATGGCATATTTAATATTTATTTGGTGAGGCAGTGATTTGTTTGTGTAACAAATTTATACATAAAATGTGGAGGTCCCTTGGTGTTGTATCCATCTTAATATAATCATACGTTTGTCTTTTTTCTTTCTTTCTTTTCATGAAATTATGTTGTTCTTTTCTTAGTTTGTTAAATTATATTACAACATGTTTAAATATTAGTAATTTAAGACTTTTGGAATAGTTTGTTTGTCTTGCACCACAAATTTCTAGAAGGGACATTAATGGACCCTTCACTAGTAACACTAGGTCGGCATGCGCTATTTAGTCTTTTTATAAATATTTTTTTGTCTTATCAAATGCTAATTTTTTGATTGGGTTTGTCAGTTTTTTGCATGTAAATACGTTCGGCTCTACGTACTCCTTATACAACATTCTCCTTTGGGCCATCCAGGACAAATTCTATCTTTATTCGAATGAAGCCCATTAAAACCGATGAACAGGTTCCGTAGTCAGAGAATTCGAGACAAACAAAGAAGTTAAAGATTTTGGGGCGAGAGGCCAAAATTTATTTTTTCTAAATGTTGTATTTTGTTATTTTCTGGGCCTAAGCCCTAGTTATTTTATATTTTTGTTATTTTGTTTTGTTTAGGATAGGTATAAATTGAAGTGGGTCAAAGACCCAAAAGAAAAATGGGTCCAAATACTGGTCCAAGCGGACAGAAAGTGGAATTGGAGCTACTCTCTATCTCTTTCTTACTTTATTTTACTTAATTGTTGAATATCGTCGCTAGTTTTAGGGTTAAAATCTTGAATCCCCTAAAGACGCCACCGCACTTTAACTACTTAATTAAATCAACCAAATATTAAATAAACCTTACAATAAAGTTTTCAAGTCAAATAATTCATTTAGATAATTAGATAGATATGTCAACATTTTTAAAGATTTCAAATAAGCTTGAATTAAATCAATGTTTATCCAAGAAAGTTAGTTGTTGGATAACCGCAAGTAAGCGGATGTTGTAGATGCCTTCAAAACCTTTCAAATATGTTAATAAGTGTCCCCAAACCCCTTAAAAATATTTTCAATTTGATTTTCTATTTTAGTCAATTGAAAGAATAGTTTTCTTGATTTTTCTCAAAAATTAAGTGGCCACTCTAAAAAAGTAGAAAACTTATAAAATATTTTATTTCTGAAATAAAAAAGAAATTGCGACTTTGCTGGGATCTTAGAGGGTTCTAACCTAAAGACTAAAATAATTTAGCTATGTGAAATAACTGTCTATATGTTTCTTTATCATATTATATTAACTGTTGCATTAATGGACTATCATAATTCCGTCAAATGATTTTTGTTTTGTTTATCATTTAAAGGACGATTATACGGGCTCACAATCGTTCATTAACTAAATCTTTCATGGGGCACCCTGCCGAATGTGGTTGGCTACTTGATAGTCAACGGTCGTTAATTGTCCCTGCCTAAGTAGTCTGATTGGGTCACCCTTTCCACTATAATTAAAACCCAGTCATAATCAAACTAACATAGAGCAAAACAAAATGACGAAGTAGCGCATTGCCTCAGATGACCTAACACCCAAGGAGTGTTGAGCCCATTAAAAAGAACGCCCTTAGTCCAAAGATCCCACGACATGATCGTATAATCATACTTATATGCTATTTGAAGGATGTTTGCGTGTTTTACGGATTTTTGTGTCTTAAAGGGGGTGTCAACTAACTATTCATATATTTTTGTAGATGTCGAGTCAATTTCTCAGCTTCAAAATGGTCACTGAGACACCAAATATTCTTCGTGTGTGGTGGAACAACATCAAGGACTTTCAAAAGAGAGAAATCTTGATTCATTTGGGCCACCTACCTTCGATAATGGACTTCAAGTTTTGGACAACATTTATCGAGATAATTACTCGATTCTTGAATTAAAAGAGGATGGTTTTACTATTTGGGGATGTCAAAATAACATTGACACTAGAGGCGATAAAAGATTGTTTAGACTCCATTGGAACATGTGGCAAGAGCAAAAAACATCCAGATAATCATATCCTGCTACTAGATAGGCCAACTAGTCTAAAACTGAAAAACATGTTCCTAGTGTGTGCGGATTGGTTTGATGCCAAAAATATACTATTAATGAAGTTTTTTGAAATATAGGGGCACAACAACTATTTCAAAAAATTTCCAAACGAGTTCCATGATCAAAATACTTGGAGAGAAACTCAGACTATCACATTCTACGCGTGCCTCTTAGGAACGATGGTGTTCCCTCAGTATGAAGAAAAAGAAATCGATACCTGGGTTTTGATGGTAGTAGGCACAATCTTCAGGGATTGTCAAAGGAGAAGAATAAAAGAAATACAACAGTTTTGCCCCGATTATTTTGGCTGACATCTATCAAGTTCTAAGTTTGTGTAAGAAAAGATTCCAATTTTTGCAAAGGTGCAACATTCTTCTTCAGTGGTTGATGATACAACATCTGTATAAAAAAGACAGCGCCCAACAACAAGAGTTGTCCAAAACGAGCAAGACTAGTCCTCTTGACAATTATGAGTTTTATCGAAGCATCCACAGATTCCCAATTCACACCACGAGGGATGCTTGGGACAAGATATTCTAAAACCAAAGAGAAGGAGAAATACAATGGATGTCCCAAAACTTTATGTCAGAGAAGATAGCAGCTCGACATATGTCCTTTAATGGTCCTTCCCGTAATCAGAGGAATACGATCATACAATCCAACTCGGATGATGCGGAAATTCGGTAGAAGACAAACCACACCCGTCCAAAGGGATACCAGCTCCGTTGTCATTGATTACAACGGGCATATTAAAATATCTTTGGCAAAAACCATCCTCCAAGAATGGGTCGGGCGCGTCAACATGAAAGGATGTATTGTTTAAAACATGTATGAAGCCGAGTATGTTGATGAATAAAAAATATGGTTTCAGGATGATTTGCATGGTGTAGTGAACCCGACACCACGTGTGGGACAATAAATTGAAGACGTCCAAATGAGTCTCTAAATCTGTGCATATCATTTTCACCAAAGGGAACATAAATTTCGACGATGGGAGAAATAATGCCAATCAAGAGAATTTGAAATCCAGAGAGCCTTAGCTATAATGTCACAAGAGTTAAAAGATGGGAGGGCATGTTTGATGCATCTAGATACAACCCTAGATGAGTAGATCAACATTCTTTGAGCCGTGCTTCCATCTTCCAAAGATGTGTTTGCTGAGCCATACGTGGTAATGATATACCGTTGTTTCACGATATTATTAATACTTTTTCCTTAAGTTTAGTGTGTCAAAAATCCTTTTTGTGCTAATTTTTATATAAGTTTCTCCTTATTTGCAGGAAGTCTGTCCAAATATGAATGCGGAGGTTTTTGAGAGAAGAAATGCAAAAGAGACCACCTACGGAGCTTGTGACGGTCCGTCATGCCTGTGACGGTCCGTAGGTGGAAACTTAGTGCAGCTGCTGAAGGAAGATGGGGAAGTGTGACCAAGTGTGGGGTTACGGAAAGCGTGACGGACCGTCGTATCCATGACGGTCCATCCTGCAGATTCGTCATGAAGATCAGAGAAGTAGTCTCAATACCCATATTCCATGAGTTCAAGTGTTTTGGAACGGAGACCCTCGACGGACCGTTGTGCTCGTAACGATCCGTCATACCTGCCGTCGAGGGTAATGAAGAGAGCAGCAGAAGAAACTTGCAACTATGGGACGACGGAGTCCACGACGGCCGTCCTGACCACGACGTCCCATCGCGAGGTCCGTCGACCCAGCCGCGTTTTTACAGATTTCCAGCAAAGAGAGTCCTTGTTTAATTAGGTTTTTATTTCTTATAAATAGTTCGAAAAACCTCGTTTTTGAGGTTAAACTCTGGATTATTAGTTAGGATTTTGAATATTGTGAGACTCTTGATTATTTTGTACACTCTTTGAGAGATTATTGATTATCTTGAGACTTTTATAATTGATTGTTGGTGAATTTTGTTGATTAATCAAGTGAACTTTCGGATTTTACTCTTTCTCATCAAAGTAAGTGCATGAATTCTTATATCACATATTTGAATATTGTAATTATGACTATGGGTAACTAAACTCCATAACTAGGGTTGTGGGAACCATAGGCTAATAATGAGGTAAAAACTAAATAAAATAACAATTCTAGAATAATGTCTTGCATGTATTGATAATTCTTTCATTTAGAAGTCTTTTTAACGGATGGCCAACGTTAGAACTCGCCTTAATGCTACATGCCGTACCAAGTAGGTAGATAATAGGAAAAGAATTATCAACATAGATTTAGTGTATACTATCTAATAGGCTAGTATTGGTTGGTACGAGGTAATAACTTAGTCAAATATCGAATACGATGCTTAATATGAGGTAAAGATAAGGGTTAGGATAGCAACACACGTAGCCGGACCAAGGTGCGGAGTGACATTTTCTAGATGCCGGACCAATGATTTAGAAATACATAACTTATTACTTTGCATGCAAGATACTAGGAAAGAATTGTTATAGTTAGACTTATCAAGTTATGAACTTGTGGGGAACACGTAAACCCTAGTTACTTTGATTAATTGATTAAACTACAACGTTCAAAGCTGTTAGTTGTCTCCTTTTATTTCGCTAGTTATTTTCATTTATTTAGGAATAGAAACCCCCATTTTTATCATTTTATGCTTTCCAAGGAAGTAATTGATTGAACAATAGTAGTAATAGATTGAAGTTAAGGAAGTAATTGATTGAACAATAGTAGTAATAGATTGAAGTTAAGTCTAAACTATTTTCCTCGTGGAAACGATCCCAACCTCACTAGTTGGGTTATTTACTTGACACGACCGCTTTACTTCTTATTTGAGAAGTAAGTTTGAGCGTATCAGTTAACAAGAAAGTACATCATCTACGTAGAGGTAGAGAAAGCAAGAGGAGGAGCAGGACTTTCAACTTTTTGATTCCCCTTGCGTGGGATTATTTTCTATTTGTATTGGCAGTGTATTCCCCTTACCGAAGATGTACCCCTGTTTTGATCAAAACTCGATAGAGAATTCTATTCTTATTTGTGAAACCTATTTTGGGCGGTGAAACAATATATTTATATGATTCAATACATCTTTCAGATTGCTAGTCCTACCCTTGGCACAAAAGGGCCACATGCATGATTACGACACGATATATCTGTTTTTAACTGTTTATGTGATATGTTGATTTGAATGAGGACATCGTTAACCCACTCATTTCTAGAAATTTCAAAAAACATTACACAGAAGTCGCTATTACAAAATGTCCGACCATATCTTCCAAGTCTTAAGTTCCTCATCCAAAAAGGAATCTCATCCCCAGATCCTAAAACACTAATCTACCATCTCAGGAAAGATGAGATCACAACTATAGACAAAGGAAAGTGTATTCAGACTGACCAACTGAACAGGAGATGGACAACATATAGAAGTAGCCGAGAAAATGCCTATACGATCTATTGTTTCCTCCTGATAACCTCGAATTGGAGAACATTGAAGAAAGTTATGAGGAAGCGATCGACTGCAAACCTTCTCTTGAAGGATGTCTGGCAGAAGGGGACCAGCAATTCACTCTCGAAGAATATCCACAAGAATATCGAACAAGGATGGAAGCCATTTCGTGCGCTTTCATTTTCGAGCACTATC
Source organism: Solanum habrochaites (assembly GCA_027704765.1). Taxonomy (NCBI): domain Eukaryota; kingdom Viridiplantae; phylum Streptophyta; class Magnoliopsida; order Solanales; family Solanaceae; genus Solanum; species Solanum habrochaites. The sequence goes on from JAKWJA010002497.1 coordinate 27,495,632, forward strand.
GGTCTAGGCGTTGAAGAGCCAGGTCAATTAACTTCTATTGGGACTTCTATTGATTATTAATTCAAAATACTACTCATTAAGAAGATATTTCATATGAAGAAGTTTCTTCTTCTCAAGTAGAACTAGAAATTTCTCAAAAAGAATATGAAGTAGTGGACGAAGAATACGAAAAACAAAAATAAGTTTAGGAAGAAAAAGGGAAAGATATAGAATTAGATAATAGAGAAGTAGTTGATCCATAAGAAGAATAAATAAATGAAGTTGACGAAGAAAAAGAAAAAAATATAGAAGTAGTTCAAAGAGAAGTAGTTGAGGCACAAGAAGAAAACATAAATAAAGTTGAAGAAGAACAAGAATTTCATGAATTTTTCAATTCTACTGGTGACGATGGGATTAAAAAATAATCAATGCAGACACTTTCCCTGTGCATCTGCAACCTAAAGCTAATAATGATAGCATTATTAGGTTAGTCCTAGGAAAATCTTTCAGCAAATTTTGGGATATCCTCAAGAGAAATCATTTAAAAGTTTTTTTCCAGAATGATTTACCAATCGATACAACTCCATGTTTTCAAATGACCATTGTGTATGGACTTCTGAAAAGAAGGTTCATTTTTGAAAATTCCAAAAAGAGGGATGATATTATAATTAATTATTGTCGCATGGCAGTGTTCTTTGGCAAAACATAGTTTTCCATAGTTACAAGTTTAAAATGTAATCCTCCTCTTGAGCCCGTCCCGGAATATATTGTTAAAAAAGAACCACGAAGAAGAAAGACAGATTTAGCAGAAGCAGGACAACAATCACTGTCAACTGACGAGCAGGACATGATGTCCCTTGGTGGAAAAAGATTAAAAAAATCTTACTTAGTAAATTTGTTGGAAGACGAGGATACACCAAGGAAGTACAAAGAGACATTGTGATTACTTTGGTTTACACATAATATACATTTGCCGAGGGATGTCAACAACAACATACTGTTTAAATGGGTGAATTTTGTCACGATATTGAGGCTTTCAACAACTACCCTTGGAATAATAACATCTTTGAATTAACTCACAACTATTTGTTGGAATCTTAACTGAGAAAAGCCTAGTAACTTATTTGGCTTTCCATGGGCTTTCATGGTAAAACTAAATGTTCTTAATATTTTTATATTTTATTAAGCAATTAAACATTTGATTAGTAACTTTTTTTCCTTTCTTACAGGCTTGGGAATTTAAAGTCATTCCTTATTTGACCCATCAAGTAGTCACAGAAAAACAGAGATCATCCTCAAGGACATTGAGATGGATGACATCAAGAACAAAAACTACCAAAGATGGGCATATTCCAGATATTTTTAACACTCCTCTTGATGTAGTAAGTTAGTATTAGTATATTGCACTCTTATTTTACTACAAATGACTCTAATGTTGCTATAGATGATTCATCTGTTGCGACATGTGACAGAAATATTGCTAGAGATAATTCATCTTTTGCAACAAGTGACACAAATATTGCTACAGATGATTCATATGTGGCAACATGTTACACAAATATCGCGACAGATAATTCATTTGTGGCAACATGTGAAACATATGTGGCAACATATCACCCAATCAATAGCAACAAATGACATTTTTTTGGCAACATATGATTCAAATATTCTTACAGATGACTCATTTTTTAGTTTTAGGTTGGGCATCCATGGATTATCCCAACAAAACAGGATTGCAAATGTCATATGTAATTATACTAGGGTTTGTTGAAACCATTTTTCATCCTGTTGTGGATAGAGTTAAAATGGAGTTGGGTGGAGCAACAACCATCAAAAGAGACAGAGTTGTTAAGCAGTTAATGCATTAGTTTTTTTTATGGTGTTGATGGTGTTGGTGATGGTTCTGTTAGGATCGAATCCATGCACACACACTTGATGAATCAAGAACACAAGAACTTTATAGGGAAAGAGATAAGAGATCTAGAGATAGAAAGAGAGAAACAAATATTTCGTGGTAACCAAACTTCCACGGCATTGGGGTATATATTAATTATACAGAGTATTTTTGGTTACAGAGAGTAAATAGAGAATAAATAGTACATCAAATATTAATCAGGATCCACAACCTAACAATTCTGCCACTTGGATACTGATTCAGTCATCCAAAAAATATTGTCACGACCCAAAACCGAGCCGCGACTGGCACCCACATTTACCCTACTATGTGAGCGAACCAACCAATCTGAACCTTATCATTTCAATTTAATATCAACATAAAGCAATGCGGAAGACTTAAACTCATAAATAAAAGACAATTCAATAACTTCTAAAATTCAACATCTATTAATTCCCCAAAATCTGGAAGTCATCACCACAAGAACATCTATGATCAATTTACTAAACTAAGAGTATTCTAAGAAGCTAAAATAAATAAAAGCTAGTCTATGCCGAAACTTCAAGGCATCAAGACATGAGGAAGGAGATCAAGTCCAAGCTAGAAGCATTAGCTCACCCTGAAGATCCGGTGTGACGAAGACTGGCTTGAACTACTGTTGAGTCGAAGATGACGGCACGTTTGCTGCACTCCACAAATAAACAAAAGGAAACATAAAAGTAGGGGGGGTGGTCAGTACAACCACTAGTACTGAGTAGGTATCATCGGCCAACTCAAAATAGAAAACAATATATCTCAGACAACATCATAAAATCAACTAATATTCTTAACATGTGATAGCAACAAGTACAAACATCATTTATAATATCACCGATCATATCTATGAGGACTCAAGCCTCCATGCCATACTTATTTGGGATACATGTTCTTTAGATTGAGTATATTAGTATCTTTCAAGATTCATTATCTTTATTGCTCTTGTGTCGGTACGTGACACTCCGATCCCCTACTACTATGTGTCGGAATGTGACACTCTGATCCCCTACTACTATGTGTCGGAACGTGACACTCCGATCCCCTAATTCAATGTGTCGGTACGTGACACTCCGATCCCCTACATCTACGTGTCGGTTCGTGACACCCGTCCCACTAATTCTATGTGTCGGTACGTGACACTCCGATCCCCTAATCTCATTCTATTAATTCATCAAGCCTTCTTTTATACCAAGGCGTCATCATCTCAAGAGATTAGGTTTATATCAAGATTTGGGATTCAATAGCTTCATCATGCTTGTTTCATCACAATCATATATATAAAATCACATCATGCATACACACAATTAAGCATAAAGAAGACTCTATAATACTGCCCAACACATATCATTCGCTATTAAGAGTTTACTACGAATAGTGTAAAAACCATAACCTACCTCCACCGAAGAATCGTGATCAAGCAAGCAAATTCCTCAATTTCTTGTTGTCCTCTTCGTTCCTCTCTCTCTCTACTCGTTCTCCTCTCTTTTTCTTTTGTCTTTGTTCTTTCTATTTTTCTTATTCAAACCCTCTTTCTTTTACCCTAATTAGTATGTAATTAAGAATGAAAGATGGCAATAATAACCCACTAATTAACTTAAGGTTACCTCTTTTAACCCCCAAGTAATTAGACTTATTAACATTAACCCTCTAACTTTATAATTAAAGCAGGAATAGTCAAAAACGTCCCTTAAAACGTGTAAAGAAATCCGACCCGAATTGGGATTGCGTAGCCCGTGACGGGCCGTCGCGCCTGCGACGGTCCGTCCTGCTGTCCGTCGCATGCAACAGAGACTTGTTTTTAAGTGGATGGCCTGTGACGGGCCGTCGAGCCTGCGACGGTCCGTCCTGCCACTCCGTCACGACGTTCAGAGAGTCGATTTTCAGTACCCAATTTCAGATTCTCTAAGTGTTTTGAAACGACACCTCCACGACGGTCCGTCGTTCACGTGACGGTCCGTCGTGGCCTCCGTCACCTCTGCCAGTTTTTCCAGAATAAAATCTGTTGCTCAAAACGACTAAATAGGTCGTTACAAATATATTATCAAAAACAAATCTCTTCATTATCAACATCTTTCTTGCACCGCAACATCTGTAGCAACAACTACAAAGTACCAACCGAGGTTTTGCATAACCCCAGTTTCCCAACATCAACACATTTCGTCAACATGTCTGACAAGTTCTTTGCATCCTTTATCTTCTCCAAACAAATATCACAATCCTCCACCGCCCTGCGAGTGAAATGGTACCTCCTTCTGATGTGCTTTATCTTTTAATGAAAGTCTGGATTTTTCACCAACTGTATGTTACTCTGGCTATCTTAGTAAAGAATCTTCTCGCTCTTCTTCTTTCCCAATTCCTCAAGATAATCCGCCAGCCATATCATCTCTTTCCCAGCTTCAGCTATTGCCACATACTGAACTTCAGTAGATGAAAGAGAAACACACTTTTGAAGCCTGGACATCCAACTCACTGCTATTCCACCTATGGTATAAACATACCTGGACGTACTCTTGATCGAGTCCACATCCCCACCAAGACCAGCATCCACAAAACCATGTAGAGTCACCTTGCCTTTGCCAAAACAAAGTGAAGCACTTGATGTACCTCTCATAAATCTCACAAGCCACTTCACAACTTCCCAATGCTCTTTCCTCGAGTTCGTGATGTACCTGCTAACAACTCCCACTGCATTTGATATGTCAGGTCTAGTGCATACCATAACATACATCAAACTCCCAACTGCTGAAGCATATGGAACAAGTGCCATATGCTCACGCTCCTCGGTTGTCTTGGGTGACTGCTCCTTTGAAAATTTAAAGTGATTTTCCAATGGAGTAGTCCTGGGTTTAGCATCATTAACCCTTAATCTGCTCAACACCTTCTCAATGTACAACTCTTGAGATAGATTTAAAGTGCCAGCAGATCTATCTTGAGAAATTCTCATCCCCAAAATCTACTTCGGTGGACCCAAATATTTCTTGTCAAACACTGCAGACAACCTTGTCTTCAAATTATTAATCTCCCTCATACTAGATCTTGCAATCAACATATCATCGACATAAAAGAGTAGAAAGACATGAATCTGTGTATTTCTTGAAGTAACAACACAGATCCTTTTCAGCTTTGCAGAATCCACTATTGGTCATGAAGGAGTCAAACTTCTTGTACCACTTCATTGGTGCTTGCTTTAGTCCATACAAGATCCTGGTGAGCTTGAACACCATGTGTTCCTTTCCTTGAACCACAAATCCTTCCAGTTTCTACATATAGATCTCTTTTTCCAGATCTCCATGTAAAAGTGTTGTTTTTACATCCATTTTCTCTAGATGCAAATTCTCAAATGCAACAATACTCAACATAATTCAAATAGAGGTTAATTTCACAGCAGGAGAAAATATTTCAGCATAATCAATACCTTTCCTTTGTGAATATCCTTTAACAACTAAATGAGCCTTGAACCTTATTTTTCCATCTGGTTCAGTATTGATTCTAAACACCCACTTGTTAGTAAAGCTCTCTTCCATGTAGATAACTCAGTCAACACCCATGTGTAATTCTTCTCAAGTGACCTCATCTAATCATCCATGGCTTGCTCCCACTTGATCAAATCCTCCACCTGTAGGACCTCAACTTCCACATTCTTTGTAATATCTAGAAATTTCTGCTATCTGTCCTCGTACACGACAGACTCATCAAATGTCACGTCACAATGTCTCAGGATCTTTCTATTCTTGTTATCCCAAAACCTATAACAAAACAAATCAGAACCATAGCCTATGAACTAACACTTCACAGCCTTGGCATCAAGGTTGTCTCTCTTTTCTGAATCAACATGAACATAAGCAGTGCAACCAAAAGTCGTCAAGTGTGAGAACTTGAGTTCTTTTCCTGTCCACACCCCCTATGGAATCTTGAACCTTAAAGGAACTGATGGTCCCCTGTTGATCCAGTATGCATATGTTCTCACAACAACCGTCCAAAATGTTTTGGGTAGCCCACAGTGTATCGTCACACTCCTTGCACACTAATTCAATGTTCTGTTCATCCTCTTAGTAATTCTATTCAGTTTTGCTTTACCAGGAACTATTCTCATCAATCTGATTCCCTTAGCTGCACAAAATGCCTTGAAATCTGATTTGTCATACTCTCATCCATTATCAGACCTTAGGCATTTGACTTTCAAACTGGTCTGATTCTCAACTTCAGCTTTCTACTTCTTGAAAGTTGCAAACACATCTGACATATACTTCAAGAAGTAAACCCATACCTTCCAACTGGAATCATCAATGAAGGTAACATAGAATCTGGATCCTCCATGTGATGATACTGGAGATGGTCTTCAAACATCTGTATTGACCATTTCTAACCACACATTATTTGTCTCTCTAGGAGTCTTTGTGAAGCTTACTCTTTTCTGTTTGCCCATAACACAATTCTCGCAAAGACCCATATCAATAAACTTCAGACCCTCTAATGCTCCTTTGGCAACTAACATCTTCAGTCCTTTAGCACTCATGTGTCCAAGTCTGTTGCGCCACAGACATGAACCGTAAGAATCTTCAACAAGAGCGGCCATGTTAATACACCCTACATTGGTGTACAAGGTTCCTGATTTTGTGCCATGAATTACTATAATAGCACCTTTCACAATCTTTCACGAACCTTTCCCAAAAACTGCTGCATATCCCGTGCTATCCAACTGACCAATAAAGATCAAATTTTTCTTGAGCCCAAGAATATATTTGACATCCTCCAATGTCCACTGGTTTCTCGAGGGGTTTTTTATGCAAACATCCCCCTTCCTTCAATATTTATGTCTTTATTGTCAACAAGATACACATTTCAAAAATTTCAACATTTGAAATTTTGGAACAACTCCTTGCTTGGAGACGAATGGAAAGATGCATAAGAATAAAAAATCCAGGATTAAACCAGGTTGTTCACACTAAGGATTTGAGCATCCCTAATGTCCTCTGCTGAATATACAAAATCATTGTCATCTCCAGATTTCTGATTCTGTTTCTTCTTTGGCTTTGTACAACTCGTCCGAAGTGCCCTTTTTCTCCACAGTTCCAACAAGTCACGTTTGATGTGTTCGAGATTTTCCTAAATTCTTTGATTTTGATTGACCATGTTGATTTTGGCATTTCTTCTTACTTCTCCCCCTTCGGTCAATGCTGAGAGCACTGCCGATGAATCGACCACTTCTCATTTGCGAATACTTTCTCTAAGGACAACATCACGAATTTCATGAAACTTAAGTTTCTCACATCCACAGGAACAACTAATCGCAACAACAACAGTTCCCAAGACTCGGACAAAGATGACATCAAAATCTACGCCTTAATTTCATCTTCGAAATTAATATCCATAGAATTGAGTTGACTCACAATCATATTGAACTCATTTATATGATTAGAAACAGATCCATTCTCTGACATCTGTAAATTGAACAATCTAAGCATCAAATATACCTTCTTCATCGCCGATGGTTTTTCATACATGTTTGTTAGTGCCTTCAACAGATCGGACTTAGTCTTCTCCTTCACGATATTGAATGCCACGTTTCTTGAAAAAGTCAACTGGATCAACCCTAGAGTCTGGAGGTCCTTGAGCTTCCACTTCTCCTCCGTCATTGATTCCGGCTTCACCCGGGTCAGCGGTTCGTGAAGATCTTTCTGGTACAGAAAATCTTCATTCTGCATCTTCCAGAAATTGAAATAAGATCCATCAAACTTCTCTATTCCAAGCTTCGAACTATCCATTTTTAGTGATCGTGTTGAATCTCTTTAGCTCTGATACCAGTTGTTAGGATTGAATCCACACACACACACTTAATGAATGAGAACACAAGAACATTCTAAAGAAAGAGATGATAGATCTAGAGAGAGAAAGAGAGAAACCAATATTTTGTGGTAACACCCCGTGAGTAAACATCCACGACAGTGGGGTATAAATTAATTATTCATAGTATTTTTCGTTACAGAGAATAGATGGAGAATAAATAGTAGATAAAATATTAATCAGGATCCACAACCTAACATGGGCTGGTGCTGGTGTTGGTGCTTGTGCTGGTGTTTGTGTTGGTGCTGGTGCTGGTGTTGGTGTTGGAGTTGGTGCTGGTGTTGCTGTTGGTGCGAGACAAGACCAAGGGTCTACCTATTGTATAAGATTTTGTGTCTTTCTCTATGAGAAATGTTAGAAACATGATGAATATTCTATCATGTATCTTCAGACATTAAGTCAAGGTTTCAATGAATTTAAAAACAAGAGGAGGGTCAAGGGCATTCTATCAAAGAATATTCGGCATCCATATACTCCACATGCCAAGAAGAGTAAATAATGATTTGCCAAGGAAATACAAAATTTGAAGAATAAAATGTTTGAGGAATTGCCAAGGGCCGTAACAGAGGAAGTGAAAGATTAGAAAAAGTTGAATATTTATAAGCGTGCGACTATAGCGGAAAGAACCAAAGTGTTGAGTCTTACAAGTGATAAGGATATTCGAATAGAATACGGCCTGCATATTATTATAGGACAAGATTTCAAGAACATGAGAAACATGAAAGTTTGGTGGGAAGACAGGGTATCCTTCAATTTATAATACGAGTTTCTTTTATCTTTTCAATTACTACTCTACTTTACTATTTAATATTAATTTTTATTTCAGTATATTAACAAAATCCTTAACCTCATGCGTCAGAGGCATGAGACATACTCGGATTACTATGATCCCGTAGATAGAATCTTTGATCTCAAACTTCTAGACCAACTTCCAAAAAAGATATAATGAACTGAGCAATCAGGGCAAAACTGTTGGTGGAAGAAGAATTAAACAGTAAGTAAATGATTTTGTATGGAATGAAGTTATGATTTACTATGTTAGGGGCATTGGGCCATATCCTAAAGGCATGAATTGGATTGATGCAAAAAGAATTTTGACGGTCATGAACATGGACAATACCCATTTTGTGACTCTCGAGATTCTCTTGCATTAGGGTCGAGTTTTTGACATAGATACAACCTGTCTTCGAGTATTGTCCAAAATTGTTGAAGTAGAGCAGAATAATGGAACATTTTACAGAAAAGTTTTTTCATGAACCATGTGAATTTATAGGTCGAATGGATCGCATGGTAAGAAAATATCTTGAGCGGCAATCAGGTCATATTCCCTTGCATTCATTGAGAAATCAGTTAGTGGGATAGATATTCAACCTCCCAAAACCCTGTTGTGTGACAATCTAGATCAACGAATGCAATATGTTTGGGCTTATGGATAATATCTCGGAGCTTAAAGCCTTAAAGATAATGTGTTTGTAATTAAAGACAATGTTTTATTTTATCAATAATGTCATTTTTTAATCTTATATTTAGAGCAAATACAATAATAGTATGTGATGTGGATAGTTCTCATATGTAGCAACAGTTGAGAAATCTATAACAATATTTGAGGAATCGGTAGCAACATTTGAGGCATGTATAGAAACATTTGAGGCATTTGTAGCCACATATGCTTCAATTGTAGTAACATTGCTACATAATATATATAGCAACAATTGACGCATCTGTAGAAACATATCCCTCAAATATGTAGAAACATATCCCTCAAATTATAAAACATTTGCCTCATCTGTAGCAAAATTTGAGGCATATTTAGCTACATTTGACGCATCTGTAACAACATGTCCCTCAAAAGGTCAAACATTCGCCTCAAATGGTCATTTGTAGCAATATCTTATGGTCATCTGTAGCAACATTTGTGACATCTTCTTCTACATATCCCTCAAATGGTAAGACATTTGTCTCAAATGGTAATCTATTGAAACATTTTATGGTCATCTATAGCAACATTTAAAGCATCTATTGCAACATATCCCTGAAATGGTCAAACATTCTCCTCAAATGGTCATATGTAGCAATATTTTATGGTCATAAGTGTCAACATTTGAGGCATGTATTCCTACGTATCCCTAAAATGGTCAAACATTTAATTTAAATTGGCATATTTAGCGACATTTTATGGTCATCTGTAGCAATATTTGAGGCAGCAACATTTAAGGCATCTGTTGCTATAAATGATTCGTCTATGGCAACATGTGACACAAATGTTTCTATGGATGCCCATATGTGTCAACCTATAACACAACTGTATGAACATATCACATATATATGGCAATATAACACCCATCTGTAGCAATAAATGACATATCTGTGGTCAATTACTATTTCTAGGACTCATATGTAGCAACATTTGAGGCATCTGTAGCAACATTTGAGGCATATGTAGCAACGTATGCCTCAAATGGTCGATCCTTGGCCTCAAAGTGTCAAACAAACATAAATTTGATCTGGAATGCAAAACTAACATTTATTTATTTCCACAACTTTGATTATTTTAATGGTTGCACACAACTATATAAGAATTTTCTATCATCTACAATATTCTTCTTGGTAATGCTTAATAATACAAGAAGAAAAAAACACAAAGATTAACTTCCACATGCTACAATATTTGGTCTTCTTCTTCTTCTCCTTCATCATTACTTATTTGGTAATTCTTTTAATATGAGTTTCATTAATAGTTTCCAGCTCCTTAATATTATTCGTCAATCTGAGAATAATGAACTTTGATCGTATATCAGCATCTCCACGATCCCTCCATCTAAAGAAGTTGGATGCATTCTGCTAAAATACACACAACACAAACAGAAATTTTTTTTTTAAAAAATAAAGAGATCTGAGATCTGAAGTCTCTGAGATTGTAGAAATAAACATACACGATAGCGTGGACAAAATAAAAATCTTCGACCTGTATTGTTCGTTCACCATGAAGTTTGCATTGAAAGTAAGTCTCCATGTTTGCAATAGATTTTCACACTCAACATTGTATCATTTTCATCATTACAAATTATATTTAGTATAGTATTTGACATCATATCAAACTCAATAAAACAAACAAAACTCATTCATGAGATCTATTTTTCAAAGAACCACATTCTTCCCGAGACCCACAGGTCAATCAAATTAATTGCGTGTTAAGAAAAAGAATAGGAAAGACTGATGAAAATGAAAAAAATATCACTACATTGGAGATCCATGCTAAGCGAGAGGTCATATCAGAGAAAGAGAGATGAGAGAGGGAGACAAAAAAAAGCGCCAAAATTTAAGCGGCAAGGATGAAAAATTGAAAACCATATTCTTGAAATGAAAATGAAAACCCTAATTAATCCTACTAGAAATGAAATAATTGGTCGATTGGGACCATTTTAGTTTTAATTTAATAAAATGGGCTTTGCCTGTCATTGGTACAGTTTTAAAAAGTAATTAAACGTTATAGTTATATGTTGCCCCAAATGCAGTATCTGTTGAATTTTCGACAACGGAATATGCATATGTTGTTAGAGATGAAACATCTAGGAGGGACTAATCGACAAATTGATTGATGGAAAAATGAAAACTTGGACTAAAGCTTAGTGAATTGTACCATAACTAAGCAATAAAAATAATTTATAACATTTGGAACAATGATTTACTAGAGTGTTATATAACTATCATATGAATTTACTTGGTCATTGTATCACGAACTAGTGGGATGATAGTCTTTCTAAAAATAATTGATAGAATCGAATGAAGGTTGTCACATTGGATCATAAATTGATACTTAGGCATATTGTAGGACGATGTTAGTGTTACATATTGAATTGGGTTACAATTTAATTGAATTAATTCCCAAAAGACACATTTTATGACATAAGATGTTTCCATAGATGCAGTATTTTTTGCAATTTTGCCAACAAAATATGCAGATGTTGTTACAGATGAAACATCTAGGATGGACTAATCGACGGAAAAACAAAAACTTGAACCTAATTTTAGTTATTTATACCATAACTAAGCAATTAAAATCAGGTATAACATTTGGAACAACGATATACTAGGGTGTTATATAACTATCATATGAATTTAATTAGTCATTCTATGACGAACTACTGGATGATAGTCTTTCTAAATATATTGATAGAATCTAATGAAAGTTGTTCCATTGGACCAAAAATATATACTTAGGCATGTTGTAGGACTATATGATAGTGGTACATATTGAATTGGGTTACTATTTAATTAAATTAACCCCCAAAAGACACATTTTATGATATAAGATGTTTTCGTAGATGCCGTATTTGTTGCGAATTCGCCAATAAAATTTGCATATGTTGTCACAGATGAAACATCTAGGAGGGACTAATCGATGAATTGATCGATGGAAAAATGAAAACTTAAACAAAATTTTAGTGATTTATACCATAACTAAGCAATAAAAATAGGGTATAACATTTGGAACAACTATTTAGTAGGGTGTTATATAACTATCATATGGATTTATGTGGTCACTGTATGACGAACTAGTGGAATGATAGTCATTCTAAATATATTGATAGAATCGAATGAAGGTTGTTGCATTGGAACATAAATTGATACTTAGGCATGTTCTAGGACTATAATAGTGGTACATACTGAATTTGGTTACCATTTAATTGAATTAACCCCCAAAAGACATATTTTATGATATAAGATGTCGCCAAAGATGCAGTATCTGTTGTAATTTAGCCAACAAAATATGCATATGTTGTAACAGGTGAAACATCTAAGAGTGACTAATCGACGAACTGATTGATTTAGGAGTGAAAAATGTAAATCTTGAACAAAATTTTAGTGATTTATTCCATAACTAAACAATAAAATAAGGTATAACATTTGAAAGACCAATTTACTAGAGTGTTATACAACTAATCAATGAAACATCAAGTTAGACCAAATTATATTAATTTATGATTATCCCATAAAACTAACTACTTAATCCAATTAATAATCACAACGACATAAGTCACAAGAATATCGACCGTAAGAGAATCGATGAGTACTACAAAAAAATTGTCTTTCTCAATTTTTTTCTAGTGGGAAAATTTCATCCAAATTATGGAGGAAATAATCTCGACATTTTCTGAGCGATGGTATGCTCATATTGGCACTGAAACTTGTGCCTTCTTTCATTAATTCACCACACTTGCAGATTAAAATTATGGCATGCACATATTCTGCACAAATGTGGCCACCGTCTTCTACTCCCTTGAGCATTCCCAATCGATCTTAATCGCTACGCTTGAAAAGATCATACTAAAGAAGAAATCACACATTTAAAATGGAAAATACATTGATAAAAACGTGAATACATACGAAAACTATTAAAATTACTAGGTCTTTTCTTTATAGGGCTTATAAATTCTCTGAGTTCGCACTTTTCTACAAAATAAGTGCCTCTTATATAAAATGAAGATGATCGTATAAACACTGGAATGCTGCGCATATTTCCCTTCCGATTTACAGAAGGTTCATTAGCGACTTCATTTAGGAGCCTGGAACTGAAAAAACCATATCAAATGGTTAGGAAATCAAATTAAAGAACGAAAATTCTTGAATACATATATACCTTAATTGAACCCTCAGTAAATCTTTGAAGGAGTATGAAGCAACCCTTTCTACGATAACATCTACTCGTTTCCTTGGAAGGGATTCAATGTAGTTTTTTTTCCCTGAATGTAATTTTTGAAGATGTCACATTCTTCCTTCCCATCTTGGAGATAATTATATGAAAAGACCTAAGTTGTGTTACTCTTATATATATAATATATAATTCTAATGTAACGTATACGTAGAGACACTTCTAAAGAATGTAATATTGACACAGAGAAAATTTAAAAATAAATACAAAATAAGTACATCTGTTGGCACATATTGAAAATAAGTACAAAAGACAAAAAGACAATATTTTCACCATATGTCATATGTTGCCACATATTTGATTTGAAAGTAAGTACAAAAGACAAAGAGGCAACATTTCCACCATATGCCATATTTTGCAAAAGATTAAATTAATCCCACACAATCATATGAGGAAGAAATTTTACTAGATAATGTATTTCTAAATAACGACTACACAATTCAGAATGAATATCGTCATCATCATCGCTTCCCCTGGGCCAACCATTTCTGTGGGCAATTTGATTGGGTTGATGCATAGTGCAACAAATGGGTCTTTCTCCTAATATATTAGGTTCTGCCACCCACATTTGATTTAAAATATATCGCAAATGGTGTCGACATCTTCTCTCTATTGAAGACATGGTTTTTTCATGTTGGCAATGCACATCAAGCCCTCTCTCATGGATTTACCGCCTTTAAACATTTAAATTACGGCAAGCACATACTCTACACCACGGTGGCTACCTTCTGCTACTTTTTTTAACTATTTCCAATGAAGTTGAATCATTACGATTAAAAATATCAAATTATAAAAGAAAGAACACATTAAGAATACAAAATACGTTGATGAAAACGTGAAAAAATGAATAACATTAAAATTACCACGCATTTTCTGTATAAGGATTCTAAGTTATCCAATGCTGTGAAAATATTCATGAAAGAGATGGTTTGTTGATTCATCGTCCATCAAGGTTAAGCCAGAATGCTGACCAATGTTACCTTTTGATATACAGAACATTCATTAGAGACTTCATTGAGGAAACTATAACTTAATTTAACACTAATTAAATCTTGTAAGGAGTAGGAATCAACCCTTTCAACCATGACAATTACTAGTTCAATCAGGAGGGATTCAATTAAGTTTTTCCTATTTGAAACCATTTTTGAAACAACTTTTGACTGATCCCTCCCGTATGTTGTGTTCTTATAAAATTCAATTTTTTTTGAAAAGTTGCAATAAAATTTGAAAAGTTGTAAAAGATGACTTTTTAACAAAGGGCAAAAATAGAAGAGTTGTAATTATTAAACCCGTCCCCTATTTTGAGATTAAAATATAATTCTAATTAGGATAGATTTGTAATCATTATTTAAAAATATATTAGGAAAGGTTCGTAATTAGTTTTTAGATTTTTTATTTACAGATGTTTTCACATATGAAATATGTTGTAATATCGACAACATAGTTGACAGATGTTGACACAAATATGTTATGGTGTAGTATCTATCACTTGATTGACATATGCTGCAACATGTGCAATATCCTATTGTATTATGCAAAACACAATTGACATAAGTTGACACATATTTGTTCAAAAGAAATTTTAAATTCGTTACAAAACAAAGAAGGGCAAAAATTTTCACCATAAATTTTAAAGTTTCTTAATATGGCAATTTAATTAATATCTCGTATGAGGCAGAAAATTAACTAGATAATTTAGTTCTATATCACACCTACATAAATCACAATGAACATCATCTTCTTTGTTTTGTCGTGGGTGTCGTCTCCTGCTACCGATTCGTTCATATTGATCAACACTGTAGCAAATGGGTATTCCTCCCAACAAACGAGGTCCTAGCACATACATTCCACATAAAATATTTTGCAGATGATTTTGACATCTTCTCACTATCTCTGGCTCATTTTTTTCATGTTGTCAACGAACACTAATCCTTCACTCATTTATTCACCACCATTGAAGATTAAAATTATGGAAAGCACATACCCAACTCTAGTGTGGCCACCGTCTACTGCTTGAATAATCATTCCCAATGCAGTTGGATCGCTACAGTTAAAAATCATACTACAGAACAAATAAAACATTTAAAATTCACAATTAAATAAAACAAGTGAATATGGTCGAAAAATATTAAAACTTATCACGACATTTCTGTATAAGGCTTATGAATTCCCCTATAGTCGACCATGTACGATAAGGAAACTTGAACAATGTTACCTTCTTATAGACCAAATGTTCATTAGCTACTTCATTGAGCAACATGGAGCTGATAATTGAAATAAAATGATTAGGAAATGAAATTAAATAGAGGAAAATTAATTCATACATACATACCAAAATTTAACCCTCATTAAATCTTGTATGGTGTATTAGTAGTTCCCTTGGAAGGGATTCGATGATGTTTTTTTTAGTCCTAGTAATTTTTGAAGACTTCTTATTCACATTGAAAATTCAGTGAGTTTTGAAAAGTTTGAATGGAAGAGAAAGAGACAAGTTGAATTCATATGCATGTACTTATTTTTTTTTTTTTGCAAACTTGGTAAAAATTGAAGAGTCGCCTCATAATGTTTTTTTTAAATTAAAGAGTGTCAATGACAATAATGATATCATCACACTACAGGAAAATAGTTTCTAAAAATATGTTGGTACATATTCGTAATTTGTGGTACTTAATAGGAATAAATGACATTTGTTGGCACAAGTGCAATTTTATCGTGTAAACACATATGTGGCATATGTTGTCTCATAAGCAATATTCTTACATATAATTGACATATGTTGCCACAGATGCAATATTTTATGTTAAGTGGCAACACATAATTGTCATGTGCTGCAACAGATGTAATATTTTTTTGTAAGTAGCAACACATCGTTAAATAAATCACGCCTTTTATACAAATAATATCACATAAGTTGATTATAAATAATATAAGAAGATAGAGATCACCCTCAAATAAGAAAAAATATTCATGAAAATTCAACAACATTTCTTATGAGGCATTTCGATTTTCTCATGTATTTTTTTTGTAACCAAAGTCCCTACAATCGGAACATTTATTTTTTGTTGTTGGAAATGATTCACCAACTTCACGTCGTCTCTTATACCTACTCTTCCTAGTTTACTTGAATCAACATATGGAGGAGATATTTCTCTCTGTATGATATCCAAAGGGATAATCCAAGAATCTTCAGGTAGAACCGGGTGAATTTCCTGACAATATGTCATTATGTATTTTTCAACTAAATAATACGGATATGAGTACGCGTAAATCTGATTTCTTAATCGGTACCATGTCGTGATCGAAGCACCGCCATATTGTGAGGACAAGGTGTTTTGTCAAAGTCAAAATTCTACTAGTACAAGTTCTTCTTTGTAGATCCACAGTAGCAACATCTCTATAACCACTGACACTGAACTTGTAGATAGCAATTTGATGGGCCAACAACTTGTTGCTCTCGTTGACATACTCTTATATGTCTTTTTCAATTGAGGTAATAAATTGATTTGCAGAGTGCACCAGCTCCATACGCCTCTAGTGAAATAAAAATGTAAATCTCCTATTTATTTCATCAAATAGTGCGACACTAGGAAATTTTCTTTCAACACCAAACATTGCATTCACCAACTCCGCGATGTTTGACGTCATAATGTTATATCTACACAAAAAAAGATAAAAATAAAAGAAATCATAAAGAGTAAAAATAAACTAAAATGAGATGGTACCTATTTCCCAGGAAAGATTCCCTACTCCATGTATGGAATCCAATACGTTTAAGAGCTTCAGCTGCCTTTTGTACCAAATCTCTTATTTGATTGAAATGGTCATTGAACTCACATATATCGTACACCTTTGTTGCTTATAAAAATGGAACACTACCTTCAAATTGTGAAAGTTAGTCAGAATATTTTCCCCAAGGTGTCTAAGGTGTCTCATGCAATAATCATAATGAGATGCAGGGTAGAATCTCGTAACCATCTTTGGAATACTTGGATGCCTATAAGAGATAACACACAACTCATCAGTATCATCTATAAAGCTTCTCATATTTTGAAAGAAAAAATCGTATGAGGAATCACAATGTCCACGACACAAAAAGCCAGTGAAAATATATGATTCTTGGCATCTTATGTCACCACCGAGAGCAGAACTCCTCCATACATTCTCCTTAGAAATGTGCCATCAACGGCTATTAGTTTTCTGATTTCTTGAAAATTAATTATCCAAGCATCATATTATACAAAGAAGTACTTCAACCTCCCATTTTCATTGAGCAACAATGTTGTCTTGCTTTCTGGATTCACAACTTCAAGCATATAATGGTACACTTAAGCACTGCATACACGTGCTCATGTGTTCCCCAACATTAGACTTAGCATGATCCATGCTCTTATAAATCTTCTAATATCTTACCTTACAACCAAATTCTGTGCGGAGTTGATTTGACATGTCTCTTGTGGATGGGCCTTTACCATTGGGAAACCTATTCTCAAAGTACTTACCTATGATTTTTGTCATGGCATGGGTATTATGACTTGTAAGATTCTCTGAACAACACGTATTGTACTTTACATATATTCTAACGGTAAACCTGTCACTACTTGTAAATTTCACAACCCTCATCCAACAATTGAAATCTGGGTATGAACCTTTAAAGGAAAATGCATTACGAGAATTGATAACTTTTTACCGTCTAAAATATTTTTTCAAGCAAGCAATTTTCAGTGAATTTTTTATAGTTATTGCTTGTTCTTGAATGTTATTCCCCTAAAAAAACCTATTTCATCATCTTGAAAATTATTCACACGTGAAGATTGAAAAGATCATGGATTGTTGCTGCCAACTATAGGTGTAGGAGGAAACTGGGTTTCAAGGTCCGAACCTTCAACTTGAGCTTCACCTTCACCTATTCCAATTTCATCATCAATATTATTCATGTTTGCAGGAGCAAATTCATCATTAAACATATATTATTTACCCTTGGTCTACATTAAGATCCTGCTCGATAGAATTTTCTTCCACGTGACTCTTAATATGGTTGGTTTCTCTATTATTCTTAAAGGTAAAACCTTCTCATTATGAAAAAAATTGGAATATTACTCATTAGAATATCTTGCGGTTTACAATTGTATCTTTTTTTTAATAAATCGAAGAATTCATCATACAAAATGTTTCATTTGACATACATCCTTACTAAACTGGCTCCTCATTTTTACTATCTCGTAACACCATACAAATTGATTTTTCTTCTTGACACATTCACCACGACAATTACTCCTTACAATTAACGACATTGTACCTGAAGAAATTTATTTATAAAACAATTAGTAATTATGAAGAATAAGTATATGCTTCAACATATGACTATTCATTGGCAATATGTATGTAATATGTTGCTACATATGCCAGTTATGTTCATACAAATAAATCACATGTGGCAACATTTTTATATTATATCATATGTTGCCACATATGACAATTATGTGGTGAGATGTAAATCATATGTTGCTATATTTGACTGTTCTGTTGTGAAAAACAAATCACATGTGGCAACATTTTTATGTTATATAATATATTGCAACATATGACTATTCTGTGGCGAAATGTAAGTCATATGTTTCTACATATGACTTCTATTGTGATATTAAATCACATGTGGCAACATGTTTGTATTATATTATATGTTGCAACATATGACTATTCTGTGGTGAAATGTAAGTTATATGTTTCTACATATGACTATTCTATTGTGAAAAATAAATTACATGTGACAATATTTTTATGTTTTATCATATGTTGCTACATATAGTTTTTCTGTTGTGAAATGTAAATCATATTTTGCTACATATGATTAATTTGTTGTTACAATAAATCATATGTTATAAAATATTTATGTTATATCATATGATGCCACATTTAGATTTTTTGTTGCGAGATGTAATTCATATTATGCTCCATATGATTGTTCTATTGCGATTGAAATAACAATTATATTGGTACAAATGACTATAATATGTTATAATAGCCAACTGTTGCAACATGTATAACAATATGTTGGAAACGCGAATGCATATTATTGAAAAAAATACAGGTATCCAGATCAGATAATAATGAATTGACTTAAAATAAATAAAAGTTTCACTTACAAGAAACAATGGTGTGTGACCCAATCGTTTATGAAGTAACTCCAATTGAAACAAAACAAAACTTTGGTCTACTAGTTACTGATTAGGTAAATGTGATTCAAGAAGAAGAAAGCACAAGCACTAGCAGTGAATACCACAATGTACGAAAAGAAGAAGAAGAATAGGATGAAGAGAGAGGGAAAAAATGCAAGCAAGCAAGCAAAGAATAGAGCATAAGAAGAAGAAGAAGACGACGAAGAAGAAGAGGACGAATACGACGGCTGGAGGCGGGGGGGGGGGGGGGGGAGATTTTATTTCCTCTTGTGGCTCGATATTTCCCACAAAAATTGGTTAAATTAGGTTTGTTTTTGTCAATTTATCCTTTTACCCGTCATTTAATTCCCAACAAATGTTGGTTAAAGTAGGTATTATGAAATTACCGTTTTACCCTTTATTTAATTCAACTGACCAAATTATCAACTTATAAACTTGAGGGAAACTCCACAATCCTTAATCATTAATCACATAATTTTCACCTATACCCAATACCTAATACTTATGTCACCAACCGTTTATTTTAAAACCTTATCGTCAGCATTTTTTAAAAATACCTAAAATAAGAACTATAACTGTTATTTGGGGAATAAGTTTTAAAAATACCTAAAATAAGAACTATTACTGTTATTTGGGGCATAAGTTTTATTTTAGAGTTCATTTTTTTGTCCAATCGGAAGTTAGAGGGCAATTTAAATATGTTAGATAAAATAATATATTTTGGTGACATTTTAGGAAAATCTATAAGGCCACACATATAAAGTTTTATTTTTGAAATTATAAAAATACCACACATAAAAACTGCATTAATAGATGTAAATAAGTGTTGCCAATTATATCATAATATGACTACACATAAAAAATGTAGCTTATACAATAAAAGAGCACACTTAAAATTTTTTGCTAATATTACTTTGGCCAAAACCTAAAAACTAAGGCTACACTATAAAAGTGTACACAAAAATATTTAAGGCAACACTTTACAAGCGTTGTCCATATTTAGTATAACCTTAGATGTAAAATGGTGTAGTGCTTGAATGTAATGTGAAGTTTTCTTGTCTCTTATGCTAGTGTGTGGTGTGTTGTCTATGTTTTGTGCATTGTGGTCTTAAAAGGGTGGCTGCCCCATTGTGTTGTTGATAGCCATTTATGATCATTTTGGGCAATGTACACACACTCACACTTCATTAATGTTTACAAGTAATATAGGTTGATGGTTTCCAATGAATGGGTATTCTCATATGCACTTATGTCTACTACTATGCATGTAGAGTATATGTCTACGAATCATGTTATGTATCATTTAACTAGTATGACTTGGTAGGTGTACTAGTATGGACAAGGGTATGAGACTTTGGCTATGAATTGCTTATGTGTGCGTTCATACGATAATTCCTAGGTTGGTGCTACATTTACATGAATATGAATTTATGATTAAGATATGAACATTATTTATGCATGAATTAAGTGAAGTATGAACATGTGTGGTCTAAAGGTATTCATGTGACATGTTTTCTCACATACACAAATGATAAGATGTCCATTATGAATGTATGATGATCTAGTCAATATACGGGATCTTGAAAGGTGTTCTCAATGGTATCCTAAACTAGATGGTGCTTCAATATGCCATGTCCATATTAAAGATTTCTAACATGATATAGGTTGATGAACTCTCAACTATGACCTATGAGCTAAGAATATGGAGAGTAAATCTCCTAAATCCTATTCTGATAAAGTGATGAATAATATGACTGCTCCATTAAAGGGAACATAGCTTTTCACAGAGTGAACTTGACCTAATTAGAGAGAGGTTCCCCTTTCTAATGAGGAAGGCTTGTTCACGAATTGATTATCATAAGGTGTTGACTTTCCTTGATAGAATATTTAACCTATGGGTCCACATGAGTATTAACTTTCCTTGGAGAAAGATTCACCTAGGGTATCTCATGAGGTGAGGACTCGAATGCTAATGGGAATAGAGAGGGTACAAAATGGATCTCTTAGTTCCTTAAACATTGTTTTCCCCATAGGATATAGAAAGTTATATCACCTAATATTCTAGCATGATGTTAATGTTATACTTTGTCAAGGTAAGAAACCTTCCCTTGGTGTAAGGCTCCACAACACAAAATTCCATGTGGCAGCCATGATCTTAGTGTCGGTTAAGGCTATAGTTTCCCTAAAGTAAAATTGACAATTGAAGTAAAGTATGAACCGTAACAAGGATAACCTAAGGGAAATTTCTTAGTGTAGATGATGGTATGGGATGTTATGGGACATTACCTATGCATTTCACAAGTAGATCTTGAAGGGAGTTCTAAGAAGGTGTTCTAATTTATGTGATTATATGTATGCCCTTATGCAAGACATTTTAGCGTTGTCTATTTGTTGTGATAACGTGCATGTTATGAGTCTATATGATAATGGTCATTCTTGGCATGATTGAGGTTGTATATGTCTGTTTTGTTAATGTATGAAATATATGTGATGGATTGTAGTCTCATGTAAGTTTACTTAGTATGTGTGAGATTATGGGACTTCACATATACATTGCACAAGTAGGTTTAGATGGGATTGTGAGTAGCGTTCTATGATGTCTTTGTGAAGTGAAGTCCAAGTATGCTAATGATGACTAGTGTCTTACTATGATGGTGATTAGAAGTCTTGACTTGTATGTGGTCTTGTAATGAGTTCTTCTATGTGGTCTATAAAGTATGACGAGTTAAATGAAAAGTGTATGTGTTGTTATATGAAATAGTTCTATAAATACATATATCGGGTTATTGAAGGTAGTATGCATGATTTCCATGTGGCCTTAAGGTGATGCAGAGTGTGTATAGTGTAATAGGACATTGTCTACACATTCACCAAGTATCACTAGAGGGTTACTTGAAAGATTAAGTAATTAAGCTAGAAAAAAAGTCACTGTAAATAGAATTAGCTTACTGTAAAATAATACAAAATTTGACTTAAATGCCATGTGTAAATTTATGTGATATGATGACATGGTATATGTATGTAATTTGTATGATGCTTAATGTATCAAGTTCTATGAAGTTTTCACAAAAAGGCACAATGCATGGTTTCAAAGAAAAATGACCCTTTTATATACATGTTTTTTTCACGGTTCCCATACATAGTGCATTATTGTTAAAATTGCGGAAAATTTAAACACTTTTTCAGTACTTCTATAATGATATTTACATAGACCTTTACATACACATAATATTTATATCGAGTATACATAGACCCTTCGTATAGTAATGTTACTAAGTCTTCAACTCTTCTTGCACACACACACACACGCAAACACACACACGCAAACACACACACACACACACACACACACACACACACACACACACACATATATATATATATATGTATATATATATATACACATAGTGTGAAGTCGATGTCTAATCTCATTATTATCTAACAAGAGCATTACAATTTGGGCCTAACCCATACATAAATACAATAAGAACCATATACGGTTATAAAATCTTTAGTACTGAAATGAAAAGTAAAGAACATAGAAGTCTTAGAACTAGAAAAACTTTATTAGCTTGATAGTGGCATTGCCCTCGGAAAGTGAGGACCTACCCAACTTGGATGAATGAGAATTCCAAGTATTCTTTCAAAGTTGTCTCAAAATCCTTTCAACGACTGGAACCTAAGACGTTGGGGAGAAAGCGTGAAAATTGGGTTAGTACACCACTTGAACTAAATGATACCATATGGACACATATCATGAAATCATGCTAAAGAAGAACTATTCATTAAAGAATGAAATTTACTTTGAAAAGCCTTATGATCATTCAATAAGACCATGCCAATAAATAAGACATATTCTTTAATTCTAAAGCATTTACATCATAAGATCAAGAATACTAAGTCTAGTTAAGTCAACATGCATTTCACATAATTTGAACACATAAGTAAGACAATTCTATCATCAAGTTATAATAGCAACAAGAATGGATAAGAGTTCATTAAAACATAATCAAATCAAGACAATTACACATGAACCCTCATTAAGTCAACTAAGTAAATGACCAACTTCACATAGCATATAATTTAAGAGTACATATCATTATACTTTAGAAATAGAGACCAAACATGTATTCATTAGTGAAGCAAATCATCATGTAATATCATCAATGTGCAAGGTCATCATATACATATTATGTACCATTATAAGCATATACATATATAAGAACATCCTCTTAAGACATCCCTCAAGGATAACTAGTGCACTGTTTAGGTAGTGTTCCATACCCCTATCTAGACTAATCCAACCCCTTAGGTAATCCTAATTAGAGTTCATTCCTTTAGTTAATATTACCTTTTGGGAACCTCTTTCCTTAACCGACATAGAACACATGAGATAATGTGGAATCCGGTTTCATGGATCCTACACCGAAGGAAGGCGGACTACTTGCCAAGGTAGTACCAAAACATGAACATAGGAACTACGTGGATCCACTAGCTAGTATTCCTATCGGGCAAACATAGTTCAAGAACTAGGAGATGTAGTTGGGACCCTCTTTATCCTACATGCTTTATAGTCTACAATCTAAAAAATACATTAATAATCCTACCTTCCCTATGAGGGAAAGGATACTCCTCACTCTAGTTCACTTGGTGCTTAGTTATAATCCCTTTTGAAATTTCTTTAATGTCTTTATTAATCATCATAGATTCTATTAAAATTGTATGAGTCTAATACTTTCATTACAATTATATAGGTGAGGTTAGCACATTTACATAATCACTTCATAATATGCCATATTTGTATACTATCACCATCTTTATCACATTTACATTTTATCCAACAACTCACAAACCTGAGTCAAGAAATATCAATTCAACATCATGCCGACCCTATCAATCTTAATACAAGATATACTAAAACACAACATTATGATTTATTCATAATTAACTATAATTGAAGTAAAGAGTTGAGATCACAAGGCTTACAAAGTCTCCGTCATAATCCAACATCAAGGTCTTACCGTCATCCATTAACTTAACCCAATTAGGGTGTAGTATCATCAGACAATAATAATTAACATAATAACAAAGCCAATTGAACCACTACATCACAATCCATTTACTTGTCCATAACTTAAGAAAAGAGACTTATGTAGAAGTCATAATCTAGGTCAATTACTCAAGAACTAGCATGATAAGACAATAATTCACCCTATTTTATTCATAATTTGTACAATAACACCATCAAGTAGTAGTTCAACCAATAACCAATTCAATTGAACCAACATTACACAATTCATATCAAGATCATAAACTAGGGATAAGGGGAAAAGGTCTTCTTCTACAAAGTAGACGGATCCATCAAGAAATAACATAATTGAGATATATTTCATGTTTATATACTCATATTATCCAAATGAAATCATAAACAGATCAAATTGAAAGATCAATTTTGAGATTGCAAAAGACCCATTTGAATTGCATAATTTATAAATCAATTTGATGGATTCCTTCGGGGAAAGAAGTCCCAAAGGTGAAAGGAATCACATACTTTAATGTTTGATGAATATTTATGGATAAATACTGGTGTTTGAAGCCCTAGAACCCACCTTGACCTTGACTTCTCAGGAGATCTTCAACATGGAATAGAGAAAGAAGAGAAAAGGAAGAGTGTTTGGGTTTTTGGAATTATGAGAACTAACGTTAGTCTAATAGGGTTAGAGTCTTTATATAGGTTTTTAATAAACTTAATTATACCTCCCCTAACCCCTAATTAATATACTAACTAAGAAAATTAATTAAATAAAATAAATAAAATGTGCAGCAAAACAGTGGCTCCATAAACGAGACCATGATCGGTGGATCATGTGTCCATCGACGGGAGCTGTTCACATCCGTTCTGAACACTCATCGATGAGTTCAGAGACATTTAATTTTCACGCTTCAAAAACTTTGGCTAAGTGTCCATCGACGGAGCAGTCCAGGCGTTGTGGATTGGAGAATAGATTGTGGGTTGCATCCGTTAGTGGACAATACCTTGGGCAGCCTTTGAACCCAAAATATAAGGGCCCTTAGTTTGTTATTGGGGAGTCATTACCGGAAGTTTAAATTATGGATATACTCTAATATGTGTTAGACACCTTTTCACTAATTTTCATCATTTTTTGACTCGTAAAACATAGTCAAAAAGGCTAAGGCATACTAGCACTTCCTTGAACTAGTTTCCAGACGTCAGGGATGTTCCTTGATGTTTTGATTTCTAAAGTTCATAAATGATTTATATTCATTAATGTAGACCTTAAAACAATGTCTTAACCTTTTGATGTTTATGTTAGGCTCTAGAACACGTCTTAGACTTTCGAAATGTTACATTATCCCCCACTTAGAAACATTCATCCCCGAATGACACTAAAATCTTTAAAATGAAAGGAATATGTCATGACCTTAGAGCATCCCCTATATTTCAGGGAGAATTCTCGTTTTGTGACCGGGCATACTCGACCCTTTGGGGTCCTGTACAAGCCCTTCAACTAGAATTCATTAAATAAGACATTAAAAGTAGTGGAGAATTAAAACTTTTCATGAATAATTTAATAAAAAGGAAATCTTTCATAAATACTTAAGAAATCTTATCGTCACAAGCAAAACTTAAAGACACGACATTATAAACCACAACCCTTTACATTGGAATGAAATACATAATATGAATTAACATAAAGAAACTAAGAAGATAGGAATTATGCCCTCAAATAAATGAGGAAACACTTTATCTTGTGAGGAACTTTCCCAAGCTTCACCTTTTAGACTTCAACCTTGAAAATGCTTCCAACCTATACTTACAGTATAGAAATGTTTGGGGTTAGTAGAAATAATATACTAAGTATGACATATTTAAAAACATGCGAAAAGGGACATTTTAGTAAAATAACATTTCATGCAATTGAAGTTAAATATTCAAGAATACATGAGCAAAATATCATAAGGAACATCATTTAACACTTAGATAAGATATTTTAAAATTTTTCACCAAAGGGACCATTTAAAGTAAACTTCCAAAAAACATAAAGTAAACCAACTTGATATTACAATGAAATGATTTAAGCCATCAGAATGAATTATTAAAGCATTATCAATGAATTCAACTTTAGAAATTACAATGAACTATCCTACTCTAAATGATTTAACTTTCAAGGCCAAGCGAATGAGAAAGTGAACTCATTTTCCATAAGAGTTTCCCTAACTCGGTATTATCGTAACACTCACTAAGGTAAGAAATGAAGGAAGTATGCATACACATCCTTCAATCCATACCAACACAATCCTCAAGACTACCCATTTTGACTTACTCAACTCGGGAGAAACAAGCCCCTCAATAAATGGCAAGACATCAAAAGACACCCAACAAGACACCAAAGTCTTCTCTTTCGGAATGCCTACTTAGTGCAATGATTATATAGCGTCCCATACCACCACTTACCCTAAGGTAAAACATATTTAAGAAGGTTTGGTACCATGTCTTCCCCTGCGAAAAGTCCTACTTACTTCGTTGAATAGATAGCGTCCCACACCACCACCTATTCTATGTAGTACGTTCTTTTAGAAGACTTAGTTCATTCAATTCAAAGAAGTCTCACCAAGAGTCCCCTTTCGGATTTCCTACTTAGTTCAATGGATAAATAGCATCCCATTCCACTACCTACCCTAAGTAGAACACTCCTTTAGAAGGCTTAACACATCCATTTCTTTTGTTGGAGTTAGCAAAACCAACATAGACCACGAGAGCTTGACATGGACTCCCGATAGTAACCCCTACCGCATGAGGGATACTCACTTGCATAGAATGAGGTCATTCTCTTAGAATTTATATGCATTTACCAATAGCTATACCAATGCGGGTGCATAGTTAAGGGATAAGGAGATTGATACTAAGTAAATAATTCTCTACTAACGAGGAGTACTCATCTCAAGAGGTACATTGGAATACAACGTCTCAACTAACAAAGTGTAATCCACCCCTCCTTCCTATCCTCTCGGTGCTAGGAATAACTTCCCACTGATTCTCAACATTATAGACTATAGGTTAAGAATAACTAGTGAACACCACATATCAATGCTTAGACCTTACTTCAACATATCACATACTTTACATACTTCATATGATCATCTAAGTCTTTTATCCATAATTCTTAACATACTTCTCATAACATGTTTCATAAAGCGATTAACAAGAGTAACTTCATTAAAGCATACACTCTAGTCTACTTCACTTATTCACTTTATGAGGCACATTTACTAAGAATAGCATATTTATCATCTTACTTGACATAACAAGACATAATAGCCTCATTCACAATAAAGTAGGAACTTTACATCGATAAAATTCAAATAACCACTTAAAAGCATTTCAAAATTGAAACAAAACAACATAACCACTTACCCTTTAATCCATGATTACATCACCTATAACCTTTTATTCAATAATTTATCACAGTGGGAAGTATATAAAAAACAATAACAACCATAAGAAATCAGATCTTAAAGACTATCAATTCATGCTCATAAAACCCATTTCTAAAGCCAACATTAGATGAAAAGCTTTAACATGATTTTATTGATGTTTTAAACTTAAAATATTTAACCAAAATTATAAATACCATTATAAATTTATTCGAATCGTTTTCATGCAAGACCCATATTTAGAGTTGAAGATATAAGAAACTAGGGTTGAGAACCCATTTTGAGAATTCATTAGAAGGGACTCCTTGAATGGAAGAGAGTTAAAGGGTGGATACCATGCCTCTCATTGAAGAAATACCCAAGATTTTTGATAAATAAAAAAACATCAACAACCCTCCTATCATTTCTTGACTTCTAGCTTCCATGGAGACTTGAGAGAGTGTTCTAAGAGAGAGAGGTTTTGGGTTTTAGGAAGAGAGGTAAAAAATGAGGTCTTAGGGTTTAGAACACTTATACCTAATAAACACTAAAAATAATGTACTAGGGTCATAAAATACTTGGGGCTAATTTACCAAACACCCCAAGCCAAGGCAGCAACCTACAGCTTTAGGAAGACCTCACAGACGAGACCTAACCAATGGACCGTTGGTAGGGTCTCGTGGTTTGACACTTAGCTCCAAATGAAGCCTCTTCATCCTTAATGCAGGGACAATCGAATCTGTAGGTCGACGGACCGTTGGTGGACCAATGGACCTTCCTTAGGGTTGTCGTTTGTTCACTGCTTTGGCAGTTTGGTCCATGTTTTGGGCCCTTCATCTAGGGCCCCTTGTGTGTCCTATGTGGGGTCGTGCCCGGACGTTAAACCCCTAAACTAAGTCATATGGGTCTTAGGAACATCTAATGAATTTTTCAAGCAAAAATAACACATAAAAGTCAGTAAAATAACTCAAGACACACAAGCTCTATCTAAGGTACACCTTCTGAACGTCGTGGACGTTCTTGGAAGTTTGACCTCCAAACATAACAAAACATCACACACTAACTAAGAACACTAAAGAATCTAATTTTAACTTAAATCTAAATCCAGAAACTCTCATGAGGATCTAGTTCACCTTAGTTCGTTTTGAGGCGTTACATTCTCCCCCACTTAGAATAACATTCGTTCTTGAATGACACTAAAACTTCAAGAACAACAAGGACTCACATAGCATCAAATAACACATTGCAATCAAGTCTCAAACAAACAAAATCAAACCATCAACTTGCAAGAAGCATTATTTCACACTTTCAAACACTTAGAAACTTAAGCAACTCTTGCAAACTTAAAATTTTCAAAACTCACACATAACCTTCTGCTATGGAGGAACTACCTTCTCCAACATTAAACATGCTATACAATACCTTTGCACACATTGAAACTTAAATTCAAGACAAAATAATTTTCTTCAAAAATAAAATTTTTTATAGTGAACATTAGCTGTGTCACTGCCAATTCATCATGATTACATGTCATATGAAGTATAATACCATATAAACTCATATTATAACACATTGAAACCATAATTCATGAAATATGCAACTTTCTCTAAATTTAAACTTTATTACATTGAATTAAAAACATCACTATGTCACACACTTAAAAATTTCATAATGCACCTTCCAAGCAACATTATCAAGATGACATGATTATATGAGGGATAAGAACACACTAACTTACTCCAAAGAGACTTGATAAGTTTCACTAAGTGCAATGTGAGAGTAACATCCCATACTACCAGTGCCACATAGTGACCCTCGAGGATTCTTTAGGATTAAGTACATTACATGCCATTTTACCTAACATTCATTCTCCCCCACTTAGGATAAAGCCATCTTCAAGCTCTCATACTTCAAAGCACCATTATGCCTCTAACAATGTAATAACTAACACTACCTTCAACTCATGCACATAAATACTAAACATCAGCCTTACAAGTAAAGCATAACCCTTTCCTCTAAGGATTGAAGCCTAGACAAACTCTCTTAAACATCACTTCATTCAACTCTTAGGCACACTTAACTCAATGTCATGGAACAAAACTTCCTCACTAGATATTCATACTACATTTCCATCTTAGTGTAAGCCTACATCGCAACATCCACCAATCACAAGAACAACTATGAACATTACTCACACATGGGAGTTGCCTTCAACTTCTAATAAATCTCCACATTCCCTCAATATTTCCTCATATTCAAACCTTAAAAATATCGACCATCATTGAACATAATCACAACATAACTAATTTATTCTCAAAAGCACTTTATTCATCCTTATAACTCTTACAATGCTTAGAACTAAATCACTATAAAGTTTCTCATTATAACACTTCCAATCTCTTAATTTACACCTAGCCATAAATGGCATCACATCAAATTTTTTCAAAACATACCTTCACCTCTACTAATCTAGCCACAAAATTATCAAAACATCAAAAATCACCTTCTCTCCCTTAAACATACAAACATCTCACCTTCAAAGCAATCACACATAGTAGAACACCGGAAAAGGGAACATAAGAGAGAGAGACCTTATGGAGTTAAGTTCTATGGCACGATTCAAGAGTAATGAAAAATCTGAAACACTATTGTACATTAGCCTCTTGTCCATGGATGTGTCGCGACACACATTAATGACCAAGATACTATTAGACATGGCTTGTGAGACTTTTAGACCTTTACTATTTACCAAAACCTTGCTCTGATATCAAGTCTGTCATGACCCTAAAGCACCCCTTAGAAGTTAGGGAGAACACTCGATTCGTGACCGGGCGTACTTGACCCTTTGTTGTCTTGTACAATCCCTTCGACTAGAATTCATTACAAAAGACATGAAATGTAGTGTGGAATTAAAAATTTTCACGATTAATTTAATAAAAAGGAAATCTTTCATAAATACATAAGAAATCTTATCGTGTCAAGCCAAACTTAAAGATACGACATAATTAACATAGCGGCATGACCCTTTACATTGAAATTAAAAACATAATAAATCTTAAAATAAAGAAACTAAGAAGATAGGAATTATTCCCTCGAATAAATGACGACACACTTTATCTTGAGAGGAACTTTGCCAAGCTTCACCTTCTAGACTTCAACCTTCAAAATGCTTCAAATTATATTTATAGTACAGAAAAGTATGGGGTTAGTACAAATAATGTACTAAGTATGGCATCTGCAAAAACATGCGAAAAGGGAAATTTAGTAAAATAACATTTCAAGCAATTTATGTAAAATATTCAAGTATATAGAAGCAAAACATCATAAGGAACATCATTTAAGACTTAGATAAGAGATATCAAAATTTTGCACCAATGGACCATTTACAG
This sequence comes from Solanum habrochaites, assembly GCA_027704765.1. Lineage (NCBI taxonomy): Eukaryota > Viridiplantae > Streptophyta > Magnoliopsida > Solanales > Solanaceae > Solanum > Solanum habrochaites. The sequence continues at coordinate 27,527,099 of JAKWJA010002497.1, forward strand.
TTAACTTCAAAAAAACTTAATGTAAACAAACTTGACATTAGAATGAATAGATTAAAGCCATCACAATGAATTATTTAAAGCATTATCAATGAATTCAACTTGAGCAATTATAATAAACTATCATATTCTAAATGATTGAACTTCCAAGGCCAAGCAAAAGAGAATGTGAACTCATTTTCCATAAGAGTTTCTCTAACTCAAGATTATCCTAAGAGTCACTAAGGTAAGACATGAAGGAAGTATGTAAATGCCTCCTTCAATACACACCAAAGAAATCTTCAAGACTACCCTTTTCGGCTTACTCAACTCGGGAGAAACAAGCCCCTCAATCAAAGGCAAGGTATCAAAAGACACCCGACAAGCCACAAAAGTCTTCCCTTTTGGATTGCCTACTTAGTACAATGAGTAGATAGCCTCCCATAGTACCACCACCTACCCTAAGTAGTGCATTCTTTTACATGGTTTGGCACCAATTCTTCTCTTTCAGAAGGTCCTACTTAGTGCAATGGATAGATAGCATCTGATACAACAACCTACCCAAAGTAGTACGTTCTTTTAGAAGACTTAGTTCATTCAATTCAAATAAGTCTCACCAAGACTCCCCTTTCGGATTGCCTACCTAGTCCAATCGATAAATAGCCTCCCATTCCACTACCTACCCTAAGTAGAACACTCCTTTAGAAGAATTAGCACGTTCCTCTCTTTTGTGGGAGTTAGCTTAACCGACATACATCATGAGAGCTAGAAATTGAATCCCAATATTAACCCCTATTGGATGAGGGATCCTCACTTGTCTAGAATGTGTTCACTCTCTTATCATTTACATGGCTTTCCCAATAGCTACATCTATGTGGGCACATAGTTAAGGTATAACGAGATTTGTACTAAGTAATTCAATCTCTACTAACAAAGAGTAGTCATCTCAAGAGGTATGTAGGAATTCAACATCTCAACTCACGAAGTGTAATCCACCTGACATTCATATCCTCTCGGTGCTCGACATAATTTCCCACAGATTCTAAACATTATAGACTATAGGTTAAGGATAACTAGTGAAAACCACATCTCAACTCACGAAGGGAATTCATCCTCCAACGTATGTTAGAAAGCTCATGAAATGTACTGGGGTTGATACTAAAAACTTCATCTCCACTCACGAAGAGTGTTCACCCTAAAAATCCACTTTAGAACTTAACTTAGCATTCATTCATTCAATTGTGAGTGTGTGAGTGTGATCACACCTTGATCATAAGATTTATTTCATTTCATTTCATTTTATACATGCTTAGATCTTATTTCATCACATCACACACTTTACATACTTCATAAAATCATATATTCCGTTATATATAATCCTTAAAATACTTGTCTTAACAAGTTTCATAAAATAATTAACAAGAATAATTTCATTAAAGTACACAATCTAGTCTACTTCACTTAATCACTTTATAAGGAACATTTAACAAGAATCAAAACTTATCATCTTACTTCACATAAAAAGCCCTAATAGCATCATTCACAATAAAATAGTAACTTTACATTCATACAATTCAAATAAACACTGCCACCAAGAAGGTGGACCATACCACTCAAGAGCATTTCGAAATTAAAACTAAACAACATAACCACTGACCCTTTAATCCATGTTTTCATCACTTATAACATTTTATTCAATAATTCATCATAAATTATCCCTATGGCAATTATCTAAACAACAATAACAACCATAAGAAATCAAATCTCAAAGACTATCAATTCATCCTCATATAACTCATTTTGTAAGCCAACATTAGATGAAAAGGTTTAACTTGATTTCATTGAAGTTTTAACCTTAAAAACATCAACTTAAAATAATCAACTATCTTTAGAAAAATCATTATAAATTCATTTGAAACATTTTCATCCAAGACTATATTTAGAGTTGAAGACAGAAGAAACTAGGGTTGAGAACCCATATTGAAAATTCATTAGAAGGCACTCCTTGAATGGAAGAGAGTTCAAGGATGGATAACATACCTCCCATTGAAGAAATAACCAAGATTTTTTATGAAGAAACAACCTGCAACAGCCCTCCTAGCATTTCTTGACTTCTAGCTTCCATGGAGACTTGAGAGAGTCTTCTAAGAGAGGGGAGTTTTGGGTTTTAGGAAGAGGGGTATGAAATGAGGTCTTAGGGTTTAGAACACTTTAATATACCTAATAAACACTATAAATAACGTACTAGGTTCATAAAAGACATGGGGTGAATTTACCAGGCACCCCATGTCAAGGCAGCAACTTATAACCTTTACAAGACCTCACAGACGAGACCTAACCAACAGACCGTCTGTGCATCAACGGACCGTTGCTAGGGTCTCGTGGTTTTAAACATACATCCAAATGGAGTATGTCCATACTGACATTCAGGGCCAATTGATTCCCTAGTTCGACGGACTGTTGGTGGACAAACAGACCGTCCTTAGGATTGTCGTTTGGTCACTACTTTGGATGTTTTGTCCAAGTATTGGGACCTTCATCTAGGGACCCTTGTGGGTCGTATCTGGAATCGTGCCAGGAAGTTAAACCCTTAAAATAGTTAGCCTAGGTCTTAGGAACATCTCATGAACGTTCCAATCAAAAAGAACATATAAAACTCACTAAAACATCTCAAGACACACAAGCGCTATCTATGGCACACCTTCCGAACGTCATGGTTGTTCTTGGCGTTTGACTTCCAAACTTAACCAAACTTCACTCATTTCCTAAGAACACTAAAGTAACTCATTTTAACCTCAAAATAACTCAAGAAACACTAATGAGACTCTAGTTCACCTTAGTTTTTTTGGGGGCGTTACAAAATAGATTCAAGCCTAGCAGCCCAACCAATCCACAATACATACAACATGAGTTACAAATCAAATCAATATAACTTCACCCATGAGTTTTACACACAACAATTAAAAAAACTTCAATTAATACATATAAGGCTCAAAATCACATTATGAGGAATTTCCTTCTCACACAATAATATGAGCTCAACATAGCATATATGAGTCAATTATGGCAACGCCGAACTTATCTCATGCACAATATCATTTCATTAAGATTCATCATATTCAAAATGCAACATATCTCAAAACAAGCCAATGAGAAAGATTGACAATCATTAAGTTAAATAGGCATATTTCACCATAATGACACCATAAAAGCCCTTTTGTTTTGCAAAACTTCACCAAAATCAATCAACTTCAATTTTAGTAATTATTTTCATTGTTAATAGGAATAACTTACTTTATTTAACAAATAGATGAGAGTAAAGGGACTTCATGTCGGCCTCGACCTCCCATGTTGCACCCTCAACTAGGTGATTTTTCGATAACACCTTTACGGAAGCCACCTCTTTGTTCCTGAACTTCTCTACTTGTCTATCAAGGATTTGAACCAGAACCTCCTCATAACAGAGGTTATCCTTCACACCTAAACCCTCAATAGGAAAAATAGACTCGGAATCACATATAGATTTCTTAAGCATTGAAACATGGAGAACCGGATAAATCGAAGATAGTTCACTAGGGAATTTCAATTCATATTCAATTTACAAACCCTTTAAAAAATTTCACAGGGATTCATATAACGAGGACTCAACTTCCTTTTATTTCCAAATCTAATCACCCCCTTCAGAGGCAAAATTTTAAAGTACACCTTATCACCCTCTTCAAACTTTAATTCCCTTCTACTATGGTCAGCATAAGAAATTTACCGGCAATAGGTTGTTTTCAAGAGATTCCTTATGATATAAACTTTCTCCAAAGTCCTTTAAATAAAATGGAGACCAAGAAGTGAAGAATCACCAACTTTACACCAACCAATATGAGGCCTAAACCTTAAACCATACAAGTCTTTACAAAGATCCATGGATATGGATAAATGATAGCTATCATTGTAAAAAAACTCTACCAAAGGCAATTGCTTATCCCAATTTCCCTTGAAATCAATGATAAAATCTCTATGCATATCCTCAAAGGCTTGGATAGTACTCTCCGTTTACCATCCGTTTGAGGATGAAAATGGCGCTTAAATTAACGTTGGTACCCAACCATTCTTTGAATTACCTCCAAAACATAGAGTTTAATAGTGCTCCCCTATCCGATATGTTTGATAACAAAAGACCAAGGTGACAAACAATGTAATTTATAAAGATCCTTGCATAATCCTCCACTGAATAAGTAGACTTGACGGGAATAAACTGAGCGGATTTGGTCAACCTATCCACAACCACCCATATGTAGTTATATTGCTTTTGTGTCCGAGGAAAACCTACCAAAAAATCCATATTTATGCCTTCCCATTTCCAATTAGGGAGTTGGATTAATTGATGCAAACTACCGGACTTTTGCTGTTTGGCTTTTACTTGTTGGTAAATTGGGCACTTTGCAACAAATTCCGCTATGTCCTTTTTCAAACCTTCCAACCATAAAACTTTCTTAAGTTCATGGAACATCGTTGTCGAACCCGGATTGATGGAGTAACGGGACCCATGATCTTCCTGAAGGATCCGGTTACTCAATCCATATACATTGGGAATACACAACCTTCCTTGATACCTCAAGATACCATTCCCCCTTAACGAAAATGAATCATTAAGATTACAAAGAACCGATTCCTTCAACTCCATCAATGGTTGATCAAGGTGTTGTTTGGACATCACCTCAACTACCAATGACAAATCAAAATTATGATGGACCATAAAACCACTATTTTGAGAGTCTTCCAACCTTACACCCAATCTATTCAATCTAAGAACATATTTCACTAGGTATTTCTTGGCTTCTTGTACATGAGACAAACTATCCATGGTCGTATGACTTAGAGCATATGCAACCACATTAATCTTGCGTGGGTGGTAGAGAACACTAATGTCGTAATCTTCAACAATTCCAACCTCCTTTTTTGTCGGAGATTCAACTCGTTTTGAGTAAACACATATTGAAGACTCTTGTTCTATATATATACTTCCACCTGAACACCATACAAATAATGCCTCCATATTTTTAAGGAAAATACCATGATCTCTAACTCAAGATCATAAGTCAAATAATTTGTCTCATGCACCTTAAGTTATCTAGAGGCATAGGATACTACTTTCCCATGAAACTTGCCCGAAACCCACTCAGAATGCATAAAAAATACACAACGAAGCCTTTGGTACCCTTGGTAAAGTGAAAATCGGAGCTGTAATAAGCCTATCTGTCGAGATTTGGAAGTTTCTTTCACATGCCTCCGACCATTCAAATTTTTTAACTATTTTGGGTCAAAGTAGTCAAGGGAGATGCAATGAACACAAAAATATTCAAAAAACTTCCGTAATAACCCGCTAGACCCAAGAAACATCTAATGTCAGTCGTAGTCAATGGTCTAGGCCAGTTTTTAACTGCTTCGATTTTCCTTGAATCAACCTCAACTTTTTCAGTAGAGATTATATGACCAAGAAATGCCACCGACCTTAACAAAAACTCATAGTTGCTATACTTGGAAAATAATAGATTCTGCTTCAGCACTTGTAACACCACCCTCAAATGATCCATACGATCAACCTCATTTTTTGAATATACAATGTTGTCGTCAGTGAAGACAATGCCAAATGAATCTATATAAGTTAGAAACACCCTATTAATGAGATCCATAATTGTCGCCGGGTAATTAGTGAGACCAAATGACATTACAAAGAACTCATAGTGACCATATCTAGTACGAAATCCCATTTTTGGTATAGCCTCACCTCTCACACTAAGTTGGTGATACCTCAATCTCAAGTCAATCTCAAAGAAGTAACTTGCCACTTAGAGTTGATCAAACAACTCTTCAGTGTGAGGGATAAAATAATTTTTCACTAATAGTGACTTTATTTAGTTGGCGATAATCAATGCACATTCTAAGAAATCCATTCTTCCTCTTCACAAATAAAAAACCGGAGCACCCCATAGAGAAATACTAGGTCTAATGAAGCCTTTATCTAGTAAATTTTTGAGTTGAGCCTTCAACTCTTTCAATTCTTCCAGAGACATCTGATAAAGACGGATTGAAATAAAATTTGTATCCAGCAATAAGTAGATAGAAAAATCAATTTCCCATTCGGGAGGAATATACGGAATATTATTGGGAAAGACCTCCAGAAATTCCCTCACTATGTGGACCTACTCAAGCGAGGGATTTCAGAGTCTAAATCCTTGACTCTTACTATATGGTATAAACTAACTTTAGATATCATCTTAAAAGTTGTCGAAAAATAAATAATATGACCTCTAGGAATATAATTTCCCCCTTCAACTCTAAAATGGGTTCATTTGTAAAGTTAAACTTCACCACGCTCCTTTTACAATCTATAGAGGAAAATCACTCATGCAACCAATCCATACCCAATATGACATCACAATCAAACATATCAAGTTCTACTAGTTCTACATGAGTAAATCTATTGGCTAAGTTTATAGGACGATTTATATATACTCTTTTCACAACCACCCACTCACCCACGGGGTTAGTTACTACGAAAGGTTCATTTAGAATATCGGGAAAAATGCAAATTTTTGGCCTATCAAGGAGGCAACAAAAGATAGTGTAGTACCCGTATAAAATAAATCATATACATCAATAAAAAGACCTTCAACATGCCATTCACCACATCGGGGGAAGTCTCTTGCTCACCCCTAGAGCGGAGAGCAAAAAAGTGATTCTTCTTAGGAGAATCATTAGAACCACTTGCTTGCCCACTATCCTTGAGTTTCCCTTTCACATTTGGGCAATCTCGAACCTTGTTCCCACTTTTACAACCACCAAAAAAAATTATCCATTCCCTTAAGCCAATCACCAGAATGCTTCTTGGCACAATTTTCACTAGTTGACTTCTTGGTTTGTGAACTAGTACACATTCAGTTTTGAGACATAGGGTTAGACAGTATGTCATCCCTAGACTATGGGAACTTGGAAGGAACTTGGTTGGAAACCCTATTTTTGAACCTAGGCTTGTCTTGGATATCAAGACTACCCTTTGAAGAACAACCATTAAAGGACCTTTCCATTTTAGCATCTCTACTCTTCCTCTTAGACCTTGTATCTTTCACTTGTTGGGAAATAACCATGAGAAGAGAAATACTCATATTGTAATTTATCATAGCCGAATAACATTCCTCTTGCAAGTCATCCGACGCTCCTATCACAAAGCGGTTCATTTCATCCCTAGGATTGGAAACCAACGACGGAGCAAACTTTGACAATTTAGTGAATTTCGAGGATTATTCAAATACACTTATACCTCCTTGATGAAGGTTTATAAACTCCACCACTTTAGCTTCCCACTTCTCCCTAGGAAAATAATATATCAAGAAAATCTTTTTTGAAAACCTCCCAAGTCACCGGTCCACCTCTTAAAAGTGTATTGTCTCTCCATTGGACGTACAAAGATTGGGCAACATCCTTGAATTGGTAAGTGGCTAACTCAGCCTTCTCACTAAAAGTCAACCCCATAGTATAGAAGATCTTGTAGATTTAATCAATGAACTTTTGAGGGTCTTCTTCAACTTTGGATCCATAGAAAGTAGGGGGATTCATCCTAGTGAAATCCCTCAAACGGGAGGCTACAATACACATATGTTTGTTTTCTCTGGGTACAACCTCCCGATTAGCTTTGGTCGTTATGGCTTGAGCTTGGGTAGTGACAACATGTTCTTGAGTAGTGATGGCTTTGTCCATGTACAAAAGAGAAGCCATTATATCACCATCTGTCAAAGGAGGAGGATTTGCCTGAGCTCGGTCATCATTAACATCTTCTTCAAAAGGGGGATTGATTGTCTCGAGGAGGAGCTCCCGCATTAGAAATTTCTTCTTCAAGTTTTTGTTTCATATTCCTTCAGGTATTCATTGCCAATAAAAGCAATAAATGTATTAGATAATAAAAGCACATAGAGTCAAAAGTCTAGAGGAACGATATTGGAGTTCCAAGAAAGTGAGAGTTTCCGAAGCATCACATAGGTTGTTATCCATAAGTGTAGCACGCTTCATAATTATGAGTAATAATCTACATAGACATTGTTGATTGAGACATCGACTCAAAGATATTGAATTTCATGCTCTGATACCAAGTTAGTCATATTCGTGGAGCACCCCCTAGACGTAAACGACATTGTCATCCTCTTTGAGGACTAAGACTAGCCTCTTATCTTACATCATTACATTTAAAGGTTTAAAGTGCAGAAATTTTAAAAACTCTTTCATTACTTCTACATTGAGATTTACATAGACATCCACATACACATAATATTTATATCAAGTACATATAGACCATTCATAAAGGAATATTACTTAGTCTTCTACTTTTATTTCACACACACACACACACATATATATATATATATTTAATATAGTCTCAAATGGATATCTAATCTCATCACCAACTAACAAAAGCGTAAAATTTGGGCCAAGCCCATACAACAATACAATATGAGCCATATATCACCTATAAATTATTTAGTACTCAAATGCAAACGAAAGAACATATAATTATTAAAACTATAAAAACTTCATTAACTTGATAGTGTCATTGCCCTATGAAAGTGATGACCTACAAAACATTAATTAATGAGAATTCCAAGTCTTCCTTCAAAGTTGTCTCAAAAGCCCTTCAACGATCAGAACCTAAAATGTTAGGAAAAGGGGAGAAAAAATGGGGTTAGTACACAACTTGTACTATGTGTGAGACCATTTAGACAGATATCATGAAATCATGCTAAAAGGGATAATTCGTTTAAGTATGCAAAATTTACTTTGAAAAGTTGTATGCACATTCAAGAATACCATGCCAAGTAATAAGACAAATTCATTAAGTCTAAAGCATGTACATCATAAGACCAAGAATACTATGTTTAATTAAGTCAACATGCATATCACATAATGTGAACACATAGTCAAGACAACTCTATAATTAGGTTATAATAACAAAAAGCATGGATAAGAGTTCATTACAACATAATCAAAGCAAGACAATTACAATGAACGCTCATTAAGTCAACTAGAAATGACCAACCAAAGCCCGATAACCTTACACAATTAAGTAAACCCAACAAGAACCATGGTCAATATCCAACTTAACATAGCATATCATTTAAGAGTACATATCATCCTACTTTAGAAATAGAGACAAAACACGTATTCATAAGTGAAGCCTATCATCATGTAATATCGTTAATGTGCAAGGTCATCAAAAATATATCATGTAGCATCATAAGAATATACATATATATAAGAACATACTCCTAAAACGTCCTTCAATGATAACTAGTGCAATGTTTAGTTATGGTTCAATAACCCTACCTAGACTAAGCTAACTCCTTAGGTCATCGTAATTTGATTTTATTCTTTCAGTTCATTTTACCTTATGGAAACATCTTTACTTAACCGAAATAGACCACATGAGATAATGTGGAATTCGGTGTCATGGAACCCTACACCCTGAAGGAAGGAAGAATAGTTGCCAAGGTAGTACCAAAACATGAACATAGAAACTACGTGGATCCATTAGCAAGTATTTATATTAGGGCAATATAGTTCAAGAAATAGGAGATATAGTTGGGACCCTCTTTATTCTACATGCATTATAGTTTCAAATCTAATTAGTACTTTAGTGATCCTACCTTCCCTATGAGGGAAGGGACACTCCTTACTCTACTTCACTTGGTGCTAAGGTACAGTCCCTTTTGAAATGTCTTTAACGTCTTTATTAATAATAATTGCTTAATGTAGATCATAGGGTCTATCTCTTGTATAATCATCATCATCATAGCTCAATAAGAATTGCATGAGTATAGTCTTTTCATTAAACTAATATATGTGTGGTAAGCACATTTACATAATCACTTCACAATAAGGCACATTGGTAAATTATCACCATCCTTATAATATTTAGATCTTAGCCAACACCTCACAAACCATTGTCTATGCATTTCAATTCAACATCATACCAACCCTATCAATCTTATACTCTAATACAACATCATGACTTAGTAACAATTAACCATAATTTAAGCAAAGAGTTGAGATCGCATGGCTTACCAAGTCTACTTCATAATCAACCATCAAGGTCTTACCATGAACCCTTAACTCAACCCAATAAGTGTGTAGTATCATCACACAAAAATAACCAACATAATAACAAATCCAATTGAACCACTACATCACAATCTATTCACTAGTTAATAGCTTAAGATAAACGACTTAGGTCAAAGTCATAATCTAGGTCAATTACTCAAGAACTAGCATTATAGGAAAATAATTCACCCTAATATATTCATAATTTTTATAATAACATCATCTATTAGTATTTAAACCAACAACCAATTCAATTGAACAAACATTATACAATTCATATCAAGATCATAACATATGTTTAAGGGGAAAAGGTCAACTTCGATAAACTAGACCAATCCATGAAGAACTAGCATAATTGAGTTATAATACATGTTAATCTACTAATTTTATACAAAGGAAATCATGAATATATCAATTGAAAGATCAATTTCAAGATTGGAAAAGACCCATTTGAATTTCATACTTTTGAAATCAATTTAATGGAACCCTTTGGGGAAAGAAGTCCCAAACGTGAAAGGAATACCATACCTTAATGTTTAATGAATATTTATAAATTGGAGACCACCTTGACTACGATCGACGAATAGTGTGTCCATCGACTAGAACTGTTCACCTCCATTTTATACACTCATCGATGTGTTTAAAGACTGTCCATTTGAAGGCTTCCAAAATTTTGGCTAAGTGTCAATAGAGTTAAGCACCCCAAACCCCGTCGATATGAAAATGGATTGTGGGTTGCATCTGTTGGTAGACACAGCTTTGGGTATCCTTTGAGCTCAATATGCAAGGGTCCTCCTCAAGGGCCCTTGGTTGTTCCTTCGGAAGTCGTGCAAGGAAGTTTTGATTATAAATTGACTCTTATATGTGATATACACCTTTCAAGCATTTTTCATCCTTTTTTGACTCCTAAAACTTAGTCAAATAGGGATAAGACACACTAAAACCTCCTTGAACTAGTTTCAAGAAGTTATTGACTTTCCTTGATGTTTTGATTTCTAAACTTCCTAAATGACTTATATTCATTAAAATAGACAATAAAATAGTGTCTAAACCTTTTGACACTTATGTTAGGCTCTGGAACATGTCTTAGACTTTCAAAGTGTTACATTGTTGGTTTCTGTTATACTCTAATGTTGTTGAGTCTAAGAATGGCAAAAACAGAATAAATCCTTTAAATATATATTATGATATTATATATATATATGATGGAATTTATGTTCTAGCATATGATGTACTATGGATGTTTTAAATTTTCTGCTAAATTTGCCTATGACAATGAGATAAATGATAACTATTGGCTTGTATAAGACCTCTGAAAGGTCGAGTATGCCATGTTACTTCTAGGAGGTTCCCCCAGGTGGTGACAAACATGGTATCATAGAATGAGGTTTAGAAAAGTAGTTTTATGGTCAAAATTCTCATATTGCCACATTTTACTTCTACACTATTCTCATATCATGCCATAGAACTTAAGTCTGTATGATCTCTCTCTTATGTTTTCTTGTCCGGTGGTTTTATAGATGTGATTGCTTGGATAAGATGGTATTAGTATGTGTGAAGGTGAACCTTGATTTATGTTTATGTGATGCCATTTATGGCTATATATGTGATTTAGGTGAAATGAAATGTTATGTGAAGATTTATGTTATTATTTGGTTATAGCTTGTCAAAAAAGTTGTTATAGTTGAATTCAACTTCTTGTTGGATTGGTATGTTGTTATATGATTTTTTATGATGATAGTCTAATGTTATGGTTTAAGCTTGAAATGCTTTGAAGAAGTATTAGATATAGCTAAAGAATGCTTATTGCCTTTATATGGGCGTATGTATTCAAATGTTGCCTTGTACATGTCCAAATTTTTCATTGTTGCTTTAGTATATGTTAAATGCTTCATGGTTGTATTATATGTATTGGAGTCTTTTTATAGATTTTATCCTAGAAGTGAAGGTAGTGTGCTTACCTTATAAGTATATGATGTGGGTTGGATTGACCTAGAAGTTAGCTTACCTTTGTATTAAAAGAAAATAAATCGATCTTATGACTAAGTCTCCCCAAATGTTTCTCCTAATGTGTTTTGAACCTTAAAAATTATGGTATGTTGAGACCCTATGTGGTTGGGTAGTTGACCTAACTTGATTTGGTTATGGACTTCCTTTGGGTCTTCGGCCTGAAGGAATAATGATGGTTGAGTTAGTAGACTCCATAGTAACAGATTAGGAGTGAAAACCCTCAAATGATGTAACACATTCTTGTGTAAGGTGTAGATAGGTTTGTTTTGATTTGTCTTGACCTTGAAGATTAATGGCATATGATGTGATGAGGCTTACACCAAGTAAGGGAAGTGTGCCTAGATGGTAAGATTTTGTTACACTTGATGTTCTTATGTTTAGTTCTTTAAGACTTCATCATGGGGGAAATCACTTTTAGGTGATGTTGATGAATGGTGTGCTTAAGCTTATATCCCAGGAGTGGGGGATATGCTTGGCTATTAAAGATGGTGAGATAATTTTCTCTCAAGTATTAGTTAAGTTGCAATTAATTGGGTTTACCTTAAGTGGTGGATGATGAATCGTTTCCTTCTATGTTTATTTGAGGTTGAAACTAGAGTTCCTAGAAGCTTGTTCATAATAAGAGTTTTGTATAAAAGTGTAAGTTGCATGTTCTCCTTTTGTTTAGTATGTTTTAATTGACTCTATGTTAATCACGTTTTGAAGATTTCAAGTTGCATGAAAAAAGAATTTTGATCAAATTCATGTTTTCTAATGTTGATATTGCATCTTGATATGTTTGTTGTGCATTAGAATGCATATGATAACCTAAGAAGCATTTTATATGTTACCTTAGTATTTTGTACATTAGGCCATCATGTATAAATTGAGTCTCCTTATAATGTATAATTATGAGTCTTCAAAAAATTATGTGACTTTGTATAGTTTTGAAAGAATGATTGTAGTCTCACTCTTGAAACATGAAGGCATGTCTAGGTAGAGTTCTTGTGTATTCCTATGAATTACAATAATTTCCTAAGTGATGCTTGCTTATGAATTCTATTATAATTCTAAAAATTAAAATTTTGTGATATTACTTCCTGTTGTTGTAATGTGTGTGAAGTGATTTAACATTTTTAACTTACTAGGAAGGAAATATGAGCATGGTTTTGTTAAAATGTAGAAAATTCCTCATCTAAAATAGATTTACCTTTGTGCCTTTCTTAGGTAAGGACACTTGAGACATGTAAGTGTGTTGAGGAGAAGAACATTCCTCCATAAACATAACTAAGCATGGTATGACCTTCATGGGACTAGGTCTTATTAATAATGATCCTTGTTGATTTATGTAACTAAAGTTTATGTTCATTGAAGTGTGAGTGCTTCTTACTTCTAGAGTGATGTTGAACTTCCTATGTGTGACTTAAAGGTTGTTGCATAATGAGTTCTTAAGGAAATTAAATGTAAAGACTTTGTTATGATTAGGAAAATGATGTTACTCCTATGAACATGAAAAGAACCTATATGTTGAATGTATTTTGAAAGTGAGTGAAGGAAGGTTTTTCTTGCTTGTGTTTCATTGAGTGCTAAGCGGTTCGAAGTTTGTGTTTCTTGTATGTTTGGTGAATTTAATTCTTTTTGAAGATATTATAATTTTTGTGCGCTTCTTTATGGGTCATTGAAGTCCTTGTCGTGATTAAATTGTTCAAAGTGTCATTCGAGGACAAATGTTCTCGAGTAGGTGGTATTATAAGACACACAAAAAGAATTAAGGTTATAGAGTCTCACATGTTCCTAATAAGTTGTTTAACATGTTAGTGTTTTGAGGCATGTATTATAGATTTGAAGTCATTTGGATGTCAAATGTCCAAGATGTTCGAATGTTAGTCCTTGGAGATACTTGAGTGTGCTTAGCATGTTTTGATGTTTTGCCTGTGTTGTTTGATGCTTAAACTGTTATGGAATTTCCTTGACATGTATAAGAATTCAATTACATTGGAAAAGTTCGGGTACGAAACCCTAAGGTCTCGCAAAAGACCCTTAAAGAGGACACTAAGTCTCCCTAGACGCTTCCTTGGCAGGGTCTACCTACAACTGGCAAACAACGACTTGTAGATCTGGTGAATCCCATCAATAGATGTTTGTCGTTCCATACATAGCCTATGAACCAAATAAAGCAATGCCAAGCCTCCATAAAAATGGCCCGTCGATGGCCCATTGGGCCGTAGGTTGCTCCGTCAGTGCAACCTACAATCCAACCGCCAGGCATACTGTTTTATAAATGGGTGAATGGGAAATTCATCCCACGTTCTAACCTTACCCTAGGATGTTTATTTAGTTATATTTGCGCATTTTAACTTTGTTTATAACATCAAAACCCCATACCGAATTCATTATTCAAAATTAGACCTCCCTCTCCGAAACAAAACTTTTCTAGAAACCTTCATTAGAGATGAAGCTCAAGAAAAACTTGGGTTTGCATGAACTCTTCATGAATGTTTTGTAGCTCACACCTACAAAAATCTATGGTAATCCTTCATCTTTATATAATCTTCCATCGAAAGATCTATTTCCAATGTTTTTCAATGAATCTTTATGATCAAAGTTCCTAGTTTTCTATCAAGCCATGGGTTCTTCATCAAATTTATTTCAAAAGTATGTTCATGATAAATTGATTATAACGTAATGATTTTAAATTTAATTTCAATCCAATTTCATGATGAATTAACATTCCCTCCAATTATGATATTAGCTTATGTTATGGGCATTGTGATCTTGATTATGTGTTAATTGAATTGTGGTTCTAGCATGTTGAATTGCTTATATCTACTGTCAATTATCTATACTGATGGTGAATTGATGATGAGTGATCCATGTGGATCAAGGTTTAGATATTTAAATTAGATTGGCCTGTGTTCTTCTATTTATTGTTAATGTAGAGCACTTGATATGATCTTAATTCTATAGTAATTGAAGTATGTTTGTTTAGGTTATGATATCTTTAGCTACTGTCATGTATTGTATTATTGATACATTATATGTATTGATCACTGATGATCAAAGAAAGGGAGATTTGGTAAGGTTACTCTATTCCTCCACTTTTCTGTAGTATTTCTTGTAGAATTGGTCTTGTATGACATTGTGTGGTATGGTTCACTTATGGTGGCGATGTTTATTGTCAATAAATATGTGATGTGATCATGGAGTTGAAGTCAATAGTATTATGAAGGTGTGGTGGTGATGATCACCAAATGTTATGCATGCCAAGTCTACTACTCTAGTTATGATCCAGGTTGTATTTCTATTGTTATAATCATGTGGATGACTATGTTAGGGTAATGTTTAGGTGCTGACATTGTTTAAGTAATTATGAGTAATGACTTCTACCTATGTACCCCTATATAAATATGTGAATAGCTAATGTTAGGAGTCTTGAATATGAGGTGAAATTAGTTTGTCTCATATTCTAAATTACGATGCGTGGTCTATGATCGTATGTGACTTATAATCTTAAGAGGGTGGCTTCCCCAATGTGAAGAGTATAGACATTATGTGTGATTTTTTGCCAATATACACACACTTACACCTCATGTATGCTTACATGTAGTATAAGTTCATGGTGTCTACTGAAAGGGTATCTCATATGCAGTTTAGTCTATTACTATGCTTATAAAATATATATCTATAAAATATGTTATGTGTCGATTAACTAGGCTGACTTGATAGGTGTACTAGTATGGACAAGGGTATGGGACCTTTCCTATGGATTGCACATGTGTGCATTGATATGATAGTTCCTAGGTTAGTTCTACATGTACATGTATATGAATGCATGATTATGCTATGAACATGACTTATGCATGAATGAAATGAAGTATGAACAAGTATGGTCTAAGGGTGTTTATGTGAAAGGTTTGCTCACTTCTATGTACACATACATGAAACATGTCCATTATGAATGTATGTTTATCTAGTCAAAATAGGGTCTCTTGAAATGTGTTCAGAAGAGTATCCTCAACTAGATGGTTCTTCAATATGCTATGTCCATGTGAATATTTTTCTCACACGATTTGTCTTGATAAGATCACATCTATGACCTATGAGTTAAGCATATGGAAAGACAATCTCCTAAAGACTATTTTTATAACGCAATGATGATAAAGGCTTTTCAATAAAGGGAACTTATCTTAGCACCGAGTGAACTTTACCAAGTAAGAAAGAGGTTCCCCTTTATAATAATTAAGGCTTTTTCACCAATGGATTCTCATAAGGTGTTGACTTCCCTTGATAGAATATTTCACCAATGGGTGCACATCGGGTGTTGACTTTCCTTTGAGGAACATTCACCTAGGGTCTCTCATGAGATAAGGACTCCAATGATAATAGGCATGGAGCGGTCCAATACATATCTCTTATTAACTTAAACTATGCTTTCCCCATAGAATCTAGCAAGTAATATGACCTAATATGCTAGTAGGATGTTAATGTTCTACTTTGTCAAGGTAAAGCACCTTCTCTTAGTTAAAATATGTACAATACAAAATTTCATGTAGCACCCATGATCTTAGTTTAGGTTAAGTCTATAGTTTCCCTAAAGTAAAATGGACAATGGAAGTAAAGGATGGACCCTAACTAGGATAACCTAAGGGAAATTACTTATTGTAGGTGAGGGTTTTAGACTTCACCTATGAATTTCACAAGTAGCACTTGAAGGGAGTATAGGAAGGTGTTCTAATGTATGTGATTATGTTTATGTCCTTATGCATGACATTGTAGTGTTGTCTACTTGTTGTAATGAACTGCATAGTATCAGTTTATATAATGAAGGTCTTGCTTGTCATGAAAGAGGCTGTGTTTGATGATTTTTTTAATTTAAGATGTATATGTTATGTCTTGTAGTCTCTTTGTAGGTTTACTTAGTATGTGTGAGGTTATGATACTTCACATGTACATTGCACAAGTAGAATTAAAATGGGATTGTGAGTAAAGTTCTATGATGTCTTTGTGAAGTGATGTCCAAATATATTAATGATGACTAGTGTCTTACTATGATGGTGATTAGAAGTCTTAACTTGTATATGGTCGTTTAATAAGTTCTTCTATGTGGTCCATAAAGTATGTTGGGTCAAATGCAAAGTTTTTGTCTTGTTATATGAAATAGTTGTACGAATGCATGTATTGGGTTATTAAAGGTGTATGCATGATTTCCTTGTGGACTTAAGGTGATTCTTGACTGTGGATAGTGTAATGGGACATTGTCTATACCTTGTACCAAGCACCACTAGAGTGTTGCCTTGGAAGATTACGGAATTAAACAGGAAATGAAGTCACTGTAAATAGAATCATCTTACTATAACATGATGCAAAATGTGACTTAAATGATATATGTGATTTTATGTAATATTATTACTACGGTATATGCCTAAATGAATTATATAAGTTGCATGATTCCTGATATATCATTTTCTATGAAGTTTTCACAAAAAGGCATAATGCATGGTTTCAAAGCAAAATGTCCCTTTAAATGCATGTTTCTATATGGTTGTCATACTTAGTGCATTTTTGTATTAACACCATTCTTCTTTACTTTTTTACAATAAGTGTAAATTATGGATACTTAAAGAATGTCTCTAAGGTGAAGAGCTTGATTTGTGATTCCCAAACTCAAGGAACGGACTACTTAAGTTCAAGGATGTCCTATTTCAAGTTTTATTTACGTCATGTAATAGTTATTTCCAAGTTTTATACTCTAATGATGTTCAGTCTAGGATGGAAAAAAGAGACTAGAGTCATTAACTATGTTTTATGATAATGTGTGTGTATATATATATATATATATATATATATATATATATATTATATATATATTATATATAATGGAAGTGATGTTCTATCACATGATGAGCTATGAAAGTTTTAAATTTTCAGCTAAATTAACTTATGCAATGCGATTAATGGTGACTAAGAACTCTTATAAGACCTCTTAGAGATAAAGTACACCATGTTACTTCTATAGGTGCTCCCTGGTCGTAACATTTCATAACCTATGCTCTTATACAAAATTTGTCACACCCCGAGAGCACACCCTAGAAGGTATGACATTATCAGAATGCAACAAGGCGCACTTGACCTTTCAGAGTTCTTGGAACAAGCCCTATGACATCGTTTATTAAATACATGTACCAAAAGTAAAGAGGAACTAAAACTATTAATAAGAGTAATATCTCATAATATCTTTCATATAAAACCATAGGAAAAATATTAACTCTCAACCTATGAAAATCTTAGACTAAAGAATACTTGGGACACGGCCCATAAAATCGAAATATAGAATTATTTAGTGTATTACAATACTTTTAATGAAAGAAGTCTAAATATAATTATGATATTGAATCAAGTGACGACATACTTAAAATTTACTTGAAAGAATCTAGATTTAAAGCTTTGCTTTAAGAAGCATGTCACCTTCCACCTAAACGTTTAGATATAGAGGAAATGTGTGGAATTAGTACAATGCATGTACTAAAAATGGCATAGTGCATAAAATCATGAGAAATGGGCATTTACAGAAACATGCTTTTTTATTAAAACATCATATTAAAAGTATAAAAATCACATTTAAACACCAAACATCACATTAAAAACACATTCCAAGACATATCTATTTTATATGAAATTATAAAATCTCACAGAAGTATTACAGTGACATCACTGTTACATCAAATGAACTTACCCATCACAATATAACTTCAAGAATATATCGAAAACACATAAACATGATATGCTCCAACCAAAAGTGATTCTAAGAATCACACAAGTGAGTAATAAAGCAACTTCCCGTACAATTTCTTCACACACACCAAAGAGATATTTTAGACAACCTAAGATAAGATCATTCTCACTCCATATAATACTATATATATAATATGACATTCTCCTCCAAAAGGTTATCAAAATACTTATTCAAGTAATTAAGGAAGAGACCGCCCATAAAAATTCTTCAAGCTTACCAAATAAACCTTAAGACTTCCTAAGTTTAGGTCATGTCTATCAATTTACTTTCTCTATCTAGAGATATTCTTAAGACTTCCCTAGGTATGACATGAAGTGACCATTCGTATGCCCCCTTCATACATTAATTATTAAATCCTTAAAATATTCTAGATAAGAACTTATTCATTAACATGCTTTCTAACTTATGCGCTTATATTCATTAATTCATTAAGAGGTATTTAACATTTAAGGACATTAAAATAAGTGTCTTGAGGAAGACTTGGGGACCCAGACACTAATATCTTCAAAGACTAATAATGCACTGTCTAGATAATGTCTCATACCACCCCCTAAACTTCATAGAACTTTTCAAACACTAGTAGGTACCTCATATGAATAGAATAGGTAATTACCGACATGGACCATACTAGATATGTATGAAATCTAGAGTCAACCTTACTCCGATAAAGGGTGTTCTACTTGCCAATGGTAGAACTAGGACACATATCATGTAGTCATATGGTTAAGGACTATGAAGGTTTTCTATGTTATCTAATGTCATCATATTTAGAGAAACTCTAGTGACATAATCACTCGATGCTAGCAATTTTTCACATAGAGTAATATGCATAAAGGAGTACATGAAGAGGTTCCATATCTATTTCACAACCAAATAACATTACACCTTACAAAAGAGGGTCAACTTAGGCTACCTACGAGGATAGCTCAATGACATTCCTAAAATGATTGCATGTAGTGTCAGCCAATCAACCCTAAGTCCACCATTCATACAAGAAGGATACTATTACGACTTTCACCCTTAAGGATATCATAACCTTCCATCTAGGTTGAAGTTTCCACATAAAGGACCTTCCTAATTATGTTCAAAGGTCACATGTTGATATACCGTGGTTTCACGGTATAATTAATGCTTTTTCCTTAAGTTTAGTGCGTCCAAAAGCCCTTTTTGTGCTAATTTTTATACAAGTTTTCTTTGTTTTGCAGGAAATCTGTCCAACGCCAAATGCAGAGATTTTGAGAGAGAAATGCAGAAGAAACAACCTACGGAGCTTATGACGGTCCGTCATGACTGTGACGGTCCGTAGGTGGCAGCGTAGAGAAGCTGCTGAAGGAAGATGGGGAAGTCTTACAAGTGTGGGATTACGAAGCTTGTAACGGTCCGTCATGTCTATGATGGTCCGTCCTACAGGTTCGTCGTGAAGATCAGAGAAGTGATCCCAGTACCCAAATTCCAAGAAGTGAAGTCTTTTAAAACAAAACCCTTGACGGACCGTTGTGCCTATGACGGTCCGTCACACTTGCCGTTGAGGGGAATGAACAAAGCAGCAGAAGAAATTGAACCAAGTATGGGACGACGGAGTCCACGACGGTCCGTCATGACCACGACGGTCCGTCGCGTGGTCCGTCGACCCAGCCGCGTTTTGGCAGATTTCCATGAATTAGAACCCTTGTTTAATTAGGTTTTTATTTTTCATATAAATAGTTCGAAAAACCTCGTTTTTGAGGTTAGACTCTGCAAGATTAGAAATCATATTATTAGACTGTGTTGATTAGTGTTTGATTCTTTGGAGATTCTTACAAGTAATTTTTGGTGATTAATCAAGCAATTTTTTGGACTTTATTCTTTCTCATTGAAGTAAGTAAATGAATTCTTATTTAATATATTTGAATATTGTGTTTATGGCTATGAGTAACTAAACTCCATAACTAGGGTTGTGGGAACCATAGGCAAATAATGAGATAAACCCTAGCTAAAATAACAATTCTAGAAAAGTGTCTTGCATGTATTAATAATTCTTTCGCTTAGAAGTCTTTTTAACGGATGATCAACGTTATAACTCTCCTTAATGCTACTTGCCGGACCAAGGAGGTAGATAATAGGAAAAGAATTATTAACATAGATTTAGTGTATACTATCTAATAGGCTAGTATTGATTGGTACGAGGTAGTAACTTAGTTAAATATTGAATACGATGCTTAATATGAGGTAACGATAAGGGTTAGGAAAGCAACACACGTAGCCGGACCAAGGTGCGGAGTGAGATTTTCTAGATTCCGGACCAAGGATTTAGAAATACATAACTTATCACTTTGCATGCAAGATACTAGGAAAGAATTGTTATAGTTAGAATTATCAAGTTATGAACCTGTGGGGAACACGTAAACCCTAGTTACTTTGATTCATTGATTAAAACCCAACTTTCAAAACTGTTAAGTGTCTCTTTCAATTTAGTTAGTTCTTTTTACTTACTAGGAAATACAAACCCCCCTTTTTACATTTTTATGTTTTTACTTTCTAAGGAAGTTATCAATCGAACAATAGTAATAACAAGTTAAAGTTAAGTCTAGTCTATTTTCCTCGTGGGAACGATCCCAACCTCACTAGTTGGGTTATTTACTTAACGCGGCCGCTTTACTTCTTATTTGAGAAGTAAGTTTGAGCGTATCAAATTTTGGCGCCGTTGCCGGGGAAATTAGATTTTAGATTAACTCAAACTTATTACTATAGTTTAGTTGATATTTTCTTGATTTTACTTTGTTTTATTGTTTTTGATTTCTTTTTCAGAACTATCCTCCTTGTATGCCAAATACACGGAGAGGATGAGAACCGTTGTTCCCCCACGATCACGAGTTAGAGCGTACACTGCGAAACATGAATCGTAATTTGGGAATCAATGATGAGGATCCAAACCAGAACATCCCAGCTCCGGTTGATGTTCATGGTCAGATGTTACCCGATGCTCCAGATGAACATCAACAGAGGGGATAGAATCCCGCTCCACGGCCCCAAGCATACTACAGAGGCTATGATAACATAGCAGATTCGGATGGGCCACTGGTTTTGCCTCCTCTACCCACAGGCCACACTTTTGTGGTAACTAGTAGTCTGATGCAAATGCTCACAGCCAGAGGTTTGTTTTCATGGCTACCTTCTGAGGATCCACATGCCCATATAGCTAAGGTAAGGGCAGTGTGTAAAAGTTGTGTGGGGAGGCCTGATTTGGATCTACATGTAATAGGGCTCAGAGTGTTTCCTCTCTCACTGATGGGAGAGGCTGCTATGTGGTTCACTGAGCTCCCATACAACTCCATCTTTATTTGGAATCAACTAAGGGATGTCTTCTTAGCACGCTACTATCCGGTCTCCAAGAAACTAAACCACAAAGACAGGGTGAATAACTTTGTGGCACTACCAGGAGAGTCAGTTAGTAGTTCTTGGGATAGATTCACCTCATTCTTGAGAAGTGTTCCAAATCACCGTATAGATGATGAGTCACTGAAAGAATACTTCTATAGGGGACAAGATGATAACAACAAAGCGGTATTGGACACTATAGCAGGTGGATCGTATGGAGAATGTCCTTATGCGGAGATCGCTGAAAATTAGAAAAAATCTCCCGGAATAACAAAGCTTGGAGTACTAGGAAATCTGATACAGGGAGAAACACCTTTGCAGTGCAATCCACTCACAACCCAGCCACAGATGATATTCGTGAAGAAATGGCTCAAATGAGAACTGAGCTTTGGTTGGTACTAAAACATGTCACTAGGGGTGCAGAAAAGATTAATGCAGTCAACTACTTGGCTAAACCACCACCCCCCTAACGGTGAATGTTACTATGAAGAGGATTCCTATGCAGTCAATGAACAAATGGGGGGTTTCCGACCAAGCGCCCAAGGCTAAAATCAGGATAATTAGCGCCAAGGTCAAGGGAACCAAGGTCGGAACTACGGTAACTACAACCGTGAGGGTCATTATGTCCGAGATGGTAACTACAACCGCGACAACAACTTCAACAGGAGTAACTATGGTAATAGAAACGACAGGAGTGGACCCTATGTTCCTCCTCAAAATCATGAAGTTACTCCTTGGGATGGTGGAGATAGTATGGCGCGAGTTGAGGATATGTTGCATAAAATGATGAGGAGGTTCGATGCTAGTGATGAGCACATTAAAGAATTGAGGGGTGATTTAGCTAGTATTGGGCGAAAAGTTGATACACACGCAATTTCGATTAAACAGATCGAATTGCAAGTGGCCTAATTATCTGCGACAGTGAACACACGGCAACCGCGAACTCTTCCTATCAACACTGTCCAAAATCCAAAGAATGATGTGCACTGTATGGCAATCACTACTCGGGGTGGTAGGCAAACCATTGACCCACCTATGCCATCTGCCGAGAAAAATGTGAGAAAGGATAATGATAAGGTGGTAAAGAGTAGTGGTGAAGCAGAGGAATGTAATGGAAAAGATGCAGAAGCACCCATCAAGGTAATTCCCATGCCTAGGCCACCACCACCTTTCCCTCAGAGGTTAGTGAAAAAGACCGAGGATGGTAAATACCGGTGTTTCATAACTATGTTGAAGCAACTTTCTATCAATGTCCCTTTGGTAGAAGCTTTAGAACAAATGCCCGGTTACGCCAAATTTATGAAAGATCTGGTCATAAAGAAAAGATCGGTCACTTTCAAGGATGATGATAGACTGCAGCATTGTAGTGCTATCACTACGAGATCCCTCGTACAAAAGAAAGAAGATCCTGGTGCGTTCACTATCCCTTGTACAGTTGGGTCATTACATTTTGCAAAAGCATTATGTGATCTGGGGGCAAGCATAAATCTCATGCCCCTCTCAATTTACAAGAAGTTGGGATTGGGGGATCCAAAACCCACTACAACGCGGCTACTGATGGCTGATCGGACAGTGAAACGGCCTATAGGGATACTCCATGATGTGCTAGTAAAAGTGGAATCATTCATCTTTCCGGCTGATTTTGTTATTCTGGATTGTGAAGTCGATTTTGAAGTGCCTATTATTCTTGGGAGGCCATTCCTTGCTACAGGAAGAGCCTTAGTTGATATGGAGAAGGGACAAATGACTTTCCGGCTGAATAATGAAGAAGCGACCTTCAACATTTGTAAGACCACGAGGCAGAGTGGTGAACTCCAATCGGTATCTGCCATAGACCACAAAGAAAAGATGAAAAAGGAGACTGAACAGAAAAATGCAAAACGAGAGTTTATGGTGGGGGATTTGGTGCTTCTAGACAGTTCTGGGGTGCCTTGTCTTCCGGGCAAGCTCAAGTCCAAATGGACAGGCCCTTATTTGATTACCCAAGTATTCCCTCATGGAGCAGTTGAGTTAAACTCCAAGGAGGGAGTGCGGTTTAAGAGGAATAGAGATAGAATAAAACTCTATTTTGGGCATAAAGAATCGGGGAATAAAGTAATAGAGGCAAACCATCTTGATGAAGTCTTAGTAATCAAGTGTCCCCAGTCGTGCCGCGACATTAAATCAGGCACTTGTTGGGAGGCAACCCAATACTTATCGTTTTTTTTATGGTAGCATTTTTTTTTTCTATTAATGGTTTTTAAATTTGCAGGCACATCACCAGGAAATTTTGCAGAACACTACTTCGCAGTAGCCACTAACGGATACAACGACGGACCGTTGCACATGCAACGGACCATCGTAGGCATACGTCACACCAGGTACGTAGTTCTGTCATTTAGAATATTAGGGCACACACGACGGAACCTATGATGGCCCGTCACAAATGCGACGGACCGTCGTCGGGTAACCGTCGCGTGATTAATGAATTCTACCCGACCCGACCCGGCTGGACCCTTTTCAAAATTTGACCGTTTATACTTCCCACCCCTCCATATTTCACCCCATTACTTCCAAATTCCTCTCATCTCCCCTCTCTTTTCAACTTCCACACTCCCCCCACTGATCATCACTCCCACAATCTCCCCACACCTTATCATTATTATCTACTAGTGGGTGCTGCTGCTATTGGTATCTACCTTGCCACCTGAATCATCCTTCACTTGTGTTTTCTCAATTTCCAAGGTATGTGTCTCTAAATTTATACTCATTTATCTTGCATTTTGGTTTAGTAGTTAGTATTAGCTTAGTTTTTAGTCGTATATTGTTTCCTTGATGTGATTATGTCTAAACCTAGGCTCAAACTGTTCGAATATGCCATGTTGATAACCCTAGGCATAGGTAATTTTGCATTGGTAGTTTCTTAGGTAGTTGGGATAGACAAAGATAGGTCCACAACACTACAAGACCATGTGGGTTCATCGGGGTTGCTTAGGGTACTTGTAGTTCTGCCACTGTCACTCAGAACGAGACCCCGATGACGGACCGTCGCACACACGATGGACCGTCGTAGGGTCCATTCCAGAAACCCTAGCACACTGCCCAACGACATGTGTGACGGACCGTTGTATTCAAGATGGTCCGTCCTGCACGACCGTCATAATGGTCAAAGACCCCTCTGATAAGGGTCTCCCAACATTTTCTAAGTGTCTTACGACGGACTCTTACGACGGACCATCGTACCCACGATGGTCCATCCTGCACGACCGTCATAATGGTCAGAGACCCCTCTGATAAGGGTCTCCCAACATTTTCCAACTGTCATACGATGGACTCTTACGACGGACCGTCGTACCCACGACGGTCCGTCCTGCATGACCGTCATGATGGTCAGAGACCCCTCTGATAAGGGTCTCCCAACATTTTCTAAGTGTCCTACGACGGACTCTTACGACGGACCGTCATACCCATGACGGTCCGTCCTGCACGACCGTCATAATAGTCAGAGACACCTCCTTCAGGGTTCTTTATATATACATACACCAAGTACAACACGATGGACCTCATGACGGTCCGTCATAGCCACGACGAGCCGTCATCGGTCTCGTCGTGTGATACAGTTTCAATATTACTACCACACTATTTTCAAAGTTTAATGACATATGAGCTTGCCTGTCTTGCTTGCTACTACTCATACTAATATTGCTCCTTTACAGGTACTATCGACTATGGCACCCAAGCAAGACCGCACCTATGCACGCGGGCGATCTAAGTCTGTCGCCCCGTCTGCCCGCATGGTCATCGACTCTGATCATGAGCGGGACCCTGAGTACATGCCCCCAGGCACCTCCGCCCCTTCCCGTGCTACACGTGCCCCCAGAGCCACACCCAAGAAGGTGGCGTCCTGCATAGTCACTGCCTCCCAGTCTGATGAGGAGCGCACACTGACCGGCACACCCTCTGGGTCAGCCACAAATGAGGAAGGAGCGTCTGGCTCCTTAGACGTATCCTGGTCCGAGGAAGCTTCATGCTCTGCTGAGGTTCCCGCACCCGCCACTGCTGCAGCGTCGGCCTCGTCTGATGAGGCTGACAGTTCAGACTCTACATACGGCGCTACAGCCCAGGTCCCCACCCCATCCTCTGACCAGCCAAACCGGTGGTGAGTCGAAGGCCAGTTTCAAGTTAACTATGACGCCAAATTCTTGACTGATAAAGGAGTAATGACTCGGACACTCACCGTGGAGCGGCGGGTACTTATAGGGAGTCTCCCATCGATGCCGGAGATCCACAACATATTCACCAGGCATCGCTTAGAGTGGACAGCCCGCCCTTTGGGACGATACAGCGAGGAAGTGGTTCGAGAGTTCTACGCATCCTACATAGCGACTCTCCGATCACAGATCGATAGGCGGGCTGCTCCCGCTAAACAAACCCCACTGAAGCAGGTTCGAGTCCAGGGCGTGCAGGTTGACATTTCCCTGCCAGCTATCCGCCGGTTCCTATACGGAGAGAGTACAGATGCTACGCGGACTCCCCACACTGCCGAGTTCGACTACCGCTGGCAGATAGTGAAGGATGGCCAGTTCTTGCGCGAGCAGGCACTGAGAAAGACCACCAAGAGGTGGATGGCACTGCACCTATCAGTCGAAGGAGAGGGTGCAGATTGGGTCACTGAACCGAAGGGGGCCATCAAGAAGGCCAACCTCACGTTCGTCGCGAAGTTCTTGTGGATGCTCGTCCGTCACTGCCTTTCCCCCACAGCTGCTGATAACATCGTCACTTGGGATCGAGCAGTGTTGATAGCAGCGATGATAGCCGGATTCGAGGTCGACTTCGCATGGCTTCTTCAGGCAGTCATGCACGAGAGGGCATTCAAGGTCACTACTACCTATCCCTTCCCGTGTATGATTTTTGCACTTTGCAGGACCGCAGGTGTGCCCATATGGCACATAGATCAGTTGAAAACCCCGCAGCGCACCGTTGACGTCGGCCTCATCAGAGACGAGGCAAATGAGTTGGCCCCACGTCGAGGGCCCCGTCCAGAGCTGCCACCACTTACTGATGATCTTGCGGATACGGTGGCCCAGGCCCGCACCGCTACACAGGCGTCCACTGACACTACCCCGGTCGAGCACTACCCCGGTCGAGTCTATCCCGGGTAGTAGCCCAGCCCCGAGCTCTTCTCGCACAGCCCTCTACCATTACCGACCCCGCTTGCAAGAGTCCAAAAACTGGAGGCACAAATGGCCACTCTTCTGCATCATATCCAACCATGGATGCAGAAGTCTATTACTGAGTCTGAAGCGCGTATGGAGAGGAAGATGTAGCGGAAGATTGCTGAGGTTCACCAGCGACTAGATGCATTTGAGTTGAGAGTGTTAGCCCGCCCAGCACCTCTGGTAGATGTGTCGACTCTTCAGGCTGCAGTCGAAAGTCTTCGGGCAGACATCGACATGATCCTAGAGGCGAGAGTGCCGGAGCCTGTCGAGCCTGTTGAGGACACTGTATTGGCGGCCCTGTTTGCCACCTTAGACATTCACCCACCTTCCCCTCGAGAGAGTGCCAAGAGGCGTAGGGGTCGATCAAAAGATGAGGAACGAGCAAGGAAGAAGGAGCGCCGAGAGATGGAGGCCGCGAGGAGAGACTCACTTGCTGAGGCGGAGGCACACCAAATCAGAGCATCACAGATAGCGGCTGGGGCGTCTAGCTCCCGCACTATAGAGACAGCAGGAGGCCCTACTGATGGTGCGGTGGTTGCTGAGGACATCACTGAGGGTGTCCAAATTGCTGAGGACACCACTGAGGGTGTCCAGATTGCAGAGGATGTGGGTTCTGGGAAATCGGACCCACCAGCTTGTTGATCGACGGCGCTATGCGCCACAGGTTTGCTTCACCTACCCCTCTAATCTTTAGATTTTTTATGCATTGAGGACAATTGCATGCTTTTTTGTTGGGGGTGGGGTAAATGGAAAGTGAGTGTTAGGGTGAAGTCTGAGTAGCCCAACTCACTATCCACTTTTGGGGTTTTCTTGCCTGAGTTCTTTTTCCCCAAAAGACTGATTATTTTTTTTCTGTTGAACCGGCATGTTTATATCTTTTGTACATAGTTTAATTCTAGAGCATGATGGCTAAAATGATATCCTGATAAACTGAAAATAACGCATGACTAGGCATAGTAACTGACAATTGTGTGGCTCTAAGCATTAAATAGAGTTACACCATTGCATTACCCTAAGTCTTTAATTCGAACTAGGTGTCTAATAATCTGGTATAGTGATGACATGTCAAGTGAGAGTGAGGAAATTTTAATAGTCCACTATCGGTACTGAGCTAGAAATTGCCTGGTTAGTCCTGCTAAAAGTAAGCTGTAACAAACAATTAGAAAAGGATCATAGGCCCTTATTCAAGAAAGCCCATTTCTAACCCAAATAAAAGAAACCGAATGAAATTTTTCCTTCTTTGATCCAAATATTCTGAGCTTAAATTAGACCTTTCTTTTTCAACCTAACTGATCTTTTCGGGGAACAATGTGTTGGCCCTGGTCCCTCCTTGGACATGTGCACCTCAGCTTATGCCAAAAGCATAAGTTGAGGGTGGATAATACAGTAAACAACATTCATTTTGGCCCTGACGCAAGTTTGGGTATTGTGTACCTTGACTCATGGCAAAGCCATGAGTTGAGGGTGGCTATTATGAGGAATGCTCTGGAAAGTGGGGTTGAATGAACAAAAGAGAGAGAAAGAACAAAAGTAAAGTGACTCAGAATTAGTTGAAAAAAAAGTAAAGAAAAAGAAAAATCACTTACACAAATGAAGAAAGAAGAGAAAATTTAGCAAAGGGAAAGAGTATGAGAAACTGGGCGAGATAAGATGATAAAAAGGGAAGGTTTAGCCGATATGTCAAGGAGGGCAAAAAGTCACTAACGTATACCTAAAAATATACCCTACCTAACCCTGAGCCTATGTTACAAGCTAAAAAAGTCCTATCGTGATCCTAAGGGTTGTATAGCGAACTTAAGGCAGTGAAAATAAGGGCAAGCTTATGGCAATAGGTATGAATGGGTGTGACTTTGTTCTGAGAGCGAGTGTTGAAATGTAATCCTTATACTCAAACTTAAATCATAGTGTGAAAAATGAGGATTTTGTTCTAAAGTGAGGACATTAGTTGAAATACCAGAATTGTTAGCACCTCGGTGAGAAATTGAAGAGGATAGGTGTTAGTGCATGGTGAGTCTGTGTCATGTTTGAATCCCACAAAATTAAAGCCTAATATTGATAGTATGCATAGATTTGATGAGATTAATCGGGATTGATAGCCAAATGATTGCAAAGGATAAAACATGAATACTATTGTAGAAAGATTGTGTAGTGAGTCATAGTGCGTCGCTTGAGGACAAACAACGAATTTAAGTTGAGGGTGTTGATATACCGTGGTTTCACGGTATAATTAATGCTTTTTCCTTAGGTTTAGTGCGTCCAAAAGCCCTTTTTTTGCTAATTTTTATACAAGTTTTCTTTGTTTTGCACGAAATCTGTCCAACGCTAATTGCGGAGATTTTGAGAGAGAAATGCAGAAGAGACCACCTACGGAGCTTATGACGGTCCGTAGGTGGCAGCGTAGAGAAGCTGTTGAAGGAAGATAGGGAAGTCTGACAAGTGTGGGATTACGAAGCTTGTAACGGTCCGTCATGGCTATGACGGTCCGTCCTGCAGGTTCGTCGTGAAGATCAGAGAAGTGATCCCAGTACCTTAATTCCAAGAAGTGAAGTCTTTTGAAACGAAACCCTCGACGGACCGTTGTGCCTATGACGGTCCGTCACACTTGCCGTTGAGGGGAATGAACAAAGCAGCAGAAGAAATTGAACCAAGTATGGGACGACGGAGTCCACGACGGTACGTCATGACCACGACGGTCCATCGCGTGTTCCGTCGACCCAGCCGCGTTTTGGCAGATTTCCATGAATTAGAACCCTTATTTAATTAGGTTTTTATTTTTCATATAAATAGTTCGAAAAACCTCGTTTTTGAGGTTAGACTCTGCAAGATTAGAAATCATATTATTAGACTGTGTTGATTAGTGTTTGATTCTTTGGAGATTCTTACAAGTAATTTTTAGTGATTAATCAAGCAATTTTTTGGATTTTATTCTTTCTTATTGAAGTAAGTACATGAATTCTTATTTAATATATTTGAATATTGTGTTTATGGCTATGAGTAACTAAACTCCATAACTAGGGTTGTGGGAACCATAGGCAAATAATGAGATAAACCCTAGCTAAAATAACAATTCTAGAAAAGTGTCTTGCATGTATTAATAATTCTTTCGCTTAGAAGTCTTTTTAACGGATGATCAACGTTAGAACTCGCCTTAATGCTACTTGCCGGACCAAGGAGGTATATAAGGAAAAGAATTATTAACATAGATTTAGTGTATACTATCTAATAGGCTAGTATTGATTGGTACGAGGTAGTAACTTAGTCAAATATCGAATACGATACTTAATATTAGGTAACGATAAGGGTTAGGAAAGCAACACACGTAGCCGGACCAAGGTGCGGAGTGAGATTTTCTAGATGCCGGACCAAGGATTTAGAAATACATAACTTATCACTTTGCATGAAAGATACTAGGAAAGAATTGTTATAGTTAGAATTATCAAGTTATGAACCTGTGGGGAACACGTAAACCCTAGTTACTTTGATTCATTGATTAAAACCCAACTTGCAAAACTGTTAAGTGTCTCTTTCAATTTAGTTAGTTCTTTTTACTTACTAGGAAATACAAACCCCCCTTTTTACATTTTTATGTTTTTACTTTCTAAGGAAGTTATCAACCGAACAATAGTAATAACAAGTTAAAGTTAAGTCTAGAGTATTTTCCTCGTGGGAACGATCCCAACCTCACTAGTTAGGTTATTTACTTGACGCGACCGCTTTACTTCTTATTTGAGAAGTAAGTTTGAGCGTATCACATGTCAATCACACCTACAAGAATAAGAATATTTAGTATAATAAGTCAAGAACTAATATTCACATTGTATATGTATCAAGTAAGAGAAACAAATCTACGAAAACAAGACACACACATACTTCACCGTATCACATATATCATATCATTCAAGAAGTACATAAGAATAATCAATGTCATTTATTGGTCACCCTATTAACTATATAGTATCATCAATATAAGTTATCACAAGTCTCATATAATCCATCAGGGATTATCTTACTTTAACTTCATGTAATACACATTCATTATAGCCTACTAGGATCACATATATCATCAACTAGACGAATTCATGCTTAGATTTCATGTAGCAATAAGTCATCAAGACGATAATACTATTCAGATATTCAACTTGTAACATGCTTATATCATAATACAAATAGGCCACATAATTCAAAAGTATACAACATAAGCACCTCCACCAGAAGTAGACCATACCAAACATCATCATTATCTAAGAACTATAATACACAATATTGTGAAAGTTAGAGTCAACATACAACTATTCCAGTGTCACAACTCCAATCCATAGCCAAATCATCCAACACAATACTCATAGGCCCTTACCAATGGCCATTATATCCAATTTAATCAAATAACCATAATATGATATGAACGAAATATAATGCAACATGAATTAATCAAATTAATACATCTTACTAACAAATCTAATAGGATTCATTCATAATTTAATAGTCCTAAACAGTCTTCACAAGAATTCAATAGCGTAAAGACATAACCAAAATCACCGACAAAGTAGTAAAAACTGGGGTTACATGAAGGCCATGGGTTTATATAGGTTTTAGTCTAAAATAATCAAATTAACATAAATTCAATCAATACACAATGATTCAAAACGTATTATACAAGAATTCCTTAGAAGATATCAAAATAAGAAAATTTCATATTTTAAAAGACTTAAGCAATTAGTTTGAAGATTGGCTCCTTGAAAAAAGAAGATTCAAGGATGAACACCATACCTTAATTTATGGAAGTTTATGAAAATTGAGCAAAATTGATGGATAATCCCACTTCCCAACTCCAATCTCCCTTCAAGCTTTAATGGTATTCTATAGAGTTCTTTAAGGAATTTGGGTTTTGATTTTAAATAGTAAATTTATCTAAGTATTTATGACCTATAAACCCACTTAAAATATCTAAAATACCCTTAGGAAACCTACCAATGCATTTTTAGAATTCCATGGGATTTACCTACATACCCCTAGCATTGGCCGAGACAATGAAGGGAATTACAGGCCCGATCGATGACGAACACCTACTTGTCATTGTCCAATCGACAGCCCATGCTGGTCACTGTCGTTTGGTACTGAGCCTGGAAAATGGGAAATTAAGATACTTTGTCTGTCTTTTTCTACGCCTACCACATATGGGGCGTCGACCAGCCTACAGGGCGTCGAATGTCATGCTTAGGTGGGACTTCCTTAGTCAGTTTTTGCAATCAAGATGGGTGCTTCCTCAAGGACCCTTCGTTGGTCCTTGGGGAGTTTCACTCGGACGATTCCAACTCTAATATGTTCAAATAAATATTAAGAATCCCTCACATAAACTTCAACAAAAACAAACACATAAAACTCGATGAAACACACTAAGGTACACAAGCACGTTTCAAGGCGAATCTTTCAAGCACCATGGACATTCTTGGATGTTTGACCTACAAACTTCACGAAAGTTTAGACACTGCCTATTAATACCACATTTACTCATTTTAGGACTCCTAAACACCAAGATACAAGTGTTAGTCATTTTAGAGGTGTTACAATATCATATGTAGAAAATAATGGGGAAAATATAAAACCTTTACATATAAAGTATACTTAGACTTCTTGTTTATCATATATAAAATTCACAGACTTGTCATTTATGAGGTTTACTTAGACTTATGTTTATAAAACATAGTCAATTCACTAAAATAGTCGAATATTGTCTTACATATAACCATCTATCATAGAAGTATAAGATTTGGGCATAGCCCTTACACTATTATAGTATGCCACACATAGGATTACAAAAAAATCTCGAAAAATAAGGAAATAATAATTGTCTTAAACATAGTCAATAATAGTGAAGCTAGGAAAGTGGCATTATCCTCGTACATAAGGAATAACCAACAACTTTGGAAAAAATCAAAGTCTTCCTTGAAAATGTCCTTGAACTCTTTAGTGGCCCAAACCTACATAATCTTCGAAATATAAAGGATATGTGTTAGTACAAACCACATGTATTATGTGTGGAAACATATTTAAGTAAAACCATTGAAATCATTCAAAAAGGGACGTTTTTGTTCAAAACCATCCTGTCACTTTGAAATGCTTTATGCACATACAAGTGTATACAGTAAGGCACATTAATATCCATATACAATAACAACATTATCATAAATCCGTATGAACATTTCATATCTTAAAGTTCATTTCATCAAAGCATACAAGACCCTTACCTACAATCCCGAACCAAGCAAAATAGTGTGATGCTCATGTGAAGGCCCATAGATAATCTATGTCAACTAGTAAAGAGGCTATAAGAAATGCCTATACTTCACATAACCTCATATATCACATAGTCATCATCATTCATAGAAATTTAGTCCAATATCATCTTCATCAACTAAGTAAACATCATATAAGATCAACATCATGTAAACTAAACATTATTCATATCATTTATAACCTAAGCACATAAGAAAATTCTCCTAGGACTCCCCTCAAGGTCAACTTGTTCAATGCATGGTAATGTCCCATACCCCTACCTATACTAAGTAAAACCCCTTAAGTCACACTAGTTAGTGTTCATATTTATTACTTTACTTCATTCATTTTACTTTTGTGGACAATCGCCTGAACCTACAATGTATCATATGAGCTAAAGTTGGAATCCGGTGTCTTAGAAACCTTCCACAGAAAGAAGGTATTCTACTTGCTAAGGTAGAACCAAAAGTAACATAGAATTATAGGTGGATCCACTAGCTAGTGTATCTATGGAGGCACATAGTTAAGGAACTAGGAGATTAATACTGGAAACCCACTTTATCCAGATCTCTATTGTAGTCTCCGTGTCATGAGAACTATTGTGAACCTACCTTCCCTTATTCAGAAGGGACACCTCTAATATGTAGTTCAATCTATCCTAAATAACGTCCCTTTTTGAATTGACTTTAAGCCATTCTTAACATTAGTTTGGATATAGGCCTTAGGGACTAAACCCTTATATAATAATTATCATATCTCTTTTAGGTATAGAATGAGAACTTCCTTTTATCACAACCCATCATAAGTGACATCATCACATCATTGTCATATCACATTATAACACATCACAAAATTACTTTTAACCTTCCATGATCATACCCCTATCAAGATCTCACATTCACATATTCATAACATTCCATCATATTCATCATATCATCATCTTCCTAATCTATTCACATAATAAAAGTTCAATTGAGCATCACCATCAAGAATAAACAAACACAATTAGAGTCACGATCTGCATATATACCCTAGAAGTTGGGATATTCTTAGATCACGGCACGGAGTACTTGACCTGTCAGTGTTATTGTGCAAGCCCATAGAAATCATTCATTGCATACATGTTTGAAAAGTAGAGTAAAATAATTACTTTTCACAACAATAGAATAGTCTCTTAAAAATATCTTTCATATAAAAACAATAGGAAATACTAAGTCTCATAGCATCAAATCATAGACACTAGGCTACTTGGGACACGTACCATACATAAAAATATAGTACAACAAAGTCTATTACAATACTATGAAATAAGAAATCAAAAGACATCTACGCCCTCGAGTCAATTGAGGACATACTTCTAACTTTTCTTGAAGGATAACTAGAATCCAAGCTCTCCTTCGAAACGCTTTTCACCTTCCACCTACACCTTTAGATATAACAAAATATATGGATTTAGCACAAATACTTGCATTAAGTATGGATTAATGCATAAAATCACGAAAACATACATTTAATGGAAATATCCTCTTTTTGATTAAAAAAATCATATCATAAGTACAAGAACATATTTAACACCTTAAATACATATAAGGTATCACATAAGCATTTTATCAAACCTTAAGAAATAATACAGTGAACTAAGTTACTTGACAGTGAACTCATTTCACATACAACCCTCTCACTAAAGGATATCCTAAGACTCACTTTGCTGCTTTAATGGTACTCTTTACTTTTTCCCTTTCACTCGTAGTGTGGGGAAGGAGTGGACTCTAGGGGTTCTGCTAATTGAGTTAAGGAAGCAAACTACAATATACCAACCACATAAACATGAGATCCTACTACCAAAGGCGACTATAAGGTTCACTTGAGTGAGTTGTGAAGCAATCACTCATACAATCCCTTCACAGACACATAAGACATTCTTTAGACTACCTAAGATAGGATTATTCTCATTTCATAACGTAACATATACATATTATGACATTCTCCTCCCAAAAGTTACCAAAAAACATAATTATGTAAATCAAGAAGAGTACGCCCATACACCCCTCTCTGAGATTACCTAAATAATCCTGAAGTCTACCTAAGTTTTGATCATGTGTAAAGTATCAACCCACTTTACTCCCTAGAGTCATTCTTATGACTTACCAAGGTAAGACATGAAGTGACCATACCTATTCCCCCTTCACACCTTAACTAGAAAACACTTAACTACTCTACAGAAGTACTTATTCAGTTATATTTTTTCCAACATAAGTCATTTTCTTCATTATTTCGTTCAAGAGCAATTCATGCATAAGGAAATTAAAGTAATAGTCTTGGAGAAGACCTGGGAACTCACTCACTAATATCTTGAAAGCCTATTGTGCAATATATATATAGCGACTCATACCACAACCTAAACTTCATAGAACTTCTCCAAAACTATTAGGTAGCCCGTATGATGAGAATAGAAAATAACCGACATAGACAATGGTAGATAATAATGGAATCAAGAGTTGTAACATACTTCAATGGAGGGTGTTCTTCTTGCCAATGGTAGAACTTGGACACACCCATGTGGGCACATGGTTAAGGAATATGAAGGGTTTCTTATACTCTAGTGTCATCCTTAACTAGAAAAACTTCCCAAACCATACTCACTCGGTGCTAGACTTTTTTCTCATAGAGTAAATCAATAAAGGAGTACATGAAGAGATTCCATATCTAGTTCATAACCCAATAATGTTCACCTTACCAAATAAGTCCCTTAGGATTGCCTTAAAATGGTGAAGAGGATAGCTTAATGATTTTTCTAAGGATGATTTCATGTCGTTGCAGCCAATCAATACATAATACCACCATTCACACAAGAAGGATACCATTGCCACTTTCAACTTCAATGATATCATAACCTCATAACTAGGTTGAAGGTTCAACATAAAGGACCTTCTTAGAAACATTCAAGGTCATATTTCATTCACACATACATGACTAAGATGCTTTAGCATCCTAAGTCAAGAAGTCATAATCTCTTTATACATGTATCAAGTAAGGGACACATTTCCAAAAAACTAAGACACAACACACTTCACAAATAACATATCATTCTAGAAGCACATAGGCATAACTAACATCATATTTAGGTCACATAGCCAATTAGGAAGAATCATGTATCAACTCGAAGACTGCACATATAAGTATGTAGTTATAGTATACCATGATCACCTAACAATATAAACAAAAGGACACATACATTCACCTAAATCACAAGTAAATAGATATTATCATACTTAAAATAGATAAAATACACAAATCTTCATAATATATAAAGTAATACCGATAAGTCCATGATAATTATAATACATAATGTAAGGCCGACGAGGCCATATAATTCTCTTTAAGGCACATAGAAGCCACACTATCATTGGACCATGCGAATCACAACATAATTCAAAACCTAATTTACGTAACATTAAGAGAATTAGGGTAGCGTACCACCAATCCATTTTCACCAATTCAATCCATAGCCAAATATACTAATACAATACAAAAATTCCCTTACCCATGGCCATGATCATCAATTCAATACAAAAATCATAATACTTAGTGAATCTAAATAAAATCAATATATTTAACAACCTAAAAAATCCTATAAATCACTCTAATAAAATTCTTACATCATTCAATAGACCAAGGAAAACTACCCTAGAATTCATAAGCATTGGGACATGATCATAACACCCATAATCTGACCAATTTGAAGAGTTTAGACATTACATGGGTTCATAGAGGTTTTGAGTTAAAATCATATAATTAAAAACAATTCAATCATTATTCAATGATTCAAAACCTTTATGCAAGAAGCCAGGGATAGATTACAAAATTGTACAGGTTCATCTTTAGATGACTTCAGAAAATCATTTTGAAGATTGTTTCCTTGATGATAGATGTTTCAAGGATTAAAAACCATACCTTCATTGATTTTAATCCAAGAAATTTATATAAGTTGGTGAATAAATAAACCTTCAAGCTTCAATCTCCCTCCAAACTTCGATTGAGTTATAAAGAGCCCTTTAGAGGTTATAGGTTTTTTATTTTAGAGTAATGAATTAATCTACGTTTTAGTACTTATAAACCAACTTAAATTACCTAGCCTATCCTTAAAAAACCTTCCAAAATTTTTTTTGGACATGGGGTGAGTTTGCCAGTTCACCCTTCACTTAGTAGTGAAGCAGACAAATTGCAGGCTCATCAACGACCAGTAACCTCGTACCGTCACCCATCTAACGGACCAACACATTTTTCTTTGGTTTGGGTCAGAGACTGGTACAAAATGTTAACATCTTCCCACTCCTATGTGTCAACCTACTTCCCTCACCTACGGGGAGTCGACTAGCCTACTGGTTGTCGATTACCAACCATAGGTTGGGATGGTTTGACAACTTTTGTCTCTTGTGAAGGGTCCATCCACAAGGATCCTTGGTTGGTCCTTGGGGATGTTTACCTGGACTTTTCAACTCGTATATGCTTGTATACAATTTAAGACCTGTCACATCTATTTCATCCAAAACAAACATATAAAACTCGATGAAATTTGCTAAGACACACAAGTTCATTCCAAGACAAACCTTCAAATGTCATGGACGTTCTTGGTCGTTTGACCTCCAAACATCATGAAACTTTTCACAGTGTTTATAAAAACAATTATTACTCATATAATGACCTCATAATATCATGACACACACATAAGAACACATAATGCATATAGGTGACTTAGTCGTCGAACTTCTTGGTCGTCTCTTTATATTTGACTTCCAATTAATCTAAATCTTTAGACACTGCCTCATTACCATATTATAAACAATTTTAGGACCTTAGACACTAATGAAAATAATATGATGCTCTAGTTTCACCTAAGTCGTTTAGGGGTGACACATTCTCCCCCATTTTGAGCGAATTCATCCTCGAAGGACACTTGAAACTTTCTGAACACTTCCAAGAGTAGAGATTCAGTTAACAACTCATAACCATACCATATAATACATTATACCATACACAATTTAGGATTAAACATTAACTTCACATAATAAAGATACTCACAACACATCAAGAATATATAAACAAATCTACAACTATTAATGCCAATAAGACTCACATTTTTCATTCCAAATAGCAAGAACTCTTTTTATCTTCATTATGATGCTCGTATGCATAAGTTCTATACACATTACAACAATTTTAAACGGAAGAACAAATTGTAATATTTTGCCAAAATGTTAGTGAGCTAAATTCTTTGGCAGTGAACATGCTTTAAAATTACAAAAATGCAACATTTAGGAATTGATTATGGAAACATTCTAATATTAAATACAACCATATAAATTTATTTAAAAACAAAATCATAATTTCAGGATATTCAAAATGCAAGGAATAATTGAAATTCAATTCCAACAAGACTCCAAAACATAATGCAATATACTACTATGACTTTCTACTCTCAAGCATGATTTGAATAGAACATATGAGACAATGAATCCAAACTCTAATACTCACAATACTCCCCCACTAAGAAGGAACTTATAATTATTAAAAAGAAATTATAACTTACCAACATCCTTATCATCATCCGACTTTTCTCCTCTTGCACGGAGTGCATAAAAATGATTCTTTTTTGGAGCATCATTACCCAAAAGACTTGAAGTAACTTGCTTACCTTCTTTTCCACTAGAATAAAAAGTAGGACAATCCCACACCTTGTGTACATCCTTACCACAACCAAATAATTCCTTCTACCAATAAGACACTCCCCATAGTGCCTCTTTGCACAACCTACACAAGTAGGCTTTACACCTTGAGAACCACTACTCTTTTCAAGTTTGACCTTGGGAGCACTAGGTTCATCTTGAGTTTGTGCCCTGTTTTTGAACCTAGGTTGTTTTTGCTTACTTGGTCCACTCATCTTCAAATTTCTAGTGATCCTCTTATGTTTGGAATCCTCTATAAATTGAGCATACACCCTAAGCATAGATAGAGTCATATCATCGTGGATCATGGCCGTAAGATAGTTTTCTTTCACAAGGATAGAAACATTGGTCACAAATCTACTCATCTCATCCATAAGGTTAGACACCAAGGATGGATCATACCTAGACAAACTAGTGAATTTCAAAGAATATTCCTTAACACTTATATTGCCTTGCTTGAGATAATAAACTTATCAACTTTCATCTCCCTCCTTTAACGAGGAAAGTAATTTCCTAAGAAATCCTCATTAAACTCTTCTTACTCTATAGGACCCAATTTGACCGGCCTATTGTATTTACATTGAATGTACCACACCTGAGCAACCTCCGTCAATTGGTAAGAAGATAACTCTTCCTTTTACCTAAAATTCACCCCCAAGGCACTCAACACCTTTTACACACCATTTAGAAACTTTTGGGATCCTCTCCACGTTAGAGCCAAGAAAAATAGATGAATTCATCCTCACAAAGTCTCTCAATATAGATGAAAAAGTGCTCTCCCCAACATTGACTTTAGGTTTAATACCCCATTCATATGTGTAGTCAAGACTCGGGCTAAAATAAGTAAAGCATGTCTAATCTCCTCATTAGTCATTTCTGGGGAAACCACCGGAACCTCATTACATTACCCTCTAATTGGGACTTGAACACCTTGTTCACCTTCAAGACATTGAGGAACTTGCTCAACATTAGAAGGAACTTACTCTTCCATCCTTCCTTCTTCGAACCTTCTAGTGGCGTTCCTTTTAGTATTCATCTCTTATAAGAACAAGAAAAGAGATCAGGAATCGACAGATACAACCTCAACTCTCTATGCCTAACACAAGATTGATGAAGAAAGTGAAACTCTATCGTCCTATAGCCTCTCGCCCATAGATGTGTCGCGACTCATACCGATGGTCAAGACTCTACTAGACGTGACTTGGTCAGAATTTTGGATTCCTT
This sequence comes from Solanum habrochaites, assembly GCA_027704765.1. Taxonomy (NCBI): domain Eukaryota; kingdom Viridiplantae; phylum Streptophyta; class Magnoliopsida; order Solanales; family Solanaceae; genus Solanum; species Solanum habrochaites. Next base: position 27,567,778 of record JAKWJA010002497.1, read on the forward strand.
AGACCACTTTTGTAAACTATGCTCTGATACAATGTTTATCACGAATCACATGTATACCCTAGAAGTTAGGATATTCTTAGGTGACGGAACGGCGTACTACAACTCTCGGAGGTCTTTTACAATACATTTGATATCATTCATCACATACATGTATGAAAAGTATTGAGGAATTAAAACTTGTCACAATAATCAAATAATCTCTCAGAATATCTCTCATATAAAAACCATAGGAAATACTAAGTCTCATATCATCAAATTTGAGACAGAAGAGTACTCAGGACACGACCCATACATCAAAATATAGTACTACTAAGTATATTTCAATACTTAAAAATAAGAAATCAACGAGATATATGCCCTCGAGTCAAATGAGGATATACTTCAAACTTTTCTTAAACGATAATTACAATCCAAGATTTATTTCAAGACACTTCTAGACTTCAACATATACATCTAGATAAAATAAAATGTATGGAATTAGTACAAACATTTGTACTATGTATGACTTTACGAATAAAATCATTAAAATGGACATTTAATAAAAATATGCTTGTTTTGATTAAAACATCATATCATGATCACAAGAACACCATTTAACACATTCCAAACATATATGATATCACATAAACATTTTATCAAACCTTAATAAATATTAAAGTGAACTATGTCAGTTTAGAGTGAACTAAATCCAACATTACAGTGAACTTATTTAACATACAACCCTCTCACTAAAGGCTATCCTAAGACTCACTTAAAATATACCAACAACATAAACATGATATCCTCCTACCAATGGTGACTCTAAGGTTAACTTGAGTAAATTGTGAAGAGACCACCCAAACAATCCCTTCACACACACCTAAGAGATCCTTTAGACTACCTAAAATAGAATTATTCTCATTTCATAACTAAACATATATAAAATATGACATTCTCCTCCCAAAGGTTATAAAAAACTTACTTAAGTAAATCACGTAGAGAGCACCCATACACCCTCTCCAAGATTCCCTTAATAATCCTTAAGACTACCTAAGTTTAAATCTTGTCTAAAGTATCAAAAAACTTTACTATATAGAGTAATTATTAAGACTTATCTAGGTAAGACATGAACTTGCCATTCCTATGCACCCTTCACACCTCACTAGACAACCCCTAACTACTCTAGGTAAGTACTAATTCATTTACAAGTTTTAAAACATATGCCATTTTATTCATTAGTTCAATAATGACATATCCATCACATAAGGACATTGAAGTAATGGTCTTGGAGAAGACCTAGGTACTCACTCACTAACATCTTCAAAGACTATTGTGCAAAGTATAGATTGTGTCCCATACAACCAATAAAATTTCATATAACTTATCCAATACTAGTGGGTATCCCATATGATGAAAATAGGCATACCATGGTAGCTAAGTATGTAATTTAGAGTTGTAACCTACTCCTATGGAGGGTCTTCTACATGCAAATGGTAGAACTTTTACAGATCCTATGTAGGCACATGGTTAAGGAATATGAAGGGTTTCATTGTACTCTAGTCTTATCCTTATCTATAGATAATTCCCAAACCGTACTCATTCAGTGCTAACCGTTGTTATCATAGAGTAATTCAATAAAGGAGTACATGAAGAGGTTCCATATCTTGTTAATAACCCAATCACATTCACCTTAGCAAAAAGTCCCCTAGGGTTGCCTTATAATGGTCAAGAGGATAACTCGATGATTTTCATAATGATGATTTCATGTCGTTCCTTCCAATTAATCCCTAAGTCCTTCACACAAGAAGGAAACCGATACGACTTTCGACTTCAAGGATATCATAACCTTTCAACTAGGATAAATGTTCACCATAAAGGACCTTCTTAGAAAAATTCAAGGTCACATGTTATTCATAAAGACAATACTAAGAGGCTTTAGTATCCCAAGCAATAAGTCATATTTTCATTATACATGTATCAAGAAACGGAAACAAGTCTTCAAAAACAAGACAAAACACATTCCACATATAACATATCATTCTAGAAGCACATAGGCATAACCAACATTATCTTTAGGTCAACATCACACTCACATAGCCCATATGAAAGAATCAGGAAACAAATTTAAGACTAAACATATAAGTACGTAGTCCTAGTCTAACATAACAACCTAACAACATCAATAGACGGACATATACATTAACCTCAATCACAAGTAGATAGATATGATCATATTTCACATATATAAACTACAAAAATCCTTATAATATATAAAGTATTTCCGTCAAGACCATGATTATATAATACAAAAAGTAACGCCGTTGAGGCCATATAATTCACAAGCAACGAACATATCACCACTATCATAAGTTTAATAGACCAATCACAACATAATTCAAAACCTATTTTCATAATATTTATAGAATTAGGGCACAGTACCACCAATGCATTCTAACAACTTCAATCCGTAGCTAAATCATCCAATATAATACAAAAAGGCCCTTATCCATGGACATGATCATCAATTCAATACAAAAATTATAATACTCAATAAATCTAAAAAAGTTATACATATATTTATCAATATATTACAAGCTATACATCAATCTAATATAATTATTACATCATTCAACAACTAGAGGAGAACTACATTAGAATTCATAAGAGTTGAGACATGATCATAACACCCATAATTTACCAATTTGAAGAGTATAGGTTTTGCATGGTTTCATAGAGTTTTTGAGTTAAAATCATCTAATTAACAACACTTCAATCAATATTCAATGATTCAAAACCTTCAATGGAAGAACACATGGATAGATTAAAAAATTGTATAAGTTCATCTTTAGAATACTTTCAAAAATAACTTTGAAGACTAGCCCTTGGTGATACAAGTTTCAAGGATGAAAAACCACACCTTAGATGATCTTAATCCACTAAAACTGAGAGAAATTGGTGGAGAAATCAACCTTTAAGCTTCAATGGAATTCTATAGAGCTCTTAATAGGTTTTGGGTTTTGGTTTTAGAATAATGAATTCATCCAGGTTTTTAGGACCTATAAACAAACTTAAATTACCTAGAATACACTTAGGCAACCACTCAAATATTCATTTTGACATGGGTTAATTTACCAATTCACAATTTTACTTAACAGCGAAGCATTCAAATTACATGCTCATCCACGAGTGTTCACCTATAGTCCGTCATGTTGGTCTGTGGTTTGGGTCAGAGTCTGGTCTAAAGGGTTAACATCCTCTGTAATAACCCTAAAATTTATATACTATGTGATACTTAATGTGTCAAGAATGCCTATGATTACACAAGAGTTCACATGGATTTATGAGTGTAGAACCAGACTTCAGAACCCTTGATACATCCAAGCCAACTAAATTGGGTAGTTATATGAGCTAGGAAAGGTTGGGTCCAACCATGTAGGGCTCTCGAATACGATAATTTACTTGAATGAGTCTTTACCGGACTAAAAAAGAGGAAATGTTAGGTTTGGAGGGTCTTGGGTAAAATAGTCTTTTTCCATGATAATGGTAATATACTAATTACCCTAAACATAATTAATAATTTAGCTAATAAGGTGGAGGGGAAATTTTAGGAGAGATAGCCGAAATTGAGCTCTTGAAGTGAAGTCTTGCTTCACCCGGGTTCTAACCTAGATGGAAACAATGGATTAATGTGATTTTTATTTAAGCTATTGAAATAATATAATTAATTAATGATTATTATTCATTATCTAATTTTAAATAAAATAAAAATCAGAGTTTTAATAATTAAGAAAACCTTATTTGACTAAGTCCTAAACTAGACTACTAAGCCAAATATAAGTCCAACTCTCTCACGTCTATATCTCAACTCTCACGCTCAATATCTCCCATTATTTCACACAATATTTCTCTGACAAAATAAGAAAAATAAACCAAGTTCTTCAAACTTGAAGAACTCACACGAAATCACAAGAAAACAAACGTTAATCGCACAATTGGCTAAGGGAGGTTGTCGTTCGAGTTGAGTTAATATTGGGGAGGCTTAGACGTGTTCTTGTGTGGAGATTGTTGGCAGCAGATTCAAGGTTCGAATGTCAAAATAAGGTATGATTTTTCTTCTCTCCTGGTCCCTTTCCCAAGAGACCCCTTAAGGTTCGTATTAGTCATTCAAAAACTGGGATTGTTTCGCCTTTTGCATGCCCCTGTCACTAGCTCCCAATGAATAGTAGGTTGGGTATGATTTTTGGTATATTTAGGTGTATGTGATGTTTTCGTGATGACTATGATTACGTTTGTGTACTTGAAATAGTATGAAATGCAACCATGTACTCAAATGTTTTTGCAAGTGTGTGTATGTCCAAAAATTTCATTGTGAAGGTTACTGTGAATGAGGACAAGTTAAGGCTTCAAGTTAAATATTGTTTTGGTTGTAATTTTACGTACATAAACTTATGTTAATAGTGATGTTCATAAAAATTGAAGTGGGGTTGATTTGAGAGCTAATAATTTAGCTAAACGAATCCATGAAATACACCCCTAAAAGTGTTAAACGATCCATGAATCTTCCCAAGTTTGCAAGTTGAAGTACTCATGAAAATAAGTTAAGAAAATGATTAAGTGTACAACCAAAATTATATGTTTAGTTAGGCTAAAATATAGAAGAGAAATCTTGAAAATTAACTTAATTTAAAGGGGTGAGGCTACAAGGATTTTAACTTGTGACCTCACTCGGGTGTAACCTTATTCTAGCAAGAAAAAATGAAATGGGGCTGGGGGGATTTTAAATGGGGTGTACAGACAAGTAAGGAGAATGAAAAACTTTAAATAAATAAAATGGGAGGCGAGGGAATCGAACCCACGACCTCAAGTATGGTAAAGAGAAGGGAAAAATAAATTAGAAAATAAAGTGAGGCTATGGGGACTCTATCCCACAACCTCACTTCCAAACTCCTAGCTAAGCAAATTTTAGTTAAAAATAAAATAAGGAGGTTGTGGGGGTTCGAACCCACAACCTTCCCATTTTCAGCAAGATAATGAATAAAATAAAAAGAGGCTGTGAGGGTTTTATCCCACAACCTCTTGGTCTATGAGAGTTTGAAAATACATATTTTAAATGAAAAATAAAAAGGGGTTCTGGAGGTTGGATCCCACAACCCTGCGGCCAAATAATAGAAAAACTGAAGGAAAAAATAAAAATAGAATGTTTTTGTTAGGGATCGATCTAGGGTCCCAATATCAAGAAGACTAAAAAAATATTCAAGGATAAATGTAAGTATTGTCCAAGGGGTTCGAACTTGGGTTCCCTTGCCCAAGTTTCCGTATTGATACATAAATCATACGTGAATTAAATGTTCAAGAATAATGCCACCTAGTTAGATCGAAATTGAGATGTTGGCATACATTCAAGATACATAAGTCTTGTAATACATAATCTTAGGAAGATATGAGTCACTTAACAAACTATGAATGAAGCCTCATGGCTTGTATGTATAGACCCATAAGTCTATCAAGTATTAATAATAAGTGAGCCTAAGATGTATGTAATGAAATGATGAATCCCTAGAGGGGTTAGGTACGAGTGTAAGATACACTAAATGGCCAAGTGCATAGGCATATGACGAAATGAACAATGAAATGATGAAATAAATAATGAAGTGATGATACCCTAAAAGGGTTAAGTAAGAGTGTGAAATACACTAAATGGCCAAGTGCATTGGCATATGATGAACTGAACATTCATGTAAAAAGGGATGCGTAATTATGAATAACAAATGTGCTTATGTTAATGAATGTGGTGACAACATGATATGAGGCTAATGTAAAAAATGAGAGCAATCTCAAATGAGCCTAAAAAAATGCTACTAAAACGCACTCACCTATGAGAATGTAAAGTTAATGAAGAGACCATTCTCTTTGAAAACTCTAATGAAAGTATTGAGATTAACAGATTTAATACTAATGATGAGATGAGAAATTATCTATTGATCTATGATGTCCTCATACTAGAAGCAAGATTCCATGACGCATGAGTTGAATGTAATGTAACTTTATACTGAGCACTAATAGACTAGCTATACGCGGTGATGCCTTCTTTCGGGAAGGGCGGAGTTTCACCTAACTCTCATGAGATAAGATTGTCCGGTATGACAACTGTGGGTCTGTTTATACCTCCTAGTCTTTGAACCTATACTGCCAACATAGGGATATGGCGGGATTAAATTTCCATGTACTCCAACATGTTTTGGGTCACTTTGGACGGTGATTCAACCTCTTTTTTGTGTGGAGGAGACACTACATTTCATGATACTCATATGATCTATGTCGGTTAGAGTTAAAGTTCCCAAATAATAAATTAGGACAGCCTCAAATGATGCACATAATGAAATGAATGATACCAAAGGTGTTAGGATAGGATAATCAAGAGGTGAGCTTGACTCAAGTAATGACACAATGTTATTCTTGATCATTGCACAGTAAACCGAATGAAAGTCTTTAACCACATCCTAGGTATAGCTGGTGTTCACACTAACTATGAACGAAGTGAAATGAAGTACGTATGAATTAATGAAGCTGACTCTGTGTTTACTAATGAAGACTCCCTAGTTGAGGTCCCATATGTTAAGCCCTTATTTTGAAAATTCTTAATGTCAAGTCAAAGATTCCTAGGTATAATGTCATATGAATCAGTGTTATAAAAGATGTTATGTGTTGTATGTTATATTATATGTTCTAGGTGTAAGATGTTATGTGCGGTGTGTAATATGATAAATGTGATGATGCATGTTACTCTCATGGCATGACTTTCCTAATCAAAATTTTTAAAGCTACTGACTTGACTTTCCACAATCATGTTGTTAGGAAATAGCTATCCTTTCTCATGAACTTCAATGGTGTGTACTTGCATATACCCATACTTAGTACAAGTGTGTAGTAATTCCATACAACTCTATATTTTTAGGTGCAGGCACTGGTGGACGCTAGAGCTTAAATGTGGATGTTGTAGCTATCCGGACGTGGAACTTTCATCTGGACTTTGTAGGCCCACATGTTATAGAGGCAGTCTACTGTTGTTATCTTACTTAGATGTAGGTTTTAGCTAGTGGAGCATGTTCCACTAGTGTTTCATTTCCCACTTAATTCCAGATTTGTATTGGTGCCGTTTTGGCGCAAATACTTTTAATGCAATTATGGATTGTTTCTTTCATTTGATAATCTCTTATTAGATGGTTGATTTGTGAACGCCTATGATGTTTAGTTCAAAATGTTTATCATGTATTAAGATAACAAAAATTTAAAATTTTCCACTAAAATTAACTTAGATCAAGTAAGAATGACGTATGTAGGCTTGTCTGCGACCTGTGAGAGGTCAATGACGCCGGTCTTGTCTGGGGTCTAGATTCCGGTCGTGCAAATTCGATATCAAAGAACTAGATTAAATTACAAAAATAATAAGTTCACATCAACAACATTGAGTAGTTTCTAAGTCACGGTAGTGAAGTGAACCACTATTTTTATTGGAGACTACATGATGCATAGGAAAACATCCCTTCTTCTAATCATATCGTGCCTTTCCTAATGTTTGACTTTCGTGTTGTTGTGAGCGTGTCTAACATCAATCCTGGTTGTTTACAGAAAATGAACACTAGGAGAACTACTGGTTAGAGGTGAGGAATAGCAGCTTCTCGGGATATTAAAGTTCCATCTCAGTCTCCAGCTGAAGAGGTGGCTATGCCGGTCAACCTAGATGGTTTGACTGATGAGGAGGTGCAGGCATCGATGGCCCAAATGGCACTAGCCATCACTATGCAAGCCAAGGCTATGACTGCCTAAGTCAACCGACAGAATTGTGAGACGGAGAACCCACCAGTCCGTAGCATAGCAGACAGGATGAGAGACTTCACAAGGATGGACCCTACTGTTTTCATTGGTTCTAAGACTTCAGGGTACCCCCATGAGTTTTTGGATGAGGTGAATAATATTTTTGTGGCTATGGGGACCACCAATACGGAAAAAGTAGAGTTGGCTTCCTATCAGCTCAAGGATGTTGGATAGACTTAGTGAAAGATGAGGCAGGATAGTTGATCTTAGAGCGGAGTTTTGGTCACTTGGGAGTTTTTTTAGATAGACTTTCTGGGGAGATTCTTTCCCAAGGAGATGAGGGAGGCGAGCGTTTAGGAGTTTATCAACATTAAGCAGGGATCAATGACAGTCAGGGAGTATTCCCTGAAGTTTGTAAAACTATTCAGGTATATTATTTTCGATAGTACATAACAACAAGGATGAGATGAGTACTAAAGTTTGTTAAAATTATCAAGGTATGCTACATCCCTTGTATCTAACATCAGGGATGAGATGAGCAGGTTCCTCACAGGAATATACGAAGATCTTGAGGAAGAGTGTCGATGTGCGATGCTCCATGAAAACATGGACTTCTAAAGGTTTATGGTGCATGCTCAGCCGATAGAGGACAACCGCAAACAGAGAGGCGTCCGTGATGCTAGGAGGACTAAGCTTCATGATCAGGTAGGTCCAAGCAATGGAGGCCATAGAAACAATTTTTGTGTCCGTGAGCAGCCCAGGTTCAAGAATGGGCAGCAGAATTCTGGGAATTCTAATTCCCTGGGAATTCTAATTCCTAGAGGAGTAGAACACTTAGAGTAGGCAGACCTGATCCAAAGAAGGGAAATGGAAATGAGATGCAGTATCACAAAAAGAACTGTGCTAAGTGTGTCCGTGCTCACAATGGAGAGTGCAAACTGGGCACTAATGCCTGTTTTAACTGCGGTAAGAGTGGGCATATGGTTAGAGACTGCCCAAAGAACAAAGTTGAGGCTGGAGGTAGTGCTCAGCTTAGTCCTAATCCAACGGGTGCAACACCAGCCAAGCCTCTTAAGAGGAACAAGTTTTATGAAGTATTCTTTACTTCTATTTATGATTTACTTGATCAAGATTCAATACTTTCCTTTGTAACTCCTTTGATTGATCTCACTTTTGAAATATTGCCTGAAGTTTTGCATGATCCTATAGTTGTTAGTACACCTTTAGTACAAAATGTAATAACTGATATAGTATACAACGATTTCCCAATAGTTGTAAGTGGTAAGACTATGTGTGCAGATTTTGTTGAGTTACCCATGCATGATTTTGATGTTATCCTTGGCATGGACTGGCTTCGCAGTTGTTATGCTTGTTTTGATTGTCATAGTAGAGTGGAGAGATTTTGTTTCCCTAATGAAGAAGAACTAGTCTGGGAGGGGTACAAGTCGAGTCATCCTAATCCCTTGATTTTGAACCTTAAGGCCAATAAAATGATGTCCAAGGGGTTATTATGTCATATTGTGTGTGTTAATGATTTAGATCATGACATTCCTTGCATAGACTTGGTGCCTGTTATGAATGGGTTCCTAGATGTATTTACTGATGATTTGCCTAAAGTCCCTCATCTACCGGAGATAAACTTTGGTATCGACTTAGAACCCAATACTAAACTAATTTCGATTCCTCCCTACAAAATGGCTTAATATGAACTCAAATAGTTGAATAATTTAAAGATTTCACTTATAAGGGTTTTATTCAGCCGAGCATATCTCCTTGGGGCGCTCCAGTGTTTTTTGTGAAAAAGAAGGATGGGTCCCTTAGAGTGTGCATTGATTATCAGCAGCTCAACAAGGTCACTATAAACAATAAGTATCAACTTCCCTTAATAGATAATTTGTTCGATCAGCTCCAAAGGTCTAGTTTCTTCTTAAAGATTTATCTTCGTTCAGGGTATCATCGACTTAGGGTTAGGAATGTAGATATCCCAAAGACATCCTTTCATACCCGTTATGCTCATTATGAGTTCTTGGTTATCTCATTTGGTCTCACAAATGCACTTGCTGCATTTATGGATCTCATGAACAGGGTCTTCCGTGAATACCTTTACTATTTCTCCATAGTATTCATTGATGACATTTTCATCTACTCTAGGACCATGGAAGATCATGAACAACATTTAAGAAATACCTGCAGGTACATAGACAACATCAGTTGTATGCAAAATTCAGCAAGTGTTAATTTGTACTTAGATTTCTGACCTTCCTGGGGCATGTTGTGTCTGATCAAGGTGTAGAGGTGGACCGCAGGAAGACTGACGATTTTAAGAACTGGCCAAAACATCTTAATCCCACAGATATTCGTACCTTCTTGGGATTGGCTAGTTAATACCACAATTTCGTGGAGCAGTTTTCTTCCATTGCTTCCCCACTGACTACTCTAACTAAGAAGAAGGCCAAGTTTGAATGGACGGAGGCTTGTTAGAAGAGTTTCCAGGAGCTCAAGAACAGACCCACTTCAGCCCCTGTGCTTACTTTGCCTAAATGTGGTGAGAATAAAAATATTTATTGCGATGCATCTAGGGTTGGTTTGGGTTGTGTTCTTATGCAGGGTGGTAAGGTTATAGACTATGCATCCAGACAGCTAAACATTGAAGAGAAGAATTATCCCACTCATGACCTGGAGTTAGCAACTGTGGTGTTTGCACTGAAGCTGTGGAGGAACTACTTGTATGGAGCATGTGGATGTGTTCATAGACCAGAAAAGTATCCAGTACGTATTCAGAGAAAGAGAGTTGAATCTACGTCAACGGAGATGGTTTGAGATGTTGAAGGACTATGACATGAATGCCCACTACCATCCATGTTTGTAGATGATGCTTTGAGTAGGATGAACATGGTAAGTACAACCCACGTTGAGGATAAAAAGGAGTTGGTGAAAGATATACAAAGACTTGCCCGACTGGGTATGTGATTAGTTGACTCTACTAGTTAGGGTGTTTCAATTCATCCTAGTTTTGAATCATCCTTGGTAGTTGAGGTCAAGAAGGGTTAGCATCTCTATCATGTGTTGATGGAGTTGAAGGATTCAGTGTTGATAAAGATGAATGAGTGTTTCGCTTTGGGAGGTGATGGCATAGTTAGGTATTAAGACAAGCTGTGCGTACCAGATGTGGATAATTTGCTGACCAGGATTGTTTTAGAGGACCATGGTTCCAGAAATTCCATAAACCCACGTTCCACCAAGATGTATCATGAACTTAATAAAGCAGATTTTTTGGTGGTATGTCATGAATAAGGACATTGCAGAATATGTGGCCAAGTGTCCTAATTATCAGCAGTTTAAGGTAGAACATCATAAGCTTGGCGGTATTACTCAGTTTATTGAGATTCCTACTTGTAAGTAGGAGGCAATATATAAGGACTTCGTGGTTGGTCATCCGAGGAATAGGAGACTGCATGACTCCATATGGGTTATTGTGGACAGATTGACTAAGTCTTCCCACTTTATCCTTGTGAAGTCTACTTAAAGAGCCGCGGACTATGTGAGACTCTACTTGGATGAGATTGTGAGATGAAATGGGATTCCTCTATCTATCATTTAAGATAGAGGATCGCAGTTTACATCACATTTCTGGAGATATTTCCATAAAAGCAAGGGCACGCACCTAAAGCTTAGTACAACATTTCTTCCTCAGACTGATGGGAAGGTAGAGCGCACCATTAAGACATTGGAGGACATGTTGAGAGCGTGTGTGATTGACTTTAGGGGTAGCTGGGGTGACCATTTGCTTTTGATAGAGTTCTCATATAAAAATAGCTATCACTCCAGAATTGGGATGGCACTGTTTGAGGCACTATATGGTAGGTAGTGTAGATATCCAGTTGGGTGGTTTGAGGTTGAAAAGTCATCAGATTTTGGTCAAGACATCATTCATGAGTCCTTAGAGAAGGTCAGAGTCATTAGGGATAGGTTGACTACTACTTACAGTCGACATAAGTCATATACAGATAATAGAAAATGGCCCTTGAAGTTTGATGTTGTTGACCAGGTCTATCTGAAGATATCACCTATGAACGGGGTGATGAGGTTTGGCAGGAAGGGGAAGTTGAGTCCGATGTATGTTGGGCCTTACTAGATCCTACAACATGTAGGTGAGGTGGCCGATGAGTTTGTATTGCGTGTGGATCTAGCTTCTATCCATCCAGTCTTTCATGTATCCTTGTTAAAGAAGTGCCTTGGTTATCCATCATCAATTCTACCTTCGGAATGTTTGGTGTCGATGAAGACTTTTCCTATGAGGAGGCACCTGTTGAGATCTTAGATAGACATGTCAAGTGGATGAGGAACAAGGAAATTGCTGCATTGAAGACATTGCGGAGAAATCATCTTGTTGAGGGTTCGATGTTGTAGGTTGAGGCCGACATGAGATCCTGTTACCCTCATATTTTCAGATCTTGAGGTTAGACATCCTACTCTTAAGTCTAAGTTTCCTTATCTCTCCATATTTTGTTGCTATTGCTTTTTTGTACATATTAATTTTTCTATGATCTGACTAGAATTACACTAAATAGTGGTAGTTTCATTCGAGGACTAATGCTCATAAGGTTGGGATAATGTAATAACCTTCAAACTGGATATACTATGTGATACTTTATGTGTAAAGAATGCCTATGATCAGACCAGGGTTCTTACAGATTGATGCGCGTAGAACCAGACTTCGGAACCCTTGCTACATCAAAGCCAACTAACATAGGGAGTTAGTTGATCTAGTAAAGGTCGGGTCCAATCATGTAGGGCTCTCGAATACAAAGATTTACTCGAAGTAGTCTTTAACGAACATAAAAAGAGGAAATATTAGGTTTGCAGGGTCTAGGAGTAAAATGATCTTTTTCCAGGCTAAGGGTAATATCATAATTACACTACATATATAATTAATTATTTAATTAATAAGGTGGAGGGGCAATTTTGAGAGAGATAGCCGTAATCGAGCTCTTGAGTGAAGTCTTGCTTCACCCGGGTTCGAACCTAGGTGGAAGCAATGAATTAATGTGATTTTTATTTAAGCTATTGAAGTAATATAATTAATTAATGATTTTTACTCATTATATGATTTAAAATAAAATTAAAATATGATTTTCAATAATTAATAAAACCTTATATGACTATGTCCTAAACTAGACTCCTAAGCCTACTATAACTCCCACACTCTAACGTCTAACTCTCAATTCTTACGCCCAATATCTCCCATTCTTTCACACAATATTTCTATGACAAAATAAGATACAAAAGTATAAAATTAAACCAATTTATTCATACTTGAATAACTCACACGAAATCACAAAAAAACAAACGTTAATCGCACACTAGGCTAAGAGAGGTTGTCGTTCGAGTGAAGTTAATATTTAGGAGGCTTAGACGTGCTCTTGGGTGTAGTTTTTGGGCAGAAACTTCAAGGTTTGAACGTCAAAATAGGGTATGTGTTTTCTTATATCTTGGTCCCTTTCCCAAAAGACCTCTTAAGGTTCGTATTAGTCATTTGATATCAAGGATTAGTTTCCCTTTTTCATGCCCTTGTCACTAACTCCCAATGAATCGTACGTTGTGTATGATTGCTGGTAGATTTATGTGTATGTGATGTTTTAGTGATTACTATGATTACGTTTGTGTACTTGAAATCGTATGAAATGCAACCATGTACTTGAAAGTTTGTGCAAGTGTGTGTGTATGTGCAAAAATGTCGCTGTGAAGGTTACGGTGAATGAGGCCAAGTTAAGTCTTCAAGTTTAATATTTTTTGTTTGTCATTTTACGTACATAAACCTATATAAATCATGATATTCAAAAAAATGGAAGTAGGGCTGATTTAAGCGCCAATAATTTAGGTAACGAAATCCATGAAATACACCCCAAAATGTGTTAAACGATCCATGAATCTTCCCAAGTTTTCAACTGGAAATATTGTTTAAAATAAGTTAAGAAAATGATTTAGTGTATAGCCAAAATTATAAGTTTTGTTTAGTCTAAAATATAGAAGGGAAATCTGGAAAATTAATTTAATTTAAAGGGGTGAGGCCACTAGGATTTGAACGTGTGACCTCACCCTTGGAACCTTAATATAGCAAGAAAAAAAGAACTAGGGCAGGGGGGATTTGAAATAGGGTGTACAGGCGAGTAAGGAGAATGAAAAACTTTAAATAAATAAAATGGAAGGCGTGGGAATCGAACCCCACGAACTCAAGTATTGAAAGGAGAAGGTAAAAATAAATTATAAAATAAAGTGAGGCTATGGGGGCTCAATCCCACAACCTTAAAGGAAAACTCCTAGGTAAGACACTTTGAATTAAAAATAAAATAAGGAGGTTGTGGGGGTTCGAACCCACAACCTCCCAATTTCCAGCAAAATAATGAATAAAATAAAATGAGGCTGTGGGGGTTTGATCCCACAACCTCTTGGTCTAGGCGAATTGGACAATACAAATTTTAAACGAAAAATAAAAAGGGGTTGTGGGGGTTGAATACCACAACCCTTCTACCAAATAAGATGAAAACCCAAGGAAAAAAATAAAGATAGAATATTTATGTTAGGGCTCGATCTGGGGTCCCAATATCATGAAGACTAAAAATAAAGTCAAGGAAAAATGTAAGTATTGTCCAAGGGGTTCGACCTTGGGTTCCCTTGCCCAAATTTTTGTATTGATACATAAATCATACGTGAATCAATGATCAAGAATAATGACATCTACTTAGATAAAACTCGAGATCTTGGCATACATACTAGATACATAAGTCTTTTAATACATAATCTTAGGAATATATAAGTGACTTAACAAACAATGAATGAAGTCGCACGGATTGTATGTATGGACCCATATTTCTGGCATACGATTAAAAATAAGTGAACCTAAGATGTATGTAATGAAATGATGAAACCTTAGAAGGGTTAAGTACGAGTGTAAGATACACTAAATGGACAAGTGCATTGGCATATGACAATATAAACAATGAAATGATGAAATGAACAATGAAGTGATGAAACCCTAAAAGGGTTAAGTAAAGTGTGAAACACACCAAAAGGCCATGTGCATTGGCATATGATGAAATGAACATTCACATAAAAAGGGGTGAGTAATTATGAAAAATAAATGTGCTGATGTTAAAAATGTGGTGACAATATGATATGAGGCTAATGTAAAAGATGAGAGGAATCTCAAATGAGCCTAAATAAATATTACTAAAACGTACTCACCTATGAGAGTGTAAAATTAATGAAGAGACCAGACTTTATGAGCAATCTAATGAAAGTATTGAGATTAACACACTTAATACTTATGATTATATGAGAAATCATCTATTGAGATATGATATGCTCATACTAGAAGCCACCTTCCATGACGTATGAGTTAATTGTAATGGAACTTTATACATAGCACCAATAGAATATATATGAGCGATGATGCCTTATTTTGAAGGGCGGAGGTTCACATAACTCTCAGGAGATGAGACTGTCCGGCATGCCGAGTATGAGTCTCCTTATATCTCCCTGTCTTCGAACCTATAGTTCTAATATAGGGATTTGTCGTGGTTAAATTCCCATGTACGCTAGCATGTTTTAGGTAACTTTGGACGGTGATTCCTCCTTTTTCAGGTGTGGGGGAGACACTGGATTTCATGATGCTCATATGATCTATATCGGTTAAATTTAAAGTTCCCAAAGAATAAACGAGGCCGGCCTCAAATTATGCACATAATGAAATAAACGACACCGAAGGTGTTATGATATAATAATCAAGAGGTGAGATAGACTCAATTAATGAACTAGGTTATTATTGATCACTTCACATAAAACCCGATGAAAGTCTTAAAACTACATCCTAGGTATAGCTGGTGTTCACACTAGCCTATAAACGAAGTCAAATGAAGTACGTATGAATGAATGAAACAGACTCTCTTTTTGCTAATGAAGAATCCCTATGAGGTCCCATATGTTGAGCCCTTATTTTGGAAATTCTTAATGTCTCCATGATTCCAAGGTATCATGGAATATTAATGAGTGTTATAAAAGATGTTAGGTGATATAGGATATATGATATGTGTTATGTGTAAGATGTTATGTGCGATGTTCAATATGATAAGTCTGATGACGCATGTTCTTCTCATGGCATGACTTTCCTAATCTGAATTTGGAATGCTCACTGACTTTCCTAATCAAAATTTGGAAAGTTCACTAACAATCATAATCTCAATTTTCCAAGTCCATTGACTTGACATTCCACAATTATGTTGTAAGGAAAGAGATATCCTTTCTCATGCATCTCCTTGATGTTTGTTTACATATACCCATACTTAGTAAAAGTGTGTACTAATTAAATAGAACTCTATACTTTTAGGTGCAGGAACATGTGGATTCTAAATTTTACAGGTGGACGTTGCAGCTATCCGGACGATGATCTTTCATCCGGACATTGTAGAGCCCTCATGCTTTTGAGGATGTCTACTGTTATTATCTAGCTTAGTTGTGAGTTTTATCTAGTGGAGCATGTTCCACTAGTGTTTAATTTTCCATTTTATTCCAGAGCTTGTATTGGTGCCATTTTGGCAAAAATACATTTAATGCAATTATGAATTGTTTCTTTCATTTGATTACATCTATATTAGATGGTTGATTTTTGAAAGCCTATGTTGTTAAGTTCAAAATGTTTATCATGATTTAAGAAAATAAAAAGTTCAAATTTTTCGTTAAAATTAACCTAGATGAAGTAAGAATGACGTATGTAGTCTTGTCTGCGACCTCTGAGACGTGAATAACGTCGGTCTCGTCTGGGGTATAGATTCTGGTCGTGACATCCTCCAATGCCTAAGTTTCAACCTACGCCCCTCACCTACGGGGCGTCGACTGACCTACTGTTCGTTGATTCCGAACTTTTGGTTGGGATGGTTTGGCAACTATTGGCTCATGTGAAGGGTCCTTCCTCAAGGACCCTTGATTGGTCCTTGGAGATGTTTGACCGGGCATTTCCAAAATGAATATGATCTCATACAAGTTAAGGACCTCTCACATCAATTTCACCAAAAATAACAACATAAATAACGACGAAATATGCTAAGCAGTCAAGGGCATTTCAAGGCAAACCTTTCGAACGTCATGGACGTTCTTGGCTGTTTGACCTAAAAAACTTCATGAAACTTTACACACTACCTATAAAAAATATTACTACTCATAAAAGGATCTCAGAGGCTCATGTAACAGTTATAAACACATGAAAATACATAAGTCATTTAGGTGACTTTGTCGTCGAACGTCTTACATGTTAGGCTCTAGTTTAACCTAAGTCATTTTAGAGATGTCACACTCAAGAATGAATATATTCCATAACTTGATAATCCTTGGGGAGAAATGGATAAAAACTTGAATCTTGAAGCCCTAATGAAACTTTAACCTTGGTCTTCAATGGGGGTCTTTGGGTAATGAGAAAAAATAAATAGAAGTTAGTGTTAGTTGGGTTTAGGGAATTATGAGGTTATATGTTTGTGTAGTGACTTATAACACTTCTATAGTAAATAAATAACTAATTAATCAACCCCTTTAATCATTAATTATTAACTAACTCATTATGGACTCTCCCTAGCTTAAACCGACATAAGACAGTGCACTAGCGGTGCGATAGACGACTCCCCGTCAACAAAACCATGAACCATTCCAGTCATATGTGGTTCAGTATAAAGACTATTTTCTATAGGAATTGGTGTTAAGCCTAAGTGTTGAGCAACGAGTACCACCGAAGGGTCGTTTTCCCATAGATGGATCGCCATTTTCTTTGATAATGCTCGCTGTAAATTCACAACTTTCAGGGTCATATGTTAGGGTCCTCTTCAAGAACCCATATGGTGGTCGTTGGGGAGTCGTACTCGGACGTTTTGACCCTAGTGAAACTCTAACATGTATTCCCAAACTTTTAACCATATTTGACCTTTTTTGACTCATTAAATCCCTTGAAACTTACTAAGTCACAGTAGCTCAGTTTCACAAATCTCTGGAAGTCATGGTCATTTGTTAATGTTTGAATATAAAACTTCCTAATTATGTTCATTACCTTTGTTTAAGATTATAAATATTGCTATAAGACTAATTTCATTAAGTGAGGCTTTATACTAATTCATGGAGCTTCCAAAGTGTTACATTATCCTACCCCTTAAGAATATTCATTCCCGAATGACATCTTAATCCTTTTATAGGGAGAGAAAGAGACTCGATACTAGAAGACAACCAACAACAAAAACAACATTAAATCCTTTTGAGTCACATATCATAGGAGTACTCAACTCTATTGAATACATAATTATGACACTACACATAACATCTAAATTCACAATATACCACATAGAAGAGCTTAACATAACAACATGAGGAACTACCTTCTAAATTACAAAATGAGCTCAACATGAACATCAAGAGTTACCATTAAATTCTTATTTATATCAATATTAAATATGCTCAATACAATTCTCATGAAGTAAAATATAAACATAACATCTCAATACAAGTTAAACATAAAAGCATTTTTCATATAACTTGTAACACTTTGGAAGTCTAAGACCTAATCTAAAGGCTCACATGTTGAAATTATACTAGTAACACTATTTTAAAATCTAAAATAATGTATATAATTCATTTAGGATGTTTTAGAATCAAAACTAGAAGGAATATTCATGAGGTTCGGGTGAATTGTCAAATAGAGGACAGTGTGGGTTGGCATGTTTCTTCGGGTTTTAAGAATCAAAATTCAATGAAATCTTGTAAAAATGTGTTAAAATAATTTATAATACATTTAGGGTTGAAAAATCTTGGTACGAATCCCCAAGGACCACTCTAAGGCTCTTTGAAGAGGACCTTTCAAAAATGACCCAATAAGGTGTGTTTGGTAGTGGCTCTCTATGAAGACAATCGATGAGCCATTGTCGGTCGAGGAGGAATCGATCTCTCCATATTCAAAAACATATCAGTTTTAAAGAAGGGTACAAAAAAGATTTTATGAACTCATCAACTGCTTACCAGCATGGGTCGTCGATGGACCTACGATAGGTTGGGGAGACGTTGATGGGTCTGTTATTTCACTGTCCAATTTTACATTAAGTTATTTAATTAGTTAGTTGATTAGGTTTTTAATTATGTTTTATGTAGTGTATAATTAACGTAATTAAAGGATTATATAAAGATATTACACTCATTAAACTAACATAACACACTTCAATTCCCAAATTCAAAATCCTCTTCCTTCTTTCTTCTTTCTCTCTCTATTCAATTCAAGTTCACAAGGGATAAAAGATTCAAATTTATCTCCATCTATATTCATTAATATCTAATGTGTGAATTCTCTTAACCTTGGGTACTCCTCTCCTCAAAGGGTTCTTAAAACTTGATTTTGTAAAGTTGATCAAAATGTGTGTTTCATTCTTAATCCGAAATTGATCTTTTGAAATTATATTGTTCTTGATTTCTTTTGATTATTACGGATATAATATGATTTATTAATGGTGTATTAGTGTGTTTATTCATGGTATCCCTAGTTCTATAGAAGAGATCATGTATTGACGCTATTTCCTAACCCTAGGCTATGAATTACAGTTAAATTAAATAATGAAGAGGGAATTAACTTAAAACATGTGTTAATTACTATTATATGATGATATAATGTCTATTAATTGATAAACATGTATGGTTAATGGAAATCCGTTGAAGAATTCTAGACAAGGTAAATTGGTAAGATCTATGATCTTGAATCCATTACTTCAATTGTGATGGCTTGTACTTGATGATGATGTTCAGTTGAAGTAGTAATTGTGATTAGATTAGATAGGTAATTATATGTTAAATATAACTGAAATTAGTTTATTATGTGAATTGTGAGATTATGATTAAGGTATGATGATATAAGGTTGATTTTTGATCAATTATGTGTCGTACTATGACTTGAACATGGTAATGTGTGTTTCTCACATCTGAGGGTTGCATTAAAAGAAAGTTCTCATGTAATCCCTAATGCTCTAATGTTATTATATACAAAAGGTTAGTCTGATATGACCGATAGTAAGTTGTGACGATTAATAAAGGCTCAAAAACATTTCAAAAATGGACTTTAGCTTAGCACCGAGTGAAATAGTTATGAGAGGTGTCCCTTACCAATGTGGGAAGGTAAGTTCACAATAATTCTTATGAGATAGAGATTACAATGCAATTGTGCCTAAAGAGGGTCTGAAGTATCTCTCCTGGTTCTTTAATTGTTGCCCCATAGGAATACTAGCTACTAGATCCACCATGAAAGCTATGTTCATGTGTTAGTACTACCTTGGAAAGTACACCACCTTCTTACAATGTAGGATTTCATTACACCAGATTCCAGATTTAGCTCATGTGTAATGTCGTTAAGGAAATTTTTCCAAAAAGAAAAATGAATCTAATATGTGAACTCTAACTAGGATGACATAAGGGGTTCATCTTAGTTAAGGTAGGGGTATGAGACTCCACATATACATTACACTTGTTGTCCTTCAGAGAAATGAGAGGAAGATGTTCTTATATTTTTATGATTCTAATAATATGCATATGTTGACTTTACATATTTATGACCTATATGATTTTATCTCCCTTATGGATATGTTATTGGTCTATATTGCTAGATATGATGATGAATACTTATGATGCTATGTTATATGAAGTTATACATTGCTTTTGATCGTTTGTTGGGATTACCTGATTGTGTGGGGTTGTGGGACTTCAGTTGATCATTGCACTTGTAAGCTTAGTATTGGGTTATGGGTAATGTTCATGAATATGTTGTGATGTTATAAAATCTTATGCATAAATTATTGTTATATCATTACCTTGGAGTTATTTTGGTTACGTATCTAATATGGTTTTATACATGATGACTTGACGTTACAAGATGATGTTTGTCTTGTATTGTATATGGTCTTGTCTTGATGAATATGTGTTCATTGGTTCATATGTGGTCTTTGTTTTGCATAAAGCCTTTTCAAAGTAAATTAGTATTTTTTTATCAAATGTCGCTTTAAGAATGATTTCAATGTTTTATGTTCATATGTTTCCATACTTAGTACAAGTGGTGTACTAACCCAAATCTCCATGTTTCTACAAATATGTAGGTTCTGACCATTGAGTTCCTAGAAAGCCAATTCCATAGGACTTGCACTTTTGTCCAAGTGTTGGTGGTCCTCATGTTCGGGGATGTTACCTAATTCTAAATTCTAGCATTGAAGTTGTATTGTAATAAAGACATTTGTTGTTCCTTTATCATTTGGATAATGATGTACGCCTATATTGGCATGTTGACTTTGTATTAGTTATGTCCAAGATTTGTACTGGTTTAGATTGTTCAATATGCGATGAATTATTATGACTAATTCCTATGATTCGAATATGTTGTATAAATGAGAAACCTATGTAAGCTGCGTATAAGAGGTGTCTAAGAAAACTCCACATGTAGTATTCGAGAGGACTTTGTAAACCCCACTATATAGATATATGTATGAAAAAGTTTTAATTTTCCATACTTTTTAACCTATGAAATGTACTGATGAATTCTAAGAGGATAGTCTTATTTTTCTATGAGGATGACGACGTTAATTACGTCTAGGGGGTGCTCCACGGTCATGACATAACTCATTTTAGCATGAACCTTTACAAAAATATGCAGATAATTCAGAATATAGGAAATGTTCACATTATTCATGATTTTTGTTATAAGAGGAAAAACTACCTGTAACAACCCTAAAAACAACTATACAAAATAATACTTGATGTGCCGAGAACGCCTACGATTAGACCGGGTTCACACGGATTGATGCGCGTACAACCAGACCTTTGAACCCTTAGGAAAGCCAAGAAAACTAACCTGGGGAGTTATTTTTTCTACGAAAGGTTTGGTCCATCCATATAGGGCTCTCGAATATGAAGATTTACTCGGATGAGTCTTTATCGAACTTAAAAAGGGGAAATCTTTAGTTTGGAGTGTCTAGGGGTAAAATGGTCTTTTCCAGGATTATGGTAGTTTCGTAATTATCTAATTATCTAATTAATTATTTAATTAATAAGGTGGAGGGGCATTTTGGGGAGAAAGGGCCAAAAAAAGGCTCCTAGAGTGAGGTCTTGCTCCACCCGTGTTCGAACCTAGGTGGAAGCACTGTTTTAATTTATGTTGATAAAATAATGTAATTAATTAATATTTATTATTTATTAGTTTATTTAAAATAAAAAGGGAAATAAGATTTTTTATCATTTAATAAAAACCTTATATGACTAAGTCCTAAATTGACTCCTAAGCCTAATAAAACTCTCACTCTTTCACGTCTATCTCCTCAACATTCACGATCATTCTATCTTCCCATTCACGTTTCCCTTTGCCAAATAACATTCAAGAACAGAAAATTTACCAAGTCATACTTGAAGAACTCACACGAAAATACAATAAAAACAAACGTTAATCAACCACGTAGGCAAAGAGAAGGTTCTCCGTCGAGTGGGGTGTTGAACATTCGGTGTTGGACGTGTGTTTGGAGAATTTTTTGGTTAGCAAGTTGAGGTTTGAACGTCAAAATGGTATGGGGTTCTCTTCTTTCTTGGTTCCTTTTCCAACAGACCTCTTAAGATTCAGTATATTCAATCCTAAAACTAGGGTTATTCCTCGTTGCATAACCCAGTCACTAGTTCCCAATGATTCGTAGGTTGGGTATGTTTACTGGTAGATATTAGGCGTGTGTTGCGTTTTCGTGATGAATATGTTCGTGTATATGTGTTCGAAATAGTAATAATTACAACCTATGTTTTTCGAAACTATGTGCATGTGTGTGCAAAAATGGGACTATGACTAGATGTTCTCAGGTTAAGGCTCAAAAATTGTAATGTTATGGTTGTGATCTTATGTGCACAAACTTATGTAAATTGTGATGTTCATATGAAGTGTTATGTGGATTAATTGAGTGAGAAATTCTTGGCTAATCAAATTCATGAAAATGCACCTAAAATAATCTAAATGAATTATGAAATTCCCTAAGAATTATTGTGTAAGTTGATAACAAGATGCTGAAGAAAAACTACAAAATTTCCAGTTTCAAATGATGAGTTTCGGTCAAGTTAAGAGGGTTTAAAATATTGTGAAAAAATGAATTAAAACAAGTCAGGTCATGGAGGACCATCTTAAAAACCATTAAAATAAAGAAGTAAAAAGGAATGTAGTGAAAAGGATTTGAACCATGGTTTTGGGCTGGAAAATGATGTTTGAAAATAAGAAATGAGAGGAGTGGGATTCGAACCCGCAACCTCTTGGTCAAGCATAAGAAAAAAAATGAAAAGAAAATAAGTGTGAGGCATGGGAATAGAACCCACGACCTCTAGGCAAAAAAGAAGAGTTAAATGAAAAATAAAGTGAGGCTATGGGATTTTGATCCCACAACCTCATGGACAACTCAAAATATTCAAGTAAGAATAAATAAAAAAATAAAAGGGGTTGTGGGGGTTCAATCCCACAACCGCTCAGCCAAGGAAGAGAAATTTCAAAGCAATGGAATTAAAACGAAACGAAGGTCTTGGGATTGAAATTGGCTCCCTAAACCTTGTGGACCAATATAAAAAATAAATGAAAAATGTAAGTGTGTCCAAGGGATTCGAAACCGGGTTCCCTTACCCAAATGCCATTTTGATACATAAGTCACATGTGAGATAAATATTTAAGAATATGCTGACTACTAAGATCAAATCGAGATGTTTGCATAAATTCAAGATGCATAAGTCTTGTACCACATAATCTTAGGAAGATATGAATCACTCAAACGAACTATGAACGAAGCCTCATGGCTTATATTATAGACCCATATGTCACTCATACGTTTAAAAATTGGTGAAAATAAGATGTATGTAATGAAATGATGTAAGTAAGAGTGTAAAACACACTAAATGTCCAAGTGCATTGGTACATGATGAAATGAACAATGAAATAATGAAATGAACAACGAAATGATGAAAACCTAGAAGGGTTAGGTAAGAGTGTAAAACACACTTAATGGCCAAGTGCATTGGCACATGATGAAATGAACAATGAAATAATGAAATGAACAATAAAATTATGAAACCCTAGAAGGGTTAAGTAATAGTGTGAAACACACTAAATGTCTAAGTTAATTGGCATATGATAAAATGAATATTCACTTAAAAAGGGGTGAGTAATTATGAAGAGCAACTTTGCTAATGTTAATGAATGTGGTTAAAACATGATATGAGGCTAATGTAAAAGATGAGAGCATTCAAAAATGAGCCTAAGTAAATGTTACAAAAACGTACACACATATGAGAGTGTAAAGTTAATGAAGAGACCAGTCTCTATGAACACTCTAATGAAAGTATTGAGATTAACAAACTTAATACTAATGATGAGATGAGAAATTATCGATTGAGGTATGATGTCCTCATACTAGTAGCGAGCTTCCAAGACGTATGAGATTACTATAATGGAACTTTATACTGAGAACTGATAGACTAGCTATGAACGGTGATTCCTTCTTTCAGGAAGGGTGAAAGTTCATGTGACTCTCATTAGATGAGACTATCTGCCATGTCGAGTATGGGTCTCCTTATATCTCCTAGACTTTGACCTTATACTTCCAAATAGGGATCTAGCGGGGTTTAATTCTCATGTATGCTAGCATGTTTTAGGTCACTTTGGCCAATAAATCTACCTCTTTTTGATGTGGGGGAGACACTGGATTTCATGATGATCACATGATCTATGTTGTTTAAAGGTAAAGTTCCCTATAAATGAATGAGGCCAGCCTCAAATTATGCACATAATGAAATGAATGATAAGAAAGCCTTAAGGATAGGATGAGCAAGAGGTGAGCTAGACTTAAGTATTGACACTAGGTCATTCTTGATCATTGCAAAGATAACCCGTTGAAAGTCTTAAACTACATCCTAGGTATAGCTAGTATTTACACTAGCTATGAAAGAAATTAAATGAAGTACGTATGAATTAATGAAGCAGACTTTGTATTTGCTAAAGAAGGCTCCCTAGTTGAGGTCCCATATGTTGACCCCTCATTTGGGAAGTCTTAATGTCAAGTCCATGATTCCAAGGTCTCATGGCGTATGAATGAATGATATGAAAGATGTTATGTGTTATATGTAATATGTTATGTGCTATGTGGAAGATGTTATATGTTGTGTGCAAAATGATAGGTATGATGATACATGTTACTTTATGGCATAACTTTCCTAATCAAAATTTGGAGAACTCACTAACTTTCCTAATACAATTTTTTCAAGTCCACTGAATTGAGTTTCCATAATCAAGTTTTTAGGAAAGAGCTGTTTTTACTCATGCATGTCCTTGGTGTGTGCTTGAATATACCCATACTTAGTAATAGTGTGTACTAATCCTATACAATTCTAAATTTTAGGTGCAGGAACAGGTGGATGCTAGAGCTTTCAGGTTAATGTTGCAACTATCCGGACATGGATATTTCATCCGGACTTGGTAGGACCTCATGCTTTCGATGATGTCTACCGTTATTATCTAGCTTAGATGTAGGCTATAGCTAGTGTATTGTGCCTTTCCTAATGTATGATTTCTTGATGTTATAAGAATTTCTAACATCAATAATTCTTGTTTTAAGAAAATGAATACTAGGAGAACCATTGGTAAGAAGAGAGGAGGAGCACCTGCTGGGGACAATCAAATTCCACCCAGGCTCCACTCCAGGCACGAGTTGAAAGAGTGGCTATGTCGGTTAACCCTGCTAGATTGATTGATGCTAAGGTGAGGGAATATCTTTCCCAGATGGCACAGGCCATCACTATGTAGGCCCAGGGCATGAATGACAAGGTTAACTGGTAGAATGTTCAGATGGAGAACCCACTTGTTCGCAGTATAGCTGACAGGCTGAGAGACCTTACGAGGATGAATCCTCCTATTTTCACAGTGCATAAGATTTTGGAGTATCCTCAGGATTTTTTGGATGAGGCGCATAAGATTTTGGTGGCTGTGGGGGCCAGAGATACTAAGAAAGCAGGTTGGCTTCCTATCAACTCAAGGATGGTGCACAAACTTGGTGCATAATGTGACAGAAAAGCCGATCTTTGGTCGGAGTTTTGGTCACTTGGGATATGTTTAACAAAGCCTTCCGGGAGAGATTCTTTTTTTGGGAGATGAGGGAGGCCAAGGTTTAGGAGTTCATTAACCTTAAACAGGGATCCATGACAATCAGGGAGTATTCCCTTAAGTTTGTTAAACTATCAAGGTATTCTACTTCCCTTGTATCTAACAACAGGGATGATATAAGCAGGTTCCTCAGAGGAATCAACGCAGATAAGGAGGAGGAGTGCTGGTTGGCGATGCTCCATGATAACATAGACCTCTCCAGGTTGAATGAGCATTTCCAGCAGATAGAGGATAGTTGCAAGAAGAGGGCCTTTCGTGATTCTAGGAGGCCTAAAACTCAATATTAAGCAGGTCCCACATATGGAGGCCACAAAAACCTTTTTTAGCATCCGTGAGAAGCCCAGGTTCAAAAAGGGGAAACAGAGTTCTGCGAAATCTAACTCTCAGAGATGTATAACACCTTGAGGAGGCAGACCCGAGCCCAGGAAGGGCAATGTGAGATGTAGCATCCCAGAAAGGACTTTGCTAAGTGTGGTCGTGCTTATAATCGAAATTACACACAGGGCCCTAATGCCTGTATCGGTTGCTGTAAAAGCGGGCACATGATTAAGGACTGCCTACAAAAAAAAGGTCAGACTGGAGGTAATGCTTAGCCTATGCCTAAATCGCAGGATGCAGCAACATTCGAGCCTCCTAAGAGGAACAGGTTTTATTCCCTGAAGGGCAGAGAGGAGCAGGAAAAGTCCGCTGATGTGGTCACATGTATGCTGCAAGTATTTTCAACTTCTGTTTATGCTTTACTTGATCTAGGGTGTACGCTTTACTTTGTAACTCTTTTTCTTGCTCTCACTTTTGAGATATTTCCTGTAGTTCTGGATGATCCTATAATAATTATTACACCATTAGGGGAAAATGTAAGAACTGATAGAGTATACAAGGATTTCCTAATAGTTGTAAATGGCAAGACTATGTGTGCAGACTTGGTTGAGTCACCAATGCATGATTTTGATGTTTTTCTTTGCATGCACTAGCTTTATAATTATTATGATTGCATGGATTGTCGTAATATGGTTGTGATATTTTGTTTCCCTAATGAAGAAGAGATAGTATGGGAGGGGAACAAATCGATTCGTCCTAATCCCTCATTTCGAACCTTAAAGCCACTATATTTATGTCCCAAGGATTGTTGTGTCATTTTGTGAGTAATTTAGATCATGAAATTCCTTCCATAAACTCAGTGCCTATAGTGAATGAGTTCCAAGATATATTTCATGATGATTTGCCTAGAGTTCCTCCCCCTTGAGAGATTGACTTTTATATCGACTTAGAACCCAATACTTAACCAATTTCAATTCCTTCTTACAGAATGGCTCCAACTTAACTCAAAGAGTTGAACCTGCAGTTAAAAAATCTAACTGATAAGGGTTTCATTCAGCCGAGCATATCCCCTTGGGGCGGTCCAATTATGTTTGTGAAAAAGAAATATGGAACCCTTAGAATTTGTATCGTTTATCGGCATATCAACAAAGTCACTATCAATAATAAGTATCCACTTCGAAGAAAAGCTGACTTGTTTTACCAACGCCAAGGGTCTAGTTTCTTCTTGAAAATTGATCTTCATTCAAGGTACCACCAGCTTTGGGTTAGGGATGGATATATCCCAAAGACAACCTGTTATACCGGTTATTGTACTATGAGTTCCTAGTTATGTCATTTGGTCTTAATAAGGCACCTTTTGCATTAATGGATCTCTTGAACAGACTTCCATGAATACCTTCACTCTTTCGTCATAGTATTCATACATTACATTCTCTTCTACTCTAAGACTAAGGAAGAGAATGAACAACATTTGAGACTAACCTTGCACGTACTTAGACAACACCAATTGTATGCCAAATTCAACAAGTTTGAATTCTGGCTTAGATCAGTGACCTTTATGGGTCATGTTGTATCCGACAAAGGTGTGGAGGTAGATCCCATAAAGACTGAAGCAGTTAAGAATTGGCCAAAACCATTTACACTCATAGATATTCGTAGCTTCTTTGTATTGGGTAGTTATTATCGTAGGTTCGTCGATGGTTTTTCTTCCATTGATGCCTCACTAATAGCTTTGACTAATAATAAGTCCATGTTTTAATGGATGAAGGCTTACGAGAAGAGTTTCTAGGAGCTCAAGGATAGAATCACTTAAGCCTCGGTTCTTACTTTGCCTAAGTGTGCTGAGAATTACACTATGTATTGTGATGCATCTAGGGTTGGTTTGGGTTGTGTTCTTATCCAGGGTGGTAAGGTGATAGCTTATGCGTCCCGATAACTCAAGGTTCATGTAAAGAATTGTCCAACTCATGAACTAGAGTTGGCAGTTGTGGTATTTGCACTGATTGTGGAGGCACTACTTGTATCAAGTGCATGTTGATGTGTTCACATAACACAAAAGTCTTCACTACGTTATCACACAAAGGGAGTTGAATCTACGTCAGCTGAGGTGGCTAGAGCTGTTGAAGGACTATGACATGAATTTCCACTACCATCCATATAAGGCTAATGTTGTAGTTGATGCTTTGAGTAGGATGAGAATGAAGTACAACCCACGTTGAGGATGAGAAGAAGGAGTTGGTGTAATATATACACAGACTTGCCAGATTGGGTGTGCGGTTAGTTGACTCCACTATTGGGTGTATTTCAGTTCATCCTAGTTGTGAATCATCCTTAGTTGGTGTAGTCAAGGAGGGTAAGCGTCTTGATCCTTTGTTAATGGAACTGAAGGACTCAGTGTTTGTTAAGATGAATGAGTCTTTTTTTGTGGGAGATAACAACATACTTATGTACCATGACAAATTATGTGTACCAGATGTGGATGATTTTTCGAACCAGGATCATTGCAGAGACCCATGGTTCCAGATAATCCATACAAACAGGTTCCACCAAGATGTATCATGATTTTAAACAGATCTATTGGTGGGATGGCATGAAGAAGGACATTACAAATTATGTTTCCATGTGTCCTTATTGTAAACAGGTTAAGGCAGAACATGTTAAGCCTGGAAGTCTTACTCAGATTAGTGAGGTTCAGACCTTGTAATGGGTGGATATAAATATGGACTTCCTCATTAGTCTTCCGAAGACTAGAAGACAACATGACTCAATATGGGTTATTGTGGAGAGGATGACTAAGTCTTCCCACTTTATACCTTTGAAGTCTACTTACAGAGTCGAGGATTATATTGAACTCTACATTGATGAGATGGCATGGGATTCCTTTATCTATCATTTTAGATAGAGGGGCTGAATTCACTTCACATTTCTAGAGATCCTTCCAAAAGAGGTTAGGAAAAAAGGTGAATCTTAGTATTGCTTTTCATCCTAAGACTGATGGACAGGAAGAGCGCTCCATTCAGACATTGGAGGATATGATTAGGGCATGTGGGATTGACTTCAAGTGTAGTTAGGACGACCATCGGCCTTTGACAGTGTTCTCGTATAATGATAGCTATCACTCCAGCATTGGGATGGAAACGTTTGAAGCAATATATGGGAGGAGATGTGGGTCTCTAGTTTAGTGGTTCGAAGTTGCAGAGTCATACATTTTGGATCTAGAGGTCATTAATGAGTCCTTAGAAAAGGTCATGGTGATTAGGGATATTTGTGATACTTCTTACAGCCGGCAGAAGTCTTTTGAAGACAAGTGAAAACGGCCCTTAGAGTTTAATGTTCGTGACTAGTTCTGTTTGAAAATATCACCTATAAAGGGGGTGATGAGGTTTGGAAGGAAGGGGAAGTTGAGTCCCAGGTATGTTGGGCAATATGATAATATCCTACAGTCTATGGGAGAGGTGTCCTATGAGTTGGCATTTCCTTTGAACTAGCTTCTGTTCATCTAGTCTTTCATGTCGCTATGTTAAAGAAGTGCCTAAGCAATCCAGCATCAATTCTACCTGTTGAAGGTTTGGGGGTTGACGAAAATTTGTCGGATGAGGAGGTACCAATTGAGATTTTTGACAGACATGTCAAGCGACTAAGGAAAAGGAGGTTGCCATAGAGAAGGTATTGTGGAGGAAGCATCTTGTTTAGGGTGCTACGTGGGAGGTCGAGGCCAATATAAGATCCCTCTTTCCCCATTTTTTAAGATCTAGAGGTTAGACTTCCAACTCTTAAGTCTAAGTTTCCTTATCTCTCAATTTTTTTTTTGCTATTGCTTAATTGTGTATAGTAACTATGTTATGATCTTACTGCCATTACGCAAAATAGTTAGTAGTGTCATTCAGGGATGAATGTTCCTAAGGGGGATAATGTAACAACCCTAAAAACGGCTAGGTGAAATAATTCATAATGTTCCTAGGAGGCCTACGATTAGACTGGTTCACATGGATTGATGCACGTAGAACAAGACCTATGAACACTTACAAAATCCTATCAAACTAACTTGGGGAGTTATTTGAGCTTGGAAAGGTTGGGTCCAACCATGTAGGGCTCCTGAATATTAAGATTCACTCGGATGAGTCTTTACCAGACCTAAAAAGGGGAAATCTTATGTTTGGATGGTCTATGGGTAAAATAGTCATTTTTCAGGCTAAGGGTCGTAATTACTCTAAATATATAATAAATTATTTAATTCATAAGTTGGAGGAGCATTTTGGGGAGAGACGGCCAAAAATTTGTTCTTAGAGTGTCGTCTTGCTCCACCTGAGTTCGAACCTAGGTCGAAGAAATGAATTAAATTCGTTTTAATTTAACTTGTTAAATTAATGTAATTAACTAATATTTATTATTTATTAGGTGATTTAAAATAAAAGGGAAATCAGAATTTTTATCATTTAATAAAAAACTCATTAGACTAAGTCCTAAACTAGACTCCTAAGGCTAATAAAACTCTTACTCTCTCAGGTCTATCTCCTAAACATTCACGATCATTATCTCTTACCATTTACTTATATCTATACCAAATAACATTCAAGAACGGGATATTTACCAAGTTTCTTCACACTTGAAGAACTCACACGAAAATATAAGAAAAACAAATGTTAATCAATCACGTAGGAAAAGAGAATGTTTTCCATCGAGTGGGGTGTTAAATTTTTGGTGTTGGATGTGTGTATTTGAGAATTTCTTGGGCATCAAGTCGAGGTTTGAATGTCAAAAAGGTATGGGTTCTCTTCTCTCTTAATCCCCTTCCTAAGAGACCCCTTAAGGTTCAATATATTTAGTCTGAAAAGTAGGGTTGTTCCCCATTGCATGTCCCTGTCATTTGCTCCCAAAGATTTGTATGTTGGGTATGTTTTCTGGTAGATATAAGGCGTGTAATGTGTTTTCATGATGAATATATTCATGTATGTGTGTTTGAAATCGTATGAATGACAACCAATGTGTTCCGAAACTATGTGCATGTGTGTGCAAAAATGTGATTATGACTAGGTGTTCTCGGGTTAAGGCTCAAAAATAGTAATTTTATGGTTCTGATCTTACGTGCACAAACTTATGTAAATCGTGATGTTCATATGAAGTGTAATGTGTCTGAATTGAGTTAGAAAATCTTGGGTTATCGAATTCATGAAAATGCACCAAAAACGTTCTAAATTAGCTATGAATTCCCTAAGAATTATTGTGTAACTTGATGAAAAGATGCTAAAGAAAAACTACAAAATTTCCAGTTTCAAATGATGAGTACCGCTCAAGTTAAGAGGGTTCAAAATATTGTAAAAAATGAATTAAAACAAGTCAGGTCATGGAGGAATGAACCCTTGACTTCACCATGTTAAAAACCATGAAAATAAAGAAGTAAAAGGAATGTGGTGAAGGGGATTCGAACCATGGTTTTGGGCTGGAAAATGATGTATGAAAATAAGAAATGAGAGGAGTGGGATTTGAACCCACAACCTCCTTGTCAAGCTTAAGAAAAAAAATGAAAAGAAAATAAGTGTGAGGCGTGGGAATTAAACCCATGACCTCTAGGCGGAAAAGGAGAGTTAAATAAAAATAAAGTGAGGCTGTGGGGGTTCGATCCCACAACCCCTCGACCAAGGAACAGAAATTTCAAAGGAAAGAAATTAAAAGGAAACGAAGTTGTTGGGCTCGATCTGGGGTCCCCAAACCGTGTGACCAAATGTTATTTTGTCCAAGGGATTGGAAATCGTCTTCCCTTTCCAAAATTCCATGTTGATACATAAATCACACATGAGTTAAATATTCAAGAATAATGCTGCCTACTTAGATCGAAATCGAGATCACGATATACATACAAGATGCATAAGTCCTGTACAACATAATCATAGGAAGATATGAATCACTTAAATGACCTATGAACGAAGCCTCATGGCTTGTATGTATAGACCCATATGTCTACCATAGGTTTAAAAATAAGTGAACCTAAGATGTATGTAATGAAATATTATAACCCTAGAAGGGTTAACTAAGAGTGTAAAACACACAAAATGGCCAAGTGCATTGGCTCATGATGAAATGAATAATGAAATGATGAAATAAACAATGAAATGTGGAAACCCAAGAAGGTTTAAGTATGACTGTAAAACAAACTCAATGGCCAAGTGCATTGGTACATGATAAAATGAAAAATGAAATGATGAAATGAAAAATGAAATAATGAAATGAACAATGAAATGATGAAACCCTAGAAGAGTTAAGTAAGAGTGTGAAACACACTAAATGGCTATGTTCATTGGCATATGATAAAATCAACATTCAAGTAAAAAGGGGTAAGTAATTATGAAGAGCAAATGTTGTAATGTTAATGAATATGGTTACAACATGATATGAGGCTAATGTAAGATGTGAGAGCAATCTCAAATGAGCTTAAGTAAATGTACCAAAACGTACTCACTTATGAGAGTGTAAAGTTAATGAAGAGACCAATATCTATGAACATTCTAATGAAAGTATTTAGATTAACACACTTAATACTAATAATGAGATGATAAATTATCTATTGAGGTATGATGTCCTCATACTAGAAGACACCTTCCATGTCGTATGAGTTGAATGTAATGGAACTTTATACTGAGCACCAATAGAGTAGCTATGAGTGGTGATACCTTCTTTAGGGAAGGGTAGAGGTTCACGTAACTCTCATTAGATGATATTGTTCGGCATGCAAGGTATGGGTTTCCTTATATCTCCTATCTTCAAACCTATACTACCAATATAGGGATCTAGCGAGGTTCAATTCCAATGTACGCTAGCATGTTTTGTGTCACTTTGGCCAGTGAATCCACTTCTTTTCGTTGTGGGGGAGACACTGGATTTCATGATGCTCACTTGATCTACGTCGATTAAAGTTAAAGTTTCTCATGAATGAATGAAGCGACCCTGAAAATGTGCACATAATGAAATGAATTATACTAAAGGTGTTAATATATGATGAACAAAAGGCTAGCTACACATGAGTAATGACACTATGTTAGTCTTGATCATTGCACAGCGAACCCGATGAAAGTCTTAAATTACATCCTAGGTATATCTGGTGTTTACACTAGCTGAAATGAAATGAAGTACGTATGAATGAATGAAGCAGACTTTGTTTTTGCTAAAGAAGACTCCCTAGTTGAGGTCCTTATGTTGAGCCCTCATTTTGGGAAGTCTAAATGTCATGTCCATGATTCCAAGGTCTCATTGCATATGAATGAATGATTTGAAAAATGTTATGTGCTATATGCAATATGTAATGTGCTATGTTCAAGATGTTATATACAGTGTGCAATTTGATAAGTATTATAATTCATGTTACACTCATTCCATAACTTTTCCTATCAGAATTCGGAAAGCTCACTATCCCATTTTGGCAAGTTCACTGACTTGATTTTCCATAATCATGTTGTTAGGAAATAGCGTTTCTTACCCATGAATGTCCTTGGTGTGTGCTTGCATATACCCATACTTAGTACAAGTATTTAATAATTCCATACAATTCTACAATTTTAGGTTCATGAACATGTGGACGCTAGAGCTTATAGGTTGACGTTGCAGCTATCCGTACTTCGAGCTTTCATCAAGACTTGGTAGTCCCTAATGCTTTTGAGGATGTCTACCATTAATATCGAGGCTAGATGTAGGCTACAGATAGTGTGGCATGTTCCACTAGTGTTTTTTTCAACTTTTTTCAGACTTTGTATTGGTGCAATATTGGCAAAAATACGTTTAATAAAATTATGAACTAATTCTTTCATTTGATTATCTCTTTATTAGATGGTTGATTTTTGAACGCCTATGATATTAAGTTTAAGATGTTTAGCATAATATAAGAAAACTAAAAGTTCAAATTTTCCGCAAATATTAACCTAGATGAAGTAAGAATGACATATATAGGCGTGTCTGCAACCTCTGAAAGGTCAATGATGCTGGTCTCGTCTAGGGTCTATATTTGGTCATGACATAACCTCAACTTTGATTAAGAGTAAGAGGAAAGAGATTAGGATAACGGGACTTCATGTTGTCCTCAACCTCGCATGTTCCACCCTCAAAAAGATGGTTTCTCCATAACAGTTTTATGGAGAAAACCTCTTTATTCCTCATTTTATATGACCTGACGATCTAGCATCTCAACCGAACTATTCGTATGAAAGGTTTTCAATCTCCCATAACCCTTGAACAGGGAGAATCTTCATTGGGTCACCTATTAATTTCTTGACCATAGAGACATCAAATACCGGGTGAACCGGGGCAAATTTACTTGGTAATTGCAATTAAAAAAGAAATCCCAAACTATTTCAATATTTCATAAGGGCCCACATACTGGGGACTAAGCTTCCCCTTTTTTGCAAATCTTATCACCCCTTGCATGGGTGAAATCTTCAAGTAGACCTGATCACCTACTTTGAATTGAAGGTCATTTCTTAGATGTCTGGCATAAGATCTTTTCCGACTATATGCTATTTTCAACCTATTTCTTATCATCCAAACCTTTTGTAATGCATCATAGATTTTATCGTTACCAAGGAGTGAAGATACACAAACCTTAAACCACCCAACCAGCGACCTACATATCGTACCATAGATTGCTTCAAATGGTGCCACAAAAATACTCGAATGATAGAAATTATTATTGGAGAACTCTATCAATGGTAGGTAATTTTCCAAATTACCCTTGCAGTCAATAGAACAAGCCCTTAAGATATTTTCTAGGGTTTGAATTGTACACTTCTCTTGGCCATCCTTTGAGGATGAAAAGCGGTGTTATGATTCGCTTGACTACCTAGCCCTTTTTGAAAATACCTCCAAAAAAATTAATTTAATTGGGCACCTCTATAAGAGTTTATGGAAAAAAGGATCCCATGTAAACTCATAATATTATCAAGGTACAACTTACTGTATTCCACCACCGAATAGGTAGATTTGATGGGGGATAAAATGTGCAGATTTCCTCAATATATCCATATTAACCAATAGGAAATCATTTTGCCTACGCGATCAAGGCAAACCCAATACAAAGTCAATATTTATATCTAAACACATCCTGGTAAAGACGTCTCTCACTGGAGGTAAACCTCCCGATTTTGGACGTTAGTTTAACGGCCCTGAAAATGAAATAGGTCAAACTAGAGATTCACATTTGTTCCATGAGTTAATATTGTATTAAA
The DNA here is from genome assembly GCA_027704765.1 of Solanum habrochaites. Taxonomy (NCBI): domain Eukaryota; kingdom Viridiplantae; phylum Streptophyta; class Magnoliopsida; order Solanales; family Solanaceae; genus Solanum; species Solanum habrochaites. Next base: position 27,603,325 of record JAKWJA010002497.1, read on the forward strand.
ATAGTGTATTTTAGCATTAGAAGTCAGTTATTGAAGTTTGGAAGTCAAATGTCCAAGAACATCCAAGATGTCCAGAAACTATTTGAAGTTTAACTAGTGTGTTGAAGTCTTTTCTAGTGATTTTTTGGGGGATGGTTTGAAGGTGAAATTGAGTATTGGTGGTTCCGATGCATAGACTGTCATTTAAAGGATTGAAACGTTTGAGAATGCCTCCCTGAGAATAACTTAAGTGTCCCCGAGAAGTACCTAAACATTAGCTATTGAAGCTGCCAGGCAGCCTAGATTTTAGATATTCTGCGCGACGCGAAACTAGCACTTGGTGGATATTTCGGCCCTGCAACTAGGGACAACATGGACATCACCGTCCCAAATTTTTTTCCAGAACAAATATCTGAAAAACCTTGCCACGCGCAGCCAAAATTGGGATTTGGCGGTGCTATTTTTAAGTCAAATTTTAATTTGGATAAGGGTCCAAATAGTGTAGGGGTCTTCTAGGAACTTTGTGGATCATTTATGGACTTACATAGGTCATTTTAAACCTCATTTCACCCACCATTCCAAACATTAAATGTCAAATAAAAAATCTCTCCAAAATTCTTCCTCCAAAAACCTCCATTTTCAAGAAGTTTCAAGCTCCAAGAAAGAGGACCAATTTTTTCACATTTTCTTCAAACAATTCGTGGGATTATTCATATTAATGTATGTTATTTCATCCTTGACTCTCTTCCATCAAAGGATACTATTTTAAGACTTCTCAAAAAGGGTTTCCAAACTCTAAATGCTTCCATTTTTAATTCTAAGCATGGGTCTTGCATGAACGTTTTAGTGAATGTAAAACTCAATGAACCTATGTTCCATCAAATTTCTTAATTTTTTTCTTATGAAGTGGGTTTAAGGTTCTTGGTTTGATAATGTTAAAACTCTAACTTTCTCTATATTGTGATGTGATTAGTTACTACCTTATTATGCTTTATTATGATGTTTGCTTAAATATTGTGGAAAGATGGTAAAGGCTTGGATGAAGAGTAAGTTGTTCTATCGTGGTTAAGCAATATTGAAGTAACTCTTGAGTGGTATGGTCCAACTTTTGGTCGCGGTGTTTACTTGAAGTATATGAATTTATATGTGTATTTTCAGAATGGCCTTGAAGGCATGATATGTGAAGTGAAGTGATGATTTTGATATGTATATTCATGGTGTGTGATAGAAGGTTGAAATGAGTACCTTTAAGTGTTTATGTTTAAATGAAGTATGTATTTATTGTTTGAAGTATGATAAGGTGTGAATTATGATGACTGTGGGTTTTGAGCATCTCTAGAAATCAATGTTATGAATGATGACTATTATGTGAAAGGTGTGATCACATGTACTCATAAACACACACTTTAATTGCATTAATAAAGTTAATGAATTAAAATGGGGGATTGTAGGGTAGATACTATTTGTGAGTAGAGATTAAGTGTCTTCACCATCCCTACTATTCATATGTAGAAAAAATGGGGGATTTTTGGGTGAACACTCATCGTGAGTTGAGATGAAGTGTTTAGTAGCAACCTCACGATTCCCGATGAGCTTTCCAAAGATAGTATGGAGGTTGGATACCGTTCGTGAATTGATATTGAGTGTTCAATAGTCATCTCTTAACGTATAGTCAACGAATGTTTAAGGCTACGTAGGGATATATGCTTAGCAGCGAGACGATTTGTAAAAGAGGTGGGTACACTTCGTGAGTAGAGATGTCGTATCGAGTGTACCTCTTGAGATTGGTGCTCATTGTTAATAGCGAATGAGTTGCTTAGTAGAAATATTATTATCCCTTAACTATGGGCCTACGCAGGTGTAGCTATTGGATAATCCATGTAAAGGCTAAATAATAGGACCCTACTTTAGGGAAGTAGGAATTCGTCATCCAGTATGGGTAGTGCGGGGATTCCATGTAAAGATCTCATGGTCTATGTCGGTTAAAGCTAGACCCCACAAATGAATCAAATGAACTAAGTCTTGTTAAGGGTGTAAAACTTAGGGTAGGTTGTAGAATGGGATGCTACCTGTCAATAGCATAAGTAGACATTTAGAGGTAGTCTTGGTGTGTTCTTATGTGAAATGTATGAATTGGTCATGATATCATGCAAATGAAAGTAATGTAATTTTATATTTCACGTTAATGAAAGATGTTGATGTTATGACTTGTATGATGAAATCCTATATGTGATGAATGTGATGTGCCTATTCTAAGGTCATTCATAAGGAGAACTAAGTGGAAGTGTTAGTATGGGATGCTACTTTGACACTGCACCAAGTGTAAATTGGGGGTTTCGAGGATAGTTCTTATATGAAGTTCCCAAGTATATGTACGTTTCAATAGTTTCTTTTATATTGAATGGTGACATCTATGAATGAAATGAAGTATGCTTATGCTTTGTAGTCTTAAGGATCTCTTAAGTAGGTATTGGGGATATTGTATGGGCAGCCTCCTTATGTCTTACTTAGGGGAGCCTTAGGATAACTTATGTAGGAGTAATTCTTATATAGTTTTGGGTTTACTGTAAGTTTGCTCCTATGTTAAGAAAAATTGAAGTTTTACCTTATGTTTTAAATTTTGATACTGTATGATGTTTTATAAATTAATTCATGATGGTTATTTTTATCAAAATAGCATGACTTCTATATTTCAAATAAATTGTCCCTTTTTGCATTATTTTGCAAAATTACATACATAGTACAATGTTTGTACTAACCCCATACTTTTCTATACTCTATAAGTATAGTTTGGAGGCAAGTTACAGGTTAGAAGGCAAGCTTGGGAATCGACTCTGTCAAGACTATGCATGTCTTCCTATATTCGAGGACATAGTCTATTTTTCTTTAATTCTTCTTAAAGACTGTATTAGACTATTTATGTATTTCTTTCAATGGAAAGGGTCGTGTCCCTAAGATGTTTAAGGTGTGTCTTTAAGATTTGCTTGTGACGACAAGACATATTCCTTAGCTTTTACAAATGATATTTCTGATTATTATATTCCTCTTAATAGTTTTAATTTCGCACAATTTTTGATACATTATTTAATAAATGATAGCTAAGAGTATTTTATAATACCTCCGAGAGGTCAAGCACGCCTTGTTCCGCCCTAAGCGTTTTTCTAAAATTTAGGGTGTACTTGCAGGTCGTTACAGTTAAGCCTTAACTTGTCAATAATTAGGACAATAAGCCACAAATTTTTATATATCTCTTTACAAAACATCGCAACAATAAAGCTCTTTAAGATCACGATACATTTTTGTGGCACTCGGATAAATGGAATATCGAAAATAATGAGCCTTATCAAAAATTTATCCCCTTAGACCATCTATATCCGCTATACACAATCTACAATGGTACGTAAAAAACCCATCTCCCCAGGAGAAAAACTCATTGAGCTTACTTAGAACTGATTCCTTAAATTTGTATCAGTAGAGGATCAAGATGTTGCTTCGACATTAATTCCGCCAGTAAATATAATTCGGAATTATGATGAACCATAGACCCTCTTTTGGATAATATTCAAACTGAACACCCAACTAAGACGATCTTTGTACCTCTTTCACTAGCTCTTTTATATCATTGGGAACATGAGCTACACTACTCATTTAAATTCGACTTAGAGCGTCCAAAACCACATTGGCCTTATCGGGGTTGTAGAGAACACTCATGTCATGATCCTTAAAAGTTCCAACAAACTTCTTTGTCGGGTATTCAAATCCTTTTTGACTAAATACATATTGAAGGATCTTGTGGTCCGTAAACACATCAATATGGAAAAACATAGAGGTTATTCCACCATATTTTAAATTCAAACACTACGGTCGCTAATTCAAGATCATGAGTTGGATAACATTTCCAATGCATGAGTTCTATAGAGGCATATTCTATCACCTTACAATGTTTCATTAGGAAACAAAGCAAACAGAATCGAGAAATGTCACAATAAACCACCAATCCCTTTTGTACCCTCCGGTAAGGTCAACAGACTGTAGAGGTTAGCTTATCTTCAACTCTTGGAATCTTCTTTCACAAGCTTCCGACCACTCAAATTTAACTTTCGTTTAGGTTAAGGTTGTCAAGGGAGAAAAAATGGATAAAGACCCATCCAGAAATCTCATATATTACCAGGATGAACCCAATAAACTTCTAATATCAGTTAGAGTCAAAGGTGTAGGCAAAATCTGAACTGCTTTCGTTTTCTTCGGATAAACCTCTATACCCTAAACTGAAACAATGTGACCAAGAATTGCGATCGATCTCAACCAAAATTTACACTTTCTATATTTAGCAAATAGTTGATTTTCCTTGACGGCATGTAATACTATACTCAAATGTTTCATATGCCCATCCTTAATCTTAGAATATACTAAGATATCATCAATAAAAACAATAACAAAGTAGTCAAGGCAATTCCAGAACACTTTATTCATAAGGTCCATAAAAGTCGTCGAGGCATTAGTTAGACCAAAGGATATAACTAGGAACTCATAATGTCCATAACTTTTTTCAGAAATACGTTTTAGGTATGTTTCACCACTCATCCTATGATAGTGATACCCTGACCTCAACTTAATTTTGAAAAGTAGCTTTCCCCTTGAGTGTGTAAAAGAAATTGTCAATCCTAGTGAAAGGATACTTGTTATTCATGGTTACCTTATTTAGTTGTCGGTAATCTATGCACACTATAATGGACATATCCTTCTTTTTCACGAATAACAATGAAGAACCCCATGGAGAACATTTTTTTATAAATCCTTTGTCCAGTAATTCTTTGAGTTAAATCTTTTTGTCTTTCAAGTCGGAAAGAGACATCCGACATGGAGGGATTGAAATAGTCTTTGTATCCGGCAACAAGTCTATGCTAAAGTCTATTTCATGTGTAGAAGGAATTCTAGGAAAGTCATTGAGAAAGACTTCCAATAAGTCCTTCACTACGGGTTCCGAGTCTTGGGAGGAACTCGGGACCCAAAGTCCTTGATCCTCAAAATATGGTAAGACATCCCTTAAAACTCATCTTACAAACTTTTATAAACAAAATTATTTGACCTCTCAGGATTGAGTTTACCCTCTTCCATTCTGAGGCGTGTTCATTAAAAACAAGGAACTTAACTAACCTGGTTCTACAATCAATAGAAGCAAAAAAGGCATGCGACCTATCAATCCTCAATATGACATCAAAATCCAACATATCAAGGTCTACCAAATATTCCAATGTAACTCTATTGGACAATAATGTATGACAACTCCTATAGACTCTTCTAGCCATAATGGAGTAATCCTCCTTGGCATTAACAGAAAAAGGTTCACTTAACACATCAGTTATTACATAAAACTTCATTACCACTAAAGAAGTTACAAAATATTAGGTGGCACCGGTATCTAGTAAAGCATTGATATTTATGGAAAAAACTTGTAACATAACAGTGAGACCATCGGCAGCATCCTCTAGATCACTCATAGAGTGGAGAATATAAAATTGGTTGTTCTTAGGAGCATCTAAACTAGGACCGCTTTCTTGTGTTTTATTAATCCCCTTTCCTTCACCCTTTACCATAGGACAATCTCTCACCTTATGTCAATTCTTTTCCCTCCCAAAGAAATTATCCATTCCAACTAGACATTCACCCATATGCTTCTTACCATATTTGATACACGTAGGTTTCTCACTTAGTTAATTTCCACCTCTTATATATTTTTTCCAAGGGTTATAAACCCTATATTTACTAGCCTTGGGTAAATTATAAGGAACTTGGTTGGTAACCTCTTCTTGAACATAGGTTTCTATTCAATTTCAAACTAACCTCTTGAAGTACTTACTTCATAGGCCATTCCCTCTAGAACTTCCTTTTCTTTTTCTTAAGACGACTATCCTAAAAAAATTTATCATGCACCTTCCAGTGATAAATATCCATGTTGTCATGAAGTATCGCCAAATGACACTAATCACCAAGACCATCGAACACCCCCCCCCCTCACACACAGACACATAATTGTTTATTTCATATCTAGGATTGGACACCAAAGAAGAGGCATACTTAGAATACTTGGTAAATTTAAATAGAGTATTATAACACACTCATACCTCCTTAAATAAGGTTGATGATCTCTTCCACCTTTGTTTATGTTTTCTCCCTTGGATCGATCATATCAAGAAACGCCCTGCTACACACTTCCAAACATACATGACAAGCTCTAAAATCTCTATTGTCCCTCTATTGATTAAACCAAGTTTTATCCATGTCTTTCAGTTTATTATCGGCTAACTCGTACTTCACATTTCAACTCACTCCCATAGCATGCATGATCTTGTAGACCTCATCAATAGTGTCTTGGGGATAAAGAACATTGGAGGGTTCATACTTGTGAATTCATTCAAGTAATAAGCCATGCTACTAGAATTTTTGTTCACACAGTGTCAAACTTCCTGGTATGCTTGATCCGCCATTGCTTAAGCTTGAGTAGCTATGGTGTAACACCCTAAATCAAACTAAGTTGAACTAGACCTTCTTAAATGTTTTTTGAGATTATTTTGTGTTAAAATGAGTTATAATGGTTTTGTTAGGTAGTGTATGAATTTTGGATAAGTTTGGAGGTCAAGCATCCAATAGCGTCCATGACGTTCGGAAGATATGCCTAAGATAGTGCTTGTGTGTTCTCATGTGCTTGAGTATGTTTTACGTGTTTGTTTTGCTTGAAATAAGTTTGAGATGTTCCTAAGACCTGGAAAACTATGTGTAGTGGTTTAAATTCCAGGTAAGACACCACCTAGGACCCACAAGGGTCCGTAGAGAAGCGCCCACGACTGCCTAGGCAATGTCCACAAACGAGACCAATCACTGGCCTGTGGTCCAACCAAAAGTCCGTCGACTTGGTCCGTCGATTCGAACATCACACTTCACATTTTGGGATTTTCAGTACCAATACACGATCTCTCATCAGTGCGATGTCGATGCATCGACGGTCCGTCGGTTATAGGAGTTGATGGTGGTCTTTCAAAAGCTGCTGGACACGGCTGCCTTTACTCTGGGCGTTTTGTAAATTAACCCAATGCCTTTTATGACCTTAGAAAGATATTTTTAGTTTTTTTAAGGCATATAAAATTATTTTTAAGTCGTAGACCTAGACAAGACCCTTCACTTCAAATATTCAAACCCACTCTCTAAATACAAACTCTCTCAAGTCACTATTGGAGCTAAGACTCAAGAAAGAGCTAAGAGGGCTAGTTGGACGTGTTTCTTCATAAAAATTAGTGGGTATCCTTCTTATTTGGGTATGTCAGTCATCCTTGAACCCTCTTCAATTCAAGGAGTCATCACTAAATGATTTCAAAAAAGGTTTTCGAACTCTATCTTCTCATAGTTTTCTTTATAAGAATGGGTCGTCTTCAAAAAAGCTTTTCAAACTCATGCTTATGCATATTTTCAACTTTTAGCTTATGATATGGATTAAAGAAACATGTTTATGTAGTATTTGAGCTTTGTTTTCTTTAGGTTGTTGATATTGTATAGCTACTTCACTAAGGGACTTATTATGATGAATTGTTGAGGAGTTTGTTATAGGTGGCAAAATCTTTGTTAAATGGTGAGTTACTTATATTGTATTAACTCTTATTATGAATTGATGTAGAGTTGTATGATCCATATTCTTGGTGGCAGTGTTCACTTGATATGTTTTGATATATATATATATTTCTACGTGTTGTGATATAAATTTGATGGCCTAAGGTGTGAAGAACATCTTTGAATTCTTAGAGGTTAGTTGTTTAATACCTATTGTTATTTTGATTCGAAATTCCAGGTTGTTATACAAGTTAGATCTATTGGTTATTGAAGGTACTAACAATCCTAAGGGTTTGGGAAAATAAACATAGAGATTTAAGGGGTTTAGCGTTGCAAACCGAGATGAAAAATTCGTCAAGTATCACCAAGGCAGGGTCATGCATGGCGCGCCCCATCTGTACCAAAGGTTCTAAGACGGTGAGAGTGCAGTGCACCCAAATGGAGTCTCATACCAATGGGTCTGGCGCGGCGAGCCCAGTTCATACCCAAATCGACATTTTTTGCCAAATTTTATAATTCAATCCGATTAAGCCCTTCTAAAGTATTTTAACATTTCGTAATGATTCTAACTAATCTAAATGACTTCTAATGATATGTAAATCATCAAAAAATACGAATTTACAACCTTGAGTCCGTAACATCAAATTCAAGGAAATGTTAGAGCCAAGTCTAGAGAATTCCTGAAGTCCTTTCATGAAGTCTTTTGCAAATACTCTAAACTTGTTTTAAGACTAAAAGATCAGTTTGAGTAAGGTCTAAAGATAACAAGGAGAAGTTTATTTGAAGTTCCATAAGTATTTGAAAAACTTTTTAATTGTTGTTTTAATACATAAGCTCGAGTTTAGTCCAAAGTAAAGTGAAGTATTCCTTCAAAGAAGTATATGGTAACATTTAATAAGAAGTGAAACTAATATTTCCATAGGGCCTTTGTGTTAGTTTTCATTTAAAGAGAAATAGCTTTCTAAATGAGGCAAGTAGGGAAACTGAGATTTCCAAGATATCATTTGAGCTATGTATTTTGAGACCTAATCTCAAATCACAGAGTAAGTATGTTTTTAGAATAAATATCCCCTACATTTTTGGAGTAGTATTGACCACCGATACGGGGGAGGGGGGGGAGAGTGGGGAGTTCAGACAACTCACAACCTCCATAAACCATGTAGCTACGATGGGTAGAACAGGATAATACTTTTTAGATGAACCCTTTTCACAATAGACTAATGGATCCATTAGGCAGTTCAGGTCTTATACCTTTGGTCGGGTATAGGATGCGCTGTCAGCGCGAGCTATATCGTTGTATCAATAGTGTATCTCGTAAGTCATGGTTTTCGATTAGACAAAATACCAAAGAAGTTAATTGTACTCACATATATACATCCGTTTATTTGTATTTTTACATACATATTATATTTAATTGTATCCTCGTAAACATTCAGAATTTATAACATGTACTTGATTTTAAATTTCTTTATAATGAAATGGGTCAGTATTATTGAGTCACATTATTAATCAGTTGAGAAGAGGTAAGGTAAGTGTTCCTTATAAATCTTGAGAGCTAAAGTTGTTTTAGTATTCCAACTCACATACTCGTATATTCAATATACTAATGCTAGTTGTCCTACCTCGTATCATTGTGCCGACACAGGTAACAAGGATCGACATCCGTTGCACCGTGATCCATTTGGAACTCCAGAGTCAGTGGTAAGCCTCTTTACATTCCAGAGGATTCATTTTATGGATTTTACAATATTTTATTTATTTGGGTGTTGTGGGGTCTGTCACAACATCCATCCCAATTTTGGAAGGATTCATAGTTAGACAGTCAGTCAGCCAATTAGTATTGAGTCTCTTATCTTTGTATTGCATACAATTTTCTATGAGAATTAATTTCCATTTTTGTCAAGTTTATTTTCGTGAAGTTATTGAATGTGTTTATTGCGTTCAATTAAGTCTTTTGTTGAGTTAAGAAAGTAAGGAAAAGGGTACACTCGGGGCTAGCAATGGTTATTGAGTATCGGTCATGTCCAGGGTGTAGGATTGGGGCCTGAAGAACTTAGTATCAGAGCACAGAGATCAAGAGTCCTACGGAGTATATGAAGCTGTGTATGTGGAGTCCTAGTTATTGGTGTGAAGCATGCCATATCAATAATTGGGAGGCTGGGACATTTAGAAAATATTTCACTTCTTTCATATTCCTTTTGTGCGTTAGTGGTTATCTCTAAAATTTTCCCTCCAATTTGTTCTTGCACATGTTTTAGATAAACATGCCTCCACGACGAACAACAAGAGGTCGTCCAGCTAGGAGAAATATAAAGGAACCAGAGTTGCCAAATGCACATGAAGTGCAACCGGAAGGAGAAGTTTCTAATGCTGAATTCAGAGAGGTAATAAATATGCTCAGTCAAGTTGTGACACATCAAATTGGGAATCAAAGAGGACCTCAACAAGATGAGGCTAAAAATTCAAGGATTCGTGAGCTCTTGAGGTTGAATCCTCCATGTTTCACGGGTTCGATCACTATTGAGGATCTGGAGAATTTAGTTGAGGAATGAAATAAGGTTTTTTATATGATTCATGTTGATGATGCAGAACATGTTGATCTAGCTGCATATCAGCTTAAAAAATGTTTCTAGAACTTGGTTCGATCACTTGAAAGAGAGCAGAGATGACGATGTATCACATCTGAGTTAGGCTAATTTTGAAGAGGCTTTCCTGGAGAATTTCTTTCGACGAGAATTAAAAGAGGCTAAGGTATGAGAGTTTCTTGCACTGAAATAGGACTTTTTGAGTGTGAATGAGTATGTGTGTAAGTGTCTCTCCCTATTTTTCACAAACGGGTTTTGTGCACAACCTATCAACTCTTTTGGGATTTTGGGTTTCAAAGAGTTCCACCTAACAAATTAAGATGACTTAGGGAACCTATCTAAACTAACTAAGTATAACTAAGGTCAGAGAGCAAGAGACCAGCGTAAGAATTAAACTTACCTTGAGGGGAAGGTAATTAAAAGAAATAGAGGAAACAGTAATAAATAGTATTATGGCATCCAATACTGTGAGGTCAAAGTATATAAATACAAATTTTGACTTAAAGTGAAGTCTCAGCAACCAAGGAAAGTGAATAAATATGATTACGGCTTATTTATGATTTTAACATATAGAAATTAGTCAAAGGAGTTCATAAACTAATATTTTAATTATTATAAATGCAGTGAATAAGCAAACCATCAGTTAGAGGATAGAATCATTGCAACAAGCATACTATAATAAACTCCACAAATTAAAGCAGATCACAATAGCATAGGTGGACAACAACTTTAATAAGAAATCACAACTGAGAAGAAGAAATCACATAATGCCATAGTACTTCAATATATTCAAGAATCAGCAACCCTATAAAAAAATCTCAAGAACAAGACAAGACCAATATAAAATATGAAACACTAAGAAAGATGTTTAGAAAATCATATCGGGACAGATTTGTCTTTATCCGAATGATACCTGAAAATCGACAAGAGTTAAAATGAAGTCTTAAACCCCCGAACTCTCATCCACCGATGTCGTTTCTTCTATGGACGGAGGTGTTGATTGTTTCCCTTGATGTCTGGTTGACGCTGCTACTAGTCTACTCCTCCACCGCTTGTTGTTTTCCCTGCTCGAGTTGATGTCTGCCTCGTCTTGCTTCTGGTGGTTCTTGCGAGAAGAGAGGAGGCGGGACGGCGCTAGCCGCTGCTTCTTGTGGAGATCATTGCCGCCACTGGCAGCTTTCATCGGTTGCTGATGGATGGCTGGCTCAGCTGAGCTCTCCTAGAGCTGATGTCCAATAAGAGAAGCGTTGGAGAGGAGAGGAAGAGCAGCAGCGTCGCTACTACTGATGCTAGTGGGGAGAGACAGAAGAAATGAGGAGCAACGGGAGATAAGAAAGAAGAGGATAGTGGGTCGCCATTTTTTCTGTTGTGAGGGGAAGAGAAAAGAAAAATGAATTAGTGTTTGGAGTCTTTTGGTATTAAAGGAAAGATGTGGGAAATTTGATCTCAAGCGTTGATTTAATAAGAGATCAAGGGGTAGTATTTGATCTAGGAGTTAATGAATCAAATGGACGGACTAAATTGAAGCTGAAATTATATTGAATTGAAATTGAGATGGCAAAAGTTGAAATACGAAATGGCTAGATTTAAAATGAAAGGGTCCTTAAAATTGAAATGAAATTGGAATTGAGATGGCTAGGTATGCAATAAATTGGAATAAAATTGTCTAGGATTCAAATAATTTTGAGGAAATTTAAAGAATTGCTATTCAATTAAAATACTACAAATATTATAATATATTTTATATAAGAATCACTTAAATTTTAAAAGGTTTGACTAAAATAAATATTTCAAAATTTATTAATAATTTTAAATATTTTAATAATATTTACTATAATTTTATAAAGTAGACATACTAAAATATACAAATCTTTTTATGCAAAATCGACTAAAATTTTAAATTTTAAAATAAATGTTAAAATGCATAATTAATTGAATATAATTCCTTATAATTGTAAAAGGCCGGTCAAAATTTGGGTGTCAACAGCTGCCCCTTGGTTGCTTAGGAATGTAGGATAAATTTTCAGGCAACCAATGTTGAATTAAAAGCTGATTTTGTACGACCGTCAATATATGTCAACGGGATCAATTGAAATGATGTAGAGTTGAAAAAGGGTATGATTGAGATTTTTGTATTAAGACGAATGCATATTGATGGTTATACGAGAATCAGGTCGTGTGTAGTTCTAGATTCAAGAGCAAACAGAACTCTTAAAAATTGAAAGAGCAGTAAGATATTCGAAAGGGCAATATATCTTATTGAATAAATAAGATTAGAGTAGTGATTAGAGAGAGATAAAGAAGAAAGAAGAGCATGATAGAGATGCTAGAAGAGAATAATACAGAAGCAAGAAGAGAATGATCACACCTGCAAATTCTTAAATTACTAAGCGTCCTTTTGTATGACATACAATACTAAACATCGTTTTAAGGCATACAAGCCCAAATGTCCTATTATTAGGCGGACAAGCCTAAATGTCGTATTGTTAGGTCGACGAACCTAGATGTCCTATTATAAGGCGGATAAGCCTAAAAATCCCATTGTAAGAGTGAAGAGACTAAATGTTGCATTGTAAGGCGGACGAGCTTGAACATCCTATTGTAAGGAGAAAGGGACTAAATTTCGTACTTTGGCAATTCTAAGCATTCTATTGTAAGGAGGAAGGACTAGATGTCGTATTGTAAGGCGGACAAGTTAAACATTCTACTGTAAGGTGGAAATTCCTAAATGTAGTATTGTAAGGAGGATAAGCCTCGCGTCATATTGTAAGGTAGCCGAACTTGGTGTTGCATTCTAAGGTGGACGAGCCTAATTGTCGAATCTGTAGGTCCCAATAACGAGTCGAATCCTAACATGAATCTTAGTTTGAGTAGCCAAACGATAGTTTGAGTATCCAAGAATATAATAGAGCTTCTATTTGGGATTGACATGTAAGCATGGAAATGGTAGTTCAGAGGGCGATTGATCCTGTCTATAATCTATTCATCTGTAACATGCAATACAACCAGATTAAGGTGATTAGAGAAGATATATCAAATAAACGATAAAACTTAAACCTAATGCAATTTCCCATAATGACCATGAATTTGCCTTAAGATAATGAAAATGTTGTCTTAGGCTATGATGTCTCGGGCCTTGATACGCAAAATATATCCTCGGGACATGATATTTTTTGTGTAGGCCATGAAAATGATGCCTTCAGATTATGATACCCTAGAATCATGTTAGACACAAATTGAATCTTTAGGCCATGATATTATGTCTGCAATCCATCAAAGATGATTTCTTTAGACTATGACACCTTAGGAATGTCAATAATGAGTAAATAAAATGTATCTGTGATTCGACATCTGTTGAAAATTGTGATTTGATTCGAATTTGTTCAATCACAACGCAATTTTGGGCACATGCAATATATTGAGCACATGCAATCTTCGGGTACAATGCAGTTCAGGCACAATGCGTTATAGGGAACATGCAATCTTTGGGCCTGATGGAGTTTAGGAACATGTAATTTAGGCGCAATGAAATATCAGGCACATGCAATCTTCGGGGATGATGCAATCCTCAAACAAAATGCAATATAAGGCACAAGCAAACTTCGAGCATAAAGTAATTCGGTCACATGCTATTCGGGCACGAGGCAATCTTCGGGTACAATGTAGTTAGAACATATGATATCTTCAAGCATAATGCAATTTGTCATGATATAGTTCGGTCACATGAATGATAGTTATTTGAAGACATAAACTGTCTTAGACATTCGCGTTGTTGAAGGATCTAGTGTAATTTTTTAGGCTTAAAAGTTGTTTGTTGATCTTCAAGTGATGTTGGAGTTGCCTTTTTATATGTATATGTATTTTCTCCATTCAAAGAAATGTTCATGAGTTTTAAATGGGGGAGGAGAGGTTGATTTGCTCTGTCCGTTGTTTTCCCTTTGACTCGCCATCCACACCTCTCTGGGCATCTACTGTTAAGTAATATAATATAAGGAGAGAGACTTTGAAAGATATTGAAATTGTCATTGTAAAAATTAATGTCGTATCCTTGACCATGGGATTGTTTGAGACTTTACAACATCTGACTTAGTAGAAAATCTGATATTTTGACCTTTTTTGAAAATTTGTAGCTTGATTGCTTGTGAATTTTTTAGACTCTCTCAAAAATTATGTTCCAAGATTTATTTGCAGAAATTTTTATATCCTCTCAAAATTCTGCCCCAGTGGTTGAGAAGAAATGCTTTTGATGGATGTTTTGAGTTCATCTCAAAAGTTCTGCCTAGTATCATGATGTGCAAGGAGAAATCTTTGATGGAAATTTTTGAAACCCTCTCGAAAATTATTCCGTAGTTACCAACAAAAGGGAAAATGAATTTTTTTATTATGATAAGATCAAACCCTATAGAAGCTCCTATATCTACCCTCTTAAACGGGAATAAGGTTTGATGTAGTTCGGATATACCAAGAGGTAAGTGAGACATTAAAAGAACCTTCTTGAGAAACATCTGAATGATAAATTTTGCCCAACTTTTGTTGCCCATATGTTAACATGGGCATCTAGTGGTAGAAAATTTAGAACTTAAGTAGCGCAAGCCTTATTTGGAAATAGGTTTGATTAAACTGTATCACTTTTAGATTTGAACTTTCTTTGATGTAAAGTCTTCCAAGTGTATGACCTTAGTATCAATCAATTGTTGAATCTTGTCTCTTAGATAGCGACATTCTTCTATGGTATGTCCTTCAATTCCTGAATGATAATCACAAATATTAGAGGGTTAAATCCACCATGCACGTGCATTCATCCATATTACATTGATAAGAGTGATGTGTCCCACCATCATCAATTTCAGATAGAGTTGTCGTATAGGCTCAGTCAAAAGAGTATAAATTTTTCCATGTTTCTTCTCAACATTGAATAGGTGTTTATGTATTTGTAGTCGAGTAACGACTTTGGTATTTTGGAAAAGATATGTTGGTTGTTTATATCGCAGAGGAGGCGTTTGGTACGAAGACATTTGATATGGAAGGATTGGAAATTGTATGAGAGACGCATGCCAAGGAACATGGAGCAAAGGTGTTTGTTATCGAGAAGCTTGCATGTTAGAATTCTGAGGGCGTGGAGTAGGACGTCGAGATCTAAGAGCAGGATGTTGGGGAGGATACCAATAATTTTTAAAGTGGGTGTTCTTTGGAGGCATTAAAATGAAACTTTGTTGTTATTAAGAAGTGGGGTAACTTCGAGAAGGATTAGAAGTAGGGTGAATTGGATGATTATTTTGGAGAGTGTCTTGACTTGTGAAAGTCCACATATCCATATTTGTCTACAAAATAGGATTGACGAAGAGCAACAATTTTGCCCACTTGAGCATATCACTCTTCTTCTAACTTCTTTATTTTCTTATCAAGGCTTGGTACAAACTCATCTGAAATACACTTTTTTTCAACAGTGTTGCATATAACCTTGTCATTAGTCACTTTCCTATTTCTTTTGCGATTCACAATTAGGAGAGAAGGAAGAGAAACCTTTGATCGTGTGTGGTAAACCTTGGTCTACAGATCAACCAATTGGGAGACCCAAGTTAGAACATTGTATAAGTTGCTATATCCAAAAAAAAAAAGATAAACGCCCTAAATGCAAATGAGCCTGGTTGAGCCAGAGGTAGGCCTAGCGACATATAAGTGATGCATAATAATTAATTCAAGCCTTATTTTCCAGTTGGAGTTTATATTAGAAGAAACAAAACAACTTTCATATAAAATTAGAATATTGCATCATAAATGGAAAACAAAAGCTGAAATAAACTAATGGAAAAGGTATAACATGTGGGAAATCATCTTTAATTTTGAAATACTGAAGATATCAATTCCAAGAGCTCGGAGCTTATTGAATTCTTTTACAGGTAGTGATTTCTTGTTTGATGTTAAAAAAAATGCTGCCCATATCTTTTACCTTTCATCGGTGAGCCCATGGTGTCATTCCCCACTTAATATAGGGTCTTCAGTGCCTATCAAGATCCATATGTCATATAGTGTGTACATAAATCCTGTTGTGCACCCATAAGAATGGTCTGGACACGCTTCCATCATCGTAGTATGTTGTAGAATTGTGGTTTATATAGTCAAAACTCATACTCAAACTACTTCATGTCAGATCGGAGTGGTATGACTTGTGTTTTGTCCAAATTGGTGAAGTACTCCAAGAGGAACATATGGTTGAACACCCTTAAAGCTAATAATCTCAATGAAGTATCGGGCGTCCCCTATTACTGTGGCATTAGGCATGGACAACCAATAGAGCTTCCACTGGATTCGGTGGCTCACCAGCTCTATAAAAATATCTAACAGTCCACAAATCCTTCAGGTGCGGTGAAAAGTACCATTCTTCTTGAATGGTTATCAATCGTGTTGCCTTGACCAAGAAAGATGTCTACCACGTCGTATCGCCTGGGGAAGTGTTTGATAACTCATAGTTAAAGTAGAAGGTTGCATTCTTCGAAGAATATTCTACCATCGACATATACTGACAGACTCCTCATTATCTCCACCAGGATCATGGGCACTATGGTTTTCATAGGCTAGACCCCTCTTTGAGCTAAGTCTCGAACCACATACCTTAAACATGTGTCGATTTTCCCCCCTGTTTTAGGAAAAAATAAGTATCCTAATAATGCAATGGCAAAGGCATCTAAGCAGTGTTTTTCACATTCTTCAGTTGAGTACTCAAATTCATCGCTAAAAGTTTAGTAGCTATTATCTCGGTTATATGTTGAGCATAGAAAGTCTAAATGAGTCCATCAAGGTATAAAGAAGTAAATATTGGATTAGACTTCATCGCAATGCTTTTTAGAAATTCCCTTGATGATGGCTTATATGGTACCATCATTTCACACGCATGGTATGACAAGTCGATGAAACCACTAATTTCTTCAATTGTTGGTGTCAAGTCACAATTTATAAATTGTAAAACCATCCTCATAGGGTCACTAAATTCTAGTAGGACCCTAGTCAGATGAGGGTTTGGTATGACGAAGATAAGAAATGTGAGACCACCCAACAATTGACGAATCTTTCTTTCCCGATCTCACTTTGTATCCATGCACCAGCTTCTAAGTCTGTGATTCACCTCTGTGACCATTTGAGGGTTTGGGGGAGTTGACATCATCCATGACTCTGCAAACATAACAGCAAACAATTTCTGAACTCCAGTTTTTCAAAGTGGGCTTGATTTGATTATTATGATCACATTGACACATAAGTATGCAATTTTTCTAAAGGGTGTTAGGTCCATTTAGACGACAGAGTGACTACTAGTTATGTGGATTGACACCACGGGTAAAACCACCTAGGTTTTATGCAACATGTATAACTTAATAAAGATTTCTAATAATTTTCTTGACAAATACTTGAAAGGGATTATATGCAATAATACACATGGTTCCACGGTAGTAAAACTATGTACATCATCCATGCCTCAGCCATCTCACTAAGAAAGGGTGTTTGAAGTGAATTGGAGGATTTGTGAGATATGCAATCACATACCATCACAAGAATAAAATAAAAAAAAGGAAGAGGGTCCCAACTTGGGGAAGTATGAGTGAAATGCCAGTTATCAAAGCAGTAAATATTTATCATTTACGTTAAAAACAATAATATATAGGCAAATTATAAAAGCGATAAATAAATAAATAATCATAAGTAAAGGTAAGCAAACTAAAAATATATTAAAAATAATGCAAATAAGGAAAGAGGTTATGTGATTATACATGTAAGTAAACAAATAGGGGAAAGAAAAAGGGTGAAACATTGTAATAAATAAATAAGGTAATGGGAAAGGGGAGGAACATAGAAAAAAGACAATAAACAAGGCAACAAAACAATAAGTAAGCATGGAAATCACCTAACAAATAATTAAATAACCAAATAAACTAAACCCCACATAAATAAGCATAAAACACGTAATCATAAGAACCTAATATCCTCAGCGAAGTCGCCTTTCTGTCGCGTCCCAGTTTTTCGCAATGCAGGTTTTGTGCAATACCTAACAACTCTTTTGGGATTTTGGGTTTTGAAGAGTCGCCACCTCAAAAATTAAGGTGTGTAAGGAATCCTATCTAACCTAAGTAAGTATAACTAAGGTCAATGAACCAGAGATCAGGGTAAGAGTTCAAATTACCTCTAGGGGAAGGTGTTACGGATACCTCAAGTTTTACAATCACAATAAAAGGAATAGATAAAACGGTAATAACTAGTATTATAGCATCCAATACGGTGAGTTCAAAATATAAAAATAGAAATTTTGACTAAAAGTGAAATCTGAGGAACCAAAGGAAGTCAATAAATATGATTACAGCTTAGTTTATGATTTTAACATTTGGAAATTAGTCAAAGGATTTCATACACGAAGAATTTAATTATTATAAAAGAAGATAACATGTAAACCATTAGTTAGAGGACAAAATCATTGATACAAGCATACTATAATAAACCGCACAAATCAAAGGAGATCACAATAGCAGAGGTGGACAGGAGCTTAAATAGGAAATCACAACTTACACTTGTTATTTTTATCTAAGAAAAGAAATCATATAACGCCATAGTACTTCAATATATTCAATAATCAACAACCCTAAGAAAATTCTAAAGAACACGAGAAGACAAATATAACATATGACACATTAAGAATGATGTTTAGCAAATCATATACGAACAGATCTGAAAAGATCTATCATTATCCGAATGATACCTCAAAATAGGCAGGAGTTAAAAGAAGTGTTAAACCCCAACTTTCGTTGAAAGATGCCTCTTGTTCACTAGTCGGAGTTGCTGTTTGTTTCCCTTGAAATCCATTTTTCGCTTCTGCTGCTACTCTGCTCCGCCACCACCTACTGTTGGTCGATGCTCGAGCTAATGTACGCCTCGCCTGTCTGCTGGTGGTTCTCACGAGAAGAGGGTAGGTGGGATGGCACTAGCCACTATTTCTGCTTTCGGTCGTTGTAGTCGCCGGCAACTTTCACCGGTTGCTGCTGGCTGGCTTGTGCAGTAGAGTTCGCTTGGAGCTGCTGCCCAACAGGAGAAGCATTGCAGAGGAGAGGAAGAGAAGCAGCCTCGCTGCTGCTGCTGGCGGAGAGAGACATAGAAAAGGAGGAGTGATGGAAGAAAGGGGAGAGAAGAAAGAAGAGGAGAGTGGAACGACGGCTTATGTATTTTTAGAGGGGAAGAGAAATAAAGAATGAATTAGGGTTTGGGGTCTTTTGTTATTAAAGGAAAGAGATGAGGAAGTTGATCTCAACCGTGGATTCAATAAGAGATAAAGGGGTAGGATTCATCTAGGACTTAATGTATTACATGGACGGACGACATTAAAGCTGAAATTATATAGAATTGAAATTGAGATGGCCAAAATCGAAATACGAAATGGATAGATTTTAAATTAAATGGTGGTTATGAATGAAATTAAATTGGAATCAAGATGACTAAGATTGAAATAAATTGGAATAAAATGGACTAAGATATAAATTATTTTGAGGAAATTTAAAGAAATGATATTCAATTAAAATACTACAAATATTATAATATTTTTTGTAGAAGTAATCACTTAAATTTTTAAAAGTTTGACTAAAATAAATATTTCAAAATTTATTAATAATTTTAAATTATTTTAATAATGTTTACAATAATTTTTTAAAGTAGACATACTAAAATATACAACTTTCTTATGCCAAAATTGACTAAAATTATAAATTCTAAAATAAATTTTAAAATACGTATTTAATTTAATAGCATTCCTAAAAATGGTGAAAGGTCGATCCAAATTGGATGTCAACAATAAGTTCACCCAACATCCCCCCCATGTGCTCCTAAAATAGTTAAGGACATGAGGAGTAGGATGAGCTTGTTTGTCGCTGGCTTGCACGACCAAATCAAAGACAGCAGAGCTGCAATGATGATAGGCGACATGGACATATCAAGGTTGACGATTTATGTGCAGCAGGTTGAAGAGGAGAAAGTGATAGTCAAAGAAGAATATAGAAAGAAGAGAGTTAAGACAGGCAATGAGTCCGGGAAGCAGAAGAGTAATGCCAACATGTAATCCTTCCAACAGAAACAGAAGGTCCTTCCCCATCATGTTCTAGTGCACCTACACCCAACAAAAAGGGTGAGTACTATGGCCAGAATTATAGAGCTATGCCTGCTTATTCGCAGGACAGTATGGCGCAAGGGGGTAGTTATCCTCTTGCATATGCAAAATGTGGTAGAAACCACTTTGGTTTTTGTCCTGAGGGCTCCATTGACTGCTTCAAATATTGTCAAACCGAGCATGTCATGGGAGAGTGTCCAAAGAATAAGCAGGGAAACTTTAGTAGGGTAAATAGAGCGACTAACCTGCAGCTAGAAGAGCTATTTTTCTAATTGGTGGAGGAACAAACCCTTGTATGCTCTCAATAATTTCCAAGATCAAGAGACTCCAGATGTTGTCACTTGTATGATTAAAGTCTTTGAATTATTGTTTATGCATTGATAGACCTAGGAGATGGTTTATCTTTTGAAACTCCATATATTGATATCAAGTTTGATATTATTCCTGAGAGCCTTAATAAACCATTTAGTGTCTCCACACTGCTTGATGAATCTATTCTAGCAGAAAGAGTCTCTCAGGATTCTCCCATTTCCATCAATCACAAGAGTACCATGGACGATTTAGTTGAGTTGGACATGGTAGACATTGATTCTATCCTTGTATGGACAGAAGTCATGCCTTTTATGCCTAAGTTGATTGTAGAACTCGAGTAGTCAACTTTCAATTTCAAATTGAGCCAGTGTTAGACTGGAAAAGAACTTCAGCAGTGCGTAAGTGTCGTTTCATTTGTAATTTAATGAGAGGAAGTTAGTTTCTATGGGGTGTGTTTATCACTTAGTATTAGTCAATGACTCTAGTGTTGAGATACCTCCAATTCAGTTAGTTTCAGTAATGAAAGTGTTCGGAGAAGTCCTTACAGATTATCTTCCCGGAGTTCCTCCTAAGAGAGAGAAATAGACTTTGGTGTAGATCTTCTTGCAAATACACATTCTTTCTCTATTCCTCCCCATGGAATGATACCACCATAGTTAAAAGAGCTGAAAGAATAGTTGAAAGATCTGTAATATAGGGGATTCATTCGACCAAGTGTCTCACCTTGGGGCACTCCAGTCTTGTTTGTTAGAAAAAAAGGATGGTTCCCTTAGTTTATGTATAGATTATCGTTATTTGAACAAAGTTACCATTAATAATAATTATCCTCTTCCAAGAATAGATGAACTTTTCGATCAGCTTCAGGGTGATTCTTGTTTCTCCAAGATTGACCTTAGATCAGTACACCACTAGTTAAATGTTAGACAACGTGACATTCCAAAGACAATTTTTTGAGTTTTAAGTCAAGTAGTTCGGGTTGAAAAATGCGCCTGCAACATTCATGAATCTTGTGAATTTATATATGTTTGTCGTCGTCTTAATTAATGTCATAGTAATCAATTCAAGGTATGAAGAAGATCATCCTAGTCCTCTCTGAATAGTCCTTCAAACTTTGAAAGATGCAGAGTTATATGCTAAGTTCTTAAAATGTGAATTTTGGCTTAAATCTAGGCATTCTCGAGCCACATAGTTTCTGGTGATGTGATAAGAGTTAATTCCCAAAAGATAGAAATAGTTTAGAGTTGGGCCTAAACCTACTTTTCCAATTGATATAAGGAGTTTTTTAGGTTTTGATAGCTACTATAAAATGTTTGTTGAGGGGTTTTCATCTATCTCGTTTCATTTGAACAAGTTGACTCAGAAAACAGTTAAGTTTCAATGGTCAGATATTTGTGAGAAAATTCTTTCAGGAATTAAAAAAGAGGTTGACTAATACCCCACCCTTGACCTTACAAAAAAATACTCAAGGTTTTGTGCTGTAGTATGATTCATCTAGAGTTTGTTTGGGATGTGTATTAATGAAGAATGACAAGGCTATAACTAATGCCTCCAGACAATTAAAGGTTCATGAGAAGAACTATCCAACCCATGACTTAGAGTTGAGTGCTGTAGTATTGGCTTTGGAGATATGGTATCACTATATGTATGGTATTTTTGTGGATATCTTCACTGATCACAAGATCCTATAATATGTGTTCACTATGAGAGTAATTAATCTCAGACAAATGAGATGGTCAGAATTGCTCAAAAATTATGACATGAGCATTCTTTACAACCCATGTAAGGTTAATATCGTTCTTGATGACTTAATCAGGTTGTCTATGGATAGTACTGCCCATCTTGATGTAAGGAAGAAGGAATTTCCAAATAAGTGCATTGACTTGCATGCCTAGGATTCCGACTCATGGATTCCACAGAAAAAGGAATAGTGGTGACAAATGGGGTTGAATCATCATTACTTTCAAAAGTGAAAGAGAAGAAAAAACAATATTCTATTATACTTGCATTGAAGGAAAATGTTAATAAGCAAAGAGTATTATTTTTTGAACAAGAGGGGAGATAGTGTGTTAAGATATCAAGGTAGATTGTGGGTACCTATGGTAGATGGACTTCAAGAAAGGATCATGAAGGAAGCTCATAGCCTTACATATTCAATTTATCCAGGTTCCACAAAGATATACTGTGATTTGAGAGATATATATTGGTGGAATCATATAAACAAGGGCATTGCGGAATTTGTTTCTAAGTGCCTGAATCGATAACAAGTTAAAGTAGAGAACCAAAGGCCTAGAGGTTTTCTCAAAATATAGAAATTGTGGAAAGGAAGTGGGAGATATTAATATGGACTTCATCACAGGGTTATCAAGGTCTCGGAGGCAGTATGATTCAATTTGGGTAATTGTTGATAGAATGACAAAATCAACACAGTTATTATCGGTAAAGACCAATCATTCAGTAGAGAATTATGCACACTTATATATTCACAAAGTAGTGAGACTTCATGTAGTCCAAGTTTCGATCATCCTAGATAGAGGTGCACATTTTACTACACAGTTCTTGAAATCATTGAAGAAAATTAAATGCTCAAATATGAATTTAAGCCCTATTTCTTAGCCGCAGGGGGATGGAAAAGCGGAGCGTACTATCCAGACATTAAAATATATGTTGAGGTATTGCGTGATTGATTTCAAGGTGAATTGGGATAATCACCTACATCTCATCGAATTCGCTTATAACAATAATTATTATTCTGGCATCTAGATGGCTCCATATGAGACCCTTTATAGTAGAAGATACAAATATACTATCAGGTGGTTCGAAGTTTGGGAAGCAATGTTTATAGGACCAGATCTAGTTCACCAAGCTATGGAGAAGGTGAAGGTGATTCAAAAGAGATTGAAAACAACACAGAGTCATCAAAAATCCTACACGGATATTAGTAGAAGGCCGTTAGAGTTTGAAGTGGATGATTGGGTATACTCGAAGGTTTACCCATGAAGGTTTTTATGAGGTTTGGTAAGAAGGGTAAACTTCGTTTTCAGTATATTGGACCTTGTCGCATAGACAAAAAGATTGTCAATGTAGCTTATGAGTTAGAGCTGCTACAAGAGTTAGCAGCAGTTCATCCAGTATTTCATATATCTATTTTGAAAAAATGCATGTGAGATCTTTCATTGGTTGTACCACCTTAAAATGTTGGTATCCATGATAGCTTATCCTATGAAGAGATTCCGATTCATATTTTACATCGCCATGTTCACAAGTTGTGAACAAAGGAGGTTGCATCAGCGAAGGTCCTTTGTATGAACCAATTTTTTGAAGAGGCTACTTGGGAACTTGAAGAAGATATGAAAAGAAGATATCAACATCTCTTTGAATCGGTATAGAATGCATATCAAGGTACTAAATCTCTTCTTAGTTGTTTATAAACTATGAGTAAGCATGTGGTTACTTGATGTTGTTAGTTGAGTGTTGAACTTGATGTTAATATCCTTAGTTTAGTGAAAGAAATCTCATCTGAGGATGAATTTTTTCAAAGGGAAGATATTGTAACATCTCACAAATTTGAAATAGCTAAAAAACAAAAAATATTCATTATTCGAAAGAAAGTGGGAAAAATTTGGAAAATTGCCTAAGTTAAGAAATCTAGTTTTTGTAATTTTCAAACAACTAAAACTTCTAGATAAGTATTCGTTAGAGGTTCTTCTTGATATAGTTTGAAATCCCTTCAAGACATCTTTCCAATACAGCCGAGTGTGCATAGTTTCAAAATCGTATTTGGGAGATAGCCCAATCGGAATTTGGGAAAGTCAAAGTCCAGATTTAAGGAAGGGCAAACTTATCTTTTAACCAATTAATTTCCTATTTTATTTTATGTGTTTATTGGGGTTAAAACAAAGTTTAGTTCAATTTTGGAAAATCAAAATCACTCTTAGGGATTGGAGAAGAGAGGAAAAAATAAAAAAAAGTGATAAAAGTCAAGAATACACCAAGAATGTCAAGATTTTGTAGTGGATTTCGTCAAGGATGATCCCTATCAAGGTATGTAAGATATTTTAGTGTTAGTTCAGTACAGCCACACACCAAGCTTGTTTCAATCCCATGATTTTCGAATTTGTTGAATGAGAACATTGTTGAATTTTTATTGGTTGAGTTGTTTAATGCCTATGGTTGTTTTCATTAGAAATTCAGGGTTGTGTTTTGAGCTAGATACATTGATTATTGAAGGTACTAATAATCGTATGAAATTGGGAAAAAAACTATGGAAGTTTAGGGGTTTAGCATTGAAAAACGAGATGAAAAATTAGTCAAGTGTAACTTTGGGTGAGTCAGAAGTGGTGCGCTTAGCAGTGCAAGAGGATCTAGAGCGTCACTACTGCAATAAGCAGAAATGGAGCCTCAAGACCAATGGGTCTGACGTGGTACGCCCAGGATGCACCCGAATCAACGTTTTTCACCTAGTTTTTTTGGAATTCAGTCTGATTTATCCCTTCTAAAGTGTTTTAACACTTTCCAGTTATTCTAACTACTCTAAATGACTTCCAATCATACAGAAAAAATTCCAGAAACACGAATTTACACCCTTGAATCCAAAACTTAAAATTCAAGAAAAAGTTAGAGCAATGTCTAGATAGTTTTAAATATTTTTTCATGAAGTCTTGTGCAAATACATTAAACTTGTTTTAAGACATAAAGATAAATTATAGTAAGAACTAAAGTTAAGAAGGTAAATTCATTTCAAGTTTCATAAGTCTTTTAAAAATGTTTTAATTGTCATTTAAAGACTTACACTCGAGTTTACTTCATAGTGAAGTGAAGTATTCCTTCAAAGTAATATATGGGAACTAAGTATTCCCAAAAGAAATTAAAATGTTATCACATTTAATAAGAAGGAAAACTGAAATTATCAAAAAGCCTTCGGGCTAGTATTTAGTGAAAGAGAAATAACTTTCTAAATAAGGCAAGCAGGGAAACTTGATTTCCAAGATAGTCTTTGAGCTAAGTATTTTTTGCAGTAATTTCAAATCGCACAATCATTATGTTTTTAAAACATAAGAACCAATATATTTTGGGAGTAGTATTGAGTTCCAATATGTGGGAGAGTTCAGACAACCCATAGCCCCCATAAACCATCTAGCCACCATGGGTAAAAAGGGTAATATTTCTTAGATGAACTTTTTTCTGAGTAGATTAGTGGATCTATTAGGTATCTTAGGTCTTATACCTTTGGCCGAGTATATGATGCACTAGCAGCGTGAGGTACATCAATGTATCAACACTGTATCCTTAAGTGATGGTTTTCGGGTAGAGAAATTCCTACAGAAGTTGAATGTAATTACATATGTACATCAATTTATTTGTATTTTTACATATATCTCAGAGTTAATTGTATCTTTGTGTACATCAGAATTTACAACGTGTTTCAAACAACTTTTCTTTATATTCACTTGTTTTAAATTTCTTTATAACAAAATGAGTCAATATTATTGAGTCATATTATTCATGAGTTGAGCAGCGTCAAAGGTAAGTGCCCCTTGTTACTCTTTTATAGCTTAAGTTGTTTTAGAATTCCAACTCTAATACTCCTACATTTAATGTATTGATGCCAGTTGCCCTGCATAATATTATTATGCAGACGCATGTAATGATTATCGACATCCAACGAATCCTTGATCCAGTTTAGCACTCCAGAGTTAGTTGTGAGATTCCTTGCATTACCTAGGACTCCTTTCATTGTTTTCATAGGATTTTCTTTATTAGGGTGTTGTAGGGTCTTTCCCAACATCCATATGTGTTTTAGAAGGCTTCATAGATAGACAAACACACAATTAGTATTGAGTCTCTTATCTTTCTATAGGAGAAAGTTTGCTATGAGACTTAAGTGACATTTTGGACAATTTTCTTTACTTTAAAATATTGATTGAGACTATTGTGTTAAGTTAATTCATCCGCTAAGTTAAGTAAGCACACCTAGGGTCCGCTCGAGGCCATCAACGGTCATCGGGTCCTGTCCACGTCCAAGGTGTAGGCTAGGGGCGTGACATTATATATGAAACCTCTACTAACTCAGATGTACATAGGTATAATACCTACGACATCCTAATAACAATACTCCAATAATAAAACATAAATGAGGATCGTATGGAAGCAAGGAGACTCCCCAAAAAACTTGGGAACAACAAATAGTAGTAATGGATCATTGTTGCTGACCAGGATTTCATGTATCTATATCATGATACAAAGCAGATCAAATGTCAACAATACATATAATGTACGAGCATGTTAGGGGAAATATAAATTAAGACATAAACTTTAATCAGAATTGAATAAACATACTTACCTTGTCTCAACTCAGTTACTCAAATTTAGAAAGTACTCAACTAAATTAAATATAAAAGCAACAATAAAGATGCATTATAAATAAATATTTTAAACAATAGATAATCACTCAATCTATTTAAATTACAATAATAACTCACTTTGTCGGTAAAAATACAAAATAAATTTATTTGGGATATTCTCTAATTGACAAACATAACTATGAGCTATGTGATGATACATTGTGTCACCCACACAGCCAAAAAATATCCTATACCTTGCCGGAGTAAAAGACATTCTGAACTAACTATACCTACTAAGTTATGCTAAAAATCAATATGGAATCATCTACAAAGTATGACCCTTGCTACCCACATTGGCTACATGGTTAATGAGGACATTTATTTATTTGAACTCATCCCCATATAGGTGATAAATACTACTCTCAAAATATAACTCAACTCATATGCTTGAAAACATTTCATAATTTTCAAACTTTGAGATTATTACATAAAAGATTCCTCTTAAAAGAGATATTACTCAAAACTACCTATGAACTCATTTTGAAATCCATGTTTCCCCTCATTTTAAACGTAAAAACAATTGCTCTTTATGATTCCTTATTCCTTATATATTCATTTTCAATAATTGAACTCAATCTCTACTCAACCTCATACTCAAGTAATACAGTCTTAGAACATGTTTTAAAAGTTTGTAATAAACTTCTCAAACTGACCCGAAAGATTCTCTATAAATTAATTCATAACACTATCTTGAATTTGAATTATAAATTTTAACGTATTTAATTATGATGTGAAGGATATCTGATAATTTAGTAGAGTTTAGATAGTTGATAATAATATGTACGAAGATATTGAAAGGGAGCAAAGACGCGACTCAAAGGAGCATTAAAATTCTTGGTTGGGAAATATAAATTTGGACAGCAGAGCCCATATACTCTCCGCAATAGTGATAGTGTTACTTTTTTCCGAATTAACATTGGGATTTGTCTGCGACGCGGACCTGTCGCTTTTGTTCATTCGATCTTTTGTTCCACTCACAAACTCGATTCAACTCATACCCACTGCAATTGTAAGGTCAAAACACTCACATTTTCATAACCTAGATCAATCTAAACGCTACCCACACAAGAAACTGTAAATTTACTTAACTTATTCAAAACTCTCACCTCAAGAACTCAACAAGAACTTCATTATCAAAGAACGAAAAAAAAACCCTCAAGAGTACATACCTCTTTTTGCCGAAATAAATCCTAAATTCCAAAGAAATCTTGATTGTTCTTCCTTTAGTTTTTCTCTCTTCTTAAAATCACTTATAAATCCCTAAGCATATTTAGGATTATGAAAACTGACACAAATAAGTTTAGAACCCTGAAAACATACTATAATAGTTTTAAGCTAATGGGGTAAGGAAAAAACTAAAATATCCATCACTAATTTGGGTAAACATCCTTATATGGAAAGGTTGACTTCAAATGAG
This sequence comes from Solanum habrochaites, assembly GCA_027704765.1. Lineage (NCBI taxonomy): Eukaryota > Viridiplantae > Streptophyta > Magnoliopsida > Solanales > Solanaceae > Solanum > Solanum habrochaites. Next base: position 27,631,759 of record JAKWJA010002497.1, read on the forward strand.
AAAATCTCCCTCATCCAAACTCAAAATTTTGAAAAATTGGCGGCGTTTTAAAGAATATACAAAGACCTCTCATTTAATATCTTATGGGGCACCTAACTCGTCGTGTGCCTTAAGTTGTAACCATTTGAAGCTGACCCAAAACTCACAACTTAAGCATAACTTTCCAATTTCAAACTTTAACTCTTTCAAAATTGAACTCTTTATAAGATAGATGTGCTACATTAGTAAACACCATTCAGACATAGATTTTACCTATAATTCTCTTAGACATCTTTGTCATATCTCTAGGCATTACCAAATTTAAAGATAATTTCATAAACAATGACTATAGCGCAACCCAATATATTTTTGACAAAGGATTCATTTCAAAAAAACATGGTTTCCACATGGAAAGCCATATTATCCAACTTTAATTTTCAAATGAGGGGAAGAAATTATTCCCTCCTGAAGATTTGACAAAAGAATTTTTTAAGGAAATAATGAGATCATGGATATCATCAACTACACCAGACATAACATACATAAAACTGAACCAGGTTTCTTATAATCTTACCAATTATATGCCTGGGTCGATCAACTTTTAATAGGTGAATTACATACTTAGATGATGTATAAAACAATAAAAAGGTGTTTATATTCTTTTAATCGTAAACTTTGAATATTGTATATTATCTAGATTATTTTCCTCAAATATATTCTCAATTTACACTTTATTGATATCCATTAACATAATTTCATAATACTTTTTTGTTTAAGAGGATCATATGTCATGATCCAAAGTACACCATATGTGTGACATGACACATAATACCCTAACATAGTTCTACACAAGATACTTGACTTACATATACACATATTCATATACAAAAGTAAAGAATTTTATATAAAATATAGATCTTTAAATTTCAAAGTGAAAGTCTAACATATTCTTGACAAGCTTTTTCACAATATCGAAAGAAATGGTCGGGACGTACCCATACACCATGTAAAATATTCAAAAGTAATTGTGACAATACAAAAATGTGACATGGTCTTCCAAGTGTGATGACTTACAAATTTTTGAAATCTCTAAAGTGATCATCTAGCCACAAACGAAGGGAGGGAGAGGATTCATCAAGCCCTACATTGGTGAAATAATATAGGTAAAAATAAGCATTAGTACATGTAATGTACTAAGTATTAGAGACATGCTCAAAATGTAAAATATTGTCATAATATCCCTGAGTTAGTAAGTATCAAACTCTTCCTTCTCAAGTGTAGACAATAACATACTACCTACTATGTTCTAAACCCTATTAATGAACTCTATCATCTTCATCAATCTTAGAATAATGGAATTTTGGAAGATTCATCCTAGTGGTGTCCCTTTATCATTTTCTCCTGCATGGAGTTCCTTTGTGCATCATCTCTGATAGAGGTACTGAGTTTACTTCACTATTTAGGAAGTCCTTCGCAAAAGAGTCTTGTAACTAAAGTCAATATAAGTACCACATTTCATCCAGAAACTTATGGAATATGGGAAAAAACAATCACAACATCGAAAGACATGTTTAGGTCTAGTGTGATTGATTTTAAGGGAAATTGGAACGATCATTTTCCTTTGATAGAATGCCTGCTATAATAATAACTACCATTCGAGTATTGGTATGGCATTGTTTGAGGATCTTTATGGTAGGAGATGTATATCGTCTATAGGATGGTTTGAGTTGGTTGAAGTTGCTTTGATAGGACCCGAGTTAGTTGATGAGTTTATTGAGAAGGTTGGAATCATTATAGAGAGGTTTATAATGGCCCAAAGTTGAGAAAAGTCTTATGCCAATGTTAGAATGAGAGACTATGATTTGATGTGCTTGATTGTGTTTATTGGAAAATCTCACCCACAAAAATTGTAATGAGATTTGGAAAGATAGGAAAACTTAGTCCCGTTTCATAGGCCTAACTCAAATATTTTGGCATGTTAATAAGGTTGCATATGAGCTTTATTTTCCGAACGAGTTGGCATCGGTTTATTCGATTTTCCATGTTTGTATGTTGAAAAGGTTTGTTGGTTATCTGAAATTTATATTTCTTCTACATTGGTTTGAAGTGAAAGAGAAACTTTATTATGAAGAAGTGTTGGTTAAGATAATAGGCCAACAAGTTAAGAGATTGAGGAACACAAAGATTTTTTCCGTTAAAGTATTATTGAGAAACCATCAAGTTAAGAGTCATACTTGGGAGGCCGAAGACTATATGATCTCCCAGTATCCTCATATTTCTTCCACCTATTCTAGCGTGAGGTAATCATTTCCTCTTGTTTTTTTTTTAAGTCTTGTGTGTTTATGTGTTTCCATGATTTCCATAAATTGCATGTTTATGAAAAAACTTAAGTTTTGAAAGAAGTCACTTTAATTTTATGATGTATTTTCCTCATGTTTTCTAGTATTATGTATAAGTATCTTGTAGACTTCAATTAGATCGTTGTCGAACATGTCTTGACTTGGAGTAGATATCCTCTCCTTAAATTTGTGCTTTTTGAGATTGAATTGCATATAAGCTCCATGAGATTGTGTTGATCACTGCTTTTTAGTGAAATATGATAGTTTCTTATTTAATATGAGAAATGTTAAGATTCCATGAATATTTTTTTTGATGTTGTTCCTACTTCAATATGGTATATTTAATATGTTTAACTCGGAGTTGATAATTCCTTCTTGGTTGTGTCCAATTAGATGTGTTGCATGCATAATGGGTTTCTACTCTTGATTCTTTCCGTTCAAAATCGTGCTTAGAATCTTATTCGAGCACGAATGATGTGAATGAGGAGAAAATTTAATATCCCGAATTTAAAATAGGGAACATGGCAGCTTAATAGACCTTCCAGGTGGTATCCACATCCCGTGGTGAAGCACACAGACCGTCAGTGGATCTAATGATTGACTCCTTGAAATTTTTCCTACCTTGGACCACAGTGGTATGTACCGATTTTAGGCGGCTCCACACCCCGTGGTCTAGTGGTTGTCGTTTGTACCAATAGTCTCTAAAGAAAACCATGTTTTACTAGGTCAGATTGTATGTCCATCCATGGCCTGTCGATACTGTCTCGTTGTTTGTGACGGGACAATATTTTAGGGACTTAAGGGTCTACTATGGTTTTAATTAAATCAATGCGCTGTTGTTTTTCCTAAACCTAGACCACATATATAAGGGGTTTTACGCCCCTAAGCTCACTCAATTAAGGAATTCTCTCAATTCCCAAAAGTAAACCTGAATCCTTTCTCAAATATTCTATTTCTTGAAGGTGCAAGAAGAAGAAGACTGAATCTAGGTTCAAGGTCAAGGATCCCAATCATTCTAGATTTTGTGGGCATTGTGACTAAGGTATGCTCTATTTTCATCCATGGGATCCTTCCTCCCATGAAGTACCCTAAATTCCACACTTGGAAGAAGGATTTCCCCAATTCTAATAAGGGTTTTTTCCGATGTTTTGGATTATGTTAAATATTAATCCAAATTAGTGGATTATGACTATTTATGATTGAATTTGTAGGATTACATGTTTTTAGGATAAAATCACGTGTACCCATGCATATTCTACAATTGATATAATAAGGTTGATGACATGAAGGGTTACTTTATCGGGTTTTATATCTCCTTATATGATTGATGAATGAAGACTAGAATTGCTTGAGATTGAAGAATATATGATGAATATGATGTTAATTACTTCATAATAATGCTTGGATAATGGTCATGAGAATTTGGGCTTTGATAGTAAAGATAATGATATGAATTGTTGGTAACTTATTTTATTCATGAGAAAGACATACTTCCCACATGAATTACTTAATTATGAATGTACAAATGTGAACATTTTACTCACATGAATGATTCTCAGTTGAAAGGATTGCTTACCTAAAAATGATATAGACTAAAAAATTATATAATTGATGGGGATAGAGCTGATTACCCTTGACCTTCATATGTATGGATATAAAGTTATTCACATACTCCTTAGAATTTAACAAGAGGTGAGTCCAATACTTTCTATGATCAATGTACATTGAGGCGAGTACCCATCATCCTTATGAAATGATGTGGAGGCGAGTACTTGTGTCATATGATGAGATTGTGGATGGGAGTACCTAAGATCCAAGAATGAGTAAGGCAAGAGGCGAATACCCATTAGCCTTTGTAAGTTACGCATTGAGACGAATTCCGTTGTCTTTAAAAAGTAAATATGGATGATGTAATTATGTTATGAAGATGATTTTCTTGGAGTGCTGCTAGATATGCCTTCCATGATGTAATCTTGACTACAGACGGATGACCTATGTCTTGGCCAGTGGCAGATCCAAAATTTTGTATCATTGGTGCTCAACTATTTTGAGCTCGGAAATTTCTACATATAATGGGTATTAGATTAATATATTTCTATATATTTCTAAATTTTGTACATAAATAATAATGTTGACACAAAAGGTAGTGGGTTCTTAAACACCCATAATTAACTACATAGGTCCTCCATTGCCTTGGCTAAGAATAAGTGAGGTTACTTAAGGAAGTGTTCCTATTTTAACATGATGTTCATTATCTCTGTATAATGCTTATGTCGTCTGTCTACAAACTTATACTTTTCACTACATTCTTATCAAATGTAGGGTTCGGCGATTTAGATTCTCACACTCATGCTATTTAGTTTACAGTCAAAGAAGTGAATTTTTGTGAGTCCTCATTGTGTCCGAGAATGTGATTACCACTTTCTGTTATGCCTCTCCTTTTTATCTTGAACTATTGTATGGGCTGTGACCCAAGACTTTATTCATGTTTTTATAAGATTTCATACAATGACTTAGCCTCCTAATTATAGATGTGTCGCTCTTCACAAAGATAACTTAGAATCTGCATAAACGACTTCATAGACACTCTAGGACACCTAGACTTTGTGCTCCAATACAATGTTTGTGACAACACTAGCCTACACCATAAGGTAACTAGCACTTGAGAACCAATTTATGCCCAAAGTGAACCCTTGACCTTACTCAACTTTGAGCGGACATCTTACTCGGAAATAAATGAACTTCAGAAGTAAAAATTTAACTCAATGTCTCAAAAAAGATATTCAGGATATTTTAAAGAAAACATTCAACTGGACAAAAAAAGCAACTCAAGTCTTAAACATTTAACAATTGAAATCAAAAGAATCATCAACAATGTCTATCCATGAAGCCTCTAACAACTGTGATGGATGACAGAGAAAGACACATAACACCTTAGTATGATTGAAAGAAAATATGGAGCCCCCAGAAGCAAGGAGGAACAGAAAAGATAGTCTTGAACTACAAGTGGTATCAATGAAACAACTATATATTACTCTGATTACCTATATCTCCATCATGAATGATTCATGCCTAATGGCATCAATACATGGAACGTACGAGCATGTAAGGGAACTCTAAATCACATACATAAGCTTAAACTTAATAATATGGAAGAGCATACTTACCTCATCTTAACTCAAAGATACTCAAATAAACTCAAACTCATATATACTCAAGCTGGTTCTAAATAAAAGAAACAGTAACGATATGTTATAACGAAAACTTTTAAAACATTAGATAATAACTCAAACTGTTTAAAAATATAATAGTAACTTTTTTTTCTCCTATTTGGGAGATTCTATAACAGACAAGCATCACTATAAGCTATGTTATTATACAACGTCTAGCCCATTTTGCACAAATTGTCCTATGCCTTGTCGAAGTTTATGACATCTTAAAAATATGTCGATCCACTAATATATGATTTAAAAGCAATAAGAAATCAGCTAAAAAATTTGACCCTTGTTACTCATATTTGCATACACAGTTTATGAGGGCTTTAAGTTGTTAGGACTTGTGTCAATATTAGTTCTCAATACTACTCCAAATAATATAACTCATGATCAATGTTTTAAACCATTCCCTTATCCTCAAATTGTGAGATTATTCCTCGAAAGGATCTCTTAAAAGAGATAGTGCATAAAACTACTCATGAAATCATTTGGAAATCAAAGTTTGCTCCCTTTTTAAGTGTAAAAACATTTACTCTTGGGAATACCTAGTTATTTTTTATTCATTTTAAAAACATGAATTGAACTCTCCTCATTCTCTTACTCAAGTAGTAAAATAAGTTCGAAAAGTTAGTAAAATACTACTAAAAAGGACTCCAAAAAGGCTCTCTTAAACATTACTATTATTCCTTCATTGAATTTGAAATGTGAATTAAAGAGTTATGATTTATAATAGGATACATCGATGATTAATGAAGTTTCTGACTAGCTAGTATTAACAAAGGAATAAAAGCTCTACTCAAAGGAACATGTACCAATCGAAGAACAAAAGGGAAAGTGGGTTGACTCGCCTATAATTGATTGATTTCTCCTAAACTCTGTTAGATTGCAATACCCTATATAAATAAACGAAAACGTACTCAAATATTTTCAAGAACAACCCTCAAACACAATCTCTCACCTCAAGAACTCATCAAACTACAATAGTTAAGCTTGAAGAACAAAACTTTTAAGACAACTCACGTTGAACTTCAATACCCATATTTCATGGACGAATTTAATCAAGATTCTCATTATTGGTGTGAGGGTATAAGGATCAAATCATTGTCGAAATTCCTCGACAATTGCAAGAAACTTTAACGAACACTTGAACATCTCCTTTTTCTGTTCATCAATTTCTCTCTAAAATCATATATGTTTTTAGGTTTGTGAAAACTGATCTAAATTAATTTAGACCCTTATTTGGGGAAAAAGACATTTAAGGTTAAAGGGGTAGTGGAAAAAACAAAAATACTATTCCTGAATTTCGATTATTTTCCTTAATCGTACAGGTTGAACTTAAACAGGAATGTCTTGTTCATCTCAATTCAAAATTTATCAAACTTTGTGGACTTGGAAAGAGGACTCGGAGATCTTCATTTTCCACTGTATGGGCCACCTAAAACATCATTTAAGGATATTTACATTCGTTTGTAGTTGACACAGAACTCACATTTTAATTTTAAGTTGCACAATTCTTAATTGAACACTTTTCGATTTAGTTCTTTTTTAAAATATCATTTTCTAAGACTGTGGTGTTACAAACACCATCCAAGAGTTTCCTTGGGAATGATTAAGAGGTACCCAACCATAAACATTATATCTAGTTTTGACAGGATATGTTGATTCATAATGTCTTGAGGGCATGATTTGATCAAATCATAACCTCTGCAATCACAAAAAACATCCACATCCTAGTAAGCCTAGATGCACACCATCAATTGTATGCGAAAAATCACACACACAAATTTTAAATCTTTCAACTCATCAGCCCCAATTAAAAATAACTCTTGTAGTATGACAATGTATCTACAGGAGATCAAAAATGTTGCAAAAAACTTGATACTGTAGAAGCTTTCATTCAAAATAAAGAACTTCTTTTATAAATACTCAGTGGCTTAGGACCTGAGTATGATTCAAATTCACTTTTATCCAAGCGCGAGAAGAACCTTTGTCCTATACAGACTTTTATAACAAGTTTCTCAACTAAGAGATCCTTCTATAGTATTGAGACCCAAGCCAAGTGATGAATCTAAAGATTGGACTCACTAAGGGTTATATTTTTATAGAATTAGTCTACTTAAATTCTTGTTTTGTCTTAATTACTGATGAATAACCTTGAGTTTCAGGTACTTTGAGGTTGAGACAAAGCATGGACACTATTTGGCAAAAAAGCAAAAAGGATGAAAAGAAAAAGGAAATGAATTCTTGATTATCGCAGATTACACTTGGGGTATCACTTATATGTCTGAAGATCGCCTATTGTTCCAATGTGCTAAGAACTGAAGTAAAGGATAAAATCAATGGTGAAAAGAGGCAATCGGCGCATCACTAAGAAATTTTTTGTAGTACTACTTTATTGCCAAGTTATCCAGCAAACGAAGATGATTCGACTAAGCGCAAGCAGATGAAGTTTCCAAAGGGCAAATTATTGATTTGATCGACAATTCTAACAAACTGCACCGACTTATCCGCAATAACAAAAAAAGTAGATGTATCTCAGAAAGTGGTCCACATCCCTAGACCTCCACCACCATTTCCACACAAATTTGTGAAGAAAATGGAAGATAGTAAATATCGTTGATTTATCTCTATGTTGAAACAACTTTCAATCAATGTTCCGTTGATAGAAGTTATGGAACAAATGCCCAGATATGCTATGTTTATGAAATGATATAGTGATAAAGAACAAATCAGTGAGTTTTGCAGTTGATGAAATAAAGCAGGATGATAGTTCTATCACCACAAGTTCTCTTGTGCAAAAGTAGAAATATCCTAGAACCTTCATTGTTCCACAAAAGATAGGGATGCTACAATTTTCTAAGGAACAATGTTATATTGGTGCGAGAATAAATCTCATGCTTCTGTCTATTTATAAGAATTTAGGGTTGGGAGACCCAAAGCCTACTAAGATTCGGTTATTGATGGCTGATCGAACAGTGAAAAGTCCCAAAGGTTACTCTAATATATGCTTGTGAAAGTGGAGTCGCTCATATTTATTGCCTATTTTGCGATTATTGACTGTGAGTTTGATTTTGAGGTCCCCATTATTCTAGGAAGACCATTACTCGCCACTGGGCGTGACCTGATTGATATTGAAAAGGGGCAGACGAAGTTTGGGTTGAATAATGAAGAAGAATACTTTCAATATATGTAGGTGTATGAAAGAGAGTGGTGAGCTCTAAATGGTGTCTGCTATATCCTAAAGGCTGAGAGTGTAGACCAAGTACAAATTAAAGAGCGACTAGGTGTTGAGGCTCTAGCGGCGGTCATCATGGACTTTGACAGTGATGGTATTAAAGAATATGATTCTTTAATGTCTGCACTTGAAATAAATGAATATTAGTCAAAGCCAAAGAAATTGGTGTTAGATGTGAAGCATCGCGAGTCTCCACCTTAGAGACAATCTATTGTGAAGGCCCAAAAATTAGATCTTTAGACTCTACCACCTCATCTGAGGTATGTATTCTTGGTACAGATGAAACTTTGCGGATAATAATTTAAGCAGAGTTGAATGGGCAACAAGTAGAGTGATTACTAGCGGTGTTGAAGAGGTTCAAGCGATCCATTAGTTAAACTAATGCGGATATTATTGGGATCCCTCCCAGTAATTTTCCCCACAAAATCTAACTCATGGAAGATCACAAATAGAGTATTTAGCATCAAAGAAGGTTTGTTCAACCTAAGCAAGAACTAATGAAAAATGAGATCATCAAGTGGTTGAATGCTAGAGTCATTTATCTTATTACGGAAAGCATTTGATTGGGTCATGTTCAAATTGTTCATATAAAGGGCGGGATTACTATGATACTTAATGAATGTAATGATCTTGTCCCGATGCGTCTAGTGACCGATTGGAGAGTGTGGATGGACTACCGGAAGTTAAATGCATAGAGTGAAAAAAACTATTTTACCATTCCTTTCATGGATCAATTGTTAGACGGACTTGCAGGCAAGGATTGGTGTTGCATTCTTGATGACTATTCGGGCTACAATACAATCTCTATCCTCTACAAGATCAAAAAAAGAAAACATTAACTTTTCCCTATAGGAATTTTGCATTCAAAAGAATGTCGTTTGGGTTATGTGTTGCACCAGTGACCTTCTAGCATTGTATGATTTCGATATTTTGTGATATGGTGGAGGACACTATTGAGGTATTCATGAATAATTTTTTTGTAGTGGGAGACTCCTTTGATTGGTGCTTGAGTAATTTGGCTGAGGTGTTCAGAAGAGGTGAGGATTGCAATTTGGTGCTAAATTAGGAGAAATGTCACTTTATGGAGAAAGAAGGCATAGTGTTGGTATAGCACCTTGAAAATCCAAGACGAGTCTTTGAGCCTAACATAGTGTCATGGGGTGTAAGAACTGTTTTAAGACTTATTTTAATGAATATAGGTCATTTAGGAAGTTTAAGAAGTAAAATGTCCAAGAAACATCCAATACGTCCGGAAACTAGTTCTAAGGGGTATTAGCATGCCTTAGCCTATTTGATTGACTTTTAGGAGTTGGAAATTCATATAAATTAGAAAGAAGGGTGTAAAAGAAGTGTTAAGGATGATTAGTGGTCGAAACGTCCAGGTACGACTCCCCAAGGACCAACCAAGGGTCCTTGATGACGACCGTAGCACGTAGGAGGCAGAACTACCTAGGAAGTGTGCAATTAAGAGAACCATCAAAAGATCGTGTGTGGATAAATGGGGAGTCGAGGCCCACCGTCGTACAACACTTCGACAAAATGGTGTAGGCCAACAGATGCACACTCTCTCAACTCATCGCCGGACGTGCTGCACGGAAGGGGGGTTGGTCCGTCGATTGAGCCACGAGGCATCGACGGGGTTCCGTCTGTGAGTGGCATGTTTTTGCTGCACGTTTCAACTTAGTTCAAAACAATTAATTAAGGGGTTTACACGTTATTTAGGGATTAAAGGAAGATTAATTAACAAATTTAGCCCCCCCATATAAAGACCCCAACCCTCATTAATCTAAAACACAATTCACAAAAGAAAACTCTCTTCATTCTCTCTTCTTTCTCTCTATTGAAACCACCATTGAAAACAAGCTAGGGGGAGGTTTTGGGGGATGTAAATGGACGAATCACCATCAAATCTTCATCAAACGTTAAGGTATGGAATCTAATTAACCTTTGAGACACTTTCCTCAAAGGGTTCTTTCAAAATGGATTTCAAAAGTTGTGTTTTATGTGGGTTTCTTCCAATTATGAAATTAATGTTGTGAACTAAGTTTTTTATGTTCTCTTAATGGTGTAAGGGATAGATTGACATATATTTTAACTTTATTATGATCAATTGTGATAATTTGGTTCAATTTGAAGATTATGATTTTTAACCCTTAACCCTAGGTTGGTCTTGATGTAAATTGGGTTGTGATTGATTCAATTGTATTGATTATGGTTAAATCACTATTTGATGATGTTTTTTCACAAATAATTAACAAATTTAAATGACTTTTTGTCTTTCATGCTAAATCTTTAGAAGTGATCTAGGTTATGGATATTGCCTAAGTAAACTTTTTTGAGCATTGATTTGGTATTGAATTATGGTGTAGTTACTCTTCTAGTATTTTTATCATGGTTATTATTGAATTATGATGTTGAACATCTAAATTGGATTTAATTGAGGTTTTATGTTAAGTCCTAAAAGATGAACTATGAGGAAGACTTGGTAAGTCTTAGAATCTCTATCTTTACATCCAATGGTGATTAATTGTGGTTGTGTCATGATGTTATATTGGAGTATGCCTTATATTATGATAATAGGATGATATGATGTTGAATTTAAATGTATTGATTATGGTTGTGAGGTTGATTAAGATGTAAATGCTATAAGGATGGTGATCTATACCAATGTGCCTTATTATGAATTGATATCTAATGTGTTTATTGCACCTATATGAATTGTGACGATAGGATTTATATTCATAAAATTCTTATTGAGATATTAATGATGATGATAATACAAGGGGTTTACCATATGACATAAACTAAGCAATGATTGGTGAGTAAAGGTTTAAAGACATTTCAAAAAGTGACTCTTGCTTAGCACCGAGTAAACTTGATCGAGGAGTGTCCCTTCCCACATAGGGAAGGTAGGATCACTACATTAGTCTTGAGATTATGGCACATAAAAAGGGTCCCAACTATATCTCCAAGTGCTTGTACTATTTCCCCCCCATAGGAATACTAGCTACTGGATCCATGTAGTTGCTATGTTTCATATTTTGGTACTACCTTCATAAGTAGTCCGCCTTCTTTCGTTGTAGGGTTTCATGACACCGGATTCCACATTAGCTGATGTGGTCTATTTTGGTTTGGGAAAGATGTTCCCAAAAGGTAAAATAAATTAAAGGAATTAATCTCTAACTTGAATAAGCTAACAGGTCTAGCTTAATCTAGTTTGTGGTATGAGACTCTACATAAGCATTGCACTAGTTATCTTTGAGGGGAGTCTTTGGAGGATGTTCTTATATATGTATATGTTGTAATGATATATGATATGTACATGATGAACTTGCACATTGTTGAGACTATATGTTTGTTAGTTCACTTATGAGTATGCATTGAGTTATATTATAAAACAAGATGAAATGTATATCTAAATGTTATATTATGTGAACTTTTACATTGGTTATGGTTTCTTGTTGAGGATACTTGATTGAGTAAGGTTATGGGGCTTTGCTTGGCAATTGCACTTGTTTACTTGATAAGGATTGATGAGCAGTTGTCTTGATTATCATGATATAATTGACTCTGGTTCATACTTGTGATGTTATTCCTTGATAATAGGGTTGTAGTAAATCATGGGTTATAGTATGTTGGGATACATATTACTTGTTTGAGTTAGTCAGCATGTATGGTTAGTTGGTATGGCTTGCTTGATTTTGCATTAGACTTTTAAAAGGGGTAAAATGGTATGTTTTGACTAAATGTCCCTTTTTACTATGGTTTGCTATTATATGTGCATATGGTCTCATACTTAGTACAGGTGTACTAAACCCATTTTCTTCCCTTTTCCCAAGAATTTTAGGTTCCGATCGTTGAAGGCTCATTCGAGACGACTTGAAGAAGACTTGTATATTCTCTATCATCCAAGTGGGTAGGTCCTCACTTTTTGAGCGCTTTGTCAATATCTTGCTTATGAAGTTTGATTTGTTTTTCTAAGACTTTTATGTTCATTCCACTTTCATTGTGTAAGGAGAAAAATTAAAAGAAATTAAAGAGGGGTTGTGGGGGTTCGAACCCACAACCCCTCGGCCAAAGGAGAAATTTAAAGGCAACGAAAATAAAAAGTAAATAAGGTTGTGGTGGTTCGATCCCACATTCTATTAGTTACATTAAGCGAAAAATGAAGAGAGAAATTAAGGAAAAAATAAAGTGAAAGCATTGGGGCTCGAACTTGGGTCCCCAAGCCGTATGGTTCAAACCAAAATGAATAAAAAAAAGTGTAGGTTTGTTCAAGAGATTTGAAAATCGGGTTCCCTTGCCCAAATTCCGTATAGATGCTTAAGTCATACGTGAGTTAAATCTTCAAGAATAATGTTGCCCACTTAGATCGAAATAGAGATATTGGCATACATACAAGATGCATAAGTTTTGTACTACATAACTTTAGGAAGATATGAATCACATAAATGAAGTATGTATGAAGACTCATGGTTTGTATGGATAGACCCATAAGACTAGCATACGTTTAAAAATAAGTGAACCTAAGATGTATGTAATGAAATAATGTAACCCTCAAAGGGTTATGTATGAGTGTAAAACACAGTAAATGGCCAAGTGCATTGGCAAAGATGAAATGATTATTATGTAATGAAATGGTGAAACCCTAGAAGGGTTAAGTAAAAGTGTGAAACACACAAATGTCCAAGTGCATTGGCATATGATGAAATGAACATTCACGTAAAAAGAGGCAAGTTGATTATGAAGAGAAAATGTGCAAATGTTGATGAATGTGGTGACAACATGATATGAGGCTAATGTAAAAGATGAGAGCAATCTCAAATGAGCAAAAATAAATGTTAAGAGACCAGTCTCTATGAACACTCTTAATGAAAGTATTGAGATTAACACACGTAATACTAATGATTAGATGAGAAACATCTATTGAGCTATGATGTCCTCTTACTAGAAACCATCTTCCACGACGTATGAGTTGAATGTAATGGAACTTTATACTGAGCAACGATAGACTAGCTATGAGCGGTGAATCCTTTTTTCAGGAAGGGCGGATGTTCACGTAACTCTCATGAGATGAGAGTGTTCCGGCATGCCGTGTATGGGTCTCCTTATATCTCCTAGTCTTCGAACATGTACTGCCTATATAGGGATTTGACGGGGTTCAATTCCCATGCATGCTAACATATTTTGGGTCACTTTGGCTGGTGATTCCAACTCTTTTCGGTGTGGGGTTTCATGACACCGGATTTCATGATGCTCACATGATCTATGTCGGTTACAGTTAAAGTTCCCAATTAATTAATGAGGCCAGCCTCAAATAATGCACATAATGAAATGAATGATACCAAAGGTGTTAGGATAGGATAATCAAGAGGTGAGTTAGATTAAAGTAATGACATTAGGTCATTCTTGGTCATTGCACAACGAACCCGATGAAAGTCTTAAACTACATCCTAGGTATAACTGGTGTTTACACTGGCCGATGAATGAAATGAAATGAAGTACGTATGAATGAATGAGCAGACTCTGTGTTTGTTAAATCAGACTCCCTAGTTGAGGTCCCATATGTTGAGCCCTCATTTTTGGGAAGTTTTAATGTCAAGTGCATGATTCAAAGGTCTCATGGCATAAAAATGAATGATATGAACACCATTATGTTTTATGTCAATTATGATATGTGTTATGTGTACGTTGTTGTGTGTTGTTTGCAAAATGTTAAGTATGATGATGCATGTTACTCTCATGGAATAACTTTACTAATCAAAATTAGGAAAGTCATACACTTTCCTAATTCAAATTTTGAAAGTTCACTCACTTTCCTAATCTCAATTTGGCGTGTCCACTAACTTACCTTCTACAATCATGTTGTTAGGAAAGAGATATTCTTACTCATGCATGTCCCTGGTGTGTGTTTTCATAAACCCATACTTTGTTCAAGTGTGTACTAACTCTATACAACTATACAATTAAAGGTGTAGGCACAGTAGACACTAGAGTTTACAGGTGGATGTTGCAATTATCAGTACGTGGAGCTTTCATCCGGACATGATAGGCCCTCATGATTTCGAGGCTATCTACTGTTATTATCTAGAGTAGATGTAGGTTTTATCTAGTGGAGCATGTTCCATTAGTGTTTCATTTCCCATTTCATTCAGACTTTGTATTGGTGTCATTTTGGCAAAAATACTTTTAATTCAATTATGAATTATTTCTTTCATTTGATTATGTCTATATTAGATGGTTAATTTGTGAACGTCTATGATGTTAAGTTCAAAATGTTTATCATTAAATGAGAAAACAACAAGTTAAAAATTTCTTCTAAAATTAACCTAGATGAAGTAAGATTGACGTATGTAGGCTTGTGTACGACCTCTGATAGGTCAATGACGCCGGTATCTTCTGGGATCTAGATTCCGGTCGTGACAACCACAGACTATATACGTTAACCGTGGGTAGGATTAGAGAACATACAAGTCTGGACCCCTATGATAGATCCATTATAGGGTTCTTCAGCCAATAAATTGACCGTTGTTCAAGAACATAGGTGTCATCTTTAGGTTATTCATTCCTCTAATTTTTGAACTTAACCACGGGACCCCACCTACGGTATGTGGTTCTACCTACGGTTCGTGGGGGGTTTCGATTGGCTTACAAACTAGATTCTAAAAAGCTACATTTTTCTACTTTTATGAACTAGAGGTGTTACACTGTGAGTGTTGTACTTTATGGTAGTTATGTGATAGTAGAGTAATGGTTTGTTATTTAATATAGTAATAGTTCTAGTGTGTTTATTCCATCTAACATTATAATTATGGAAGAATTTTGAGAGAGAGAGGTGCATAATGCACTGTCCAATTTTAAAAGACTTTCCATAAGTGTTAGGTTTCAAAGATAAATTTGAGTATTACTTTCCATTATCAAACTGTCACGACCCAAAACCGAGCCGCGACTGGCACCCACATTTACCCTCCTATGTGAGCGAACCAACCAATCTGAACCTTATCATTTCAGTTTAATAACAACATAAAGCAATGCGGAAGACTTAAACTCATAAATAAAAGACAATTCAATAACTTCTAAAATTCAACATCTATTAATTCCCCAAAATCTGGAAGTCATCACCACAAGAACATCTATGATCAATTTACTAAACTAAGAGTATTCTAAGAAACTAAAACAAATAAAAGCTAGTCTATGCCGAAACTTCAAGGCATCAAGACATGAGGAAGGAGATCCAGTCCAAGCTAGAAGCATTAGCTCACCCTGAAGATCCGGTGTGACGAAGACTGGCTTGAACTACTGTTGAGTCGAAGATGACGGCACGTTTGCTGCACTCCACAAATAAACAAAAGGAAAAACATAAAAGTAGGGGGTCAGTACAACCACAAGTACTGAGTAGGTATCATCGGCCAACTCAAAATAGAAAACAATATATCTCAGATAACATCATAAAATCAACTAATATTCTTAACATGTGATAGCAACAAGTACAAACATCATTTATAATATCACCGATCATATCTATGAGGACTCAAGCCTCCATGCCATACTTATTTGGGATACATGTTCTTTAGATTGAGTATATTAGTATCTTTCAAGATTCATCATCTTTATTCCTTTTGTGTCGGTACGTGACACTCCGATCCCCTACTACTATGTGTCGGAACGTGACACTCCGATCCCCTAATTCAATGTGTCGGTACGTGACACTCCGATCCCCTACATCTACGTGTCGGTTCGTGACACCCGTCCCACTAATTCTATGTGTCGGTACGTGACACTCCGATCCCCTACATCTACGTGTCGGTTCGTGACACCCGTCCCACTAATTCTATGTGTCGGTACGTGACACTCCGATCCCCTACATCTACATGTCGGTTCGTGACACCCGTCCCACTAATTCTATGTGTCGGTACGTGACACTCCGATCCCCTAATCTCATTCGATTAATTCATCAAGCCTTCTTCTATACCAAGGCGTCATCATCTCACCACTTTAGTTCATCAAGCCTTCTTTTATACCAAGGCATTATCATTAACAAGAGATTAGGTTTATATCAAGGTTTGGGATTCAATAGCTTCATCATGCTTGTTTCATCACAATCATATATATAAAATCACATCATGCATACACACAATTAAGCATAAAGAAGACTCTATAATACTACCCAACACATATCATTCGCTATTAAGAGTTTACTACGAATAGTGTAAAGAAACCATAACCTACCTCCACCGAAGATTAGTGATCAAGCAAGCAAATTCCTCAATTTCTTGTTGTCCTCTTCGTTTCTCTCTCTCTCTACTCGTTCTCTTCTTCTTTTTCTGTCTCTCATTGTTCTTTTTATTTTTCTTATTCAAACCCTCTTTCTTTTACCCTAATTATTATGTAATTAAGAATGAAAGATGGAAATAATAACCCACTAATTAACTTGAGGTTACCTCTTTTAACCCCCAAGTAATTAGACTTATTAACATTAACCCTCTAACTTTATAATTAAAGCAGGAATAGTCAAAAACGTCCCTTAAAATGTGTAAAGAAATCCGACCCGAACTGGGATTGCATAGCCCGTGATGGGCCGTCGTGCCTGCGACGGTCCGTCCTGCAGGTCGTCGCAACCGTTCAGAGACTCAATTTCCACCATAGAGTCTGTGACGGTCTGTCACGCCTGTGACGGTCCATCCTGCCATTTCGTCACGACGTTCAGAGAGTCGATTTTCAGTACCCAATTTCAGATTTTCTAAGTGTTTTGAAACAACACCCTCCACGACGGTCCGTCGTGCCCTTGACGATCCGTCGTGGCCTCCGTCACCTCTGCCAATTTTTCCAGAATAAAATCTGTTGCTCAAAATGACTAAACAGGTCGTTACACAAACATATGGTCAAGTAGAGAGTACGATTCAAATTTTAGAAGATATATTGAAAGTCCGTGTGATTGATTTCAAAGGTAATTAAGATGATCACTTACATCTTATTGAATTTTCTTACAACAACATTTATCACTCTAGTATTTATATGTCACCTCATTAGGCTTTTTATATGATAAGATATAGATCTTCTATTGGATGGTTAGAAGGTTGATGACAACGTAAAGTCATATGAAATCATATGAAGATGTTAAGACAAAAGAATTAAATTTTTGATGGAGTATTGGGTTTACATGAAGGTTATTATGATACTTTTCAAGAAGAAGAAATTTAGTCCCCGATATATTGTTTTATACTATGTATACAAGAGGATTGGAAATGTACCTTATAAGTTGTAGCTACTGCCAGAGTTAGGAGCAGTCCATCAAGTGCTCCACATTTCTTTAATCAAGAAGTGCATGGGTGACCCTTCACTTATCATACCTACTAAAAATATTTGTATTCAGGGTAGCCTATCTTATTAGGAGATACCTATTGATATACATGATCATCAAGTTGAAAAGTTGGGAAATAGAGAAATAACATTAGTGAAAGTCTGATGCAGAAATCAGCTTGTTGAGGAAGCAACTTTGGAGGTTGAGGAGGTTATGACAAAGAGATAGACACATCTCTTTTCTTCCGGAAAAATTCTAGGCCAAGGTAATTCCTTTTTGAATACACTCTTTATCTTTTTATTCTATGTTTTATTATATTGTAAGTTTGTTTTCTTAGCTAGGTGTTAGATATTTCGACCCTTAGTTCTACTTAGAGTGACCTCATTTGAGGACGAATATTCCTGAGGGCAAAAATATTTTAATACCTCATATTAGAAAGATCTAATCTTAGAATAATGTAAATTTAAAGATCTAATTTGAGGTTTGTGCAAGTTAAATTTGAATTGTGAGATTTGGGTCAACATAAAATGAGTATGACTTTCAACAAAGGATAAGGTAGTTGACCGACATAATATCAAATCGAGGGTCATTGGGTGATTTTCCCAACACCACTGAGTTTTCTAAATTTTTGTGTTTGGATGAGGGTGACATACCCCGTTTGAATACAGCCTGTCTAGTTAAGAAAATTCATCCTAACTAAGGAGGGTGTATTTCTCTTTTTTCACCCCCACTAGCCTAGATCTTCTTTACCTTTTAGAGGTCTAAACTGATTGGATTGTGTTTTAGTCATTCCTAAACACACTTAGGATTTTATTGACAAGTTCAAGAGGATAAATAGAAGAAGTTCAAGCATACGTTCAATATTATTGATTCTTTCAATGTATGCAAGCTTTCATGGTGAAGGGATTGTGCACCCTCACGCCAATCATGAGTTTCCTTACTAAATTCGTTCATCAGTTTATATATTGAGAATCTTGATGAATTATTGAGGTCGGGGTATTAGTTTTAGGCTTGTTATTGTAACAACCCTAAAAATGAATATGCTAAGTAATGCTTAATTTGTCTACAATGCCAACGATTAGATCAGGTTAACACGCTACATCCAAGTAAATTAATTTAAGGAGTTAATTGATTTAGTAAAGGTTGGGTCCAACCATATAGGTCTCTCGAATACGATGATTTACTTGAAAGAGTCTTTACCGGACTTAAAAAGGGAAAATCTTAGGTTTTGAGGGTCTAGGTGTAAAATGGTCTTTTTCCAGGATAATGGTATTATCTTAATTACCCTAAATATATAATTAATTATTTAATTAATAAGGTGGAGGGGCATTTTGGGGAGAGAGGGCCAAAATTGGGCTCTTGAAGTGAAGTCTTGCTCCACCCGGGTTCGAACCCAGGTGAAAGCAATGAATTAAATTGTTTTTAATTTAAGTTGGTAAATTTATGTCATTAATTTATATTTATTATTTATTAGATGGTTTAAAATAAAAGTAAATCATATTTTTAATAATTAAATAAAAACCTAATTTTACTAAATCCTAAACTAGACTCCTAATCCTAAGAGAACTCTTCTTTCCCACGCTAATCTCTCTGTCTCACGTCTCTATCACTCTCCCTCACGATTATCTCTGCCAAATAGATTAAAAAAACAGTAGGTAAACAAAAGTTCTCACACTTGAAGAACTCACAACGAAAATACAAAAAAAATGAAATCAATCATGTAGGCAGAGAGAAGTTTGTCCGTCGAGTTGTTGTTGACTTTGAGGGGATATGGACGTGATTTTCAGAGAAGATCTTGGGCAGAAATTCTAGGTTTGAACGTCATAAAAGGTATGGGTTTTCTTACTCTTGGTCCCTTTCCCAAGACACCCTTAAGGCTCAGATGAATCTAGTCAAAAACTAGGGTTGTTCCCATTCTTGTCGAACTCCTTGTCCCTAGTATCCCTTTGATCTCAATGAGAAATGGGTTGGAGATATTGTTTTCAGTATGTGTGCTGGTAGTTTAAGTATGAAGTTTGAATTTCGTTATAATTTGTACTTGATTATGTGTTTGGAATTGTAATCATGTTAAGTTATGTCAACCGAAAGTATTATGTTTTTATGGTTGAATTTTATGTGCGAATGTTTGTGTAAATCATGAGGTGTAAAAGTGGTGTAATGTTGCTGGATGAAATGGTAATTCTTGTATGAATATAATCATAAAAAGATTACGCTTCAAGATGCACCAAATGATCCATGAAATGCCTTAAGAATTAGCGTATGAATGATGATAAAAAGAAGCTGAAAATAATGAAGAAATTTCCAGCATGTGGTAGGTTGGATTCGGCCAAACAAAATGGTACAAAATGCAATGAAAAATTAATGTAAAATAAGTGAAATCACTAAGGATTGAATCCAAGACATCATTACATGAAATCTATAAAAAAAATCAACAAAGGATTAGGACAAAAATGGATTGGAAGGGACTAAATTTCCAGCCGTCCAACTTTTAAAAAAATGATCTTCGTTTAAAAATATTTTTAAATGTGAGGTCATTGGTATTGAACCCACGACATCACTAAATGAAAATTTCATTAAAATTTCATGATAAAAATGCAAGGAAAAATAGATGTGGTGAGTGGGGATTGAACCCACAAGCTCTTGAATGGACGAGAGAGTTAGGAGAAAAATAAAGTAGAAAATAAATGTAGATAGTGGGGATTGAAGCCACAAACTTTTGGATAGATGAGAAAATTAAGAGATAAATTAAAAGAAAAATAATGAGCTTGTGGGGAATTGAACACACAACCTCCTAACTTAAACTAAAAAAGTGAGGAGAAAAACAAAGGAAATATTATGGGGTTGATGGGGATCGAACTTGGGTCCACCAAATCTGAAAAATGTGATTATCAAGTTTAAAATAATATTAAATGTTATCCAAGGGATTCAAAATCGGGTTCCCTTGCACAATTTGGTATTGACACATAAGTCATACGTAAGTATATTTTTAATGAATGCTACCTCTAAAGATCAAAATCAATATCTTGGCATATCTAGAAGATGCATAAGTCTTGTACCACATAATTTTAGGAAAATATGAATCACTTAGAAAAACTATGAATGAAGCCCCAATGATTGTATCTATAAACTCATTAGTCTAGCATACATTTCAAAGTAAGTGAACCTAAGATGGATGTGATGAAATTATGTAACCCTAAAAGGGTTAAGTAAGAGTGTGAAACACACTAAATGGCCAAGTGCATTGGCGTATGATGAAATGAACAATGAACTGATGAAATGAATACAGAAATGATGAAATGTACAATGAAATAATGAAACCCTAGAAGGGTTAAGTAAGAGTGTGAAACAGACTAAATGTCCAAGTGCATTGGCATATGATGAAATGAACATTCACGTAAAATGGGGTGAGTAATAATGAAGAGAAAATGTCCTAATCTTAATGAATGTGTTAACAACATGATATGAGCCAAATGTAAAAGATGAGAGCGATCTCAAATGATCCTTAGTAAATGTTACCAAAACGTACTCACCTATGAGCGTGTAAAGTTAATGAAGAGACCATTCTCTATGAACACTCTAATGTAAGTATTGAGATTAGCACACTTAATACTAATGATGACATGAGAAATCATGTATTCAGCTATGATTTCCTCATACTAGAAGACATCTTCCATGACATATGAGTTTAATTTAATGGAACTTCATATTGAGCATCGATAGACTAGCTATGAGCGGTGATGCCTTCTTTCATGAAGGCTTTAGGCTCACATAACTCACATGAGATGAGACTGTCTGGCATGCCGGGTATGGGTCTCGTTATATCTCCTTGTCTTTGAACCTATACTGCCAATATAGGGATCTGATGGGGTTCGATTCCCATGTACGCTAGCATATTTTGGGTCACTTTGGCCGCTAATTCCACCTTTTTTTCATGTAGGGTTTCATGACACAGGATGTCATGAAGCTCACATGATCTATGTCGGTTAAAGTTAAAGTTCCCAACGAATTAATGAGGCCAACCTCAAATGATGCACATAAGGAAACGAATGATACCAAAGGTGTTAGGATAGGATAATCAAGAGGTGAGTTAGTAATGACATTAGGTCATTCTTGATCATTGCACAACAAACCCGATGAATGTCTTAAACTACGTCCTAGGTATAGCTGGTGTTTATAGTGATCCATGAATGAAATGAAATGAAGTACGTATGATTGAATGAAGTAGACTCTGTGTTTACTAAAGCAAACTCCCTAGTTAAGGTATCATTTATTGAGCCCTCATTTTCGGGAAGTCTTAATGTCAAGTCCATGATACCAAGGTCTCAAGGCATATGAACGAATGATATGAACAACGTTCTGTGTTATATGAATTATGGTATGTGTTATTTCTACGCTGTTGTGTGCTATGTACAAAATGCTTAGTATCAAGATGCATGTTAATCTCATGGCTTAAATTTCCTAATCCAAATTTGGAAAGCTCATAAACTTTTCTAATCTTAATTTGGAAAGCTCACTCATTTTCCTAATCTCAATATGGCAAGTCCACTGACTTGACCTTTTACAATCATGTTGTTAATAAAGATATATTATTATTCATGCATATCCTTGGTGTCTGCTTGCATATACCCATACATAGAACAAGTGTGTACTAACCCTATAAAACTCTAAAACATTAGGTGTTGGCACAGGTGGACGCCATAGCTACTGCAGGTATCCAGACGTCGCGCAATCATCCAGAGTTGGTAGGCCCTCGTGCTTTCGAGGAAGCATGCCTATGTACGTTGTATCTTAGTTTTAGGATTTAGCTAGCGGAGTATGTTCCACTAGTGTTTCTTTCCCATTTTTTCCAGACATTGTCTTGGTGCCATTTTGGCAAGTACTTCTTTATCGTTATAATAAATTTTCCTTTCATTTGAGGATCTTAATGTTAGATGGTTGATGTTAAAAAATTACTTAGGTAGTAGAATGTATAGTAAGCATGTTAAGAAATAAAAAGTTTCAAATTTTCCACTAAAATTAACCTAGACGCAGTAAGAATGACGTAAGTAGGCTTGTCTCCGACCTCTGAGAGGTCAACGACACCGGTTTTGTCTGGGTATAGATTCAAGTTGTGACAGTTATTTTTAGGAAATTTGAGTAGATTTTAGATTACATATGTTGGGTTAACATGTCTAAGGTAATTTTGAAGGAATCACCCGATTCTAGGTTGCCAAAAATCAAAGAGGAAGAATTTATCTATTTTTTTGGAGAATCTTGGGGCAATGTGCCACCCGTAAACCACGAAGCTTGCGCGCCGCACATGCACTATGCCGAAAATGATGCTCTGAAGTTTAGGGGCTGCCGAATTGTGCCATTCAATGCACCAAGATCGTCCGCCCAATTTTTTCGTGGTTCGTCCCACCTAAGTTATTTTAAAACATCTATTCTCTCTTGTCCTCATTTTAACTATTCCAAACTACATCTAATCAATGAGAAATATGATATATCAAAATCATAATTCTTGAATTCACATTTCAAATTAAAGATAAAATTAACGGTAAAGTTCGAGGGAGTTTTTTGAGTCAATTGGGGAAGTCACTAACAAAATTTTAAAACTTTTTTTTAGAATTGAGTACTTGAGGGAATTAGTATTCTCAACAGTAAACGTTTTACATTTAAAGTGAGAAAGGAAAATTTTATTTCCAAATAAGTTCACAACGAGTCTTAAGGCACTATATATTATAGGAGAACCTTTTGAAAAATAATCACAAAGTTTTAGGATGATAAAATTTTATTAAAACATACGAGCATCAGTTACCTTATAGGGTGTAGTATTGAGCACCGATATGTGGACGAGATCAAACAAGTCAAAATCCTCATAAACCATGTATGCCGATATAGGTAAAGGGTCATACATTTTAGATGATTTCTTATTGATTTAAAGCATAACTTAGTGTATCCACATAGTTCATGATGTATTTTACTCCATAAAGATATAGGAATGTTTCGCAGCATGAGTGATATGTTGTATAATCACAAATATAATAATAATGGTTTTCGATTTGAGAATATCCCAACTATGAGTAAAAGAGTGATTATATTATTTTTTAATATATTGACTTATTATCTACTGTTTAAAATACATTATTAAGATGCAACATCATTGTTGTTTTTATATTGATATGAATAGAGTATATCTTAGTTGAATATCCATGCGTATCTTCGAGTACATTGTATATCCTTGAGGTGGGTTGAATGAACATGTGGTGAGTATGTTATTAACTTTTATCAGTTCAAGCTTATGTCTGTGCTTTTGGGTTCCCCTTGCATTCTTTAAAGTTCCATGTACTGAGGCCATTTAGCCTACATTTCCATGATACATGTAAACATAATCAGTTTCATCAATATGTCCTCCGTTCATATCACTTGCAAATCTAGATTTTCTCTGTTGTGCATCCTTGCTTAGAAGGGTTCCACATTGAATTTAAGTGGTATTAGGATGACGTGGATATTTTCCCAACTTCCATAATAGTTGTTAAAGGCTTCTTAGATAGTCAATAGCATTTTGACGAGTCTTTTTAATATAATTGTAAAATGTTTAAGTCTTTAGTTTCCTCTTTTGCCAGTTCAATGTGTTTTTTAAATGATTTTGTGTTATCTATTTTGATAATTTTGAGTAAGTTTTAATTTTTTGTTAATCTAATGTAAATTATTTCTTCCCTTGAGTATTGAGTCAGGCTTGGGGCATGACAAAGAGTAACCTCTATCCATATTAAGTTTAGCCATATGTCAAGGATAAACGATTTCATGGGAGAGATATTGTAACACCCAGAAAATTTCTTAATCATAACTAATATTATTCTTCATTTAGGAATAGAATTGCAATAATATTTTTTTTGTTTTCAACTAACTAGATGTAACACCTTATATTTTAAAAAGAAAAAGGGAAATTCGGTCAAGTAACCCCTTAGTTTTTAGTTTTGGATTAATATTAATGGACCATATATTTTAGCACATAAATATTTAGATGACCCATGAATTATAAATCCAAAGGTCTATGAATCTTGTTTACAATGCTACCCAGTTTGATAAATTTCGAGTTGCGAGAAAAAAGTTGGGGTGGTGCAACACCAATAATAAAAAGTGTTGGGACGACACACAAACGGTATGCTAAAATAAATTACCAATATTTTTTTGTGCTTGGTGAAGTGCGCCTTTCTTCTTAAGTTGATTCATTAATGTCGTTATTTCATCATGAACCAAATGAATTGAGAATTTTCGACATGAGTAATATCCTTGAGTTTGAATTCTTGAGTTCTTAGTTCTTGAGTTCTCAGTACTGAGTTTTCTATATTGTTATTGAGATCCTTGAATTTATTTGGTAATGTGCATATTTTACCATGAACCCTATTTTGTATTTAAAAATGTTGAGCATCTTCTGAACACAATATATGTGTTTTAAGCTGAGTTTGTGGATTTTTATATAATGAAAGAGTACTTTTTGGGAACATAGAAACTTTGATTTCTATACGAGTTTATGAGTTTATGAGGATAGTTTGAAAAATTATCTCCAAGTAGAGAAAGAGCATATTTTATGCGTTTTAGAACACATATATATTTATTGGGAGTAGTACTGAGAATCGATATGGGAGGAGGACTGACAACTCACATTCCTCATAAACCATTTAGACAATATGTGTAAAGAATCATACTTTTAGATGAATCTTTAGTTCCTTCAGGCATAGCATAGAAGATCAACTTGGTTTAGGTGTTCTATACCCAGGCAACATACAATAAAATTTTGGCAGTATGGGCAAGACATTGTATCATCATGTAGCTCATAATGAGGGTTGTCATTTAGAGAATCTCTTGCATAAATTTGGAAATGAACTTTACTATATTACTTTGTATGTTAAGTTTATGTTTTATCGATTGTAGTTTTATCAATTGATTTAATAGTTATTCAGCTATATTACATACTTGTAAAATCAATATACTATTGTCTTTCGAACTTGATCTTTTAAACATGAAGAGATAAGTTCTTAGGATCATTAACATTTATTTTACATAGATCACTTTGCACTTTATATAGGTCACGTAAGCCTCATTGCATTCCGAGAAATTTACATTATTTTCTAGTCCACTGTTTTGAGTTGTCGTTGATCTTGTCCTGACATTCATCTTTATGTTGTAGAGGATTCAACAACATAGAGGTTTTGAATATTTCGGTTTAAGATATTTTTAAAAAATGTTACACATAGAGTATATTCAAATATGTTTTGAGATTCTAAAAACTTTTTAAAATGATTCTTTCATTTTGATGTCTATGTATGTTTGAGTTAGTCTTTCGCTTGTATTCAGCCATGATGAGAGTTCTCTACATAAGAAGCAACAATGGTTCTCGGGTGCTGGCCATATCCAGGGTGTAGGCTCGGATCATTGTAGGAATGATCCAACTTGTGCTTTTGTTAAATGCGACAGGTGAAATGGAACAGAACATATATATTAAAAATTGGATTACTAAAATTCTCCTATAAAGTTATAACATATATGGAAAAGATTTAAATATAGACATTCATAAAAGAAATATATATATATATATATATATTGAGAGAGAAATATTAATTGCACTTATTATGAAGTAGTAATTTGGAATAACTATATAAATTACCTAACAAATATTTTGGTAATCCAAATTTAAAGTTTTCTCAAGGGTTTTAAGGCATTATCTCAATTACCAAAAGAAAACCCAAATCCTTTCTCAAATATTCTCTTTCTAGAAGGTGGAAGAAGAAGAAGAAGAAGAAGATGATGATGAAGCTAGGGTCAAGGTCAAGGCTCCCAATAATTCAAGATTTTGTGGGCATTGTGACTAAGCTATGATTTCTTTTCATGCATGGGATGCTTCCTCCCATAAAGTCACCTAGAATTCCACACTTGGAAGAAGGATTTCCCCAATTCTTGTTAGGGTTTCTTTCAATGTTTTGGGTTATGTTTAATATTAATCCAATTGAGTTGATTATGACTATTTATGATTGAATTGGTAGGATTACATGTTTTTCGGATGAAATCACATGTACCCATGCATATTCCATTATTCAACCTACAATTGATATTATTAGGTTGATGCCATGAAGGGTAACTTTATCGGTTTGTATATCTCCTTATATGATTGATGAATTAAGACTATAATTGCTTGAGATTGAAGCATATATTATGAAATATGATGTTAATTAATTCATAATAAAACTTAGATAATGGTCATGAGAATTTGGGCTTTGATAGTAAAGTTATTGATATGAATTGTTGTTAACTTATGTAATTCTTGAGAAAGATATACTTCCGACATGAATTGATTATTTATGAATGTATGAATGTAAACATTTTACTCACATGAATGATTCTCGGTTGAATGTATTGCTAACCTAAATTGATCTAGACTATAAATCTATGTAATTGATGGGGCTAGAGGTGATTACCCTTGACCTCCATATGTGTGGATGTAAGATTATTCACATACTCCTTAGAATTGAAGAAGAGGTGAGTCAAATATTCTTACTATGACGAATGTCCTTGAAGGCGAGTACCCATGATCCTTATGAAATGATGTGGAGGCGAGTACTCGTGTCATATGATGATATTGGTGATGGGAGTACCTGCGATCCAAGAGTAAGGTAAGAGGCGAATACCCATTAGCCTTTGTAAGTTAGGCATTGAGGCAAATTCCGTTGTCTTTAAAAGTAAGTATGGATGATGTGATTATGTTATGAAAATGATTTTCTTGGAGTGTTGCTAGATATTCCTTCCATGATGTAATCTTAACTACAGGCGGATGACCTATGTCTTGACTAGTGGCACATCCAAAATTTTGTATCATGGGTGCTCAACTATTTTGAACTCGACAATTGCTACATATAGTGGGTTCTTGGTTAATATATTTTTATACATTTCTAAATTTTGTAGATAAATAATAATCTTGACGCAAAAGGTAGTGGGTGCTTAAATACCCATAATTGACTACATAGGTCCTACTTTGCCTTGTCTAAGAATAAGTGAGGTTACTTAAGGAAGTGTACTTCTTTTAATATTATGTTCATTATCTCTTTATAATGCTTATGTATTTTGACTTATGTTAATTAATGTTTATGTTGTTTATGCTAGACATCATATTTATTTACTTTATTATATTAACATATACATTTTCCTACATTCCTATCAAATCTAGGGTTCGGCGATATAGATTCTCACACATGGCTAGTTTTGTTTTCAATCAGGTAAGTGAATTTTTTTGAGTCATTGTGTTTGAGGATGTGATTACCACTTGTTGTTATGCTTCTCCTTTTTTTTATTTGACTATTTTATGGGTTGTGACCAAAGACTTTATTCATGTTTTTAGATGATTTAAGACAATGTTGTTAGACTTCCGCTAGTTTTATAAAGGACTTTTATTGTATTGAAAAGTTTTAAATTCCTGCTTATTTCTTTTACTTTATGATATGATATTTTAAGTTTCTTGTATGAGGCCTCTCGAGGTCTTATACACCTCTTTACGTCTAGGGCGTACCGCCGGGTAGTGATAGTTTCCTAACTTGATTTGTAAAAACTTGGAAAAACATCTAGATAGCTCTTAGAGATCATAATTACCTACCTCTCCTTAGGGTTTCATTTCTTGTGCATTGTGTACCCCTTGATCCTGCCAATCAACATATCTTCTAGCAAGACGACCTCAAATAGTTTTTCATGGAGGAAGATACGTGCAAGAATGAATTAGAAAGAAACATTTATAGAGTTCACTCTATTTCTCAAAAAAAAATATGAAAGAAGTTAGATAGTTCCTAAATGAAATACCCTCCTAATAATAGATGTGTCGCTCTTCACACAGATAACTAAGACTCTACATAAATGACTTCATAAACACCCTAGGAATCCTAAAATTTGTGCTCCAATACCAATTTTGTGACACCCTGAGCCTACACCATGGACGTAACATGCATTTAAGAACGAATTTATGCCAAAAATGAACCCTTTGCCTCACTCAACTCTAAGCGGATGTCTTATTCGGCAACAAATGAACTCAAAAAGTCAAGATTTAACTCAATGTCTAAAAATAGATACTCAAAATATTTAAAAGAAAACATTCAACTGGAAAAAAAGGCAACTCAAGTCTTAAACATTAACAATGGAAATGAAAAGAACCATCAACAATGTCTACTATGAATCCTCTAACAATTATGATGGATGCAAGATCAAGAACCATAACACCTTAATATGATTGAAAGAAAATATAGAACCCTCAAAAGCAAGGAGGATCAGAAAAGAAAGTCTTGAATTACAAGTGGTATCAATGGAACACCTCTTGATGACCCTGATTACGTGTATATGCATCATGAATGATGCATGCAAAATGGAATCAATCCATAGAATGTACGAGCATGTAAGGGAAATCTAAAGCACAATCATAAGCTTAAACTTAAAAAAATGGAAGAACATACTCACCTCATCTTAACTCAAAGATACTCAAATAAACTAAAACTCAAATATACTAAACTTAGTTCAATATAAGAGAAAAAATAAAGATACGTTATAATGAAAACTTTTAAAACGTTAGATACTAACTCAAATTATTTAAAAATATATTAGTAACTTTTTTACTCCTATTTGGGAGATTCTCTAAAAGACAACCATCACTATGAGTTATGTGATTATACAACGTCTAGCCCATTTTGCAAGAATTGTCCTATACCTTGCCAAAGTATATGATATCCTAATATACGTCGATCCGCTAATCTATGCTTTAAAAGCAATAAGAAATCCTCTAAAAGGTATGACCCTTTATACCTATATTGGAATACATAGTTTATGAGGACTTTAAGTTGTTAGAAATTGTCCCCATATGAGTTCCCAATACTACTCCCAATAATATAAATCATAAACAATGTTCTAAAACATTTCCTTATCCTCAAACTGGATCTCTTAAAATAGAGATAGTGCTCAAAACTACTCATGAACTCATTTGGAAATCAAAGTTTGCTCCCATTTGTAGTGTAAAAACATTTACTATTGGGAATAACTCGTTCTTTTTTATTCATATTAAAAAAATGAATTCAAAATATCCTCATCCTGATACTCAAGTATTAAAAGAAGTTATAAAAGTTAGTAAAATAGTACTAAAAAGGACTTGAAAGCTCTCTCAAACTTGACTATCAATCTTTTATTGAATTTGAAATGTGAATTCAAGATTTATGATTCATGATGTATAGGATATCTCTATGATTTATGAAGTTTTAAATAGGTAGTATTATGAAAAGAATGAAAGCCCTACTCAAAGGAACATTTACAAATCGAAGAACAGAAGGGAATGTGGGTTGACTCGCCTCAAATTGATTTATTTCTCCCAAACTCTGTTAGATTGCAATACCTAGAAAAATTAAAGAAAACTTACTCAAATATCCTCAAGAACAACCCTAAAACATAATCTATCACCTCAAGAACTCATCAAACTACATTAATAAAGCTTAAAGAATGAATCTTTTAAGACATTTCATGTAGAACTCAATACCTGTATTTCATGAACGAATTTTAATCAAGGTTCTCATTATTGGTGTGAGAATAAATGAACCTACTACTTGAAAGCTTTCATACCTCGTAAGGATCAAATTATTGTCTAAATTTCTCGACAATTGCAAGAAACTTTAACGAACCCTTTCCGATTTAGTTCTTTTTTAAAATTATCCCTTTCTAAGACTGTAATGTTACAAAAACCATACAAGAGTTTCCTTGAGAATGCCTTAGAGGTACCCAACCATAAACATTATATCTATTTTTGATAGGACATGTTGATTTCCAATGTCTTGATGGAATGATTTGATCAAATCATAACTTCTTCAATCACAAAAAAACATCCACCTCCTAGTAAGACTGGATGCACTCCATCAATTCTATGCGAAAAATCAGGCACAAAATTTTAAATCTTTGTAAATCCTCATCCACAATTAAAAATAACTTTTGTAGTATGACTATGTATCTACAGGAGATCAAAATGTTGCAGAAAACTTGATATTGTAGAAGCTCCTATTCAAAATTATGAACTTATTTTATAAATAATCAGTGGCTTAGGACCTGAGTATGATTCAAATGCACTTCTATCCAAGTACGATAAGAACCTTTGTCCTATAGACACTTTTATAACAAGTTTCTCAACTAAGAGAACCTTCTTTAGTATAGAGAGCCTCGCCAATTGATGAGTTTAAATATTGGAATCACTTAGGGATATATTTTGATAGACTTAGTCTACATAAATACTTGTTTTGTCTTAATAACTGATGAATAACCTTGAGTTTCAGGTACTTTGAGTTTGAGACAAAGCATGGATAATACTAAGCAAAAAAAGATGAAATAAAATGATAATCAAAAGGCAATGAATGATTGATGATCGCCGAGTCGACTTGGCAAATCAATGATATGTCTGAAGATCGCCTTTTGTTCAAGTGTTCTATGACTTGAAGGAAAATATCAAATCGGCACTGAAAAGAGGCAGTCGGGGAATCACTAAGAAAATCCGCAAGGTAGTACTTTATCGACAAGTGATATAGAACACAAAGATAATCGACAAGCGCAAGCCGATGAAGTTTCCAAAGGGCATCACTAACTAACTGTGCGGAGTTATCTGCAACAACTCTAATCTTTGAAAACTACAAATACTTCTTATGTTTTTTAGCTTACTATCGAGAATTATAAGACTATTATAAAAAAATATTAGATTTTTGCTACTTTTAGTCATATTTTATGAGTTTTTGACCTCTATGTTTTAGAGGGTTTTTGGAGAAGAACTTGAAGACCAAAATATTTTAATTTCCAAGGATTAGTACTTGGGTCTATTTGATTCTTCATTCTTGTCCTATAACAATATTTAAATATTCATACCCATTTTAATGCAAGCTCATTTTGGTATAAATTTCTATCTGATAGCTTAAACCTCAATACTAGAGGTGTGATTTTTGTAATATGGGTCAAATTAGTTGTTCGGTATTGCTTGCTTATATTTTATTCATAGTTGTATTGTGATTTTTTTAGCAGTTGTGTATGAGTCTTTTGAGGTTTTAGTTACCAATATAATCTCATATATGTGTTTCAGGCTTGCTCTTGATAAAAAGAGATGTCGAGAAACTAAGACTACTAAATTTATGGACGGTGGAAGTGGATTGACATTTGGTTCCACTGAGAGTGAGTGAACCCTAGTCTCACACCACACACTCAGATAGAGAGAGTGAGTGGGATAAGGTGGAGGTTGTGCTTCATGCGAAAAGTGGGAATCCGAGAGGAACTCATTTACAATGGTGTAAGTTTCTCAAGAGAGAGCTTATCCCCCTTAAAGTCTACACAAGTTGCAATTACTCTATGAATTTTCTATCAAAAGCATGTACCCAATAATCTCATTTATCATGTCCTCTTACAACCCGAGAACTCCCCCTTTCCTTAATTTAGACTTCCTTGACAATGTCGCTGTTTTTACTTATTACTTGTGACAAAAACCCCATCGAAATTGACGCTTATGTGACCCCTTTTTATTATAATATGTTTTTATACGATAATGTTTTTAACTACGACTAGATAGAAATTAGTTTTACTTTTCTATTAATTATCACAACCACTACTTATGCAAACTACCCGAGACCTTGGTTGGGTTACTATTCAACGATAAAATTGTTGATACTTGCATTGGAAGTTTTGTCTTCGATGATGTTACCTATCAAAATGTCGTCAATGTCTAAGAGTCGTGTCACTTCATAAGTTTAAGTATTGTATGATTTTTTTCCTTATTAGTTTTAAATTCACCAATTTAATGTTTAGATGTGTTTTGCTTACTTGTGTAAATACTTCAGAAAGCATGAGCGTTGGTGGTAGCCAGGTGTATCTGTCACACCCCAACTCTGGGTGAGGCGGACAAGTACCATATGAACACAAGTTTTACAAGTGACCTATAATTAGAAAGTAAGACTACTATGTATGTAGATCCGCCTATGTCGTTTTTAGTCGAAGATGATATGAGAAAGGAAGAAAATTTAGTAGAAGCTAGTGGAGAGTTGGTGGACACAACAACGAAAAAAGTAGATGTATCTCAGAAAGTTGTCCCCATCACTAGACCTCCAGCACCATTTCCACACAAATTGGTGAAGGAAATAGAAGATAGTAAATATCGTTGATTTATCACTATGTTGAAATAACTTTCCATCAATGTTTCGTTGATATAAGCTATGGAAAAAATGCCCAGATATGCTAAGTTTATTAATAATATGGTGACAAGGAACAAACCGGTGAGTTTTGCAGATGATGACACTATGCAGCATGGTAGTGCTATTGCTATAAGGTCTCCTGTGCAAAAGAAGAATTATCTCGGCATTTTCATTGTTCCATGTACGATAGGGATGGTACACTTTTCTAAGGAACAATGTGATATTAGTGCGAGCATAAATATCATTCCTCTTCCCATTTATAAGAAGTTAGGGTTGGGATACATAAATCCTACTACAATGCAATTATTGATAACCGATCAAACAATGAAGAGTCCCGAAAGTATACTCTATGATGTGCTTGTGAAAGTATAGTCATTCATATTTTTGGCCAATTTTGTGATTATTGACTATGAGGTTGATTTTGACGTCCCTATTATTCTCAGAAGACCATTCCTTGCCACAGGGTGTGCATTGGTTGATATTGGAAAAGGGCAGATAAAGTTTACATTGAACAATGAAGAAGCAACTTTCAATATATATAGCTCTATAAAGGAGAGCGGGGAGCTCCAAAAGGTATCTGATATATGCTAAAGAGTTGAGAGTTTAGACGAAGTAAAAATTGAAGAGCGAATACGTGTTGAGGCTCTAGCGGCGGTCATCATGAACTTTGAAAATGAGGGTATGGAAGAGTATGATTCTTTGATGGCTGCACTTGAACGAAATGAATATCGGTCAAAGACAAAGAAATTGGAGTTATATATGAAGCATCAGAGTCTCCATTTATGAGACCATCAATTGTGAATGCCTAAAAATTAGAGCTTAAGTCTCTACCACCTCATCTGAGGTATGTGTTCTTAGGTAGATATGACACTTTGCCGGTAGTAATTGCAGTAGAATTGAATGGGCAACAAGTAGAGTGCTTAGTAGCGATGTGGAAGAATTTCAAGCGATCCATTGGTTAGACTATTGCAGATATTATTGGGTTCCCTCCCTGTATTTTTTCCCACAAAATCTAACTCATGGCAAATCACAAAAAGAGTATTGAGCAATCAAAGAAGGTGTATTCCACCTATGCAAGAAGTAGTGAAAAAGAAGATCATCAAGTGGTTGGACGTTAGAGTCATTTATCCTATTACGAAAAGCATTTGGTTGTCGATCCTTAGAGCGTAGAACTGCACTCAATCAAAGAAAGAGTCAGGATTCATAGCCATGTGATTGCTATAGTTGAAAAGTGTATACTTATATACAAAAGTCATTGTAACTCATAGTGCGTTGCTAGAGAAAAAATAACGAATTTAAGTTAAGGGTGTTGATGTGTCGTGATTTTAAAACATTTCTAATGCATTTCACTTTAAGATTTTTGTGTGTCTAAAGCCTTTTTATAGTGTTTTTAACAAGTTTTGTGTCTTGTTTTGCAGGAAAGATATTCAGGTGGCAAGAAACAAAAACAACTAAAAATAGTGCAGATTTAGACCTACGGAGGTAATCGAAGGTTCTTCCTTCAATTGACGAACCTTAGGTGTTGACCATAGATGAGAAGCTCAGGAAATTAAAGGAAAATCAGGGAAGTTTGACAAAATGTGGAACCACGATAGGAAATGATGGCTTATTGATTGATCGATGGACCATACTGGTGAACCTTCATTTGTTTAAAAGTAGGTTCCATTACCTGATTTTGGAAGATTGTACATATAGAGCTACGGAGGAGCATTGATAGCCCATAGATGGATCGACACCCCGTACTTTTGGTCTGTTATTTGATTCATAGTGGGTGCCATCCGAGGGAGAAAAATATGTTCTAAATCCTTATTGATGGATGCAACCTTTGGTCATCGATTGATCGACGCTCCGTTATTTGGTCCGGCAATTGATGTCGTATTACCTAAATCAAAGTTTCCTTATTTTCATTCTTCTTTCTTTAAAACTTTGTTTGTTTTCTTTATATTAGTTATTAAAACCTCATTTTTGGGGTTAGCTACTATTAGTTTTTGTTCTACTTTGTGTTTTAGAGATTGTTGTTGCAACTTTAGAAAATAATCAATTTTCGAATTTGGTTTGAACAATTTTTTGTGTAATTTCAAGAGGCATTTCCGAATTAATATTCTTGTTAAACTAAGTCCATGATTTCTTTTTATAATAATATGAATTGGATCTTGCTAACATGGGTAACTAAACCACAACTAGGGTTGTGGAAACCATGGGTAATTAACAAAGTATAAATAGCAATTAAGCAATTCTCTAATAGTTTTTTTACATGCATTGATAATGTTTTCGCTTAGAAGTCTTTTTAACGACGCATTAGAGTTTGCCTTGTTGCTACTTGCCGGACCAAGGAGGTAGTTAATAAGAAAAAAAGTATCCACATAGATTTAGTGTGATACTATCTAATAGGCTAGTATCGATTGGTTCCAAGTACTAACTAAGCCAAACATAGATTATGATGTCTAATAAGAGGCAGTGGTAAGGGTATGTAAATTATACAGGCATAGCCAAACCAAAGTAGGGGGTGAAATTTTCTAGACGCGGGACCAATTATTCGGAGATACCTTACTTATCTCTTTGCATGTAATACAGTAGGAAAGGATTGCTATTGCTAGGAATATTGTGTTATGAACCTATGTGGAACACAAATACCTTAGTTACTCTCTCATCTTCATAAAAAACAAAGTTTACTTTTGTCTAATTGATAACTACACTGTTTATGAAATTTGATTCACAAAACCCCCCTTTACTTATTTGTTTTGGAAAGACATTGAATAAATAGATATAATCGTGAATTAAAGTTAAGTCTAAATAATTATCCATGTCTGATTGACCCCAACTCATTAGATGGGTGCTATTGTTATGAGAATTTGATTTCATTGTGAAGGACTAAAAAGGGACAGAAAACCAAGTCGCCTATCATTTGAGTAGCTTGGAGGATGAAGCTTTACTCGACCTTGGTTATAATGGAGAGATAAATGATATGTTCCCAGATTATATGGTATTGGCTGCTTCATATGACCTCATTCCTTTGTTTGCCTACTTGTTAATTATTTTGCAAATGATTTGGTACCGCCGGATCTGTCGTCTCACCAAAGAAAGAAGTTCATGCATGATGTAAAAAGGTTCTTTTGGGATGATCCATAGTTGTCTCGTAGCTGTGACAATGGGATTATTCATCTTTGTATGTCTGAGGTTAAGATTATGTGTGTTCTTCAGGCATGTCATTCATCGCCTTTTGGTGGGAACCATAGTTGTGTTAGGATTGCGCACAAAATTTTGCAATGTGGAACCATTTGACAACAATCAAAAAAGACTCTCATGATTTTTCCAAATCTTGTGACTGTTGCGAAAGAGAGGGAGGGACTTCAAAAAGGCAAGAGTTTCCAATGAACCCAATCATGGTAATTGAGCTATTTCATTTATGTGGCATTGATTTTATGAGGCCATTTGTGAGTTCATATGGGATGAAATATATTCTTGTGTGGTTTATTTTGTGTCGAAATGGGTATAAGCAATTCTGCTCCACAACAATGAAGGCAATAGTGTCGCCGCATTTTTGAATAAGAATATATTCTCAAGATTTGTCACCCCAAGGGAAATTATCAGTGATGGAGGTTCCCCCTTTTAAAATAAGTTGTTTAAAACATTGCTTTAGAAGTATGGTGTTGGCAACAAGGTAGCTACCCCTTACCATCCGAAGACTAGTGGTCTAGTCGAAGTGTCCAAAAAAGAGATAAAGCAAATATTACCAAAGATGGTTTATTCCAATAGAATGAATTGGTCAAGAAATCTTGACGGTGCTCTATGGACTTGTCGCATCACATACGAGACCCCCATAGTTATGTCTCCATACCAACTAATTTATGGGAAGTCTTTCCATTTTTTGGTACAACTAGAGAATAGAGCCACGTGGGTGATGCAGAAGCTTAACTTTGATTGGGGCATTGCATCTACTCAAAGGGTGAATTAATTAAATTTTCTCGATGAGTTTCTCCTTAAAGCCTATGAAAGTGTTGCATTGTATAAAAAAAAGATGAACAAATACCATGATCAAAGTATTGAAAAGCGAGAATTGTAGTTAATGATCGTGTTCTTCTATTATAGTGTAAGTTGAGCTTAGTTCCCGCAGGATCAATTCCAAGTGGTCCGAACCATTTTTAATCAAGCATGTGTTCTCGCATGGAGCGGTGGAGCTTTAGAATAGTGAAGGAAAAGGTTCAAGGTATATGGGCAGAGGATCAAGCTTTATTTGGGAATGCAAAGAGTGTGGAACAAGTGATCGAGACTTATTATCTAGATGAAGTACGAGTAATCAAGAGGCATGCCTAGTGCCGCAATGTTAAATCAAGCGTTTCTTGGGTGGCAACGTAAGATGTAATTTATATCCAACTAAAGGTTTACGATTCCGGTCAAGTAGTTTTATTTTGTTTATTTTATTTCTTGTACCAAAGAGTTAATTGTTAATTTTTTGTTTAGTGTTGGCTAGATATATCATATGGTTGGTATCTAAAAAGTGTACAACAAATACAAAAAAAGTATGGTTTAAGGTTTGCAACATGTATAGGTGCGCGATGTTAAAAATTTGTAGAAAATTGTCTAGTGTAGTTGTTTATGGAGTCAATTGACAATCCGTTATTTCTTTTAAGAACCGTAGATAGTGCCCGTAGATCCATTGTATGTCCTTGTAATTTTTCTAAGTGTCATGGTGAGTTACGGTCCTACTTACGGATAATGACTCGACCTTTAGACCGTAAGAAGGTCTAGTAGGGCAAAACCGTAGTCTACTCAACCTGACCTACATACTCTCCTATTAAATAACAACCATTATCAAATTCATTTCCCATTGCTTTCAAAACCTTTCATCCATCCTTCACTCCCATTAATCCCTAATATCACTCCTTAACTTCCCTAATTAACTCCCTCTACCACCAATACATCACTCCTCCAACTCATATCATCCCCAAAACTACCAATTTAATCCAATTCACCTGAATTTGTTCTTACCCTACTTTCCCATATTACTCCAGCGTCCGTGTTTGACAAATTCGGTCCATTCTTAATTGATTTCTTAGTTTAATTGCACATTCACATCACTCCATGTCTCGTGTAAGATAACCGATATCTTCTTCAAAAATTGAATATTGGTTCATAATTATATCTTTTAAATCGGGAGTGAGTCTTTACCATGGATGTTGTATCATCCATATATCAATGCTATTGTTTAATTAGAAACATATTTGGGATGATGGAAAGTGTTAGTGTGGTCATACCGTAAAAGAACTAGATGATTTATGTGCGAGTTTTGACATAGGGTTCCATAATGCGTCTGTACAAAATTATAATTGAGTACTTGGAAGCCTTCGGATGACAAACTCGCATGGTTAAATGTTGAAATACTTGCTTATGGTAGGATATGTGCTTAAGTAATTTTAAAATTAGGTCCATAAAATATGACACAACTTGTTCCTATCATAGAATCAACCTACGAGGCGCAGTCTACGGACCATAGGTCAGGTTTGTAGGTTGGAGTGATTAATTGAAAAGCTAAGTGTGAGACAACGGACATGGACAACGGTACGTAGTTTGACCAACGCACCGTTGTTCATGCCCATAGTTCCCATCAGAGTCCCCTTATCTTGTCCATCTTGACTTAGTGTCTTACGATCCGTAGGTCCTTTTTGTAGACAGCCAATATAGCTACTACCTAAAAAAAATTAGTTCTTGTTCAAAAAATAAGTCATTTGTGTTTTAAGTTGATACTAGATGTCACACCCCGAACTACCCCTAAGACACAGAACCTACGACCACAGGTGATCCCAAGCTAACCCTACTAGCATGATCATGAGCATACTAAAGTTAATAAACTAATGCATAAGCTAAATCATAATATAAAATGATAAGATGGGGAATACACATATGTTAAAACAGAGATATATGAAAATTTATGAGTTTAATATAAAGAAGATCTTAACTAAATACTAAGATGAAACTAACTATGTCTGACAATAACCTCTAACTGACTAGAAATTTTGGGACAGACCTAGTAAGTCTAGCAAAAACTGAAACTAAAGTTACTAAATTCTAAAAAGAAACTCATGACTTTTGTCCTCGGAGAATGAGTACTCACAACTATTATGCTTAACTGGAGATTGGGAATCGATTTAAGCGTGATCTGGATGCTGAGATCCTGAACATACATCATAAGAAGATATAGTGCATGTATGCGTTAGTACTTTAAAGGTACTGAGTATGTAGGATAGAGTAAAGCTGAAATAATATATAACTGAATAAGAAATAAAGAAATGATATAATCTAACTTGATATACTGAATGCCGAGCTAACTGGATGCAATGACCAAATTTATAACATAGTGAGATTCAATACAAACTTAACTTTAAATATGATCAATGCAAAAGAGACTAACTAAAATATGGGAGCTACTAATAATGAGTAATAAAACCAAATGAGCTAAACATGGAGTCTAATGTATACGCCTCACAAAGAGGACCCAATACCCTTCTATAGGTATAAAGGCATGTCGGCATGATTTCTAAGATGATGCCCACAGAGGGGACTTAGAACCTACATGTCTAGTATATAAGGAACTATTTGGGTATGTTGAACCCTAGTCCAACTCGGTATTATGCTAATCCCGATTAATTAAGTGATTAAGCTACTATGACTGAATTCCTGTAATTGTCTGATAGCTCAAAATGAAACATGCAAAATGAGAATGCAACAATTATTCTGATAATGATATATTAATAACTGAGGCATGCGTCACTGAATAGCTAAAATATCTTACATAAAAAGTGTAATTTAAGAACTAAATAAATACATAACTAGGGTTATGAAATTCATGTGATAATATGAGTAT
Source organism: Solanum habrochaites (assembly GCA_027704765.1). Lineage (NCBI taxonomy): Eukaryota > Viridiplantae > Streptophyta > Magnoliopsida > Solanales > Solanaceae > Solanum > Solanum habrochaites. Next base: position 27,671,902 of record JAKWJA010002497.1, read on the forward strand.
TAACATGATAATCTAATTTGGAACATATAAATAACTAATTCAAGATATTTTGTTGAAGTTCTACAAACCCAAGGTCTAATCATGATAAGGAATCAAGAATCTGACTGAAAAATAGGACCTAATGGGTGAAACAAACCCACTAGTTAAATCCCACATACCTTGTGATGAAATCCAAGGAGAAATATTTAGATTTTAGAGTTTGAACAGGTGGAACGTTGTTGTATTCTTGAACTAGGGTTCTTGACCTTTTTATCCTCTCTTGCTTATAATTTTCTAAGTTTTGATTTATAATTTTTACTTAGGTAAGTTCTTTTTATGTTTCTAGACTTAAACATACTAAAATCTGATGATTTAGGGCTTAAACGACGTGTCTTATGGGTTAAATGAAATAGGAAAATACCAAAAGACCACTGAACTGATTGTTGTTGGAGTAATTGATGACCTGGACTGACGGTCCGTCTTTAAATCGATGGTCCGTTATTTGGGTCTACTCAACAGGCCTTAACTAAAATGGTCATAACTTTTTACTTGGAGGTCGGTTTTTATCAAACTCGGTGGCTATGAAATGAAAATTAAATTATTTATCATTTTATATTTCATGAATAACCTTTTTCATTTTGGGTTAAAAGTTATGACCATTTGAAGTTGACCCTATCAGCAATCCCCCCCTAACTGTTAAGCATCATCTACGATAAGACCCATGAACCATACATAAAACGATGGTCCATTAAGATTATTCATAGTTAATATCAGAGGGTAGGTAACTTGAGTCTTAATCCATGGACACAGACCACAAATTTTATTGCTGACTTACGAACCGTAGATCTATTTATTTATCGACACTAAGGCATTTTGTTAGGTTGAGTTTTTGGAAGAGAATCAGTGGAAAACGATGGATGCACAAAATGTGTCGTAGATCGTACTATGGTCCATTAATGGTAACTGTCGATTTCCCCTATAGATTTCTGAAAAGCTGATTTTCTGGTCTGCTTTGGTTATGGGGTGATCCATAATATCCCCTTGAGAACATTCGTCCTTTGTAAAACCCCGTAATATTCCATGACCTATAGAGATTCATATGCTTAATAATGATGTTTTAGGCCTATAACAATAGTAGAAAAGATAATTATAAAGTATTAGAGTCTCAATGTCAAAGAAAGACCCTGATGTTCATAAACTAGTGGAATGAACTAATAGACGTCCCTAAGTTTGGTGAAGGTTTGGGAGTGTCATATGAAGTATAAAATTGAAAAATACTTTAAAAAGGTAAAATATACGATAACGGGACAACATATACCATAACAACTCACCAAGACCATAGAAGGGTCCCTATGGAGGAGCCAAACACTGGCGAGCAGGCTGCCAAAATGTCTTGCGACAGCCAAGATGTAAGAGCGCTCACGCGTCGCACAGCCAGTGCATGGAAGGAAAAATATGCCTCGGACATGGGGCTTTAATGAGGCTCACTTCCTAAACCTGTATTTCAGAAAAAAAATAATTGAAATTGCCCCCGCAGTGTGCAGCCAATTCCTTGATTCGTTCGTGTTGTTTTTAAGTCAATTTGACTTAACAAAAAGAATCAATGAAGTGAGGTATCTTTTGGATAATTTAGAAGGTGTAATTAAAAAATCATTCTCATCTCTATAAAATTCTCTCTTCCTTCAAATATCCATTAAAGACCATTAGATCTCCAAGAAAAAGGTTAAGTCCTCAAGTTCCAACCCAATTTTGTGGATTTTTAATCTCTAATGTATAATATATTTCACTATTGAGATTCTTTTCCAGAAGAGGTCCCTCCAAAAGATGATTTCTAAATCCCCCAAAAGTAGGGTTTTTCTTCTCACATGGGTCTTCTTTGAGAACCAAAATTATAAATCAATTGTGATGAATTATGATGTATTAATTTTGTTTAATTATATATTGATGTCTAAATGATAATTTCTTATGAGTTCTCCCTAGACCCAAGCCTTTTCCCAATTTAATGAAAACCTTTATTTGATATGGTGAATTGTGAAGATTATGAACATGTAGATTGACTATATTGTTGTTAATTATGTAATTGATTCTTAAATTTACCTTGTTTTTATATTGGTTATGCATTCTTAAGAATTGAAGTATGAAGGTTCTTGAAACAGGTAATGAGGTATGTTGATTGGTTTTTCTTTGATTCAATTATGAAGTATGAGTTACATAGATAGTAATGTTTCTATGTCAATTGTGTGGTCGTGATGTAATTGATAAGTATTCCTCATCCTTAACCCTAAGACATTGAATTAAACATGAATTATGTATGCATGTTATGATATGATAATTATATGCTTGAAAGTAGTTTCTCATGAGTATAACAAAGTGTTAAGTGAAAGGCTTATTCACTTGAAAAGTGGTGTCTAAAGTGAAAGGATTGTTCTCACTTGTGATGACCTATGAGCTAATAAGATACGGTATTTACATAGGGGTGTAATAGAGACTAATGTAAACTTCTATGATGAAATAAGATTGTTACTAAAGGGAATATATGATTATCACCGCAACGGCATGTAAATAAGATTGAGGTCTAACGTTTAGTATGTCTGGCCTCCCACATGGGTTTCCTTGCGTTAGTAAGTCCGGATTCCCAAATTATGTGTTGTCTCATGAGATGAAAACTCCAGATATAATAACTAAACCTTTCTAGAAGCAATCTCCCTGACCCTTAACTTTGTTCTCACATAGGTCTCTAGCTTAGTGGATCCACCTAGATAGCTACATACGAATGTTACAGCTTAGTCAAGTGTTAACCCTCTCTTTTTGGTGTGGGAGTAGAACACCAGATTCTGTATAGCTCACATAGTCTCATGTTATTTATTGTACTTCCTTACCTAACATAAGAAGTAATGAACAAGTTAAGTATGTGAACTCTTATTAGGTTTGTCTTGAAGGCTACTACAAAGTGTGATGGAGGGTATGGGACTTCTCTTACACATTGCACACGTGGGATCCTAATGGATGGTTATACTAGTGTTCTTTAATGATTATTATTATGTTTATGATTATGTTGATAATCTATGAGTAGTATTTATGCATTAAGCATGTCATGATGAATTATGAGAATATGTTGTAAGAATGAAGTGGGTTTCTAAATGTGATAATTAGCCTTTGATAGGGTTATGTTGTTCTATCTTTGGCATTGCACAATTATTGCATAGGTGGTCTACATTTTGGGTTGATACTATGATAAATTGACTTACTATGCTTATTATATATGCATGTTGAGTTAAGTTAATAGAAAGAATGATGTTGACTAAATTTTCCTTTTCTCGATGATTTTTGTGCATAGAAGTCGTACTTAGTACATGTGTTGTACTAACCCATATTTCTCCCTTTTTCCCAAATATTATTTGTTCCGGTCGTTGAAGAGTTCGTGACCAATTTGTAAGAAATACTTGGATCTTTTCCCAAGTCAATTGTGAGTCCTCATGTACGGGGATGTTTCCATGTTCCAATGTAGCTATAATGTTTTCTTTTGTTTAGAAACATTCATTCCTTTTATTATTTTTGAGACAATTGATGTAAGCATATAATGGTGTAATGTTCTTGTATTGGATATGTCCAAACATTTGTACTCTTTTAGATGGTTTATATGTGAGATGAAACTTTAGATTCATATATGATTTGTTATGCTAAAAGAGAAGTCAATGTAAACTTCATATGGGATGAGTCTATGTAAACTCCATAAATATAATATAAGAGAAGTCTAAGTACACTTCAATACATAGATTTTTAAATTTTTCTGCATGTTTACGTATGATGTGCTATGACGTATGCTAAGAGATAGTCTTAGTCCTCTTCGAGGAAAATGATGCCGATTAAAACTAAGGGGTACTTTGGGTTGTTACATCATCGAATGAAGAATAAACTAGCTGAAATAGAGGGAAAGAGTTGCAATCCATACTATTAAACATCGATGAATGATTTTTTGACTGAATTGAGTTCCAAGAACATGAAAATATGCTAAAAATGCAGTATAAATTGAGGGAACATGATTCTAAGGCTGAATTCACACATGAATGACTGAAAAATTAAAGAGGAGCTAATATAATACCTCAATAAGAAGTGGAATTAGAAGGAAAAGGTGAGGATACACGACTTTCATGGCTGCTTCTGCTTCCCAAGTAGCTAACTCCTCCACAGAACCTTGACTGAACAGACTTCTTTGTTTCTCAACCTTCAACGTGATAGTCATTAATCTTAACTGATACATCCTTAAAATATAGATTATCCTTCACCGCCACACTATTGAATGGCACTACAGAGGCTGGGTCACCTATACACTTCTTCAAGAGTGAGATGTGGAATATTGGATGCACTACTGCTAGTTCTACTGGGAACTCTAACTCATATGCCACATTGCCAACCCTTTTCAAGATCGTGTAAGGGACTACATATCTAGTACTGAGCTTCTTTTTCTTGCAAAATCTCATCACCCCTTTCAAATGTGACACTTTAAGGGAAACCCAATCATAAACTTGGATTTTTACTTCCCTTCTCCTTACATCTCCATAAGATTTCTAACGACTCTGGGTTGTCTTAAGTCTATCTTTAAGGAGTTGCACTTTCTCCATAGCATAAAGTACTGAATCTGGCCCTGTCAAAGTTGTTTCACCTTCATCAAACAAACCAACATGAGATCTACATCTATGCCCATACAGTATCTCATAAGGGGCTATCTAAATGCTTAAATAGTTGCTATTCATGTAGGCAAAATCAATAAGAGGAAGTTAATCATCCCAACTACCCTTGAAATCTATCACACAATCTCTAAACGTATCTCTAGGGTCTTAATGGTACGCTCTGCCAGTCCATCCGTCAGCGGATGAAATGTTGTGCTAAGGTTAACCTGAATACCAAAACCCTTCTAAAATGACTTCCTTAAATGAGAGGTAAACTGAGGACATCTATTTAAGATTATAGACAAAGGAACCCCATGCAACTTCAAAATTTCATTAATATAAAGATTGGAATAATCCTCTACCGAAACTATAGTCTTGACCGCCAAAAAGTGAGAAGACTCATTTATCATTTCAACTATCACCCAAATGGAGTAATGTTTTCTGCGAGTTCGAGGTAACCTTATGATGAAATCTATATTAACCACTTCCCATTTACAAGTAGGAATGTCGATCTCTTGTGTCATACCCCATGCTTTCTGATATTCTACCTTAACTTGTTGGCAATTGGGGCACTTACTCACAAAATCTTCTATATCCCTCTTCATGCCATTCCACCAATAGACTTCCCGCAGATCACGGTACACCTTAGTTGCACCTGGATGAATAGAATATCTGGAGTTATAAGCTTCTGCAAAAATACGTTTCTCAACTCACCCACATCAGGAACACACAATCTACCCTTGTAGCGAAGTACACCATCTCCCCTTTGGGAGAAAACCTCCACTCTCTAATTATGGACTGCACCCTTATGTTGAAGAGAGATTGGATCATTCTCTTACTTTTCCTAAATCCACTAGCAAAGACGATTCTGCCCCATTCTGAACTGTTACACTACTGTGTGATATGCTCATAAGTCGAACTCCCAAGCGAGCAAGCAGGTGAACATAATTCACTAGATTCTTCCTTTATTCCTCAACAAGGGCTACACTACCCATAGATAAGCTGCTAAGAAGATCTGCTTCTATATTCCCCTTACCATGATGGTTATGCCCACTCATATGATAATCTTTAAGGAACTCAAGCCATCTCCTTTGGAAAAGATTCAACTATTGCTGGGTGAATACATATTGAAGGCTTTTATGGTCAATGAACATATCTACATGAACAACATACAAGTAATGTCTCCAGATCTTGAGTGCAAACACCACTGCTACAAGCTCGAGGTCATGATTTTGGTAGCTCTCCTCATGCACCTTAAGATGTCTAGAAGCATATCCTATAACCTTATCTTGTTGCATCAACACACAACCTGGGCAACTCTGGATGCATAAAAATAGATCACATAACTATTTGAACCCTCTGGTAGAGTCAAGACAGGAGCACAATCATTTGACCATTGAAACTTGACTATCTTCTGAGTCAGCCTAGTCAATGATGACGCTATGGATGAAAATCCTTCCACGAACCTTCTATAAATAACCCTCTAGACCTAAGAAACTTCTGACGTTTGCACCAGAGGTAGGTTTGGGTCGTTGTTTTACTGCTTCTATCTTCTGCGAATCCACTTGAATCCCCTTACTAGACACAATGTGACAAAGGAAAGCAATGGATTACAACTAGAACTCACATTTTCTAAACATAGAATATAATTGGCGATCTTTGAGAGTCTGTGAAACAACTATCAAATGACTCGCATGCTCTTCCTCATTCCTAGAGCAAATAAGGACATTATCTATAAAGACGATAATAAACAAGTCCAAGTACTACTTGAACATTGTGTTCATCTAATCAAAGAAAGATGCATGAGCATTGGTTAGTCCAAATGACATAACTACAATTACATAATGACCATACCAAGTCCTGAAGACTATTTTTTGAATGTAACTATCACTGGCTCTAAATTGATGATAACCTAATATGAGGTTTATCTTCAAGAAATGGAAAGCACCCTGAAGTTGTCAAAAAAGTCATCAATCATGGAGATGGGATACTTATTTTTGATTGTGACTTTGTTAAACTGTTTATATTCAATGCACATTCTGAGGGAACCATCTTTCTTCTTTACAAACAATAGTGGTGCACCTATGGAGAAATACTAGGTTAGATGAAGCCCTTATCTAGAAGATATTTCAATAGCTCTTTCAATTCCTTAATCTCAGCTCGAGCCATTATGTAAGGAGGAATAGAAATAGGGTGGGTATTTGGAAGGAGATCAATTCCAAAGTCAAATTCCGTTTCGGGAGGCACTCTAGGAAGATTTTTTGGAAAATTTTTTTTAGACTCACTAGCTACTAGAATTGACTCAAGTATTGGGGTTTCAGAGCTAGAATTCTTTTAACGCGAACAAAATGATAGAGATCATCTTTCTAGCCTTAAGGTAAGAAATGAATCGTTCCATTAGTTTATTTGGAAACTAAAAATGAACAATCCTAGTTCTTGAATCGAGTAAGGCATAACATGAATGTAACCAATCCATACCTAGAATGACATTGAATCCTACCATTTCTAGATCTACAAGGACTTTTGAGGTGACATTCTGAGAGACTGTTAAAGGGCGATTCTGTATACCCATCTAGCTACATATGGGTAACCGACTGGAGTAGAGAATAAGAAAGGTTCAGAGAGATATTTTGGACTGACATTGAATTGGACTGCTATGTAAGAAGTTATAAAAGAAAGAATTTCCACTAATTTAATAATGCATAAATATAAAGTTTAAACACTCGTAACGTACCAATGACTAGATCAGGAGAAACTTTCTAATCCTGGCGGGCCTGAAGAGCATACAACCTATTTTGGTATTGACCGCCACCTGTACTAGTTAAGTTACCCTACTGAGTCAGGCCACTTGCTAGTGTTGCGAAGTTATAGAATGAACTCTACCATTACCACCTCCTTCATATTGTTTAGAAGGGAAAATCGTTAATCAGTGATAAAACTGACCACACCCAAAACAACCTTCCTTTCCTCCGAGGCATCGCCTGGATGTTTCTCACTACACTTAGGGTAAGTGGGTTATGTCTTGGTGCCTGAAACACTTCCCTAAGACTTAGAACCTGGTGCCCTAACCTTTTGATCATACTTTTTCTTGGAGGATTGAACACTATGCTGATGAAGTGGCTGGGGTTGAAAATTTTTGCCGCTACTGCGAGCGATTTCCTTCACCCAATTTCTATTTAGAGTAGTCATAGTTCCCAGTATTAGACCTCTTATTATCCTTGGCCTATTCCATAAGCTTATCACCCTCAACCTGCTGAGCATTAGTCATAAGCCAAGATATGTTCATATATCCCAGTAACATAGCATTTATGTACCTACTTTTCACCAAATCTGACACTCTATATAAGATCTTATTCATCTAAGCCCTGGAGTCAGCATCCATGTAAGGTGCATACCTGGAGAGTTGGTTAAACTTGAGTCCTTACTCTTGGACCATAATGAATTCCTAAGACTTTGATTCTCTAAACTCTATTGGGAAAAACCTGTCCAAAAAGGTCTTACTAAAGCATCCCAACTAATAGGAGATGCATCTATACCCTCATTTTCCTTCCACTAAGTTCACTAGATATGAGCAACATCGTTGAACTAGAATGATTCAAACTCAACCCGATCATTTCTAGTGACCTGCATCACCTAAAAGAACTTCTTGATCTCACCTAAGAAATTTTAGGTATCCTCATTAGTTTCAAATCCTAAGAACTTACACAGATTCATCCTAACAAAGTCACGAACCCTTGCTGCTGCTAATCCACCAATAGCATTCACAAGAGCATGAACTAGATTGTTCTTGTTGGACACAATCTAAGCCAGCATCTGAATGGTGTTCCTACAGTCAGCATTGGAGATTTCCTGATCTAGCAATGGAGGAGATGCATTTGAATTCTTGTCATTCCCATTCCTGGTATTATCTCTACGAGGATGCATGATCTAAAACATAGAACATCGATTTAGAATGGAATTAGATCATAACTTATGCATGATAAGAATAACAAGAAAGGGAAAATTTTCCCAAAATACTTCATAGTCTCCCTCTCATTAGATGTGGTGCACTTCACACCCATGAAAAAGACTTTACTTAATGCAGTTTTTCTAATACCCTAGGACACTTAAATTAGGTGCTCTGAAACCAAGTTTGTCATGCCCCGAGATACCCTTGAGATGTAGACATCGGACATAGTATAACAAGTTATCCCACGCTAGCCCTGCTGGTATGATCCTCAACATACTAAAGATAATAAACTTATGCATAAGCTAAATCATAAATTAAAATGATAATATGGTAATACCCATATGCTAAAACTAAGATATATGAAAATTTACGAGTTTAATATAAATAAGTTATTAACTGAATACTAAGCTAAAACTAAATACGTATGAAAATAGCCTCTAACTGACTAGAAATGTTTGGAGAAACCCCAGCTAAGTCTAGCAAAAACTTAAACTAAACGACTAAATACTGAAAAAAACTCATAACATTTTTCTTCGGATAATGAGGACTGTCCACTTATTCTGCTGAACATGAGATAAGGAATTGATCTAGGCGTGATCTGGATGCTGAGAACCTGAACCTACATCACGGGAAGATGTAGTGCATGCATATGTCACTACTTGAAAGGTACTGAGCACGTAGGATAGACTAAAGCTGAAATAATACATAACTGATTAAGAAATAAAACAATGATATAATGAACACATGATATATTGAATGTTGGCAAACTAGATGCAATGACCAAATATATAACATGCTAAGACAAAATACTAACTGAATTGTAAATATGGTCAATGCAATAGAGTCTTAATAAACTATGGGAGATCTTAATAACTAATAATAAAATCACATGAGCTAAATGTGGAGTCCAATGTATATGTCGCATCGAGAGGACCCAATATACTCCACCAGATATATAAAGCCATGTTGGCGTGATCACTAAGCTAATGCCCACATAGGAGACTTACAACCTACTTGGCTAGTAGTTCTGGAACTATTTGAGTACGCTAAACCCTAGTTAAACTTGGTATTATGCTACTCCCAATGAATGAAATGATTTACATATTATGACTAAAGTTTTGTAAATACTGGGTAGATCAAAACTGAACATGCAAACTAAGAATGAAAAAGCTAATACGATTATAATGCACTATTAGTTGAGGCATGTGTAATTGAATAACTAATATATCTGACCTAGCATGTGAAATTCAAGAACTAAAGAAATACGTATCTAGGGTTCTAAAATTCATGGGATAATCTTACTATTAATATGGTAATCTGATTTGGAACATATAACTAACTAATTCATTATATTTTATTGAAGTTCTAGAAACCCTAGGTCTAATCATGATAAGGGAATCAAGAATCTGACTAAAAACTAGGAGCCTAATGGGAGAGAGGAACCCACTAGTAAAATCCCACATAGCTGGTGATGAAATCCATGGAGAAATCTTTAGATTTTGGGGTTCATGACATTTTTCTCCTCTCTTGCTTTTAATTTTCTATGTTTTGATATATGATTTTGACTTAGGTAAGTTCTTGCTATGTTTCTTGCCTTAAACAGACTAAAATTTGATGATTTAGGTCTTGAACGACGTATCTTAGTGGTTAAAGAAACTAGAAAGACACCAAAAGACCCTAGAACTATGGACGACTCGAAATGACAGGCTGTTAATCAATTGATGAACCGTCGTTTGGGTCTGCTCGACCTGTCCTCACTACAATGCGTATACCTCTTTGGTTAGAGGTCAGATTTAAGAAAACTCGGTGTCAATGGAAAGAGAACTCAATTATCTATCATTTCATAGGTCATGAAGCACCTAATTCATTATGTGGTAAAAATTGTGACTAGTTGAAGTTGACCCTATCAGCAATCCCCTCTATATTATTGCTAAGCATCACCTAAGTTCAGACCTGTGGACTATACATCGAACGACGGTGCATGCTTGTTATTCATAGTTAATGTTAGAGGAAAGGTAACTTCAGTCTCAATCCACGGACACAGACCACAG